>CM074722.1:74100278-74700278 GCA_037306005.1 Rhinophrynus dorsalis
GTAGTGTTACATCAGTAAAAGAGGTGGAAATGCACAGCACAGAATATAGAATATCTGCAAAAGTACTTATATTAAAAAACAAACATTTTTCCTAATAATACTTTAGTAACAAACCCTATGGTAAAATTTTTTATAAGGTGATACTTCCCCTTTAAATGGTAGGGAGGTCTCCAACGCACTGCTTCTCTGCCATTCTAGGGTTAAAATCAATGGAAATTTGTGGAATTTTGTATTTGTCCACAATTTACTCATCTTTATCTTCCTTAAAGGGATAGTAATGTTTCACAAAGAAAACAGCTCCGGTTAATCTTCATAGTATTTAGGCCATGGAGAGTGTTATTTCAATACAGTCAAAGTTGTAATTCAAAAGTAATTGAATGATAAATTATCCCCCTCCTGTCCCTTTCATTGATGTAACACTGCTCAACTCAGAGCAGCAAGACTGTCCGGATAGATTGCAGAGAGGTACAATCTTCAGTGAGTATAAGGGAAAAACTGAAAAACATGTCAAGTGGGGCAGGGTTTTTCTTACTCTCACAGTGAGAAGATTGTCCCTTGCTGTTATCTTTCTGGTCAACTGACCAGATTCCACATCTGAGGGGAGGTGGCTTACACTAGGTAAAAGGGGTGGGAGGGGGATAATTTATCATTCAATTACTCTTGAACTACAACTTGGACAGTATTGAAATAACACTTTCCATGGCCCAAATACAATGAAGATTAATATGAGCTGCTTGTTTTGTGAAATATTACTATCCCTTTAATACATTACATAATTCCTCATCCAGCATTATGTACAGCGTCTTTACAAGAAGCACATACTATTAGGAGACTTAAGGATATGTTTCATATAATACTACTAATGTCCCAATAGATTCCCTTCCCTGCTTACTGCTCACATCTATTATACATAACATTATAAGCTGTAATTAAATTCCCATTAGTTACACACAGTCTTCATATCCTAAAGTGACCTGCACAATAATACAGTATATCACCACTGAACGGAACAATTACCCTTTATTCTGATTTACACATTCTGCAAGTGCATAATATGTAAAATCAAATTGTCTATCTGAACTTGTTTTCAGAAAGCATTCTATGGGCTGTGAAAACAGACAGAGTACAACAATGTAAAATGACGCAAGGTAAAAAAAAAAAAAAAAGATAGTGAAACAATGTATAAAATCCATCTCTGCAGCATACAGATGAATCAGTACTGCAGGGAAACTGCATCATCGTATAGAAAGCTCTGCTTTTACTGTCAAAACAGAAAACTCACTGGATTCAGAAATTCAATTAATGTCCCAGAAAAAATTCTTCTAGTTTTGTAGATGAAAAAAAAAAAAAAAAAAAAAGACTACATGCCACAAAACTGCAATGGTTTGAGAGATATTAGCTTTGAAAGTTCCCCCCTCCCTCCCCCTCTCCTGACATCAGCGTCTAGCTGACAGGAGGAGATCCCAGTCCTGGGACCAGCAGGTGGCTCTGCAGCAGAGCCGAAATCACGTTATTGCAAAAGAATAACTTCATTGGACAGGTCTAGAAATGTGCCTGGTTTGCAGGCACACTTTGTAGACTGTTCCAATGAAGTAGTTCTTTTTAAATAATGTGATTTCGGTGAAGACAAACAAAAGCCATGTTGCTTGTTCTACAGCTAGTGATTGCTTAGAAGCATCACACTGTATCTCTCCAGTGCCATAACAGCGGAGTTGTAGTCACCCTGTTACTGACCATCACAACTTACATTTTCTGTAAAATTCATTGTGAGGAATGCGTACATCCACAAGCCCTTGTAAGACCTAGAAGTGAAAGAAAATTTAATGTAAAATAAATTGTTAAATACAAAACTAGATTAGAACTGATATACTATTTCTATATATTTTACAGGAGAATTAATACCACCTAATAACCTACACTTACCTTACTATGGCTGGAAAATCTTAATGGCCCCATATGAATTTTGTCCTTGCGCCTTTGTTCAAGAGATAAGATCTTAAAGGGGAACTATCACCCCTATACAAGTTTGGCGCATAATGATCTTAATAGAGATATAACCTGTAATATTTGTTTTATATTGTTAGTCAATGTGTGCTATGGTGAAATTTAAAGTTTTAATAATAAGCTGGTGACTGACTTCTGAACAGACTATGGTTACAGCCCTGCACTGCAACCTGTCAGTCTTCATCTGTTCACAGCCTCCTCTGATGATGGAAGATTTCTCCATGTAAGCTGGAGCTCTCTCTAGCCAATGGGAACACACCAGCCTACACGGACAATCCTCTGTCATCAGAGGAGATGGGGAACAGATGAAGATTGACAGGAGGTGGTGCAGAGCTGTAACCGCAGTCTGTTGAGAAATAAATCACCGGCTCATTATTAAAACTTTACATTTCACTATTGCATGCACTGAATAACAATGTAAGACAAATATTACAGGTTATCGCTCTATTAAGATCATTATAAGCCAAACTTGTATAGGGGTGAAAGCTCCCCTTTAAATCAGTCTTGAATGATATGTCCATGGTGACGGACATGACAGTTGCTGGTGTTTTTTAAATGAAGCAGAGTGCATGAGCCTACTTAATCCTTTAAGCAGGGTATGCAATGCATTTCACACCTGTCAGCTGCTTAAAGGGTTAACATAAGTATGTGTGATGGCCAGAGTTTGTGTCCTGTGGTTCTGCTATCAACTGTCATGTCTGCCTCCAAGGACATAACTTCCAGGATTGACCGAAAAGATTATCTCTGTAATTTAGGGGACTCTTGCCAGGTTTACCATGTGGATCAGCTCTCACTGTGCCAAGTCCTGCTCTCCATTCATACAGTGCCCCAGCCTCTCGCTGAGACCTGCGATGTGCATGTATTTTTATGTATGAAACCCAGGGAAAACCCAGCTCCGTTCGTAACAATGCACAAAAGCCTTGCCATGTCCATGTATTCTTGTGAATGAAGGAGCTTCAGTCATAAGAATACAGTTGGCTAGACTTGAATATTAGTGAGGTGTCCAATGAGTAGCAATGCAAGCCCCCATGTAACTGTCTGAGAATTTGTAGTAATGGTGCAGGTGGTTTGCACTACAACTGCTGCTTTATAGCAAACTAAACACAGAGCTTAGAACAGAGAAGAGAGAGGGTGCCTCATACAGCAATAACATTAACCCCTTAATGACATGTGACGTACTATGACCGTCACGGTCCTTGAAATACTTAAGGACCGATGACGGTCATAGTATGTCATGTACTTTTTACTTACAACGCTCTACCGAGAGCGCTGTAAGTAAAAATAGGGCCTGAAATTGACCGCTCCAAGATCGGAGCGATCTCTATCAGGCTCCAAAGTGACGCGCCGATACACGCAACAGGTCACGTGTACTGGCGCGTCGGCGTCGATCAAAGCAGTCCTTATGGGACGGAAACGTCCCAGGAACGCCGGTCGCTAAGGGGTTAAAGTATAGCAGTAAACACAAGATGGTATAATCCTACTCACAATTGTAAATGACCACTAACAGGATATGCACAGTATCAGACATACTCATGGAGGATATTTCACTGCTCAGATAACTTGAACGGAATTCACCACAAAAAGACAACAGGTGAACCAAACACAGGAAAAGGGCTATTTTTTGAAGGGTTGTTCTCAGAGTAATTCATTACTTTTCATAAAATCTTAATTGGTAATGAAATTATAGTCACAATATACATTGGCCAGTTTGTGCTTGTAACAAATTGGCTGGAAACATCAGGGGGATTCAAATCCTGCTTGTGTCCAGGAACTCTGCTCATAAAATAACAGTGGACAAACTGCTTAGCTCATATGAATTTTACTATTAACCCCTTGAACTCCAAATGGGTATGCAATGAATTGCAGAGAAATGTGTTGTGTACTACTCTAGTACACAAAAGGTTATAAGTATTTAAAACTAATATTATGGCCAAAATCTTGATGCATTTCTGAACATAATGCATTCTTTTCTACAGGCCTTTTTCCCTTGAGAAAAGAGTGGATTACTCTCAGAAACACATCATTATTGTGGCCATAATATTAATTTAAAATATGTTAATATTAAATTTCATATAAGTTAGGCAACTTGACCACTGTTATTTTATGAACAGAGTTCCTGGACAGGGCCAGGATCTGAATTCCTTTGATGCCTCTAGCCAGGTTGTTACAAGCACAAACTAGCCAACTTATATTGTGAGTATAATTTCTATTACCTGTTGGGATTTAAATGGATAGTAATACTTCGTTTTATCTTTACTTTATTTTGTAGGCATTAAAAAAAACATGAAGAACGATATAAGTTTTATCTCTCAAACCTTTATGGTTTGATAGATATGCACAAGCAAAGTTTCCCCTCCCGCCCCTTTTACCTAGTATAAGCCATCTCTTCTCAGATGTGGAATGCAGTCCATAGACAAGACAGATAACAGCAGGGGACAATCTTCTTCCTATGAGAACAATGAAAGCCCTGCCCCCTTGACAAGTTTTTCAGGGTTTTCCCTTATCTTAATTGAAGATTGTCCCTGTCTGCAGTCTACCTGGGCACCTCCCTTCTGATCTAGCTGAACAGTGTTACATCAGTAAAAGGGGCAGGAGGGGGATACTTTGTCATTGAATTACTCTTGAACTACAGCTCTGACAGAATTGAAATAACACTCTCCAAAGTCCAAATACTATGATGATTAATTAGAGCTGCTTTTATTATGAAACATTACTATCCCTTTAATGAAAAGTAATGAATAACATTGAGAGTGCCCTACAAGAAAGGAGGATGATGGAAATTTTTTTCCATCAACAGCTGGAAGACCTAAGGTTGCCCACTGCATGTAACCTGTGTGCTACAGATTTTCCGTGGAAAATTACTTGCACGGGAAATGCTCCCCACTTCCTCTAGGACACTGCTTAGGAAATAGTCCATACTTCCTTCTTACTAACAATAGAGAAGGTCATTTTCACTGTTATATGACCCCAGAAGGTTTTGTTTTGTTGCATTACAGGATGCTATTAAAATGGAACTGTCACTTTGTAACAAATAGGTGTTTTTAAGAGCTTTCAAAATACATATATTTTGCTTGTTTTTTTAATACAAAACAATTCTTTTAGCTATATTTAGTTTATATATTTTCCAGGTCACTGTTCCCCATTCTAACTGCCACTATCTAACAGAAAATACTAGCTCATTTGCACAAAGTGATAAAAAAAGCAAAATATATCATGTTTTAATGATTTGCTACATTTTTATTTATCAAAGAAATTGCTGCTTTCTATCGGATTTTTACTTACAGCAAACAGTGCTATGATCTCAAAGCAACAAGGAACTTGTTTTGCTATTTTGTGAATATGGTTAAGCTATTTGATAATTCATTGTAAATAATAAAATTACAGTTGAAGAAATATAATGATCAACTTACTCTTACTACAGTCAGAAAATTCGAATGGCCCCTTTGAATTTTGGCCTTTTGTCTTTGTGCAAGAGACAGAAGGTTCTAACAACCGATGTTATATCTACGGATGTCATGTCCATGGAGGCGGACATGACAGTTGCCTGAAGGACCAGAGCAACTCAGACTCTGCTCACTGCACATGGTAACTTTAACGCTTTAAAGACTAGAGGGATGTGAAACGGATTATGTAAGATCATACACACCGCCTCCAAGGACATGACATGCCAGACTGATTGAAAACGTTACCACCTGAAAAAAGATAAGAGTCATAGGGGATCCTTAGGATTTTCTGCCCATAGTAATGTAAGGGGGGTTATTAGTAAGTGTTAACTTTTTTTTAACACCAGAAATTAGAATGAGAACTGTGTCCCTTTGTGTCTGCCTCTATTGCAATGTGAAACAAAACACGTTTATATATATTATTTTTATACTGGTGATGTTTGTTTTTAGATACAAAGATAATTAAATGACTTTCCAATTGAATGCTCATTTACATTTTATGTTCATTGAAATACATTTGGGAGAAGCAGTCAATATGAAGACTACACAAAGCCAACTTCCTCTTACAAGCACAGAATTCCCTGCCAGTACTCACTAACACAGACCATCTGTGCTCAGAGAACACTGGGGAAAGGCCGTATCACTCTGTGGAACGTACCTCGTAATCTTTGGGCTGATAAGAAAACAGAGGTATAAATTGCTGTTTCAAAACTCATGGGGAGTTCCAAGAAAAAGGTGTACAATTTTCTTAGAACGTAACCTTTTTCAGAGCACTGTATGAAGGAACTTGCATACAGAAAAATATGAGTGTTACAAATCAATGCATTAGACACTTCTCTAACATTTGATGGGTTAAAAGCCACATTTATATCAGTGGACATTATTATTACTGACTCCTTATGATACAGTTGGTATGGTGCAGGACTGATTCTCTTTTGCGCTCTCAGTAATAACCTTTAGGTGCAGTACTGGCATAAACCATCTGTACTACAGGAGGAAACTGAAAATTCCTTAAACCTTTGAGTGCCAGAGGGGTACGCAACGCATTGCTTTGCAATGCGTTGCATGCCCATCTGGAACTCAAAGGGTTAAATCCACACTGAATGAAATTACACTTAACCCTTTCAGTGCCAGAGGGGGTTTGTACCCTTCTGGCACTGAAAGGGTTAACGCACTGACTAATAGAGATGCAATTCTGAAGCGAACCATCTTCACCATCAAGCGTAAATGAAAAGTCTAAAAATTTCCACTCATATAAATGTAACTTTTAACCCCTTCAGTGTTAGAGAGGTCACAATGTTGATGACCTCTTTGGCACTAAAAGGGTTAAAAACTCAACTTAAATCAATGGGAATGTTGATTTCTCCTGTATGATGCAGTTGCGCCTCTATGATGTAGAATGCGACTCTATATACTATAAAACCTTTTTTATTTAAGACCTGTTCATCTTTTTAACCTGACATATCTGCTATGCGGACAGAAGGATCTACAGTACATGATCTAACAACCAATCCTCATCATTCTGCTTTACCTGCTGAGGAATTTTGAAGCGTACGTAGGAGCAGAGTCTTAGCATCTCCTCCATTTCTCCTGCATTGGATGGGATCAGTGGAATCTTCTGGTCATTTCCAGATTCTTTCAAGACCTTCAGGTGTTTTAAGAACTTACTGTCAGTTGGATAATTCAGTCCTGGTTATTGTGGCAGAAGAGAGACATACAGATTAGTGAAGTGACACCGTTTGCTAGTAATTACAGGAACATTCACACCTGATGTCTTAGCACTATATTACATCCTCTGCTCAATTACACTGCTCAGCAATGCATTGCCCACCCTCCAGTACTGAAAGTGTTAACCCTTTGGGTTGCAAGAGGTATTCAAAGCATTGCTTCACAATGCATTGGATGTCCCTCTTGAATTCAAAGAGTTATCCCTTTGAGTGCCAGAGGGGTACACAATGCATTGAGTTGCGTACCCCTCTGGCACTCAAAGGGTTAAGTGTCAGTGAGTGGGGGAGGTAATAAAGGACTAAGACAGGATAGAAATACTTTTTATACAAAAAACATATATTGTGGGCATCCCCTTTGCTGAAAGGCATTTATTCAAAAGTTATTGCAGCTCAGACTTGATTTTTTAAAATTGCAATGGCCTGAAATGTCATAGTGGCGCTGTTGCTACACCATCTTATGGAAGTTTAAGGTCAACTGACCAGAGCTGTTCATAGGATCTTGTAGCAACAGCGCCATTGTGACATTTCTGCCCACTGAGATACTGCAACTAAAAAAATTCAAGTCTGAGCTGCAGTAACTTTTGAATAAAACACCTCTCTGTTGCACTGGTATTATCTCGTCCATCTTTGGCTGGACTCACCATGTTAAGTCTAAACTATGGGTTCAGATGGAGAAATTGCTAGTACCCCAATCTGACCCACTGGTGGAAGTTTTTCTACCTCCTCAATGTCGTAGTGGGCTGTTTAAGCATCATCCTATTATCGCTAATGTCTTTGAGGTTTGGACGGCATGCAGTATGAAGGGCATTCTCTCCTCCTATCCATCCTGTGCCTCTCTGATCTTTTGTGCTAGGGACTCTCCCTACTCTTTGCCCCCTGGGGACTTTCCAAAATTGTCCACACATCATGTGTGTCGTTTAGGGGACTGCATTGTGAAGGGTAAAAACACTCCTTTATCTTCTTTACGTACCACTCTTTCTCTTCCTCAAAGTGGATGTGGAACTTCTTCAGGCCCCAGCACTTTTTAGATTCTCATACATGGTTGGTCTTCTCCCCCTTCGAAATTTGAATTCTTATTATTATCCTCAAAACTAATTAGAGGCATTTTTGGGTGAGCATATACAATTTTAGCTTTCCCATCTTCTTTTATAAAACCTGGTTATGCATTGGTCTGGGAAAAGGAAATGGGGGAAACGCTTCAAGATGAGGAACGGAATTCTATTTGGTTTCTTGCTACAAATTCCTCCATTTCAGCAGAAACTTTGTAAACCCATTTCAAGTTTCTTTCAAGATGGTACTATACTCCATCCAGTTTGCATACTTTGTCACCTGCCATCAGTCTTCTATGTTGGTGTTGTTCCGGTGTCGTGGGCACACCTCTTCATATCTGGTGGACGTGTCCTGAGAGCAAATCTTTTTGGTCTGCGTGTCTGAGAGAGATGGACAATCTCTTGCATAAATACCTTGACAAGGGTCCTTGGCAAACTCGCTTTTTGCTTCACCTCCCTTCCCTTCCGTTTGTCCAGAAACACTTACTTTACAGTAAGCTCCATATGGCTAAGGCTTTGATTCCTCAACATTAGCGGAGTCCAACACCGCCTACAACAGTGGTTCTCAACGCCGGTCCTAGGGACCCACCAACAAGCCAGGACTTAGGGATTTCTCTGCTAGAGCACAGGTGTGATGATCAGAGGCTCATTCACATTGATTAACTCACCTGTGCTCTAACAAGGAAATCGTCCTGGCCTGTTAGTGGGTCCCAAGAACCGGAGCTGAGAACCACAGGCCTACAATAAATGAATGGATGGAGGTTTTACACTCTCAACTTACCTTACTGCATCTTACTCTGTTACGTAGAGGTAAGGACCCAGAATAAGTGCTGCCTGTTTGATTTGGATTTACTACATGTTGTAGGAGGGGAATCTTAGATCCTGCCTGGCCTGTGTTTCCCCTTTCTTTTTTTTCCTACTCCCCTTCCTACTCTGTCTCTTTCTCTCCTTTGTTCTTCAGTTCTTACATTATCTGAGAAATGCATTTGTGTTTTTCCTTTACAAATGGTTATTGCTGTATTACTTCTTCATTGTTACCCTTCTTATATGTGCTTCTTTGAAAATCCCCAAAAAACAAAACAAAATAAAACCCACCTCCCTGTAGTAGAAGTACCCTTGTTTTACTCATGAGGATAAACCCTGCAGCATATATATATATTTTTACATATTAAGTGTTACTGCCCCTTTAATTAGCATAATGCATAAATCTAAATATATCTAAATAACTCTAAAATTACTTTTACAACATATAGATGATTCTGAAGCTCTTTCAAATAACCAGAGATGTTTTAGGTGATATTGTCCCTTTAATCTCGGCTGAATATATTTGTGTGTATTGGTTCTCCAAGGTGGACATGATGTTTTGTAGTCAAACTTTGGGACCCTTAACTCCTCCCACTGAAAGTTTTTTAGAAAGGAAAACTTCTGCAGAAGGAGTTTGCAGGTGAGCAACAAAAAAATCATATCCGTATCAAGTTGTTTATGGACACCAAGGGCCATATTCATAAAGAAAGTGTCAAATTCTGGAATTAAACAACTGCACCATAGGGTACAAATACAAATTCTCCAACGGTCCACTAATCTAAACGCAATGTTTAACCCCTTCAGTGTTTGAAAGGTCTCCAGTGCGCTGCTTGGTAATGTATGGAGACCTCTCTAACATTCAAGGTGTTTAAAGGGATAGTAATATTTCAAAATAAAAGCAGCTCCAATTAATCTTCATAGCATTTGGGCCATGGAAAGTGTTACTTCAATATTGTCAGACTTGTAGTTCAAGCGTAATTGAATGATAAAGTATCCTCCTCCTGCTCCTTTTACTGATGTAACACTGCTCAGCTCAGAACAGGAAGGTGGTGTCCAGGTGGCTTGCAAAAAGGGACACTCTTCAATTAGCGTAAGGGAAAAACCTGGCAAGGGGGAGGGTTTTCATTGTTCTCACAGTAAGAAGATTGTCCCTTGCTGTTAGATGTCTGGTCTGTGGACCAGATTTCACATATGAGGGGAGGTGGCTTACACTAGGTAAAAGGGGCGGGAGGGGGATACTTTATCATTCAATTACTCTTGAATTATAACTCGAACAGTACTGAAATAACACTCTCCATGGCCCAAATACTATGAAGATTAATTGGAGCTACTTTTATTTTGAAACATTACTATCCCTTTAAGGTCCCATTTAAACCAATGGGAATGTTTATTTTCCCCTATAATGACCTTGGTGTGCACCAAATCTCCACCCTTTTAGGCTTTCTGAACATGGCCCTAAAATAGAATATCACTCAGGACAAGAGATGTGTCTATCATTAACCCCTTGGATGCTAGAGAGGTTCTTTAACCCATTAAAGACAGCTAAAGTGCCAGGACCGTTATGACAGTCTCGGCGTTAAGGACAGGTGTCGATCCTGGAAAATCATGGAATTTCCTGATCACAACAGGCCTGCAAGGCAAGTTGTGATCACTGGATAGGCTGGTGGGGGAAAAAAAGTGTATCGGTCCTCTTCCATACACTTGAATAGAGCTTTTTAACCCTTTGAGTGTCAGAGGGGTACGCAACACATTGCAGCCCTCTGGCACTCAAAGGGTTAACCCCTTTGGTAAGTGAGAGAGCCATTTTAAAATCTTGTGTTGTACATTCCTCTGGCTAATAATGATTTAAACCAAGAAGGGACCCATGCCTTTTAATAGGAAAGCAGAACAACATTAAAAGTGATCTTTTACCTGCTGGACAAATCAGAGACAGACTGGAGATGTCATTCGGATACTGTGCAGCGTAGACCCCCGCAACGTTACCTCCCATTGATGTGCCGGCCAGATGGAAGGGTTTCTTGTTCAAACCGATACTTTCAACAAACTGTTTTATAAATAAAAAAAAAATGAATTATTAGTATAACAGGGTACCCCCAGTTGATTGTTGAAATGCATTGGATATCCCTCTGGTACTCAAAGGGATAAATGGGAACGAATGCCTCATAATAATAATAATAACCCCCAACACACATACACATCTTATGATGGCCAGAAAATCCCAATTGTCCCTATTAATTTTGCGATCCATGAAGGCCCCTTGAAGAGGCCCCCATCCTCTGCCTCTAGTGTGGGCCTTTCCCCAGCGGAGAATCTCATGCGCCCGTTCTGGAATGTATTTCCCCTCCCATCTACCTTCAGGATTCTTATAACCCACCTAGCTTCTCCTATAATGTAGCAGTGAGGGTGCCTTTAGAGGTAAACTACCACCTACTACTACGAACCCCCACTTACTTTATTATGGACAGAAAATGTTTCCCTTGTGTCTTTGCTCGAAGATATAAAGCCTTCAATCAGTCGTTGATGTAATTGTCTATACAGAAAGACTTGATAGTTGCTAACAGAATCAAAAGACCTCAAACTCTAATCACTGTACATGGTAATCATAAGTAGGCTCATGCACTCTGCCTGCTTCAGTCTGAAAAAACTGCCAGCAACTGCCATGTCCGCCTCCATGGACCTGACATCCAGTACTGATTGAGGATGTTATCCCTTGAGCAAATGAACAAATTCATAGAGAACATTAGAAATGTATGGCCATATTACAATAAGTGGAATATTATTAGGAGGTGGTAGTTCTCATTTTAAGGCCTCCTTACTCCCACATCCTAGGTAGGGCTAGGTGAGTTATAAAGGTCCTGCATGTAGACATGTGTGTGTGGTGGTGGTGGGGGGTGTGGGAGA
This sequence comes from Rhinophrynus dorsalis, assembly GCA_037306005.1. NCBI lineage: Eukaryota > Metazoa > Chordata > Amphibia > Anura > Rhinophrynidae > Rhinophrynus > Rhinophrynus dorsalis. The sequence goes on from CM074722.1 coordinate 74,112,207, forward strand.
GATAAGCTCCAGATGGGGAGTAGAAGCTGCTACACTAGGGTGGGTGGCTACCCCCTCCCACTGCAGAGGCCCATAAGAGAGGGAGAATCTTCATTTGAAAGCTAGACAACAATTCCTCTATAGGAGATGTGAATGGCAAGAAAAGTCTCCATCTGTGGGTTTCTGGAAGACTGTGCTATTAAAGGATCTCCAGGGGGAGAGAACATAGTTAGAAACTCTAAGGGGTTAAGCTTTTGTTTAGAATTTTTTAAATAACGTGTGGCTGCACATTGGGATGAATCGGATTGCCTTTCAGTGTCCTTTAGTGACTTGATACACTAGTGCATTATGTCACAATATATGCCTTTCCCAGATATTCAGAACACCAGCAGAACACACTGTGCTGGTAGGAAGAGTACATATTGTTCCTCCCCTTCGTACCACAGATGCATTTGTGGACATGAGCAGAGATCCATCTTGGTCTTGCTGCTACTGCTTGCATATTGTTTCATAACCAGTCCACTTCCTGCTATTGTGTCAAACAGTGCCCTACTTGGGGCTAAACTTGAAGACAAAATTAAAAAAGCAAATCACCAAGAAGCATTATAGTCTTCATGATGCAAAGGGGTGTTACAGCAGGGTCTTTTACTCCTAGTGCAATATACTCAGTTGGTTTTCTGCAACTGAACCCACATGATTACTTTGCACATAAAAAAGGACCTGTCATCCTAGGACAAATTGTGTTTATTTTACAGATAATTAGTCTTATATACGGTGCTAATGAATCTTGATAAAACAAGAGAAGTGATAATTATACAGGCAACAGGGAAGGCTCTTCGTTTTTCTTCTCAATAAAGGTCTATGTAGACAGACAGACCAAATATGGACAGACACCATTACCCCAGATAGTTTTATGATATATATGCACAAAGCCAATAGAAGTCCATAGTACATAAGATGCAACAGAAATATTGAATCAGACTCTGATCAAGATCACTGGGAAGGAAGATGATGAACATATTGTGGCTTCCGATTCAGATCTATATGCTAAAGCTAAACTAAAGCTTTTTCATTCAATTCAGAGAACATGCATAGAGTTAGTCTCAGCAGAGGTAGTTGGGACAATTACTGTTAGGAAACTCAGTAATGCCAGGGATAAACAAGTCTGTCCTGAGAAGTGTGTGTAAGACTTCATACTTTATTAGACAAGGAAATGGGCCACATGGTTCTTTTCTGCCATCAAAATCTATATTTCTTTGGATTCTGGTAATTACCTGAAAAGCTGGTGAATTATGTCTGTTCAAGGGCAAACATACCACTCACTGTGCTATTAGAAATGCCCATACCTGGGAATTCTCAGGATCTGCCCCAGACACTTGAGATATCTGACTTTTTATACCAAGTCTCTGAGGACACAGGCTAATTCTTGCTGAGTTCCCTGGTAACCCTGCCCACTCTCCACTAGTTCTGCCCACTCCTACCCACTTGAATGGCCATTTCAGAGGAAACTCTGCCTCCTATTTTCCAATCCTGCCGTCACCAATAAAGCCACATCCAGATTATGACACAAATCATGTAATTTGGACAGTCCCATTGCTATCCCTCCTTGATACTCCAGGGATCTTTGGCTTGAAGCTTTCTAGGTATGGAAATCCCCAGTGTGTGAGTTCTGCCTACATGCATTCAGATCACAGTGTATGGTAAAAATGTCCCCGGGTAGAAACTAATTAGATTAATGTGCCACTCTGTGTCACCAATAAATGAAGTTGAATTTTTCAAAAACTATTTGTATTACAAATGACTACTACAAAGTATATACAGCTTTTGATCGTCTGTTAAGATTAGCTATACGTATCTTAAGGTGACAGGTCCACATTTGTCCTTTGGATGCTAGTGATGCTGCCATCGCTTTGCAATGCATATCAAGTAACATGTCATAATTCAAAAACACAGACTGAATGCTGTGCTCTAAAAAGCCTCAGGATCATGATGTGGACTAAGCGTTTTGATTCCCTTCAACTGAGTGCAAAGATGAACCAGATGGTATTTAATCATCTTATACAACACATGACAGGGGCGATTTTAATCTTCAGAGAATTTGGATATCTTAGCATCATGCAAATAGTGAGTATGGTATGTGTTATCAGTCAGAGAAATTTATAAAATGCAACAAAAGTAGCCTTTTGTGGTTTCACATCAATGCTTCATAAACAGAACGACGGATGTACTAACACAATTCTGCACTAAAATATATGAAAAAATAGGTTTTCCTGTGCCCTGCCCACCAATCTCAAAGCAATGGGTTTTATTTATTTAATAGAAAATTCTATAGATTGTATACATTATGTTATTTAATTAACAGAACTGAAAAATGGCTGAGCAAGAATAAGAAACTTAGCACATGTGTGGTAATGCACATGCCCATTACTGTGTGGTTACAGAAGCATGAGCATAATTTTGTGGATATATGTACATGCACAAAATGTTGATAATGTTTATGCAATATAATATCAACTTAATATTTTTTAATCAAGTATTCTAATAATGATACTTTGCAGACATATAAAAAATATATTTTGTGGTCAGGGCTTCCATCAGTTATTGTTGATAAGGTATAGTCTAAAACAAGCGTGAAGCCCTGATCCATAACCCGCTCGATTAGAGGGCTCACCTTAAAGGAAGTAAAGGAAAAAAAAAGGGGGAGAGGGAGTGGCTTCCAATGTTGTGAACCCTGAGGGAGGTACTGTAGCAGGGTATTAATAGGCTTGCAGTCACTTCCACAAATACTGGAGGAGCCTTAACCCCTTAAGGACCATTGACGTGGCAGGACCGTCACGCTGGTCCGGCACTTAAGGAGCGCGGTGAGTAATACCGGGCACTGAAGTTGATCGCTCCAAGACCGGAGCGATCTCTTCCAGTGCCCCGTTTGACGTGCCGCCCCACGTGATCAGTCACATGGGACGGCACGTCAAAGTTTCCTATGTGGTCCTTAAGGGATGGCACGCCCCGGGACCGCTGGTCCTTAAGGGGTTAAAATTATGGTCAGAGCTTCCAGCTGTTAAGGTCGTTAACGTATTGACTAGAACAAGTGTGATGCATTGTGGCATAACCTAGGTTACTACTAAACAAAGGAATAACACTGAGGCCTGACCCTGATTAAAGACTAAAAAGAGCCAAAAACAGAATCAATATAAATTTATTATTTGCAAGAAAAAAAAGATGCATTGTTGGAAAAGTAGGTAAACTTAATGGGATAGGGAGGAGACAGCCAATCAGACTTCATGTTTTTCTTGTTAGGGATGTAACGTATGAAGCAGGATGGGTGCTATCTGCCTAATTTATTATGTGGTGGAGGGACATTTGAAGGCAGAGGAGGCGGCTCCTATACAAAAGGAGCGACTGGAGTAAGATGTGGGTTTGAGGCCTAAACGGGAGAGTAGTGGTGATGAGGCAGTAGCAATGGTTGGTGAGGAGACATGTCTGCAAATGTATCAAACAATTTCAGGCTACTTATATAACCAGGTCAGATGAACTGCAAAGTAGTACAGGTGGTGCAATTTGATACCTTGGAGATGTCAGAGTGATGAGTGGACGGTAAGGATTTTAAAAGCATCTGCAATGTTAGTCTTGCACAGCCAATACCCCTTTTTGTTAATTTGGATGATGGTGTTGTCTATGAATTCTGTTGATGGTATAAGGCAGTTGATACTGGGGTTAGGGAGGAATAGGGAGCAAAAAATCTATGATGAGCCTTTTTTAACCCTTTGAGTGCCAGATAGGTACGGAACGCATTGCAAAGCAATGCGTTCCGTACCCCACTGGCACTCAAAGGGTTAAAGAGAATTTTCTGGTGGCAATGGCTAGGGGATTAGTACAGCAATGAGAAGGATGGAACAGGAATGAATAGAGAGAATGGAAGTGGCTGACGCAGAGCTGCTACTAGTGGTGGGCAGAGCTGAAGGAGAAAGTTTGAAAGAAATGCGTAGTGGACTGGCCTAACTGGCAGACTGGGGCTTTAAGGCTAGCAAAGTGCCTGCAGAAAAGCTCTTTATCTAGGAAGCTGCAGTCTGCAATTAAACTAAATTGTTCCAGAGCTGCAGCTGCTTTGGCTGAAAAGGAACTGGTAGCAATAGAATGTGGAACCACCATACTTGTCTCCTAGGGCCACCAGAAGATACAAGTATTGGTCCACTTCATGTCTGCAGTGGGGGAGGGCTAAGCACAGTATATCTCAGATAATGATAAAAGCTAAAACAAATTCAGGGATAGTTTCTTGGAGAGCCTAGGATCTTTAGATTTAAGGGTTACTGAAACATCACCGCAGTTCATGGTTCTGTTCTCAGACATGTTCTGAGATCCAATTAGGATGGGGGTTAGAATAACATCTTTCCCCTGTATTATATTTCTTCTGATGTGTGAGGGAACCATATGGGTGGGAGTGATACAGACAGATAAGGAAGAAGAGGTACCTGGTAGAGGAGAATTCTCTGGAACAGTTAAATTCTGAGCAGGGGAGAGAGTAATATTTTCCAGGGCAGTGAATAGGAATGGTCGAAAGTGTTCGCCTCAATGCAGAAATAGGCGAAAACTGGCATCTCCAGCCTAATGGAAAATTTCCCATGAAAAGCACAGTTTTTGCACTTTTTTCGCCTAGCTTATTACATTCAAATCAATGTGAAAACTGAATTTACTATCACGGGGCCCGTGCTCTTTTTGCAACATTCTGTCAGTCTACACTCCTGCTCTACTCCTATTGGCTATACTGGGCTTGTCCCGCCCAGTATGGCCTTTATATTCTGGGTTCTGGCACCTCTCCGGTGCCCTTTCGTGGTGTTCCAGTACCAGCGCTTGTTCCTGATCTCAGTTGTTCTAAGTGTATCGACCCGGCCTGCCTGACTACTCTGCATCTCGTCTCCTGCCTGTGAACCGACCCAGACTGCCTGACCATTCTGCTTCTCCTGCTCCTGTGCACTGACCCGGCTTGGCTGACGTTCCTGCTCCGTGTACCGACCCGGCTTGGCTGACGTTCCTGCTCCGTGTACCGACCCGGCTTGGCTGACGTTCCTGCCCCGTGTACCGACCCAGCTTGGCTGACGTTCCTGCTCCGTGTACCGACCCAGCTTGGCTGACGTTCCTGCTCAGTGTACCGTCCCGGCTTGACTGATGTTCCTGCTCCGGATGACTCTGTGTCTCCTCGGCGACATTCCTATTTGCTTGTCATTCAAGTCACTCCCGGTTGGTTGCCACCTCAGGGTGAGTTGCTCAGTTGCTCATCCCGTTCATCCCGTTACTGTCACAGCAGTGATCAGTTGCGCAGTCTCCATTACTGCCACGGGCAGTCTCCAGTCGCTTAGTCTCCGTTACTGCTATGGCAGAGTGCAAGTGGCCTTGCCTCCGTTTACTGCTACGGCAGAATACAAGTGGCCTTGTCTCCGTTACTGCTATGGCAGAGTGCAAGCGCGCTAGTCTCCGTTTACTGCTACAGCAGAGTGCAAGTGGTTTAGTCTCCATTTACTGCTATGGCAGAGTACAAGTTGCCTGGTCTCCGTTACTGCTACGGCAGTGCCCACGTCTCTCAGTCTCCGTTACTGCTACGGCAGTGATCACGTGGTCTTGTCTCCATTACTGTTCCGGCAGTGCGCTATGTTGCTTAGCCTCCGTTACTGCTCAGGCAGTTCTCCATTGTCTGCTAACCTATTACTGGGCGTTACTCGTATTTAAGCTCTCTATCCTAGGTGAGCTTCTTAACAGACCTTACCTCACACGGGACTGTTTACGCTTGCTGAAGGCCATTAACCCATGCAGTACCGATACACTGGGATTCCTTCAAACTCTGCCTGACCTGTGTCAGTATATCGTGTTATGGACTCTATGTTTATACTGGACCTGTGTAGGCATATGTAAATGTAACCTGTCTTGTGTCTGTATTATACTGAGAATATACTACAGGACCTGTGAGGGTTATTGTATTGCTGATTGATTAATAAAACTGTGTTTTATCCAAACCTACTGTGTCTGTGTGTCAAACAAACTGTCACATTTACACACAAAACTTTTTATTTCCCACAGGCATACTATAAAAGGGATCTGAGGGTGCCTGTGTGTGTGTAGTCTAGCAAAAGAATCAGTTGAACAGGGAATTTTGACTGGGATTGGGGGGCAGTTAATAAAAAAAAATTGTATGTAACATGACAGAGACAGGGACCTGTCTGATGTAAGCTGTGACTGGGGCCGACCGATACTTGATGGGATAGAGTATTCCAGAGGATGATTTGTAGGACAGACTTGTTAGAGGCCCAAGCCCTGAGGAAACATTGATTTGTAGGACTTACGCTTGTTTGGCAGAAGCCCTGAGGAAAAAAATAATATGCCCTACTAGCATAGTGCCAGCAGATCATGTTATGGTGGCCACTGGCAAATGCTACGGTGTCATTGTGCCATTTGCGACTGCTGTTCTTGCTACTGCTGCTGAGTTGTTTAAGCAGCAGGATGATTAGGCAGCTCCAAAAAATTGGGATTAACAACATAGTAATATGGGTGATGATGATCATGATTCCACTTGCCACTAGCTCCAGTGATGCGCCTAAGGCAGTAGCAGCACCACAACTAGCCCCCATCACTTCAGGTATATGTGGAGAAAAGAAGTTGACCAATAATGCTTCTCCTCCTGTTGAATATCTGAATATAAATAGCTTGCAAGATACCAAACAGCATGGGTTTACAGCAGGGAGATCTTGTCAAACTAACCTCATAGATTTTTTTGACTGGGTAACTAAAATAATAGATCAAGGGGGAGCAGTAGATATAGCTTATCTAGATTTCAGTAAAGCATTTGACACTGTCCCTCATAGAAGACTCATAAATAAATTGCAGTGTTTGGGTCTAGATGTAAAAATAGTGAAATGGATAAGGCAATGGCTGAGTGACAGGAGACAGAAGGTGGTAGTCAATGGAGAATATTCGGACGAAAGGAGTGTTACTAGTGGAGTACCTCAGGGATCTGTACTGGGGCCCATTCTTTTTAATATTTTTATTAGTGATATTGCAAAAGGTCTTCAAGGAAAGGTATGCCTTTTTGCAGATGATGCAAATATCTGCAATACGGTAGACATTCCAGGGGGAAAAAGCCAAATGGCGAATGATTTAGGTAAATTAGAAGAATGGTCAAGAGTGTGGCAGATGCACTTTAACGTTGATAAATGTAAAATAATGCACTTGGGACATAAAAATCCAAAGGAAAAATATACCATTAAGGGTACTGTGCTGTCAGAGACAACAGAGGAAAGAGATTTGGGAGTAATTATTTCTAATGACTTAAAGGTAAGCAGGCAATGTAATAAAGCGATGGGGAATGCAAGCAGGGCACTGGGTTGTATAGCTAGGGGCATTAGTAGCAGAAAAAGGGAAGTAGTCATGCCACTGTACAGATCTCTAGTTAGACCTCACCTAGAATATTGTGTACAGTACTGGAGACCCCATCTCCAGAAGGATATTGATACTCTAGAGAAAATTCAAAGAAGGGCTACTAAAATGGTGACTGGTCTACAGGAAAAGAAATATCAGGATAGACTAAAGGATCTGAATATGTATAGCTTGGAGGAGAGAAGAGAGAGAGGGGATTTGATAGAAACATTCAAATACATGAAGGGATTCAACAAAGTACAGGATGGAAGTATATTTCAAAAGAGTAAAAACGTTAGGACAAGAGGCCATAGTCTAAAACTAGAGGGACACAGGTTTAGATGTAATGTAAGAAAGTTTTACTTCACTGAGAGGGTAGTAGACAATAGCCTACCAGCAGAAGTGGTAGATGTCAATACAGTGACAGAATTTAAGCATGCATGGGATAGGCATAAGGCGGTCCTTAACATAAGAAAAGACCAAGGACCAAAAAAGGTTTGAGGTTTTTTTTTTTTTTTTTTACACAGTAGGAAATTGGGCAGACTAGATGGGCCGAATGGTTCTTATCTGCTGTCAAATTCTATGTTTCTATGTTTCTATTTCCTCCAAAATCATGTGCGTGTTAGAATACTAATTTTTCCCTTCACACAACAGCAGAAAGGAAGTGTGCCTTTCATCAGCAACTTCAATGTGCACTGTATGTGTAGGTAATAGGGGAACTGGGAATGTTACGGTTTAGTACACTCAGAAATGGAAGGTTTTGGTAAAACACAGTTTTATTAGCAACCCAGGAATAACAGTAACCCTCGCGGGTCCAGCATACAGATAATGGAAAGCTGACACAGGACAGGTTACAATGATATGATTAACCCACACGGGTCCAGTATGTAAGATCAATATACAATACTGACACAGGTCAGGTACGTTTCGTATGATACAGTTTGAATATGACAGAATGATACTTATGTGGCCAGAAACAGTTAGTTGGCCCTAATAGTGGAAGGCCCCAAAGTATACTCTCTACGCAGAGAGTAACAATAGCGACTGGAATCACAAGGGACAGATGAAGCCAGGATAGAACTGGCTATAAGGCACCATAGGAAGGTGGCCACCAGCGATATAGAGAATGCCCACCGGAGACTGCAAGGTTTTCATGACCCAGGGCACAGCACCGGATGGTGCAGCGTAATGCCACTCTTGAGACAGCAATGGATAATGGCCCAAGTGCACGACACCGTAAGGAGCAACTGAGACTACCGTATATAGATAACCCCGCAAGGGGTTAACGAACGCTCCGGTCTGCAGCAACTGCAGATGTAGAAATAGTCTGAGGTGCCCAACAGTAACCCAACCTCAGGGACAGCAGTAACAGACCAAGCGATTGTAGTGCAAACGGTGATACCACCGAAATGGAGCAACAGGCACTATGAGAGAGCGGGTCACGTACAGGACTATCTGCACAGAACTGAGACAACCGGAGGTCTGGTACAGACCACAGAGAGTGTGAGCAACTCAGGCAGCACAGCAGGAGCAGGGCGTCTTGTTGGCCGGAACAGTACAGGAACAGGAACTTCAGCCAAGCTGGTCAGTACACGGAGCAGGAACATCAGCCAATCCGATTCGGTACACGGAGCAGGATCGTTAGTCAAGCCGGGTCGGTACATGGAGCAGGAACGTCAGCCAAGCCGGGTCAATACACAGAGCAGGAATGTCAGCCAATCCGGGTCGGTACACGGAGCAGGAACGGTAAACAGGCAGAACAGTCAGGCAGTCCGGGTCATACACTGGTATCATACGAGAGTAACGGAACAAGCGCTAGGCAACGGAAACACCACGAAAGGGCAGCGCATAAGTGACAGCCCAGGGTATTTAAAGGCTGTCACTGGGAGGAGCAAAGACAGCGTAGCCAATAAAAGATATCAGGAAGTAAACATGTCAAAATGTCGCCCGTATATCACGGGCACCATGATAGGGAACAACTGACACACCTGTACTCACATCAAATAATTGGCACAATTGAAAGCAAACACCTTGATGTTTAGGTCCACAATGTCAAATCAATTATGCCCCCAGAAACCAAGTACTCCTGCTGTCATTATGCCCATTGCCCGCTCCGCTAAGGACATGTGACAACCTGCAGTCTTAATAATAATGACGAATCCTCCTGCCGCAAGCTTAACGTATTCTGTGGGATAGAATCTCCTCAGATGCTGCTTGATTCCATGCCTACGATTATACTCCATCACACTGATATGTGTTTTCAGAGCACCAAACAATGTGCAATGGATGGACATGAACTGCCACATTCTCACATATACAAAATCGCTATCAGCTGGTAGGGAAGGTAATAATTACATCATACTGAACCTGGGCCCTAGCGCAAGAAGCAAGAGGCGAGCCAGGTGTTTCACTAGTTATTGATCTTTCAGGCTTAGGCTGTGTTTCCCTATTCTTCTTCTTCTTTGAGTTCTGTCTTGATTCATGCTGCCCTTGGGGAGAGACAGGAGGTACAGAAATAGTGCATTCCCATTAGGGGAGGGTGGGGTAACAAGGAAGCCCTTTCTATATGGGTAAGATGAGATAAGGCATGTGTGTAGGAAATCCCTAAATTTTTTTCCAGTAAATTGGCACTAACAGGGAGGACATACATGTTCTCCCTGTTAATGAAAAAACAAAACACATTCATATCTTAGAACAGATGCCAGTGTGGTGTCCTGCATCCCAATTCAGGATCTTGACCCATTCCAGCCATGGCAGGGTCAGCATGGTCGGATGATGACACCAAGTTATAAATTTGGGTATCATTAGCATATAGATGATACTTGAAGCCAAATTAATTAATAAGTTCACCCAGTGAAAGGGTGTACAGGAAGAGAAGTAGATGGCCCAGAATGGAGCCTTGAGGCACCTCCACAGACAGAGGGACTATAGAGTAGAGGTTATTGCCAGAAGACACAAAAAAAGAACATTGTGAGAGATAGGAGGAAAGCCATGAAGAAGCTTGACTGCAGAAGCCAAAGCTGTGGAGAACCTGAACAAGAAGAGAATGGTGACAAGTCAAGTAGTATGCGTATGAACACTGTGTACTCTGTGTTATCCTGTTTACATTGTATCTTTTTTTTACACTGAATGAGTAGACCTGCTTTCATTTCCTTGTCAGAAAGGTCTCTGCAAACAGATCCAGGGAGCTTATTATCAAGGAAACAAAAGTGTGAAAGAAATAGGTGAAGATAAAAAAACATAATAATAAAAAGGTACGGCATGCCTTGGCCCCTTAACCCCTTAAGGATCCTTGATGGCCCTGGACCATCATGGGTTGTTTTACCCTTAAGGACCCATGACGGTCCTGGACCGTCATGGAATTCCGGGCTCCCCTCATGGCTGCACGCCCTGGTCCTTAAGCGACCACACCGTGTGTGTGCGGCCAGTCCTTAAGGGGTTAATGACCAATTCAGCCATCAATGACCACAGATTTTTTTTTGTTTTGCTCAGTGGATTCTGGGATGACAGAGAGGCATGAAATGGACTTTTAAATAACGAATTATAGAAATTGTTAAGCATGATATGTTAATTTTGTTATTATGATTGTAAGACCTAATAATAACTGTATATTTATGTATTGTACCCTTCTTATGCCCTTGATAAAGTACATTAAATATGTTAGGGGTGCCCCGAATGTTCTACATTGTGTGTTAGGGGTTCCCCGAAGAAAAAAAATTGAGAACCACTGAACTGGAAGTATAAATAAAAATTACAACATATAGGTGAATTTGGAACCTCACTCAAAATTTATTTTCACATGATAGAGTCCATTTAAATCAATGGGAATTTTAGTTTTCCCATTTTCTTTTGACCGTACAGACCTATGTCATATTTAAGGTAACCCCAATGGTCCAGAGAGTGCAAACATATAAACACACCCAAGTATATACACACACACACGGTACCTGGTGTATCCTTTTGACTTGTCCACTGATTGAGTAATCATCTAAGGCAGAACGAGTGGTGCCCTCATGCCCTGGCATATCCACACAAACCAGGTGATAGTTCTTAGGAAGGAACTGTGAAGGTGAAAAGGCACAGTTACATGGTTTTACACACACAGTCCCTTCAAACTGAAGACATGCTTGGATGCGTCAGACATTACATGGACAATGCTATATTTTTAATCCCTTAAAAGGGATAGTAATGTTTCACACAAAAAAAGCAGCTCAGATTAATCTTCATAGTATTTGGGCCATTGAGAATGTTATTTCAATACTATCAGAGTTGTAGTTCAAGAGTAATTGAATGATAAATTATCCCCCTCCCACACCATTTACCTAGTGTGAGCTGCTTCCCCTCAGATGTGGAATCTGGTCTCTTGACCAGACAGATCACAACGTACAATCTTCTTACTATGAGAATAAGGAAAACCTTGCCCCCTTTGACAGGTTTTTCAGGTTTTTCTTTATGTTCACTGAAGATCGTCCCTCTCTGAGATCCATCTGGACAGTCTTGCTGCTCTGAGGGGAGCAGTGTTACATCAGTAAAAGGGGCAGGAGGGGGATATTTTATCATTCAATTACTCTTGAACTACAACTCTGACAGTATTGATATAACACCTCCATGGCCCAAATACTATGAGTATTAATCGGAGCTGCTTTTTTTGTGAAACATTACTATCCCTTTAAGGACCAAAGAGGGTCTGCAACACATTACTCTGCAATGCACTGCCACCCCTATAGTCCTCAAGGGGTTATGAAAAGTATTATTTTATTTTTTTAGTAGAAAGCAGTACCTATGTATATATCTACACCTCGTTTATTATTTAACATCTGTTCTTCATAAATCCCATGAAGAACTTTACTATAAGGATGTAGGTGTAAGGAGGCCCAGCATCCATTGGGGCCACTCGGTTCTGCACTATCGTGCAACCTCTTTACCAGTTATCCTGCAACAAGTTTACCATCTCGCTGGTGGCCAGGAATATCATCACACATGGCCCCTACCAGCCAGTAAAAAAGAACAGTGTCAGTGAGCCCCTTACCTTTTCTTCTTAACCCTTTTAGTGACAGAAAAGTACCCAACACAAAAGCACTGCAAAGCATGATTCAAAACTGATCTGGGACTTTAAATAAGGACTCCAACAGCACATGTTATTAAGTGTTGCTCCAGGTCTTGTGGGCTCTGCTCAGATATCACCACAGGGACAACTAGGTTCTAGTTAAACTCATGGTCAGTCCTCCAGCTGTTGTGTACTATAACTATTATCATCTCTTGGAGAGTTGGAGTTCAGCAAATTGCTACATATGCTACAGGAAGTTGTCCAAGGCCAAGTTTCTCATTAGAAGAAGTAGGCTACATTCTACAGTACCAGATTTGAAGGGCGGTATTTCAGCTGTAGGTGTGGCTAGAACAATCTCAGTTCCTTGCACCAGCCACCAACTGCTGGTTTATGGTTTATTTACCAGATTATATACTATACTAGTTGAAGAGCCCGTTACACGGGCCACAGTGCCACTGCCAGCCATTCGCGGTGCAGTCATGCACAGTAGAGACTACCCGCGCCACGGCTGATACAGAGCTGAACACTCCTATGGAGAGTCCCGCTCTGAATCAGCCTCGTCACGGGCAGTCTCCACTGTGCATGACTGCATTGTTACACACGTTTTAGCGAATTACTATATAGGATATGCAACTTTAATTGGTAGTTGGTTAACCTCTTGGATGCCAGAGAGTTCTTCAAGACTAATGGTATTTTCTATACCTGGCAACAACGGAAAGGGCTGGGGCAGAGTCACGATGTTTGGGGGTGTGGCCATGAGCAGGACTAGGGAACCTTGGCTACAGGGACCTGAAATATAAATCTGGCCCTGCAGATGCTTGTGCTGCCTAATAAGATAATACACACAAGAGCAGGAAGCAGCTTTTTAATCATAAGTCAGCAGAAACCAGTATAACTGGCACAACTAAAAGGTACACCATGGGCTCTATTCAGAGTGAAAAAAGAAGTAATTACAAACAAACTAAATGGGGCTTTTAACCCCTTGAGTGTTCAAGAGGTCTCCAATGTATTGCTTTGCAATGAGAAACCTCTCTAGCATCTAAAGAGTTGAAAGCCCCATCTAAATCAATGGGGCTTTTTATTTCAGCCCTATGAGGCAGTTACTCCTCTTTTGAAGGGCAGTTACTAGGATTCTAAAACTCCTTGGGGGAGATGCACTATGATTATAAAGAGATGATAATGTGGAGAAGTATTCTTCAGTGACATCACTTCTCCAGTTCTATATTATTCTATTGAGCCAGTGAACTAAGATTTATCCCACTTGAGAAATCTCAGTGTATAGATTCTATAGAATATGGAGAAGTGACATCAATGGAGAAGTCATCTCCACTTATCACCTCTTAGTGCATCTCCCCCCTGGGCTTGGACCAACCTAATGCATTATCAGAGCACCATGCAGCCTACTGACACTATTGCTAATAGAGATATTAAAGCCATTGTATGCCCGAAGTTGGTAATAAACCCCAGGGCTCTAAGCATGCAACCGCTATTTACAGTGTATGGTAAAATGATAAGAACGAATATATTACTGAATTGCGAGTCTTTTTTCATAATTAGTAAACATTTGTGCTTTTTTGGGAATGCATTTAAAAAAGTGTGTGTGGCTAAAATGTCCACCATTTTGTGAGAGGATGAACAATTGCTCCTAAATCAGCAAAGCAATTAGCACAAATGTCATACATCTGGCCAACTTGCTTTTAATTTAGGCGCATTCACTAACTTCTGCCATTAATTTAGAAGCTTTCACTAATTTTGCCTTTAGCGTAGGAGTATATGCTATTTAGACTCAAGGTGCTAGTATGTTTCTTGAATCAATGAGTGAGCAATCATAAATAGAGTATTAATATATGGCTTTCAAAAAATAGCAAATACTCCACTTTCTTGCATTCCACCATTTGTCCCATCAGACAGTACCTACAAATGCCCCTACTATATTGTTTTTTTTCTGTAGAGGGTACTGCTAGGTTCTGGTCGTGAGGGCTTACTTGAATCTTACTAAATACAAAACAACTTCTTATGTGCCCCAAATTTAAATATATGTTACTATTTCACACATCGTCCCTCACTTGCAGAAAAAACAAAAGCAGAGTAAATATATAGTGTGAAGCACCAAAAGAAGAAAACTATAAAACTATATGTTGATATAGTACTGTCTCATAGCTGAATGCTAAATTATACCACATGGGTGTATAGTAAAAAAAGAACATATTTTTATTAAAATAATAAAAACACTGTTACAGTCTATGGCCACAAGTGAACACATTTAATTTACCTTCACCATTACCTACAGACAACACCCAATAACTATAAGTGTAGTCACTGGACAATTTTAGCAATAATCAAAGTCACAAGTTTCCACAGAATATATTCACCAATACAATTACATAAACTAGCCACTTAAATACAATAACAAGTCGTGCTATCTTGCTGATCAAGATTCACAGTAAACCAGAACTACGGATCGGCATCCGGCCCAGCAAGGCACACACAATAAACAATAATACAAACTATTGATCTATAGCATAGATCAATATAATATATCTCTTACTGAGCACTGTGGTACACCGCCACGGTGCATAACATGTGATCTGCATCCAATATACAGACCTACACTCCATGCATCAGCAGCCTGTGCCCCACTGCTGCCAATGCAAACAACAACTTGAGATTGTGTATAGTGTTTTGCATATAATGCACTGTGTATAGCACAAAGGTTCTCAACCTGTGCCCTCAGTGGCCACTAACAGGCCAGGACTTAGGAATTTCCCTGCTAGAACACAAGTGTGTTGATCAGAGGCTCATTCATATTGATTAACTCACCTGTGCTCTAACAAGGAAATCCTCAAATCCTGGACTGTTAGTCGCCAGTGAGGGCACGGGTTAAGAACCACTGGTATAGCATATAGCCTAATAGAATTATGTGTATATTGTGTTTTGCATATACCATTTTGCCTATTGCATATAGTGTATAGCATATTGCGTTTTGTCTACTGAGTATAGCGGTTTTCCTATTGCATATAGTGTTTGGCTACAGTGTTTTGTGTACAGGGTTTGGTGTATAGCGTTGTTTTATAGTGTTTGGCATAGAGAGTATGGCATTTGGCGTATTGCTTATAGCATTTGTGTACAGTGTATTGTGTTTGACATACAGTGTATAGCGCTTTGCGTATAGCATTTGCCGTATTGCTTATAGTATATGTTATATAGTGTTTGGCAAATTGCGTATAGTGTTTGGCATATTGTGTATAGAGTTTAGCAAATTGCGTACAGCGTTTGGCCTATGGCATATAGTGTTTGGCATATTGTGTATAGAGTTTAGCAAATTGCGTACAGCGTTTGGCCTATGGCTTTTGGTGTATTGCTTTTTGGGTACAGCATTTGGCATATTGCGTTTTGCATATATCGTTTGTCATATGATGAATTGCATAGTGTTTGGCGTATAGCTTTTGGCAGACTGCGAATGGCATATAGAGTTTGGAGTTTAGCGTATTCAAGTGGCTAGTTGATGTAACTGTATTGGTGGATATATTCTGTGGAAAATTGTGACACTGATTTTCGCTAAAATTGTCCAGTGACTGTGCATATAGTTATTGGGTGTTGTTGGTGGGCAATGGTGGTGATATTTTAAATGTATTCACTTGTGGCCATAGCCTGTAACAGTGTTTTTATTATTTTAATAAAATATATATATATTTTTACTATACATCCATGTGGTATCATTTATCATTCAGCTATAAGACAGTTCTACATAGACATATAATTTTATAGTTTTCTTATTTTGGTGCTTCAGTCTATATGTTTCCTCTGTCACTTGGATCATGCCTGATAACTGATCAGTTTCCCTTGGAGAAGACCTACCAACGAAGGAATGGTGGACTGTGAGTCCTGACAAACTAGCAGAGGAGAACGGGAATCCAAAAGAAAACCTGGTTCACCCTCATTGGATTGGTCCCACAAGAGAGACTGAATTGTAATACTGGAATCTTGCATGTCAGTCTCTTTGGACTGCACATGTTGCCCCCATAAACTCTGAAAGCCACATACTTCCAGGTGGTGTTCCAGCCCACTACCAGCTAAGGGTATCAGTTTCCTAACCTTCACCCCCCCAAACAGCTGATAGAAGTCCTCTTGGGGTTGCACAAAACAACCCAAGGAATTTTTCTATGTTTTCTCCCATAGGGGCAGACTTAGTAAAGAATGAAAACTGCCCTTTAAAGATGCAGGTCTTGCTGTCAGCGTGAGGCATGTAATGGTGCTAATATTCCTGCTTAGTAATGGTGCAACTGGGTTGAATTGTGCACTAATAACACATTAGGTTGGTCAAGCCCCGAGTCTTTTATGACCTTAGTAACTTCCCTGTTTTTGAACACTGCCCCATATTGCAAGATTGTTTTTGAGATATTTGTCCTGTAAAACAGTACACAATAAAGGAAAAGTAACACCTAATAATAACAACCTCCCACATAGCTTACTGGGGACAGAAAATTCTTATAGTCCCTTTTTAATTTTGCTGTTGTGCCTTTGTTCAAGAGACAATACCTTTGATCAGTCCTAGATGTCATGTCCTTGAAGGTGGACATGACAGTTTCTGGCAGCTTTTTCATATTGAATAGGCAGAGTGAGTTGCACACACCTCTAGGGTAATCTGTGTCCTGTTATCTTACCAACAACTGTCATGTCCACCTCCACTGACATGCTATCCAGGATTTATTGAAAATGTTCTCTCTTGAACAAATGCACAAGGGTAAAATTAATGGGGACATTTAAGCTTTACTGGCCATAGTAAGGTAAGTGTGTGAGAGATTATTAATAGACGATATGAGTTCTCCTTTAAATCCCCCCAAAAAATAGGACCTACCTTGACTAGAGCGAGCCACATGTCTTTGTGTGCAGAGAATCCATGTAACATCAAGATGGACGGTTTGGGACCTGGTCTCCCCCGGGAAATATAACAGAATTTATAGTTTCCATAATTGACATATTTTACTTGCATCCCCAGAGCTCTGCGCCAGTACCTGCAATAGAGAACCCACTATACATGAGACATAAGTTATGGAAGTCCCACACTTTTCTATAAAAAAAAAAAGAAATATAAAAGGAGCAGAAAACCATTTTTGTGAAAGAAAAAGTTGGGGCTTTTCATTCTCAGATATTTTTCTGATTGTATATATGAAAAAGTACGTGTACCCGTTGGAATTTCCTGGGTTTCTGCATAAAGTGGTCACTAAATTTGATCTGATCTTCAACTAAATTACAAAAATAGAGAAACACAGTCTGCTTCAACTAACACCACAAATAATTATAAGTTTTTATGTCTTTATTGAACACATCATGTAAATATTCACAGCGAAGGGTGGGGAAAAGTATGTGAACCCCTAGGCTATGACTTCTTCAAAAGCTAATTGGAGTCAGGAGTTAGCTACCCTGGATTCCAATCAATGATATGAGATTAGAGGTCAGAAGTGCCCTGCCCTATACAAAAAAAAACATTTTGAGTTTGCTGTTCACAAGAAGCATTGTCTGATAGGAACCATGCCTTGAACAAAAGAGATCTCAGAAGAACTAAGATTAAGAATTGATGACTTGCATAAAGCTGTAATGGGTTACAAAAGTATCTCTAAAAGCCTTGATCTTCACCAGTCACAATAATACAAACTGTCTATAAATGGAGACACTTCAGCAATGTTGCTACTCTCCCTAGGAGTGGGTGTCCTGCAAAGATGACACTAGTATGTGGTGTACAGCATTCCAGCATATATATATATATATATATATATTTATTTATTTTTATTTTTTTAATTATTTATTTATTTTTTACATGTATTTAATGTGCAACTGGTGGCCATAGATGCTTAACTAGGCAGGAATGGTATTGTATACAGGGTGCAATCTCTTTTAGCTCACATGTGCCATACACAGTGAAGAAATGTCCTGAAGCAAATCCTACTGGTCCTGTCCAGATGACAATCCAGCCACAAAATACCAAGCAATTCCTCTCCGAATGAGAGAAGCAGCCAACCCCAAACATAGGTTTCTGCCTTCTAGGGACTCGTCAGTGAGGTGCACCTGATCTCTCTAGGCATATTTTTTATTTACCTGCAATTTTCTATTGTGGTCTTCAGGGGATGCTATTTCGATCACTTAGTATGGAGAGCCATAGCCTATGACTCAATCTGTCCTTTAGAGTGCATTATAATCTTGGATGGCACCTGGAAATGTTTCTAATGTGTTGTACAGCCCTCTGGCACCCAAAAAGTTACAAGAAAATGTGCAATTTAATAACAACAACAAAAAAGCTTACTGCTCCTTTAACCCTTTGTCTGCCAGAGGGGGTATCCAACTCATTGCTTCACAATGTGTTGGATACCCCTCTGGCAGTCGGTTTAAACATTTCTAACACTAAAAGTTGCATACATAGAGCAGCTTGTATACACTGGTAGGCTATCTTATATACCTTGCTTTATTTCATGCACAGTGAGGCTCATGTGCTTATTTCAATTCCAGAGCTTACAAACTGCACCAAAGGGAACAACTAATCATTCTCAAAATGTCAAGTGATTTAAAGTGAACCTTTAACCCCTTGAATGCTAGAAATGTTTCCAATGCATTGCATAAACCCTCATGTTTATATCTATCTAGGTTTGTTGAGTGGCAGGTAACAAGGTGCACGTCAGTGTAATCCCCTAATTCCTTGCACACATTTCTTTACATTGTATCTCATGTACTGGTCTAAAGAGATGATATGCTGGTCTCATGAAATGGTACAGTGAACTCTAGGGGAAAGATATATATACGAAGATGGGAGAAGTGTCTCCAGTGAGGTAAATCTCGCCAATTCTTATTTTTTTCTATGAATCCATTTTAGTGAATAATGTCCATAGGAATATATAGAATATTGAGAGATTTCTCACTCCTGGGGGGAAATGAACTAAGGGTTGATAGAATAGTGAGCTGTGTCTGGAGATGTGTAGTGATCACTTTACCATGGAGAACACAACACATTTTGCCATACGTAATACTAATTATCTATGCAAGGGAAGGGAGAAATACTTCACTCATTAGCATGTAAGTCTGGCATAATGCTGGTGATGTGTTATGGAGGGCAAATGGGGAGCAGACAGGATACACTCAGAGTTCCAGTTTGCCTTGGTGAGTGCTTTCTGTTGGTATGAATCAGCTAATCAAGTTTCTGAATGAAATAAAATCTGGACAACGCATTCTTAATGTTTTAATCCTCTCTGTGCAGCAGGGATGTGCAATGCACATTCCTATGGCAGAACAAGAGTTAAAGCGAAACTTTCACCCTATATCAAGCCCCCCACAAGCATTCCGCATATTGCGATTAGCTTCCTAACAGTGATATTATCCGGCATAACTACCACAATCTGAAGTAATCCTTCTTTTTCTCTCAGACTGATGGCCAGGCTTCTTCCTGTAGAGCCGTCTGCACCGTCAGTCCCTTCTGGTGCATTAAGACACAGTGCAATGCCTCCTAGAGGAGACCGGGATGTACAGCGCAGGCACGCAGACGTCTCTAAGACAAGATGTCTGCGTGCATGCCTGCCCCGCGCTCTCAGAACAAGGAGGATTACTTCAGATTGTAGTACTTCTGCACTATAATATCACTGTTAAGAAGCTACTCACAATATGCATAATGATTGTGGGGGAACTTGATATAGGGTGAAAGTTCCACTTTAAGGGAGGACACCTGCTGTCTCTGCACGCCAGTAGGGAGAGCAACATTTCTTCTAGCTACACAGCAAACTATGAAAAGATCCCAAATTTGCCAACCTAAGCTGTATGAGTTTAGTGCAGGTGGCAAAGTGTCATATTAACATAGAAACACACCCACAAGCATACAACAATTGCTCATTAACACCTTAAGGACTATTGCCGTACCAGGACCGTCACGGCGGTCCGGCACTTAAGGGCCAGTGACGGTTGTGGTACGTCACGGAGTTTAGGGCTCCCGGCGTGGCTGCAAAACCGTAAGCCTGGTGAAGGCATGGTGAAATAATGGTGACGTTGGAGCATTTGCTGTGTATTCACAGGGATATGATGGCGAAGATATCTTAATGCTCATATGACACAATATCGCCATCCTTGTCTCTTATCAAAGTCTGCTGCATCACCCCTGATATTTATGTAGTCCTGTAGTACACAATGGAAGTACTGTCTCCTTAAAACAACTTATACAATTTTAAAACATCTTGAAAAGAAAAAAAAAAAAAAAGCCCACGTCTACCTTTACACCATTAACTCTTAAGACGTAGAAATAACTCAGTACTTATAAATGACATGGTGGGGTTTCTGCAAAAATTCCAGATTGTTTGTTCAGGTACACTGAGCAAAAAACATGGGTTAAAAGGTAGCCCTTTCAGTGCCAGAGAGGTATGCAATGCATTGCAAAGCTGGCTCTGAAAGGGTTAACGGTTAAAAGGTTTTCAAATGAGAGTCTATTCAACAGGAGAATAGGACGTCCGCATGTAATATTTTTATAATTTAGTTTACAACAAATGTGGATTTGTGATACAGGGAGCATTATCGATCTCACCTTGGATAACTTCTTTTGTTGCAATTTTCTTAACCCTTTGAGTGACAGAGGACTGCAGAATACACTGAAAACCTTTAGTCATTCAAAGGGTTTTATATATATACTAGTTTAAGTGCCCGTGTACATGGGCCACAGTGCCAGCCGGTTGCGGGGCAGTCATGCACAGTAGAGACTGCTCATGCCGCAGCTGATACAGTGCCAGCCAGTTGTGGGGCAGTCATGCACAGTAGAGACTGCCCGCGCCGCAGCTGATACAGTGCCAGCCAGTTGCGGGGCAGTCATGCACAGTAGAGACTGCCCGTGCCGCAGCTGATACAGTGCCAGCCAGTCGTGGGGCAGTCATGCACAGTAGAGACTGCCCGCACCTCGGCTGATACTTCGAAGCGCCCCGCTCTGTATCAGCAGCGTCACGGACAGTCTCTACTGAGCATGACTGCGTTGTTACAAACTTTTTAGCGATTATATAAGATGTATATGTGTGTGTGTGTGTGTGTGTGTGTGTATATATATACGTGCCCAAATTAACCCTTGGAGTGCCAAAGAGGTAGCCAAAGCATTGCATTGCAATGCATTGGATACCTGTCTGGCACTCAAAGGGTTAAAGGAACACTATCACCTAAAAATGAACTGGGTTTATATACCCTTAAATATCTCTACTATCTAATTCATGAGGCCTAAATTCTAATCTTACACATGCTCTGAGGAAACAACATTCTTGCCTTTTCCATTTATCATCCAGGATTATCTGTAAATGGGCTAAGATAACAGCCTCTCTGAAAACAAGAGCAGTGAGCACTAATCACAAATCAGCTGGCGGTGGCTGAACAGCTGAAGGGCCTTAGGTTGCTCTGCCCTGTGCATTAGGCTGAGACAGTGGTGCTCAAACTTTTTTCATTGTATGCACCTCTATCACACAGTTTGGAATTTTCTGTTCACTTTTACTATTTTATAGATATTTGTCAAGTAAGTAATCATGGAGGCAAATTTCTATATAAAAATCTAAGTGAATCTGGTTCGGTGTCAGGTGTGTTTCTCTGGAAAAAAACTGGTTGAGGATGTGGCAGGGAGCAGACCTCGTGGTGGGGAATCAAGACCCCTCCTGATGCACCCCCAGCTACTGACCTCCCAGTCAATTTGGCTTGGAGCTCAATAGTGGCGAGGCAGGGGAGCTTGCTTCCCTGCTTTTATTGTACCCGCAGTACCAGGATAGTAGAGAGAAGGATCAAGTAGTCCTACCCTACCCTTCCCTAGGATGGAAGCATGGGAGCTCTCTTGCTCCCCTGTCTCACCACCAATGATCTCCCAGGTGAATTGGCTGGGAGATCAGTAGCTGGGGGGAAATCAGGAAGGGTCCTAATGCCCCACCACGAAGTCTAACTTTTAATACAGTTTAAAAAAAAGTTTTGCTGAGAGAGTTAAGCCGTGCCACACACATGATACTATATAAATAAATGTATGATTATTATTAGGTCTTAAAATCAGAAGGACAATTACAAGCATATACCTCCCAACATTTCAAATTTTCAAAGAGGGACACTTGTGTTTTAGGGGGTGTTGCTAGGAGTGTGGCTGGTGAGAGGGGCATTACTGAGAATTTGTAGGCTATTTCACGACCTACTAACATTTCCTTGTGTAAACTAATAAATGATTTAGAACAAGACCAAAAGGGGAGATGTATAAAACTGGAGATATAAAGAAAGTGTCTGTAAAAGTGTCTCAAACCGACATAAGTAAATGTATAAACATCTAAGGACATTTTGCTAAGTTTTAACTCCAGTTAGTTGACTTTTTTGAAAAGTGGAGTAGAAATGGTCTTGGCCAAATAAGAATTGTGTCCCAATGTATTTATAAAGAAATTCGTTAATTGCATCAAAAATAAAGCCAATTTTAGGGATTAAATCATAACGCCAGGTATAACCTGTTCTTATTGGAAGTATATAATACCGCTATGTGTGCGAATATTCACAGAATATTCTCAGATAGACATATTTATAAACGTGACTTTATTTCTTTATAAATATGATCAGGTGTTGTGAATTTCAGCGACAATTCATAAGAATACACTAAGAAAGATTTTTACACATCACCCCCAAAGTGATTTATTTACACAGACTAATTTATACACACTTATACTGACATTTAAACAAACAATAATGTGGGTTTTATTGCTGCAGAGAAATATGATACATTTATATACACACTACACAGTCTGATCTATTAAAAAGAGGGATATCAGGGTGGGAAAGAGGGACAGAGGGATTTGGGTCTAAAAGAGGGACTGTCCCTCCTAAAGAGGGTCACTTGGGAGGTATGCAAGCAGATCGCATATTACAATATAATTAAATATACATTTTAAAAAATAAATTAACTGATGCAAGTCCTGTCTCTAATCATGTACAGTTTGAGAGATATACGCTGATAAAGTTCCCCCCTCCCTCCCCTTGCAGAGAGATCAGCTGTAAAGCTGACAGAAGGAGAATCACGTCATGCGACCCAACTGCGGCTCTTCAGCAGAGCCGAAATAGCGTTATCTAAAAAGAAATACTTCATTGGAATGGTCTACAAATTGTGTCTAGTTTGCAAGCACACTTTGTAGACCGTTCCAATGAAGTATTTCTCTTTAGATAACGCTATTTCGGCTCTGCTGAGGAGCCGCCTGCCGGTCCCGAGACCAGGATCTTCTTCTGTCAGCTAGAGGCTGACGTCAGACAAAGGGGAGGGAGGAGGGAACATTATCATTGTATATCTCTAAAACTATACATGTTTGAGAGACAGGACTTGCATCAGTTAATTTATTTTTTTCATATTATATTTTATTAAAATCAGACATTATTAACCCTTTAATCTCTGTCCTCATATTTTTGACAAAGCCTTCATGCAAAAGTGGCGCTCTGGGTCTTGCTGCACACCAAAGTGACACAGAACCCTGGTTGAGAGACTCTGGGCTACAGTTATTGGGAAGAGTTTTGCAATCCGTTGTAGGTCAGTGTATAAGGCCTCTGGTGGTTTAGAGGGCAGATTTGGAATGATAACATACCTCCCAACATTTCAAGTCACCAAAGAGGAAGACTTTTGTTTTTGGAGGTGTGGCTAGGGGGAGTGGTTAGTGGGTGGAGCATTACCAAAAAATGTAGATTATTTAATGAACTATTGTGTAACTGGATAAATTATTTAGACTGATTTATAAACAAGATAGACTGCAGGTTATACAATCATTAATCTGAATTTTATAGCTGTGGAGACCAAACAGTTTGAGTTCCAAAAAAAGAAAGACATCAGTGTGGAAAGAGGGACAGAGGCATTTGGGTCTCAAAAGGGACACTTGGGAGACATTAAGTCAATTCTTGAAAAGGTTTATTTTCAAAAACCTTTTCAAACAGAAAATAATATTACTGGCCATTACAATTTCCAGCACACAAAGATAAACAGGAGTTTATTATTTCAAGGTATCTGTGTTAAACAAATTAAGACCCATTTTGTCCTAGGGGTTTAGTCACCATTTAATTAACAATACGGCACTAGAATTTACATAAATGGAAAAATATTATTCAAGTTTCAGTGCTTATGAAGCTTTAAAATGGGTAAGGGGTTGGTTTCACTATACTATACACACAACTGGCAGTGCAGAATTCACTTGTATACTTAGATATAACTAAAAATATTCATCATGTATAAATGTATATACAAATATTATTAGGAAACAATGCACACAATAAACATTTTTCATTTATCTAGATCTGTGTTCAACTCAACTGTTTACATCAATTGGATTATATTCATAGAGGACGTGTATAACACTAAGAAAAGCCAACCCACACTATGGGCTATATGCTCAAAGACACTGGTGCACACAAACTACACTACACATATGGGACAAATAAACGTTCACATAATGTCCACTGATGAAAGTGGCTTTTAATCTATTCCAGTGATTCTCAACCGGGGTGCTGTGGCACTTTGGTGTGCCACGGACACCAACATAGGGTGCCCCATGTTTTCTATGAAGACTCACAAAAATGGACTTTTAAATAAAGATTTATGCACAAAATATTTAGTTTTGTTATTATGATTATAAAACCTAATAATAACTGTATATTTATGTATTGTACCCTTCTTATGCCCTTGATAAAGTACATTAAATATGTTAGGGGTGCCCCGAATGTTGTAGATTATGAGTTAGGGGTGCTCTGAACAAAAAAAAGATTGAGAACCACTGATCTATTCAATGCTAGACAGTTTTACAGCACATTGGTTTGTAATGCTCTGGAGACCTGTCTAGCATTTAAGGGGTTAAACGCCTCATTTAAATCAGTGACATTTTAATATGTGTCATATGGTGCACTTTATCCCACATATGCTTCAATTTATCTTTGTGAATATGGATCTATGGCCCATATCTAACAGTGAGCTCCTGCTGGCACAGGTTGACCCATGAGACCAGCAAAGACTTGTTTATTAAACGCCTCTCTTATCCCAACAAGGTTCCTCCCCATTAATGGCAAGACCTGTCAAATTCCTATGTTTCCCCGAAAGTATCTGTGAGTCCACTCTTATGTGATGCTAATTGTGTTTTTAAAGAATCCCGGAGTACGTTTACATTAACAGCAATGTCATTACGTGACAGGGGACAAAACGTGCTTACTTTTCTCTTGATACAAGTCAGTCTCACGCTCAGCACCATTCGCGTCCTGTGCTCTTATGCTCAGTGCTGGAGGACTCCGACTAATCAAATATGGGCAAGGAGTTTATTACGGTGCGTGCTACGTGCGTGCGTATATTATTAAGCGCAACGCGCATGCGCCTTCCAACTTTTGCCTTCCATACACTACAAGGATTCATTAGAGGCCAGGCAGTGTCTGGGAAGCGTGGGAAACCGGGACATTCTGTCAAAGCAGCAGGACAGCAGGATTGAGTCCCAAAATCGGGACTGTCCCGCGTAAATCAGGACATTTGGCAGCTATGGGATAATAAAACACAATGCAAGCAACAATATATGTAAACAATACATAAAACTGTATGCAAACTGGCACAGATAGGAAAAAAACACTACACTATTTAACCCTTTGAGTGCCAGAGGGGTAGGCAACGCATTGCAAAGCCCTCTCTGGCACTCAAAGGGTTAAGGTCGTGTTTAAAGGCACAGTAAACATTTTTATTTAAAACATTTTATAAAGCAGTATTTCTCTACATAATTTTCCAGACAAAGATAAGTAATCAGTGGATCAATCATTGTAACAAAGCTGCCTGTGCGTAATGAGGGATATCCTAAAAAACAGACCTGTTGAAGTGTCCAAGGACTGGAGCAGAGAATCACTGCTTTAGTGCTTTTTCTTGCTGTGTACAAAAAGGGCACAGCCACTGATGCAAAGCATTATTCAGTTCTTAAAGGGTTAAAAAAAACAGAAGGCTGCGCAATGTATTTTATAGCAATGAGCTGCAAACCCCTCTGTTCCTTAAAGTCTTGTGGTGTTACTTTCACTTACGGCATACAGTCGGTGACTCAAGCACTCCCACAGAAAGCAATATAAAGAACTTGCTGTAAAAAATATCTCCCAGAAGTGGAAGTATCCTTGTATTACTCAGCAGTAAAATACATGTTTGTTTGTTTTTTCATTAAAAAAAAATTACCGCTTATTTAGATTTAAATTAGACCTATATATAACAGTTTCCTTTTAAATGTTAGGCAATTTGTTATTTTAGAGAACATTTAGACTCAATAATAGTCTAAACCAGGGTTGGGGAAGCTGAAGTCCCCCAGCTGTTTTTGACTACAATTCCCATCATCCCCCATCAGCCACTGGCAATGATGGGAGCTGCAACTCACAACAGCTGGAGGGCATCAGGCTGGCCAATCCTGGTGACATTATGCACATCTTAAGGATAACAATTTACCCTTTCAGTGTTAGAAGGGTGTGAACCTCAGATGCATT
This sequence comes from Rhinophrynus dorsalis, assembly GCA_037306005.1. Classification (NCBI taxonomy): domain Eukaryota; kingdom Metazoa; phylum Chordata; class Amphibia; order Anura; family Rhinophrynidae; genus Rhinophrynus; species Rhinophrynus dorsalis. The sequence continues at coordinate 74,139,118 of CM074722.1, forward strand.
AAACACCTCCATGAAACCCACACGGTTAACATTGTTTTTTTCCCATAACTAGTAATTTCCCATAATCCTTTACTGTCAGAGGCTTTGAGGATTTAGGATGAGAATGGTGGATTTACAGCCATTTCGATATTTACGTACTATACAGCAGTAGGCGGCTTTAAACTTCTAATCCTGAACATTAAGTAAATTATGTTTCACAAAAGCATGCGTGTAGCAGCAGGCTTTGCATGTGCTGATTGATATATACAGTATCGCAGACTAGAGGCGGAATTACATAACATATAATAACACTGTGTGAGCTGTATAAGGGGCACTACATGAACTGATTGCAACTGATTGGTAGTTCTTTCTTAATTCTAATTTATTTATTTATTTATTATTATGCTATTGGAAATAAACACCTTCACACCTGCTGATAATAACCCACACTTACCTTGCTATGGCCAGAAAACCCTGATGACCCCAATGAATGTTGTCCTTGGACGTCTTGTCCGTGAAGGTAGACATAACAGTTGCCAGCAGAACCACAGGAGCTCAGACTCTACTCACTGCACATAGTAATCTTAACCATTTAACCCTTTAAGTGCCAGAGAGGTAGCCAACGTGCTACCTCTCTGGAACTCAAAGGGCTAAGGTCCCCCTATGGCCCTTAAAGGTTTAAGCAGGTTGCCTGATTCAGTTTAAAAAACAAGCCAGTATAATTACAGCACTCATCATTGTGATGCGTTTAAATAACTAAATTGGCTTACACTCAAATCTAAATGTGGCCTACTTAATAATCACTTCCCTGGAAAGCTACCAGTAAGAATGCTTACTCCAGCACTCCATACTAACTATACCCTCCGCTCCACTGCCAACAACTCGCTGGGTATCCCACACTAGAAGAGAGAAGTCGCTCAATCTGCCCTCACCTACAGATCTCCAAAAGCCTGGAATAACCTACACCAAAAAATCAGATATTCTACCAGTCAAAAATCCATATAAAATAACTGCTTCTTTATAGCTAAAAACAATATGTAATTGTATATACATTTTTAGTGTGTATGTTTGTGTGCATATATAATGTTTCTCTATGTAAATATGCAATTCTTTACTGTAAAAGCTCTCCAAGACATACTTGAAAATGAGCAAAATCTCAGTGGGGGGTTATGCACTAAAGCGTGATAAAGAGGTGATAAAGTGTAGATGACATCTCCAGTGATATCACATCTCCAGTTCCTATATTATTCCATAGAGCCTATTCACTAAGATCTCCAAAGTGGGAGAAATCTTAGTGCATTGGCTCCACTGAATAACACAGGAAGTGGAGAAGTGATATAATTGGAGTCATCTCAACTTTATCACCTCTTTAGCACGCCTCAGTACATAACCCCCAATGTATTCTTCCTAGTAAAACATTCTCTAAATACTTACAATTTATTGAAATGATTGAAAATGTTAACTCTTGAACAAAGGCAAAAGGGCAAAATTTGTAGTCATTGAAGGCTATACATAATGGAAGGCAGGGCCGGATTTACATCTCAGGAGCCTGTAGGCACAGAAAGCTGAAGCCCCCCCCCCCCCCCAATTAGTTATCTCCACAATGCTCCAAATCTCCACATTACCCCCTCATATCTATATTGCCCTCACATTGCCCCCATCAGCTCCAACTTGCCCCCATCAGCTCCAAGCTCCAACTTGCCCTTATCAGCTCCAACTGTCTTGCCCCCATCATCTCCAACTTGCCCCCATCAGCTCCAAGCTCCAACTTGCCCAATCAGCTCCAACTATCTTGCCCCCATCAGCTCCAACTGTCTTGCCCCCATCAGCTCCAAGCTCCACATTGCCCCCATCAGCTCCAACTTGCCCTCAGCTCCACTTTGCCCCCCTGTACCCATTTCCTATCTCCCTGGTGGTCAAGTGGCAGGAGGTGTCTGTGCTGCTTTCTGCACAGACCTTCAGCTGCTGTTGCACCCCGAGCGGTCTTCTCTTTAGGACTGCAGAGCGCTGGGAGATGATGTCCTCTCCCAGCGCTCTGCATTACAGCCGATGAAGGGGAGCAACAGCATGAGAGGGGCAGGCCAGGCGGCGGGTTACTGTGCACAGCGCTGTAAATATATATATATATATATATATATATATATATATATAAAAAAACAAAACAAAACAAAAAAACAAACACCTCTGTGGGGTGCGCCTGTAGGCAGGTGTCAACTCTGCCTTATGGCAAATCTGGCCCTGATGGAAGGCTGCATTCATTAAGCCGCTCTATAACATGATATGTTGTCTACATATGGTACATTGTACTGAAACCGCTGAAGCCGCTTGTTCTTTAGGTTGTGCTTCAATAAGTATTGTGTCCATTCTTCTTGTGAAAACCTTGCAGACGACTGGCAATAGATTTATTGACCAGTAGTCTTTTAGATTAGCCTTATCACCTTTTTTGTATAGTAGCATGACTTCTGAATTTTTCCATGTTTCAAGCACTTTGCTGAGTAGTAGGTATTTTTTAAATAGTTTAGCTAGGGCTTTAAATAAGGGTTGACCTCCGGCCTTCAACATTTTAATAGTGACTTCATCAGGTCCAGATACTTTGCCACTTTTCATTAATTTTATTGTAGCTTCTACTTCTTCTACCCAAACTTCTGGCACAGCTTCAGCCTCTGGTCTTGCGTTCAGTTGTTGCCCTTCATCCTTATAAAGATTTGAATAAAATTCTTCCACTACTTTTAGTATTTGTTGTTGAGTTTTTGCTGTTGTACCAACTTCAAGCTGTAATACAAACATCTGGCTCCTCTCTGTGTCAATATTTCATTTTGCTTTCTTTAGTCCTTGATTTTCTTCCAGTGTCCTTTTGATGACCCCAGCACTGAACTTGCACATTTCTTCTTTTCTGGTCTTGCACACTTTTACATATTCTACCATGTTTCTAATATTACCGTTCTGCTTAATTTCTTTTTGCCTTTTCATCATGGCAAATGTTTTCTTTTAATATTTGCATTGGTTTTTCTTCTTTCACAGTAGGTCCTAGATCATGGGCAGTGCCTATGATAGTCTTAATATCTTTTTCATTGTGGGTTGAAATGTCCGTGTCTGGAAGGTCTTGCAGCACACTGAAGCGATTACACAGAGGCATCTTAAAATTCTTATGATTTTTCAATAACTGGCTAGTGTCAATCTTCATGTTTTATCACTTGATCATTTTCTTTATTTCTTTCTTGCAGTTAATTTTGATTTTTGCTCTCTCGAGACGATGGTCACTTCCAACATTAAAGAGTTTAAAACTGAGCAGTCAGTGAATATTGTTTTATTATTTTAAAGTATGAAGTCGATTTCACTTGTATTGCCATTATGGCTTTTCCATGTCCATTTTCTCTGGGCCTTTCCCTGTAGAATGTAGTCATAATGTTGACATTTTCTTCTGCGAGTTCAATCATTTGGTTGCCTCTATCATCTTTTTTTTCCAGGTCCATGTGGTCAGATCGATTTTTCACCATTTTGAATCTTACCAGTTCTCGCATTTAAATCTCCCACTATAAATTTATAGTGGTAATTATCCTGTTTGTAGAGGTGTAATAAATCTACATAAAATTATTCAACTTCATCATCATGGTGGCTACTTGTAGGGACATACACCTGAATGATATGAAGACCATTTAGACTGTTTAGTTTCATAGCACAGTAAGCAATTCTTTCAGAAATACTTTGTAGTTTTACAACTGAATCTGTCAAAAACCCAATTCCTCCACATCCTCTTTCATTAGTTCCTTCACAGTATAGCCAGTAGCCATCTTCTAATCTGACAAATCATCCTTTTTTCACAAGTTTCACATAGGCCCATAATGTCCCAATTTATGTTGTTCAGTCCTTTTACTAGTTCCTCTTAGCATGCAACCATACTCATAGATCAATATGTTAAGAGTTCCAAAGGCAGCCTGAAGAACTGGTGATTCTTAGCACCCTCTGTCATTGAGCTGGTCTTCCCGCTCGGAAGTCTCTGGGAAGCCAACAGGTTTCACCATGCTCAACCACATCTTCCTCAGGGGCTACCATGGGGTAATTTGCTGATACGTGGCAATGAGATCGGCAGTATATTTATCCTTACAAGAGCCTCTGTGATACAAATGCAACCACTACACTCTCTTTACGCAATAAAATATATTCCATATGATGAGAATGAGCACATGAAAGAAGTTCAGTGGGGATGACCATTAGTTGAAAGTTGAGTTCCACTTGTGCTACTATTTCTCAATGCTTAGGATCAATATGGGAATGGACACATGAAAAACAAAAGGAAGAACAGTGCATCGAGCCACTGTGACACTAAATTTCTGGTGCTATTCTCCTTGGAGCAAGAAGGAAGACAAAAAAGGGCATGGGCTGTGTGGGACAAATGGATGAGGCGAGAAATTTGTTATGAAGAGCGCTGATATCATCTGTCTAGTAAGCATATGTGCATTGAGAAGGGAGGGTCACATCTTTTTTATATATTTGAATTTTTTCATACATGATTTCTGTTAATGTTGTACCCCACACCCAAGTTAGCCAACTTGCATATGTCCTATATATGATATGATCACCCACATCTTAGGAATATTCCTGTCCTTTATCCCCAGTTTTATTACATACATTTATGAGTTTTTCTTTTATGCTCTTTTATCTCTGTGCCATTTCTGATTAAAGACTAGGATATATTCATATGACATATGATTATTTTATCTTTTATGCCATTTTAGAATGTATTTTATATATTTTTCTCTATAAAGCTACACTTAGTGGCTCGATGTACTGCTCTTTCTTTTTGTTTCTCAGAGAGAGAGAGCTGCCAATCATTCTACACGTCATCAAGATGGCAGCACTCTCCCTCTTGAAATGGAAAACACACAAAAGGTGGATTTTCTTCATATAAGGAATCATAATTTAAATGACATGTTAAGATTGTTTTGGAGATTTAATCCAAATGGAGGGTGGTGGTTGGAACATGGCAGTTCTGTTTTAAATGCTGTAATGACAGTGAAATTAGTTTTTTTAATGTTTGTGTGACGTCCATTGTGGACAGGCTGTGGTACAGCACTGTACCGCAGCCTGTCATTCTTTGCTGCCTCCCCTTCCCAGCTGCGCCCTGTTACCAACACCTCCTATGACGGGGGGAATCCAGCATTTGAGCTGGAGCGCTCTCTGCGTACATTAAAAGGCTTCCGTTTGGGTAATGTTATCTGTACATGGATTGAACTGGTTAAATAATAGATGGCAGAGATTTGCAAATGGAACCTTTTCAACGTGGTCTAAAGTTGTAAGTGGGGATCCGCAGGGTACAGTCCTGGGCCCAATGGTTTTTAATTTGTTTATTAATGATCTAGAAGTGGGAATTGAAAGTTGCTTCTCCGTCTTTGCTGATGACACTAAAGTGTGTACTGTGTAAGGAAATAAATACAGGGATGGATGTTTTTTCTCTACAGAAGGATTTAGATAAACTGAGTGAAAGGGCAGAAAAGTGGCAGATGTCATTTAATGTGGATAAATATAAGGTAATGCATTTGGGCTGTAGAAACAACTTGCTACATATACTCTAAATGGGAAACAACTTGGGGAATCCTCATCAGAGAACGAATTAGGAGTACTGATAGAAGATAGACTTCACAGCAATGTGCAGAGTCACTCAGCTGCTGCAAGAGCAAATAGGGGACTAGCCTGCATAAAAAGTGGTGTAGATGCACGGGATGCTTATATAATTATACCTCTATATAAATCCTTGGTAAGGCCTCATCTGGAAAATGGAGTACAGTTTTGGGCACCAGCTCTTAAAAAATACTTTATTGAACTGGAAAAACTGCAGAGAGGTGCAACAAAACGGATAAAGGGATTGGAGTTATAACGAGAGACCAGCCAAACTGGGTTTGTTTACATTAGAGAAAAGATGTCTAAGGGGTGATATGATTACCATTTGCAAATATATTCAACATCAATGCAAAGAACTATCCAATTAATTATTTACGCAAAGAGAGCTAAGAATGAGAGGTCATCCATGAAGACTAGAGAAAAAGTGCTTTAAACTAAAACAAAAGCAGGGATTTTTTACAGTAAGGGAGGTAAAACTATGGCAATCATTGCCTCAGGATGTTGTGCTTGCAAATACTGTAACTGCTTTAAAAAAAGCAATGGATACTTATCTAGTACAGAACAATATTGAGAAATATGATAGATGGTTTCAATGCAGATGGGTTGTTGATCCAGGGACTGCCATTTTGAGTCAGGAAGGATTTTTTTTTACCTACTTGGGGCTTAATTTGAAATGGCTTCAAAAGCGTTTTCTTGCCTTCCTTTGGATAAACAGGAGTGATTTGGCATGGGCTGGACTTGAGAGACGCATGTCTTTTTTTCAGTTTCATCAACTATGTTACTGTGTTAGTACATCTTCCCCCAATTTTCTTGCTATATCAGCCCCAAAATGTGCTTTGGAAACAATAATTGCTCACAAATACCTAGTAAGGCCTGTTCTGGAGACCTACTTGTGAGGTTAAGAACCATTAAATGGGAGATAAAAGCAACATGAATATGGGATGTATAAGAACCGGAAATTTCACTCTGTAAGTTTTAAAGGGATAGTAATGTTTTAAACTGTGGTGCAGTTAGTTTGCCCCAGAACTGCTCTGATTCTTCTTAGTACATCAGCATCACAAAGTCCTTACAATCTTTTGCAGATACAGCCAAGTCACAGTTTGCAGGTAGAGGGCGCTCATTTTACTGACAACATAAGGAAAAATAATAGTTCAAATAGTCCACTTATGTTGTGTAACCTAGTTAAAAATAAAGAAAACTAGCAGGTAAAGTATATTAATATAGACTACTAAATAATAAAAGTTGAAAGGAAAATATAGCTCTAATGTAATATTCTGTATAATCCTTACCAGTAATAAATTCTGATGAGTGCAGCAGGCCACAATAGAAAGGAGGCTACAAAAGCGAATATAGGTATAAGTAGGGTTCCGCCTGCGATGAGGAACATATTTAATACATCTAGGTCCATATTTCTTCAATACCTGGGAAAACAAAAGAACACACTTTAGCCGTGGGCCTTCTGGCATTGGAGTTAGGCATGACTGCTTTAACAACAGAATTGTCCACTTACACTTAGGTGCGCACAAGGCTAACAGCTTGCATTAAAAGATAACTACAACCTTAAAATAACAAGGTAACATAGACTCTGAATAGTTATAATAGAATATATTATTCAAATAATTCAGTTGAGAAAATATATAAACCGTCCCAAAAGTAGCACAGCAATTTACAGTCAGAGCCTTCTGACTCAAAAAATGAAGAAGCACAGAGAGCATACCCCCCAACTGTCTCTGATTTTCAGGGACTGACCCTGGTCCTGACTCTGTCCCTGCATCTTGCTGTCCCTGGTCCTAGCTCTCCGTCCCTGGATCCTGCTATCCTTGGTTCTGACTCCCTGTACCTGTTTACTGTTGTCCCTGGTTCTGGCTCCCTGTCCCTGTTCCCTGATGTTCCTGGTTCTGGCTCCCTGTCCCTGTTTCCTGATGTCCCTGGTTCTGGCTCCCTGTTCCCTTCTATCCCTGGTTCAGGCTCCCTGTCCCTGTTTCCTGATGTCCCTGGTTCAGGCTCCCTGCCCCTGTTTCCTGATGTCCCTGGTTCAGGCTCCCTGTCCCTGTTTCCTGATGTCCCTGGTTCTGGCTCCCTGTTCCCTGCTATCCCTGGTTCTGGCTCCCTGTCCCTGTTTCCTGATGTCCCTGGTTCAGGCTCCCTGTCCCTGTTTCCTGATGTCCCTGGTTCAGGCTCCCTGTCCCTGTTTCCTGATGTCCCTGGTTCTGGCTCCCTGTCCCTGTTTCCTGATGTCCCTGGTTCAGGCTCCCTGTCCCTGTTTCCTGATGTCCCTGGTTCAGGCTCCCTGTCCCTGTTTCCTGATGTCCCTGGTTCTGGCTCCCTGTTCCCTGCTATCCCTGGTTCAGGCTCCCTGTCCCTGTTTCCTGATGTCCCTGGTTCAGGCTCCCTGTCCCTGTTTCCTGATGTCCCTGGTTCTGGCTCCCTGTCCCTGTTTCCTGATGTCCCTGGTTCTGGCTCCCTGTCCCTGTTGTCCCTGGTTCTGGCTCCCTGTCCCTGTTTCCTGATGTCCCTGGTTCTGGCTCCCTGTCCCTGTTTCCTGATGTCCCTGGTTCTGGTTCCCTGTCCCTGTTGTCCCTGGTTCTGGCTCCCTGTCCCTGTTTCCTGATGTCCCTGGTTCTGGTTCCCTGTCCCTGTTTCCTGTTGTTCCTGGTTCTGGCTCCCTGTCCCTGTTTCCTGATGTCCCTGGTTCAGGCTCCCTGTCCCTGTTTCCTGATGTCCCTGATTCTGGCTCCCTGTCCCTGTTTCCTGATGTCCCTGGTTCTGGCTCCCTGTCCCTGTTTCCTGATGTCCCTGGTTCTGGCTCCCTGTTTCCTGATGTCCCTGGTTCAGGCTCCCTGTCCCTGTTTCCTGATGTCCCTGGTTCAGGCTCCCTGTCCCTGTTTCCTGATGTCCCTGGTTCTGGCTCCCTGTTTCCTGATGTCCCTGGTTCAGGCTCCCTGTTTCCTGATGTCCCTGGTTCAGGCTCCCTGTCCCTGTTTCCTGATGTCCCTGGTTCAGGCTCCCTGTCCCTGTTTCCTGATGTCCCTGGTTCAGGCTCCCTGTCCCTGTTTCCTGATGTCCCTGGTTCAGGCTCCCTGTCCCTGTTTCCTGATGTCCCTGATTCTGGCTCCCTGTCCCTGTTTCCTGATGTCCCTGGTTCAGGCTCCCTGTTTCCTGATGTCCCTGGTTCAGGCTCCCTGTCCCTGTTTCCTGATGTCCCTGGTTCAGGCTCCCTGTCCCTGTTTCCTGATGTCCCTGGTTCTGGCTCCCTGTCCCTGTTTCCTGATGTCCCTGGTTCTGGCTCCCTGTCCCTGTTGTCCCTGGTTCAGGCTCCCTGTCCCTGTTTCCTGATGTCCCTGGTTCTGGCTCCCTGTCCCTGTTTCCTGATGTCCCTGGTTCTGGCTCCCTGTTTCCTGATGTCCCTGGTTCAGGCTCCCTGTCCCTGTTCCCTGATGTCCCTGGTTCAGGCTCCCTGTTTCCTGATGTCCCTGGTTCAGGCTCCCTGTCCCTGTTTCCTGATGTCCCTGGTTCAGGCTCCCTGTCCCTGTTTCCTGATGTCCCTGGTTCTGGCTCCCTGTCCCTGTTGTCCCTGGTTCAGGCTCCCTGTCCCTGTTTCCTGATGTCCCTGGTTCAGGCTCCCTGTTTCCTGATGTCCCTGGTTCAGGCTCCCTGTCCCTGTTTCCTGATGTCCCTGGTTCTGGCTCCCTGTCCCTGTTTCCTGATGTCCCTGGTTCTGGCTCCCTGTCCCTGTTGTCCCTGGTTCAGGCTCCCTGTCCCTGTTTCCTGATGTCCCTGGTTCAGGCTCCCTGTCCCTGTTTCCTGATGTCCCTGGTTCTGGCTCCCTGTCCCTGTTTCCTGATGTCCCTGGTTCTGGCTCCCTGTCCCTGTTGTCCCTGGTTCAGGCTCCCTGTCCCTGTTTCCTGATGTCCCTGGTTCTGGCTCCCTGTCCCTGTTTCCTGATGTCCCTGGTTCTGGCTCCCTGTTTCCTGATGTCCCTGGTTCAGGCTCCCTGTCCCTGTTCCCTGATGTCCCTGGTTCAGGCTCCCTGTTTCCTGATGTCCCTGGTTCAGGCTCCCTGTCCCTGTTTCCTGATGTCCCTGGTTCAGGCTCCCTGTCCCTGTTTCCTGATGTCCCTGGTTCAGGCTCCCTGTCCCTGTTGTCCCTGGTTCAGGCTCCCTGTCCCTGTTTCCTGATGTCCCTGGTTCTGGCTCCCTGTCCCTGTTTCCTGATGTCCCTGGTTCTGGCTCCCTGTCCCTGTTTCCTGATGTCCCTGGTTCTGGCTCCCTGTTTCCTGATGTCCCTGGTTCAGGCTCCCTGTCCCTGTTTCCTGTTGTCCCTGGTTCTGGCTCCCTGTTCCCTGCTATCCCTGGTTCTGGCTCCCTGTCCCTGTTTCCTGATGTCCCTGGTTCTGGCTCCCTGTCCCTGTTTCCTGATGTCCTTGGTTTTGGCTCCCTGTCCCTGTTTCCTGATGTCCCTGGTTCTGGCTCCCTGTCCCTGTTTCCTGATGTCCCTGGTTCTGGCTCCCTGTCCCTGTTTCCTGATGTCCCTGGTTCTGGCTCCCTGTCCCTGTTTCCTGATGTCCCTGGTTCTGGCTCCCTGTTCCTGTTTCCTGATGTCCCTGGTTCTGGCTCCCTGTCCCTGTTTCCTGATGTCCCTGGTTCTGGCTCCCTGTCCCTGTTTCCTGATGTCCCTGGTTCTGGATCCCTGTCCCTGTTTCCTGATGTCCCTGGTTCTGGCTCCCTGTCCCTGTTTCCTGATGTCCCTGGTTCTGGATCCCTGTCCCTGTTTCCTGATGTCCCTGGTTCTGGCTCCCTGTCCCTGTTTCCTGATGTCCCTGGTTCTGGATCCCTGTCCCTGTTTCCTGATGTCCCTGGTTCTGGCTCCCTGTCCTTGGATCCAGTTGTCTCTGTTTTATCTTTGGTGTTAAAACGGATTTCTCGTCATTATAAATGTAATAGGCTATAAGCTTCTTCACATGTTAACCCTTTGAATGCCATATAGGTATACAACATATTTCAAAGCAATGCATTGCGCACCCCTTCTGACAATTAAAGGGTCAATATTGCTTATTTGTATGGTTTAATGCTGTTTTTCACTACTGGTAATGTCTGTTTTGCTGAACAAGTAGAATTTTAAGTCTGTTACACAAGTTTTTCTTGTTTCTGTTCCCTGCTGACCCTGGTTTTGGCTCCCTGTCCCCTGCTAGAGAGGTATCTAGTGCATTGCAGTGCCATACCTCCCAAGTGTCTGTGTGGTGTGTATATAAGTGTATTATATTGTTGCACAGTAATAAAACTCACAATAATGTCTGTTTACATGTCAGTATTTGTGTTTATACATTAGTTTGTATAAACAAATTAATTTGGTCTTGCTCTTAATCATTTATTAATTTACACAAAGAGGTGTCAATAGGACATAAAGTAACCAAAAAATTATTGGTCATGCCCCGCCCACTAGTCATGCCCCCAGTAACACCCCCTAAAACAAGCGTCCCTCTTTGGCTGTTTGAAATGTTGGGGGGTATGGAAAAGGGACACTTGGGTGGTATGAACTTTTATCCATCCCTCTTAAACATGAACTTATTGAGCACAGATTATCAAAGGAAAACATATAAAAGTTGTTTCTTTCATTGTTTTATATAATTAACACATTATATGGAATGTTAGTATATGGCTGGCAGAGAGAGACTGGTGGCATGGGGACCAGTGTGCCATGTTACTATATAATTGACAGGGAGAGTCTGGTGGGATGGGATGCAGTGTAGAACGTTACCATATGGTTTCAGTTAGTGGCTGGCGGGATGCACAGCAGTGTGACACATACCTCCCAACATTTCAAATTGTCAAAGAGGGACACTTGTGTTTTAGGGGGTGTGGCTGGTGGGCTGGGCATTACCAGGAATTTTTAGGCTATTTCATGACCTATTGATACCTCCTTGTGTAACCTAATAAATGACTTATAACAAGACCAAAGTATTTTATTTACACATGTTTAATTTATCAACACATATACTGACATTTAGACAAACAATAATTTGAGTTATATTGCTATAGAACAATATGCTACATTTATATACACTCCAAGCAATCTGATCTCCTAAAAAGAGGGACATTAGAGTGGGAAAGAGGGACAGAGGGATTTGGGTCTAAAAGAGGGACTGTCCCTCCTAAAGAGGGACACTTTGGAGGTATGGTGACATGTTACTGTCTGGCTGAAAGGGAGAGGCTGGCGGGATGGGGAGAAGTGTGGAATGTTAATATCTGAGTGCAGGTAGTGACTGGTGGAATGAGGAGCAGTATGGAATGTTAGTATGTGGTTGTGAAGGATAGGCTGGTGGGATGAGGAGACGTATGGAATGTTCCTACTTGGCTGGCAGGGAGAGGGTGGCGGGATGGAGAGAAGTATGGAATGTTTATATCTGGCTGTCAGGGAGAGGCTGGCGGGATGGGGAGAAGTGTGGAATGTTAGTGTGTTGCTGGTAGAGAGTGGCTGGTGGGATGGGGAACAGTGCGGAATGTTAGTATCTGGCTGGCAATGAATGGCTGGTGGAATGGAGAGCAGTACAGATGGTAATACTCTTTAATGCACATAATATGACACATAAATAAACTAAACATCTAAAAAACTATATATTGTTTTAAATAAAAATGGCTAACTATAGGTGGCTTTGAAAGCTTTCAAAATCCCCTATTTGTTACAAAGTGACAGTTCCACTTTAAAAGCCCCATTTATTTCAGTGAGAATTTAGGATGTTCATCTGTCCCACTATGGTGCATCTGGTTTGCCCTCATATTCCTTCACTTAGTGTGAATTGCCCCATATGTCCAGGGATAAGGGACAGGAGGTGATGGTAGGATCTGAGTGCAGACACCAGTACATGGCAGTAGCAGAAATTCTAATGTTTCAGCCTCACAGCCTGGTTCTTGCCGCAGTCACTTTCTACTTGTCAGCAGTTTTTTCCCTTGTGCTAAGCATCAGCCCACGTTTACATCGTTTACTGAAGCGCACTTGTCTGTACTGGTATAAATTGCTCTGCAGATCTCTCAATCAGACTGCGTTAACACTTTGAGTGCCAGAAAAGTGTAGTGAAACAGAAAAAAAAAATATGTAAGAAGATAGTGGAAATCAAAAGGCAAAACATGGGAATTCAAGGACTTGAGACCTTTTACTCTGCTCCCCTCGTGCTTTGAATTAATGTCCTCAGAACTTTAACCCCTTCAGTGCCAGAGGGGTGCACAATGCATTGCTCTGCAATGCGTTGCGTAACCCTCTGGCACTGAAGGGGTTAACAGTAAGGCTCCATGCATTTGATGGCATGATTGAGAACTTCTACTCTGGATTAACAAAATGCTTCTGTCTTTTAAAGGGATAGTAATACTTAAGTATTACTAATCCCTATAGTAAAGTCCTATTTAAAATAAATGTATTGCCCCCAGTGTCATCTCTCAAACCTTTATGGTTTGAGAGATAATCGCTCCTAAAGTTGCCCTCTCCCTCCCCCTTCCCCGAAGTGAGCTTTGTAGCTGACTGAAGGGAAATCTGGTCATAGATCATCAGGCGGCTCTGCAGCAGAGCCGCGATCTCGTTTAATAAAAAAAAATTCTTTTGCAAACCAAGCACACGTAGAAGACCATTTCAGTGAAAGTTTTCTTTTTTATTAACGCAATTGCAGCTGTGCTGGAGAGCCGCCTGAAAATCTTATGACAGGCTTCCCTGCAGTCAGCTAGAACGCTGACTACGGGGAAGGGGAATTGAGAGGGCAACATTAGGAGCGATCATCTCTCAAACCATAAAGGTTTGAGAAATGACACTGGGGGCAATACATTTATTTTTACTATGACTTTAATATATGGATTAATAATACTTAAGTATTACTATCCCTTTAAGATTATGCATTCCAATAGCAGGAATCCATTGTACATTTTCCAGATAGCACTGGTGCACAAATCCATCATGGTAAGTAGAAACATAACTGAAACCCTGAAAGAGGTGTTTAGGATGACAACTTCCATTATCACCAGCTAGAAATAAACTGACTGGGGATGATGGGAATTCAATTCAACAGCTAAAGGGCTTCAGGTTGCCCTCCGCTGCTCTTAATGGTTACATAGTCATAGGAGAGGTTGGGGGAAAAAAAGATGGGTCCATCAAGTTCAACCGTTGACAGATCTACTATGTTGATCCAGAGAAAGGCAACCAATTCCCCAGTGAAGCAAATTCTAATTAAGCCCAAAATAGTCAAAAAAACAATCAGATTTATCCTGTATAAGTACCCTATCTGCAATTAAACAAACTGTCATAATTATCTACATTGTTCTTAGCTAAAAAAGATATCAAATACTTTTTTGAACAGCTCTACAATATCTGCCAACACACACACAGTATTCTAAATCCTGACTGTCCCTGCCGTACAAAATCCACTGCATTTGTTGCAGCCAGAAGCATATTTACCAGTTTCAACCCTTTGAGTGCCAGAGGGGTACACAATGCATAGCAGAGGAATTCTGGCAGTCAGATGGTTAATGGGTTAAGCGCAGCCCTTTCAACAGCATTACCCAGCATTACACATTAAAGCCATCCTACAATAAGGTGACCAGATATCCCTTTCAATGCAGAATGCTTTAAAAACTTACATTCAGCAGTACTGCACAGGAATCAGTGCAACGCTGCAGTGTGTTTTTCCTAACATCCAACACTTAAAGTGACATCTGGTCACTTTATCCTACAAGAAATATCAGTGCTTCATGCAAGTTCAAAAACACCATTCCATCAGGAGTACAGAGAAAACAGGTGACAGGAAGGCCAGTAACTTTTGGCTTGGGGGCAAGTACAATAAAGAGGACCATTTCTACTATCATTAATTAATTATTAATTTAATAACTGGGAATAATGTTGTGGAGTAAGGCAAATGATACTACAGAGCTTATAACTGATATACAGCTACACTAAAGATACCACAGAGCTTAAAATTGATAAGGGGCTACACTAGCGATACCATAGAGCTTATAATTGATATGGAGCTACATTAGTGATATCACAGAGCTTACAATTGAAATGGAACTACTCTAGTGATGCCAGAGAGCTTACAACTGACATGACACAACACTAATGATACCACAGAGCTTACAATTAAAATTCAGCTATAGTAGGGACACATTAAGGGTTAATATTTCAAAGATCTTGGTTCAGCTTGTTTTGAAAGTTCCAAAGCATGCTCCTTCCCTCACTCTCCCCCTTCCTTCCCCCTCTGTGTCCAGAGAGGGTCCAGCAGGCAGCATGTTTGAATTTGCTGTCTGTTTCGTTGCTTGCATCTCCATGGTCTTTCAGGACCTACCAGATACTGTCTTGAAACGTGCAGACCACACTGTACAACCAGAGATCTGGCTGTACCATTGGAAGACAGGACTTGACAGGTCCTCAAGGACAAAGAAGCAAGTAACATTTTTTTATTTTAATGCATTAAGTGATGGGCAGGCCCCACGCACTCACACCTACTTCTGCTTTAAAGCAGCAAGTTGGAGCTACGAGGCATTGGATTGTTGGTACAGGATTATGACCAGCCAGGTGACATTGCCCCTGCCAGCTCCATGGGCCAGCCTGCCCCTGGGTGTCAGATCCTGGAGCGATCATCTTTTGGCTATCCCACTGTTGAAGACTAAAACTCCCATAATTCCCGACCAGACACTGACTGTTTAAGGCTGACAGACTCTGAGATTTTTGAAATATTAACCCATAACTTTGAAATTTGAAGCCAGAAGCGCTCCAATTAGTCCTCAAGGATCCCTTAAAATTATCCCTGTTAGAGATATCACTGATTGAACACGCAAAAAACAAGCAGGACTAGTCTCTCTGCCTTTCTGCTACAAATGGCACCTATTTTGAGATTAACAAAAACATTCATGGGTGCGGATCATGTAATAAGTAACACTGGAATTTTTCACCTGGAGAATTTGTCCTTCACCCTGAAATTTGTGTCATGATTCCTAGTTTCAGGGTCAAGTTTATAGTGTTTAACAGCTGAAGGTCCATCTTTCTATCCACTTATGGATTTCTGGTCACATGGTCCACAATTGATAGAACTTGAATGCCCCTGCACTAAAGTCATGACACTTGATAAAAAGACACTCACACTGAAATCTACTGCACCAAAGCTGAATACATCCGTGTAGTAAAACATAAAAAAATATTTATTTCAACAAATATAAAACAAGTCAGTACTTATGAGATCCTTAGACTCGTGCAATCAGAACACCTCAGATAACTGGAGGTATGGTAACAGCAACGCGTTTCGCGTATTCACCACTTAATCATGATGACATGAAATCTCTTTTTGTCATAATAGGGGACACATAAATTCTTCCACAATTCCCAATAATGTACTGGTCTTTTAAGCCCTTGAATGCATTGGAGAACTCTCTAGCACTCAAGGGTTAAAAGTACCATTTAAATCAATGGAAATGTTTTTTTGTCCTCTATTAGGGGTGTAACTACAGTGGGAGCAGGATGTACGGCTGCACAGGGTCCCACAATCCAAGGAGGCCCATCTACTCTATGGCCCAATAGGTTCTAATAATGCCTCTGGGAAAATATTTTCGTGTTAAGGGTCCCAATTAAATACTTGCACAGGGGTCCTCCAATGACTAGTTATGTCACTGTCCCCTATGTTGCAGTTGGTTTGTCCCAAAACTACGCCAGCTCCTTTTAGTACATTACAATCACTGGGTATTTCCGCAAAGAGCCAGTACATTTTCACCCTTTCAAACCTTCACCTTTGTACAGCTTTATGAGCTACTGACAAATGTTCAGTTAGACAAAGATAAAATTATTAGAGAACGTTAACTGTATTAACCCCTTGTTTACTTTAAAATGACATAAAAATTATGAAAGCTAGTATTCACTTCTTCCTTGTACTGGTGTTTGATCATGCATCATATGTGTATATATTGGTACGTAATATTTAAAAGAAGCAAAAAAAGTAATCCAAAAAAATATCTTGTTAATCATTTACCCAATGATTCTCAATGTTAGTTATCAGGATAACCCAACAGGTCAGGTTTTATCCCCTTAAGGACCATGTGGTCTGGGGGTGGGCAGCTCTAGATGATTACAGCCATTCTGAGATGGCAGAGTGTTGTGCAGCCATCCTGCGATCCTAGAATTCCATGACATGACCGTCACTGGTCCTTAACGTCCGGACAGGTGTGACGGTCTTGGAACAACATCGGAGATTAAGGTGTTAAAGGGATAGTAATGTTTTAAATGAATAAAAAGTAATATTGTAGATAATCCAAAAAGAAATCGATCGGTGCAAGTCCTATCTCTCAAACCTTTATGGTTTGAGAGATAGGACGTTTTAAAGTTCTCCTCTCACTGTTGTCAGCTGTTTTAAAGTTCTCCTCTCACTGATGACAGCAGGAGATTTGTGTTGGCTGACTCGTGGCGGCTCTTCAGCAGAGCTGAGATACCGAAATCTAAAAAGAAATACTTCATTGGAACGGTCTACAAAGTGTGCCTGGTTTGCAAGCACACTTTGTAGACTGTTCCAATTAAGTTTTTCTTTTTAGATTTCAGTATCTCGGCTCTGCTTAAGAGCCACCTGCCGGTCCCCGGACCAGGATCTCCTGCTGTCAGCTTACA
This sequence comes from Rhinophrynus dorsalis, assembly GCA_037306005.1. Lineage (NCBI taxonomy): Eukaryota > Metazoa > Chordata > Amphibia > Anura > Rhinophrynidae > Rhinophrynus > Rhinophrynus dorsalis. Next base: position 74,156,338 of record CM074722.1, read on the forward strand.
GCTGACATCAAGGAAAGGGGAGGGAGGGGGGAACTTTAAAACGTTCGATCTCTCAAATCATAAAGGTTTGAGAGATAGGACTTGCACCGATCGATTTATTTTTGGATTATCTACAATATTACTTTTTATTAATTTAAGCCATTACTAACCCTTTAAAGGAGGAACATTTTATTTTGAAACATACCTTCATCTATAGTTTTTGATGCAGTATGAGGATTATGTGATAAACAGGCAATAAAGTGGAAATGATGTGGGATAGGCACTAAGCAGGTGTGATAAAGAGGTGTTATTCTATGGAGGCTATGCACTGTGATCCCCAAAGTTGGAGAGATCTTAGTGCTTTCTCCATAGAATAACATAGGAACTGGAGAAGTGATATCACTAGAGACGTCATCTCCACTTTATCATCTGTTTATTGCCTATTAGTGCATCCTCACTCTCTTCTCCAGTGATATCACTTCTCCAGTTCCTTTGTTATTCTATGGAGCCTATGTATTAAGCTCTCTCTCACATGAAATACCTTAGTGCATAGGATCCATAGAATAACATAGGAACTGGAGAAGTGATATCACTGGAGAAGTTATCTCCACATTATCACCTGTTTATGAAGCCTTAGTGCATAACCCCCATGTCTGCTGCTGGGACATGCTTCAGTCAAATATATCACAGCTCAAAATGTGCATATATATCAGGGCTCAAAATTTCCACTCGCCAAAAAAAAAATTTAGCCCTGGAGAGTAGAAATTCAGCCCTGGTGGGTATGTTATGGCTTGCAGTAGTGAGTAACTTTTCAGGTCTGGATAGTAGCAAAGGACTTCATATTTTAAGCCCTGTATGTGTGTATATATATATATATATATATATATATATATATATATATATATATATATATACACACACATTTTTTTTTTTTATTTATTTTTTTTTTTTTTTTATTAACTGTTCAGATGGCATTTTGTGTACTCTACTGGAATGGTTGAGTCTTAGAAATAAGCTCTCCATCAAAGATTATAGCAAAAATATCACCTGGTGATCACAACAGATAAGAGCAAGTTTGAAAATAAAATAAAAAAGTTTGCTCTTTAATAACATTTTGATGAAGCATCGTTTAAGGAAATCCCTGCTTAATCACAGGTGAGTAATCAGTTGCTCAGTCACTGTTAGTGATCTTCCTGTGCTTAAGAAGGGATATACTTAACTCTTAGAGTGCCAAAAAAGTAACCAATGCATTAAAACACAATGCTTTGGATTGCCTCTCTGGCACTCAAATGGTTCAAACCTGACCTGCTGGTGTACCTCGAGGGGCGGTGATGAAAATACGTGAATTAACTCTTTGCAGTCCAGATACAGCACATTGCTAAGCAATACACTGCCCATCCCTCAGCACCTCAAAAGGTTAAAGTGGACCTGTCAAATTAACATAGGTTTATTTCATTTTTAATTAAAAATTGTGTAAACGTGTTAATGATCTGTGTGTAATTATTTATTAGTCAGTATTACTTTATGCTAATTCATTCCCCACACGAATGTGTGATAAAGATAACTTCCCCAGTAATATCACTTCTACAATTCCTATGTTAATCTATAAAGCCTGTGGACTAAGATCCCCAGAGTTGGAGATCTCTTAGTGCATTGGCTCCATAGAATAACATAGGAATTGGAGAAGTGAGAATCTGGTGAATGTCATCTCTTTATTATGCTAAGGCCAAAATTCAGTAAACTGCGGGAGAAGCAGTGTAACAAAACGCCGCTCTTCGCTCTGATCACTGATGGATGGGTTTGGTTATTCATCAATAATCTGTTGTGTTGCACTGTGTATGCGAAGCAGGGAAAACTGAGTAAGCAGGCCAAACTGGAGATAAACCCATGCATAGGCATAAGAGAAAATGTATATGTGTGTTTGCCCCATACAATGTAATGAACTTGGCGGATCTATCTGGTTATCACTTATTGATGAATAAGCGATGGCCAGGCAAAATCCGGCAATTGCTGAATGGGCGAATGTTGATGTACAAAGAAATCCTCTGATTTTCTTGCTCATTGAGCTAAATCGCACCTTGATGAATTCCGGCCTTAGTGCAAAACCCACACTGTGTTATGAATTCATATAGGTATAGCCCATTAGCATTCTGTGCAGGGAATTAGCATATAGTGCCAGACTGTGCCACCAACACATAAAAGTAAATTTCTCAAAACTTTAGAGAAAAATGGCTAGTGTAATAAAAAGGCAGATTTAAATATGTTCCCTATGATGCCCCTGGTGTGTTCATAACCGCTCCACTTTTGTCTTTGTACATCTGTCCAGTTTGGTCCAGGTCTGAAACTCTGTCCAAATCTATAGGAATTCATGATTTCCTGCAGTGATTTTCTCTCTACTACAGGTCAATAACCTTCTAATTCATAGTGTACAATTAAAGGGATAGTGACATTTAATATGCAAAAAATATATATTTTAGAGTTTATCCTCCTGAGTTAAACAAGTGCACTCCCACTGCTGAGTGGTGTTTTATTCAAAAGTTATTACAGCTCAAATGTGATATTTTTTAGGCGCAATGTCACAGTGGCTTGAAAAAGTTACTATGGGGCTGTTGCTACACCATCCTATAGGTTTATGGTCAGTTGACCAGAGCTGTGCATAGGATTATGTAACAATAGCGCCACTGTAGACTTTCAGGCTATTAACCCTTTGAGTGCCAGAGTGGTATGCAAACCAATGTTTTGCTTGCCCCTCTGGCACTCAAAGTGTTAAGATATTGTGCCTAAAAAAATTCAAGTTTAAGCTTCCATAACTTTTGAATAAAACCCCACTCAGCACTGGGATTACCTTTGTACAATACATATTTATTTGCATATTAGGTGTTACTATCCGTTTAAATAGGGAATGACACTTGATTCCTTCCAAATCTAATTGATAGTCAACAAAGAGAAATGATTTGGATTTCCCTGTCTCACTGTAATACCAGCATTCTGTTTTGTTTTCCATTAATAATGGGAGATTTATTAATTATTGGTTTCTGAAATCTTCCATTAAAGTGGATCTGTCATCCTAAGCCAAGTTTTGTCTTCTTTCTATTTGTTATACTAGACAATTTCCTGTAAAATAAATTATTTTTGAGAAATAAACCTTGATGTTTTGGTTCTGTTGTCTGACACATAAGGCCAGTTTCCCACATATTATGCCAATTAACTCTGATCAGAACAAACTAATATCTCTCAATGGTATATCCAGTGTATGACCTGTGCCTAGGTCCACTCATAGCACAGTGTGTGGCCTCTGCCTAGGTCCATTCCTAGCACAGTAAGTGGCCTCTGCCTAGATCCATTATTAGAACAGTGTGTGGCCTCTGCCTAGATCCATTATTAGCACAGTGTGTGGGCTCTACCTAGATCCATACCTAGCACAGTGTGTAGGCTCTGCCTAGATCCATTTCTAAACTAGATCCATTCCTAGCACAGTGTGTGGGCTCTGCCTAGATCCATTCTTAGCACAGTGTGTGCACTCTGCCTAGATCCATTCCAAGCACAGTGTGTGGGATCTGCCTAGATCCATTTGTAATGCAGTGTGTGGGCTCTGCCTACATCCATTCCTAGCACAGTGTGTGGGCTCTGCCTAGATCCATTCTTATCACAGTGTGTGGGATCTGCCCAGATCCATTATTAGCACAGTGTGTGGCCTCTGCCTAGATCCATTCTTATCACAGTGTGTGGGCTCTGCCTAGATCCATTCTTATCACAGTGTGTGGCCTCTGCCTAGATCCATTATTAGCACAGTGTGTGGCCTCTGCCTAGATCCATTATTAGCACAGTGTGTAGCCTCTGCCTAGATCCATTATTAGCACAGTGTGTGGCCTCTGCCTAGATCCATTCCTAGACTAGATCCATTCCTAGCACAGTGTGTAGGCTCTGCCTATATCCATTCCTAGACTAGATCCATTCCTAGCACAGTGTGTGGGCTCTGCCTAGATCCATTCCTACACTAGATCCATTCCTAGCACAGTGTGTGCGCTCTGCCTAGATCCATTCCTAGCACATTGTGTGGGATCTGCCTAGATCCATTTGTAATGCAGTGTGTGGGATCTGCCTAGATCCATTCGTAATGCAGTGTGTGGACTCTGCCTAGATCCATTCGTAATGCAGTATGTGGACTCTGCCTAGATCCATTCGTAATGCAGTGTGTGGACTCTGCCTAGATCCATTCCTAGCACAGTGTGTAGTATAATGGCCCAGCACAAAACTAATTAGAATACAGTACCATCAACAATTAAAGCTTAATTTCTCAAACTATGGGGGATATGCAGTAAGGTGTGATAAAGAGGTGATAAAGTGGAGATTATATCACTTCTCTAGTTCCTTTGTTATTCTATTGAGTCAATGCACTAAGATTTCTCTAGCTTCGGAGATCTTAGTGCATAGGCTCTATAAAATAACATAAGAACTGGAGAAGTGATATCACTGGGGAGGTTATCTCCACTTTATCACCTCTTTATCACTCTGTAGTGCATCTTCCCCTATGAATTTACACCAAAATGGCTATATCATCATATAGGCAGTTTTTCCTTCACATTAAAATTAACCCAGTCTAAAATCACTAAAAATAATGGCTTCCTTGTATCTAAAAACAATATGTAAATGTATAAATTGTTTTTATATTGTTTCTCTATTTATATAAATATGTAACTTCTTACTGTTACAGCTCCCATACCAGAAAATGAGAGAAATCTTAATGTATTATTCCTGGTAAAATATTTTCTAACTAAAATGCTAGAGAGATATCTGCTACATGCAGAGAATGAGTTGGAGACCTCCTGCATGCAAGGGGTACCCCTTGGCACTCAAAGGTTTAAGGCAGAAGGGGGCTTTTATTAACACTTAATATGTAAAAAACATATATCATACAATTTATCCTCCTGATTAAAACAAGGGTACTCCCACTGCTGAGAGGTGTTTTATTCAAAAGTTATTGCACTCAAACTTGAGCTTGTTGAGGTGCAATATCTGAATGGCCTGAAATCTTACAGTGACGCTGTAGCTACACCATCCGATGGACAGTCCTGGGCGTTTGACCATAACTCTCCACATGGTGGTGTAGCAACAGTGCCACTGTAAAATTCCAGGTCACTGTGATATTGCATCCAAAAAAATTCAAGTTTCAGCTACAGTAACTTTTGAATTAAACACCGCTTAGCAATGAGAGTACCCTTGTTTTCACTCTACAACATATTTTTTTTTACATATAAAGTGTTACTATCCTTTTAATTCTGCATGAGAAGGGGAAGGAGACTGGTATCATATTGTCTTTTAGTAATACCTAGAATAGGGGGTGGGCAACCTGTGGCCTCTCAGCTGCTGTTGGATTACAGTTTCCATCTTCAATCTTGCATTTTAGTTCTAACATTGAATCCTATGGTGTATTTCATATGGGTGATTTTTCCTGTGTACAACCAATCAGAATGAAGAATGTTGCAATTTTTGTGGCCTTCAGGGCAGAATGCATCCAAGATGCAGCATACCTGGTCTAGATGTGGCCTATGGTACCACTGTACAGACTGATGAATCCAAGAGCAGTGGGTACTGATCACAGTACTTTACCTACATTAGTATCTTAAGTCTCATTACAAAGATCACACACACAATTTATCACATAGTGTCTATATAGGACATTCTGCACATGCTCTGAGTGCCCAAGGGGTATGCAATGCATTGCACACCACTCTGGCAATCAAAGGATTAAATAAAGTACTTTAGATTTTAGAGATGTTACATTATAAAACTAATTTTTACAGAAGCTAGATAAACAAACATGATATTTAAAACAATATAACCCAGTTTCATTTTTACATGATCATGTTCTTTTAAGGAAAGGTGGTACAACCCTGGTGCTTTCAACCTCTTGAATGCTAGGGAGTCTCCAGTGCATTTCTTCACAGTTCAATGGAGATCTCTCCAGTATGGGTTAAATCAATGTTTGTTTTTATTCCCTGTGGTACAGATGGTTTGCACCAGATTCGCACTTTTCCTTAAAACATCAGCCTCAGCGTGTATGTATACATATCTATATATATAAAAGAATAAGCCTCATTGCATAATTTATGGTACCTCACACACAGAACATAATTTATGTCTCCTCAGAAAACAAACACACATTGAACAGAATGCCTCATTACATAATTTATGTCTCATTAGGAGATACAACTCCCATTGGGTGATTCAATGGGGACATTACTGCTCCCATTTGGTGATTCAATGGGGGCGTGTTTATCATACAGGGAGTTGGCCCGCCCCCTCCAGCCCTCCCACCACTATCCAACTGACAAAAAAAAATATAGCTGCCACTCGCTCCTGAAGTAGAGGATATCAATAACTTCTCCTGGTCCACTCACACACTCTCACTCAGGATCATGACCCCACAAACACACTGTTTCACCTCCCATAGATAATTGTAATCCTCCATACACTCTGCTTCAGTTCAAGGGTGTAAAGTTTCCATAAAATACAAACTCAGGGATAAACTTAATAGAAACTCTTTTATTTAACCCTTTCAGTGCCAGAGGGGTACGCAACGCGTTGCTTTGCAATGCGTTGCATACCCCTCCGGCACTCAAAGGGTTAACTCTTTTCATCTCTTCAGTCACCTCACTGTCTGTTTTCAACTGTCACTCCTCCACTTCCTGCCCTTTCTCCTTAAAGGGAGAGAGATGCTTTGCTGTATGTTACAGAGGGCAAGCCTCAAACACCACTTTCTATTTGATCCCTCAGCATATTGCTACGTTGCCTCAACTGAAGAGCCACTGTGTGTTATATTGCTATGTTACCTCAGCTAAAGTAAGGAGTTACTGTTCCCATTGGGTGATTCAATGGAGGAGTGATTTAAATCATTCAGGGAGTTGGCCTGCCCCCACTATCCAGCCCGCCCACCACTATCCAAGTGACTGAAAAAACAAAATGGCTGTCACTCGCTCCTACACCACAGACTCACACAAAAGCCACACATACTAGTCACACACACACACACACACACACACAAGCCACACACACACACACACACATAAGCCACACACACAAGCCACACACAAATACAAAAGCCACACACACACACACACAGAGTCCCCAGGGGTCCCTCCACCAACCTGAGGCACACAATGAGCTGATCCAACAAAGAGAGGGCGGGATCGGCTCCAGTGTACCTTCATTTCTGGTATCTGCAACACAACAATGCTTTCGGCTCCTGGTGCACAATGTGCTTCTGCTGCAGGAAGCCCAGCTGCTTCATGTAACTCGGAGGCAGGCAGGCCCAGTACCAAATCCTTTATGTTCCCCCTTCATGAAGCACAACACTCCACCCCGCAACAGCCCGGTCATGCGGCCCTTCAAGGATCTCTCTACAAGCAGCAGCTGGATGCGGCTATTACCCGTGGCTGAGGGGCTGGAGACAGACTATGCTGGGGCCACTCTGTAGTACACACTCTTACACACAAGCTTCTTCACCGCCGCTCTCTGCCCGCTGTCACACACCTGCATTGTGTAAGTACCCTGGCACAAAAAATATACATGCCGCACTATAGCTGCTCCAACAACACACACCATTCCTGTTCCAACCACACACACCAACCCTCCTCAGTTCCCGCTCTCGGTGCCTGGGCTGCGTCCCTAGTAACGCTCTTGGCTGAGGCCTGGGGCAGGAGGTGTCTTCCTGCCAGGGAGCCGGGCTGGCGGTTGTCTGGCAGCCTCTGAGTGTGCATGTACAGAGTCCACTTCAGGGACTGTGGACTCCATGACTCTCGCTACATACTGGGACAGCTGGTTAACCCTTTCAGTGCCAGAGAATTAAGCAACACAATGAGCAATGCCTTGCCTACCCCGCTAGCAATTACAGGACCGTAATAATATCTGTATGCGTGTGTGTGTGTGTGCGCGCGTATGTATGTACGTGTGTATGTATGATCAATGTCTGTATATGTCACTGTATCTGTGTGTGTCTATGTATGTGTGCAATATGATTCTTTCTTCTTCACACAGTACACAAAAAAACATCATCAGTCAATACAGCTAAATGAAATGTACAATACAAACAAACACAAAAAATTCTTACAAAATACCTTCAAAATGCCACCTACAACATTTCAAACAAAAAATGCTACATAACACATACCCTACTACAATGACGGGCAACGCCGTCACATATTGCTAGTTATATATATATTTATATATATAGAAAGATAAAAGGGGTCAGCACTCACGCAAACACATCAATATTACCGGGTGCCACAGAAAAATAACTAAACAAAAAACATGCTGTGCACTCACTGCTTTGTAAAGCAAAAACCAATTTACTGGTATATCAAATGCAACGTTTCGGTCGTCAGATTGTGACCTTTATCGAGCAAATGATTTATAAAGGTCGCAATCTGACGACCAAAACGTCGCATTTGCTATACCAGTAAATCGGTTTTTGCTTTACAAAGCTGTGAGTGCACATCATGCTTTTTGTTTATATATATATATATATATATATATATATATATATACACACACACACACACACACTGAATGTGTATACTGTATGTGTGTGTGTGTGTGTATATAGTGCATATGTAATGTAAGTTGATAGTGTATGTATATAGTGTATGTGTGCATATATTGTATGTGTGTATGTATATAGTGTTTGTTTGCATAAACTGATGTGTGTATGTGTGGGTATTGTGTATGTATATAGTGTATGTGTGTGTATAGCATATGTGTGTATATAGTGTATATGAATATACATAGTGTATGTGTGTGGTGTATGTTCATATATATTTAGGTATATACTGAAAGTGTATGTATGTACGTATCTATGTGTATGTCTGTGTGTGTATGTATGTTTATGTATAGACTGTGTGTGTGTATATATGTATGTTTATGCGATTGTGTGTGTGCGCTGGATAACAGTGTGCAGCAGTGAGTGCAACATGAGACACAAGGGAGGTTATGCACTAAGGCATGATAAAGAGTTGATAAAATGATGACTTCTCCAGTGACATCACTTCTCCAGTTCTTATGTTATTCTATGGGGCGTATGCACTATGATCTCCAAAGTTGGAGATATATTAGTGCATTGGCTCCATAGAATAACATAGGAACTGGAGAAGTGATATCACTGGAGAAGTCATCTCCACTTTATCACACCTTAGTGAATCTCCCCCAAGTTGATAAAATATGCAGGGTGACACATACAGTATGGTACAATATGACAGAACAATAAAACACAAAGGGAGTTATGTACTAAGCCATGATAAAGATGTGATAAAACAGAGATCACTTCTCTAGTGATATCACTTCTCCAGTTCCTATGTTATTCTATACAGCCTATGCACTAAGTTCTCCTAAGTTGGAGAATTCTTAGTGCATAGGTTCTATAGAATGAGATAAGAACTGGAGAAGTGATGTCAAGGGAGAAGTAATCTCCACTTTATCACCTCTTCATCACACCTTAGTGTATCTCCCCCCATTATGACACCATATGATACAATGTGTCACACACCATTATAAGATGCACACATACACTATAATACAATGTCACACACCATTATAAAGTAGGATACACATGATACAATGAGAAACACACTTTTATACAGTAGGATACATACACTATAACACTATGTCACACACCATTATAAAAATAAGATACACATACCTGATACAAGGTGACACACACCATTATACAGAAAGATAGACACACAAACACACACTATAATACAATGTGACACACACCATGACAAACACACACACACACATATGATACAACGTGACACACTATTGTACAGTAAGATACACACACTATAATTCAATGGCACACACCATTATAATGTAGGATGCACATACCTAATACAATGTGACACACACCATTATAAACTAGTACACACACATGATAAAATGTGACAAACACCATTATGCAGTAGGAAACAAACACGATACAATGTGACACACACCATTATACAGTAGGATAGACACACATGATACAATGTGACACACACCATCATACAGTAGGATAGACACACATGATACAATGTGACATACACCATTATACAGTAGGATACATATGCATGATACAATGTGACACAATGCGGTGCTGCTGTCACTCTGTGTCCCCTCCCCCATGTAGTATCCAGACTGTGCCCTCTTTTCACCTACCGGCTCGGTGCCTGCTGGGTTGACCCCGAGCTACTGCTGCGGGTGGTGTGGAGGTATCGGTCCCTCCGTAGCGTCCTTCTGCCTCGGTCAGTATCGGGATTTCACCATTCAGACCCGGAACTGCCGCACTGAGCATCCTCATTAAAGACGCAGGAGTGGAGAGAGCCTCTTGATATTGCTGCTCAGTGCCGCTAGAGGTCAGTGCCAGCCCCAGAGCACACAGCCCCGAGAGCGGCACAGATAGCAGGTTACAGGGGACGAAAGGTCGCCAAGCTTATGTCCCGAACAGATGTGATGAGACTATGAAGAAACCATAGGGAACATATACAAACTCCCACAGATTTTAATGTGGCTTGAATGCTAGAGTGCTTTAAGACCTCTGTAGTATTCAATGGGTTAAAAGCCTAAGTGAAATAAAAAAACGGGATTGAAATGAGTTCATTTTAGTTTTCTTAACCCTTTATGGGCCAGAGAGGTGAGAGGTTGTCACGCATTGCAAAGCAATGTGTTGCTCATCTTTCTGGTCCTCAAAGGGTTAATTCAACGATTGCTAGAGAGCGCTCCAAACTTTATATAGCGCTTGATAGGCATTAACCGTTTGAGTGCCAGAAGGGTCATCTTAAGAGAAGTTTAGATATTTTCAGGGATAATTAAAATCTGCCAATGTGTTGTACTAACCATTTATGGGTAATATGAATGCTTCTTGAGAAACTAACCTTTAGTTGCTGGTGGAACTGTATTCAAATTAGTTTCTATGCTGCTCAGTATTACCATAACCTGGGCTGATACAGTCCTGTGTTTGGTGTACAGCTTTTAGTAAGTGCACTGCAGGTCTAAATATAATGTACACCCAGAAAAGAAGAAAATATGCATAGATGCGCAATGCTATACTCAAATTAGCACTACCTAGCACAAGTAGATCAGTTCAGGGTCTAAATGTCCTGTGTTAAACTTGTCAGTAACAATGTTAATACTTAACTTTCAATTAAATTAAATTAAACCTAAAAGAATTGTAATGTAACACTTCATTCTTTGTGGACAGCGTTTATTAAAAATCCCTAGCAGCAGTAAGTTAACACCCGTTTGCTCCACATGCAGACAGGATGGAAATAAAGTTACTCTGCTAAAACATAAAAGCAAAACATATATATTAGGGCAGTGTAAATGCCGTTTGCTGCTTGCTATTAGCTACTAAGTATCAAACTGTGTGCTTTATCTTTTAGTATTTGAACTGGAAGGTTAAATCTCAAGTATCACCGCTGTTAACTGAAGTATTCTGGTAGTAAAGGTTGAATAAATGAAACCCTAGAGCTCTTCCAAAAGATGAGAGCACTATAGTTTTATAGGCAATCCTGAGTCACATCAAATAGAGACAGAAAAGGAAAACAGAAGTCAAAGTATTTAGCAGCGAGTGAAATTATATCCTTCTAGATGATATTCTAGGTAGTATTCTTTATAGAAACAAGGATCCTAGCATTAACACAACAGATAACCCCTTATTTGAGGCCTAACGTGTTTTGTCATGTGCTACCATGGCTTTATCAGGGGCTTGCAGTGCACTATGAAATGCATTGGGCCATACACTGCTGTGAATAAATATAAGTAGACATTTCTAATGGCGTATCAAGGGGTAAGTTTGGCCTAAAAAAAGCGCTAATTACCATTCTGTGCAGAGAATTAGGTGCTACCAGAATTAGGTGCTACCAAAATACAGAGTGATTTCTCAAAAACAATTTATTATACAGAGAAATGTCTGATACAACATTTAGGTGGATTTTAATTATCTGTAAAACAAACACTTGTTTAGGTTGACAGATCCACTTTAATCTTCCAATAGTCCAATTTTAACCACTCTGGCACTCAAAGGGTTGAACTGAGAATTTGTCCTAGGAATAGCTGTCTCTTAAACCTCTAAGAATCACAGGGGTTTGCAACTGCTGATATAATGCAAAATACATAAATATCAAATACTCTATGAAGGACACCTACCTTGCTAAGTCAGTCTGTTAAATTAATCCATGAAGGATTAGAGGGTTGTGCAAATTAACTTAAAGACAATTACATACCTCCCAAGTCTCCCTGTTTAGGAGGGACAGCACCCTCTTTAAGACCCAACTCCATCTGTCCCTCTTTCCCTCCCTGTTGTCCCTCTGTTTAGGAGATCAGACTGTGTGGTGTGCATATAAGTGTATCACATTGCTGCACTGTAATAAAACTCATTAGATAATGAAAAAAAACTAAAAATTCTTGGTAATGTCCTGCCCACCAGTCAAGCACCCAGCAACACCACCTATACCAAAAGTGTCCCTCTTTGGTCATTTAAAATGTTGGGTGGTATGCAATTATCCTTTTACTAAATATATTCCAGTGGGAGCAGAGTTATTAACCCTTTGAGTGCCAGAGGAGTGCGCAATGTGTTGCGTACCCCTCTGGCACTCAAAGGGTTAAAAAAACCTATGGTTGCTCTGTGCAACCCAAAACAGCTCCAAACAGCAGTCTGGGGCTCAGAAAACTGATCCCCTTGACAGAAAGTAAACTGGATTTTTGGCTCTAAACCACAAATATCAGGTATTTACTGATTCCCCATACATCCGTTGTGTTGGGCTTGCAAGCCAGAAACACAGGTAGATGTCCCTTATACAGTGTTCAGGTAAATCTAGCTATATATTGTATTTCTTTTGCATTATATCTAGTTCCCTATATAGTGATCTCTGTTGAAGTCTTCCTTTAGGTATAACCTAATCTTCAATAGATCTGAATGACTTGTAAGGGTCACTAGTCTTTATTAGATTGTAAAAATGAAATTAATACTGGACTACAGCAGAGAGTAAATATATATAGATATACCAGACTGATGTATGAAGGACAACTACCTTAGCAGGGCCAGACTTCTCAATAAGCAAAGTGGGCAACTGTCTAGAGTTCCAAATTCCAAGGAGTGGGGCCTCAGTTGTGCTGGTCACATCTACATTCTGAATGCCGCTGCACCAATTGCACACCACGTTACATTCTATTGTTTAACCCCTTGGATCCTAGAGAGATCTCAACATATTTCGTTGGATATCTCTCTAGCTGCCAAGGAGATAAAGCATTTTTCCCATTCTTTCTTGTTGGAAAGGCTAGTTTCATTGACAGGATATGGATGGGACTGGGGGGATGAGTCATATAAGAAGATTGGGCTGAGCCATGGGCAGGGCTAAGAGTGCCTAGAGTGTCTATGTACAGGGCCGGGATTACATTCCAAGTGCCCCTAGGCAAGTCCTTCTAACACATTATCTATCATCTCTAGATTGGGCAATCGCATACAGTACTCTGCTTGTTCCTGTCACATTTTATCACATTGAATTCCTATACTGATACTAGTGCAGTAGCTTATTTTACAATATGTTATTGAAGAAGCACCAGGAAAATACATATTATTTTGAAAACATATCGACTTTTTTGTACCCAGTATATGCACAACGAATCACTATGTATAACCATATGCAAAATGAATAGTTTTTGGACCCTCTAACACAAAAATATACTCCCAGGGCCATAATTAGAAGCTATTGGACCCTGGTGCAGATGTAGTTAAGCCCCTGGTCCCAATGTAAACACTGTAAGCAGTAATGATGATATATCTTTACATTTTGCTCCTATCAGATCAAAGAGAAATTATCACCCGGCCAAAGAGAAATGCTAGTCATGGCAGCTAGTGACCCTCTTTCAGCTGTTCTTTGACTCAACTTAAACTGGTCAGTGGGCAGTTTTGGATAAAGGGTATAGTTTTCTAAGCTGGAGGAGAATGGCAGATTGACTCTTCAGGCTCTATTCGCATTTCTTTTAATGGCTTTTGGATACAGTATTGAACAAACACATGGTATTTTTATTGTTCACTATTTTTTTTGGAAACTGACATCTGGAACTCTTGGGGTTACTGTTGACATACCCCTTTATTGGCTATTATTTAACCCCTTGGAGTCCACTCTAGCAGCCAAGAGGCTAAAATATTTTTTTCTCTGTGCCAGCGTGGAACACTGGAACCGTGGGGTAAAGTCTCCTCCTGCAGGAAGATAGGGCCCTTTAAAAAGATCTCCGAAGTTGTGATTCCCTCCTCCTTTCCAATTTACCCGCACCTGCTAAATCCAGTTATAAGTGACCTCTTTAAAATGAGGTGACATGGGCACAGCTCTCTTAGTTAATATGTGGATGTATAATCCCCAATTAGGCAGGCTCCTATTGCTTTCTTCCTAATTCATGGATTGTCCATTTACGTCACTAAAGCTTCTCAGAAGCTTACTTCTTTATAATGGGAGTCTGAAGACTGAAGCTACAAGTAAATTAATCTCCTGAGTGCTATGATCCTTTTTGTGTGTCCCTATTCCCTGGCATCCACTTAAAGTACTGTATATGGTCTTTGCAAGTATTGTTAACCCCTGCACTGTCTTCCCCTTATAGCTGGAGAGCCAAATCACCATTTTTTATGAGAAAAAAATATATTTAATATATATTGTAACATACTACAATTGTAAGGTGGTGTGTATACTGTGTGGGGCCATATAAATATATACATACATTTCCCAGAATCCCTTGCTTCACAGGTTTTCTGAAATTGGAAGAGGTGGTGTTTCGGTAATCCCTTCCTTTTTAGATTCTGCATGCTGTGCAGAGGCTGGTCTATGGACTATGGACAATATCAGAATCTAAGGGACACATGGGCAAGTTAAAGGCTAAGGATTCTGGGATCTGCCTAACTCCTTTTATTTCATTGCTCCTTATGAAAGACTGGGCATCCTAGGGAGTATTCTGATATCTTATGTACCTCTTGCCAACACCTGGGTCCTCCTCTGCTGACCAGGAACTAGTTTGCTTTAAGGTTCTTATCTACTCATTCATCTCTATCCCCTCATTTATCTAAGGAAGTGATTCTCAGCTCCAGTCCTCGGGGAACACAAACAGGTCATGTTTTCAACATATCTCTAATTAGTCACAGGTGAATCAATCACAATGACTGAGCCACTAATTACTGACCTGCGATTAAGCAGGAACAAACTGAAAACCTGCACTGTTGGTGTGCCCCGAGGACTAACGTTGAGAAACACTGATTTAAGGGGTCCTAAGCTTTTGGTCTGTGGCACACCCTGCACCACCCAGTAGGCATTTGAGGCCAGTATTTGGGGGTCACACACCTAGGCCTCTGCTGAGGATGGGGAGACTAATGGTGATGATTTAGACTTGTCTCTGTCATTAGGGGATTATTATGAGGATGATCCTAACCCCTTGGCTGAGGGGCTTATTCAAGTGGTTTTGGAGATTATTCATATCTCAAAGGCCTCTGAATCTGGTTCTTCTTACATTTTTAAGAGATGCAAAAAAGAAGTACCTATTTTATATCGTCACTATTCCTTGGACAAGGTCCTTAGGGAGGAATGGAAAATGCCTGACGGGAGAATGTTCCTTAATAATCTGTATCCTTTTTCATCTAAGGCTGTAGTGCAGTGAGCTACTCACCCTACATTTAAATCTTCTGATTTCTCACCTTGCTAACAGTACTTTATAGTTGCTGTCGGATGTTGAGGGCCTTAAGGATCAGGTGGATAGATGCCTGGACTCCTTTCAGAAGGTGAATTTTGCATCCTCATGAGTACAGTGTTGTATCTTGGCCTAGGCCGATTAGTATCAAACATAACGCTCACCAATCTTCAAACAATCACAAGGTGCTGAGAGTGAAAGGATAAGCCGACATATCAACAATTTGAATGAACAGAAAATTTTCACCGCACTCAATGGAATCGAATAAAATCACCTTCTTTATCTGAACATGAACACAGAACACATGTGCTCATGTTCAAATAAAGAAGGTGATTTTATTCGATTCCATTGAGTGCGGTGAAAATTTTCTGCCTAGGACTGATTTTCCAGAGGGTGTCTGAAATGTAAATCCACACCCATAGATAAAATAAATATATACATTAATGTTATTTTGGAAACCCCTCTCTAGAAATCTTTGGGTTTCCCTTGTTCCTCATCATTTTGTCCACTTTTTTCTTTAGAACATTTAACTTAGCATTATTTACAAGTCTTATTTGTTTATTTTACACTCTTGTTTTTCCAATCATCAGAACTATCCAACTACTTCTCAGCAACTTTATACACATATTTGCACCTTTCTATATCAGTTTCCAAAAGTTTTAAAGTTGATCAGATGGAACTCCCTTGTTACAAACAGTTGCATTACTAGTAAATGGAGGACCCAGGTGCAAACATTTTTTGGGCTGCCTAACACACAGATATTCTCCTTGAGACATAACCAGAACCTAATGGGCTCTGAGTCCAATTAGGCCCCTTGGTCACTGGTCACTAAGCCCAATAAACCTACACTAAGTAAAACATGGGCCATATGTCTTTGACTACCACTAACATGCTCCAGTAGCTCAGGAGTTAATACCTACCAAAGTGCATGGCTGATCCCATACAGTCTTCTGAAGACTATGAAGAAGAATTCTCCACTTCCTGGTCTGAATGGTGTCTGGCTTCATAGGTGCTGAGATTGAAGTCTCATTGAACTCCCATTCAACCAGTGCAATTATACAGAACCGAAATCCCATGGATTTCATCTCTGAACAATGGCACTGATTCTATGTGGGGTCTGAGATGTCAGTCTCAGCATTCATAGAACCAGTTACCGTATAAACCTGGTAGTGGAACTTCATCCTTCCTAGTCTTCGGAAGACCACATGGGATCATCTAAGTGGCTGGGTAAGTATTAACCTCTGAGTTGCTGGAGCATGTTAGCAGGAGTCAGGGACACAGGTCCATATTTTAGTTAGCGTAGGTTTCATCGGTTTACTTTTTATCTGACAATACAGTTTTTTCTTAGAGGAGGCTAGGTTACAGTAATTATTACACGAGAACACTAACATTTATCCAACCTTTCACAAAAGAAAAAAGGAACACTCACAGTGACAACAGCACAGCCCGAATCACTGATGTGTGGAACTTCACCTAGACACTTTAGGCCATATAAACAAAACAAAAGTGGAGTAATTCTGCATCACAGGAGACAAATGATTTATTCAGAAGGTGTTTTACCAGTAGTAATACATTGATACTTCTTTCGTTTTCAACTATGTCATGGAATAACATAAATCTTCCAATTGATTTAAATGGAACTTTTAACCCCTTGAATGTTAGAATTGTCTCCAGCGCATTGTGAAGCATTGATTTGAAGACCCCACTAGCATTAAAGGGCTTAAAACTCCATTTAAATCAATGAGGGTTTGGGGAATCTTGATTGGTTCCCTATGCTGCAGTTGGGTTGCACTGTATTGCTCCACTTTTTCTTGCACATATGGCCACTAGTTTACATTCTTTTAGCCATAGAATGCTTTCTCGGTTTCAGACCAATGAGGATCATGGTTCAGATTTTATCTGTGGTCCTCTAATTCCTTGATTTGCCCCTATTTATTACCATACCTGGGCTCTGACCCTAATACTTCATTATTGGGGCTTTGGGGATAGAGGCTGATTTTTGGGGCTCAGTGAGTTCCATTTTGACTTTTCACAATTCACTGCCAGTTCCAGTCATTCTCCTCCCTGTTCTTCCCACTCTCCTCCCATTTTAAAGCAAATACCACCTCCCTTCTTCCCAATCCTGCTCTCCCTACAAGCCCCACCCATTTTACGACATGAGTCAAATGACTTGGATATTCCCACCCCCAGACTTTAGCAGACCTCCGGAGGCTTGGAACAAGAAGCTTTCCAGGTATGATTATCATACCTCCAAACATTTTAGAGGGTAAAGGGACACTTTTGTTTTAGGGGGTATTACTGGGAGCGTGGCTGGTGGGCAGGGCATTACCAAGAACTTCATGATCTACTGACCCCTCTTTGTGTAACTTAATAAATGACTTGAGCAATACAAAAGATTTTATTTACACATACTAGTTTATAAACACATATACTAATTTTAACCAGACATCAATGTGAGTTTTATTGCTGTGGAGCAATGTGATACACTTATACACACACCATACAGTCTGATATCCTACAAAAAGTGACACTAGGGCGAGAAAGAAGGACAGAGGGATTTGGGTCTCAAAGGGGGACTGTCCCTCCTAAAGAGGGACACTTGGGAGGAATGGATTATTCACTTTCACCTCAACAATTCTTCCTCATACTGCCATTAACCCTTCACTGCTATTGAATCCCTACAATAAAGCACATATCATCATTCACATATTAAATCCTTACTACTCCCATCTCATCCATACATTAACCCCTTCCTCCTGCTGTCTTATCCTCTGTCACTCACACATCTATTCTTATCCACTGACACAGCTGTGCCGTAAGCCTATAGCATTAAAGGACAAAAATGCACTTAAACCCTTGGTTGCAGGAACGATCTCCAGTGCATTGCATCAATTTTGCACAGTGAAGCTTCCCAAAAAGAGATACTGTAACAGCCAAAATTATACAGCTGGATTGTACACTCTAACAATATCAGAATCGAACTGAAATGCTACAGTCTTTCAAATACTCACTGGGAGGTCACATGTAAAAGAAATTCTATTTATCTATATAAATTATTTCTATAGTGTGTGTGTACGTGTGTGCGAGCGTGTGTGTTGCCTCAGTTGGTTAATGCACCAGCTGTAGAATCTGTTCAAGCGGCAAGGTCGCAGGTTCTAGTCCCAGCAAGGTCAGCTCAGCCTTTTACCTTCTGAGGTAGATAAAATGAGTCCAGGACAAACTTGAAAATGAGAGACAATTTCAATGTATTCTAAAAAAAAAATATCATGGGACCCTGTGTGCCCTGCAGTATTTCACTACCCATGCTGTCAGTGGTGCCCCCTCCACTTGTTTGTGGGTCCCATTGCCCTGCACTAGGTGCACCTCCAGTAGTTACATTGTGGCACAGACACTCTAGTGCAGCCACTGGCAGAAGAAACTGACGGCAATGGCGCAGCACTGGCTAATTCATATATTCTTCTACCCTCTTTGTTCAAAATAACATGGGGCAGAGCATAATTTACCATAGTAAATTAGGCTGAAAAAGACACAAGTCCATCAAGCTCAACATTTATCTCAGCTTGACATACTAAATACTGTAGACAAAGGATGCTAGACTGCAGTCTTAAAGAGACAAAGCAGTGCAGATTTTCTGGACATTCCTGATTTTCTTGTTGGTGGCTAATTCGTTTTCTTTAGGACTCACCATTGGAATAACAGGAAAATCCTTATCTGCACTGTTTAGTCCTCTGGGAACGAGGTCGGACATCCTTGCTCTATTAGATCAATTGTTTCACGCAATCACTTCTTCCAGGCTGATGCACTAAAAATTGTACCATTTTGCTTCTAACCAACTGTACCATGGAGACAAGTAAACATCGTCTTTGATTTAAATGGGGCTTTTAACCCATTGAACGCTAAAGACGTCTCCAACACATTAAAAGTCCCATTTAAATTGGTTAGAATGTTTGATATCTTCATTTGTCCCCTATGGTGCACTTGATTGTTTAGTTTGAGTACAGACATTTAAAATCTAAGCCATTTTTCTGTAAAATAAATTTTTTGTGAGAAATTAATGTTTATGGTTTGGTATGACTGACACTTTATGCTGATATCATACACACTATGTTAAGTAGTTTTGTTTGAGGCCAAGCTTACGGTCCCTGTGCTGTTAGAAATGACCCCAATGTAAGGGTGCTGCCTATATTTATTCGAAAGACAGTGTGCCCAGCACAGAAACTAATTAGCATACAGTACCAGACTGTCCCACCAACAAATGTTAATTCTCAAATAAATGGTTAACAACTGATAGACATTTTAATTCGCTTTCAAATTAACTACAAATCTCTTAAGGTGACAGCTCTATTTTAGTATAGGTATTAGGTTAAACTAATACTCCATTATGTCAGGGACTGAGAAATTTGTATCCTTCCAGCTGTTGCTGGACTATAACTCCAATCATGTTGAGCCACTGGACACCTGGCTGGCTGAGCATGATGGGAGCTGAGTATGATGGGAGTCATAGTTCAACAACTGTAGTTCTGCAAATTGCCTACCCCCTACCTTACCGAAAGGAGCATTAGTTGAATCCAAACATTTTTCTCAA
This sequence comes from Rhinophrynus dorsalis, assembly GCA_037306005.1. NCBI lineage: Eukaryota > Metazoa > Chordata > Amphibia > Anura > Rhinophrynidae > Rhinophrynus > Rhinophrynus dorsalis. The sequence goes on from CM074722.1 coordinate 74,176,607, forward strand.
GACATACCTATAATTATTCTTGGTAATTTACATAATTCCCTCATGATTTCCCATTTTGAATACTGCAACCTTTTACTAGCTGACTTCTACTTCCAAAGTCTATCTCCACCATGTCCACTTCACTCTAACGTGAAGGCTGCTGCTAGGATCGTTCACCTTTCTGGCCACGTCTTTTGTGCTGTCCATCTGTACAGTGGCTCAATTACCAAAGAGAACTAAGTTTGACAGTAAATTAACTTTTCTCATCAAATTTTGAAGTCCTGTGTGTGCTGTTGTACCTTTACCTTTTTGTATACTTCCACGCACAACAGCACCCAGTCAGTCAAGTTGATCAACGTATAGAGCAACTGCTTCCCATGTAGATGACCCAGTTAACAATAAACACAAGTCGCCATAGTAACAAGCACATAACACTACCACTCAGTAACCTAATGTGATACTTTCCTGACAACAACAGCCTAAGGGACTTTGAAGTAATTATAGTTGATATAAAGGTTTGCCTAGTTACTCCAAAGTCCTTTTTCCCTGCTGTTATTAAATTTACATCATTATCTGGGTTTCCTTGGCTACGGAGATAGGAGATGCAAGCAGTGCAGCAATGCTGGTGCAAAAGCCAACAGGATTCTAGGTTCCAAAAGAAAAGTCATGTATAACAGAAAAAGCGAGTCACTACTATCACTTTACAGATCACAAATCAGTCATTACCCAGACTACATGTACAGTTCTGGAGACAATTGGCTATATATATAAAATTCAAGCAATACATTTTGGGGTAAACCAACTGCACCATAGGTGGACACATAAAAATCCCACAGATTGCCTTTGATTTAAATGGGGCTTTTAAAATCCTTCAGTTCTAGAGAGGTCTCCATCGAATTGCTTCACAATGTATTGGAGACCTGCCTAGCATTTAAGGGGTTAAAAGTCCAATTTAAATTAATAAGAATTTTTAATTGCCCTATGTTGAAATTGTTTTACCTCTAGAAATATTGTGAACCAAACCAGATCCATCATGACGGACAAATAACAATTTCCAAAAATCCCAGTGATTTAAATGGGAATGCTGGAGAGGTGTCCAATGCCTTATTTAGCAATGTATTTGGGGGAGACCTCTGTGGCACCTAAGGGATTAAAAGCCAATTTAAAACAATTTTATTTTTTTATTTGTTCCCTGAGATATTGGGGATTTGCCCCAAAATGATACCATATCTTCTACACTCATCAGTTTATGAGTGACATTTTTATTTTGCAAGTTTTTTTGTTTTTTTCATTCTTGAACTGCTGGGAAATTTCATTATTGCCCATGGTAAGCTGAGTGTCCCAGAACAATATTTCCATATTTGCAATAGCAACATCTTTACCTGCAGCAAAACATCTTGAATGCAAGCTATCAGAAAAATGCAAGTTGCAAAAGTGTAGGTCATAGATGCGCACTATGACAGGTGTCCTACACCCAGGTTGTAAGCTCTTTTAGCTCACAAGTGCCATACACAGAGAAGAAATATTCTGAAGCAAATCATACTGGTCCTACCCAAATGACAGCCCAGCTACAAAATGTCAGACAATTCCTCTCTGAATGAGAAAAGCAGCCAGACGTGCATTTTGGCCTTATTGGCCCTCATCAGTGAATTGCAGCCGATCCCTCTAGACGTCTGTGAGAAAGGGGTCCACTTCTGGATTCCCCCATTACTCTTAGGGTGACTAAATCCAACAGCAATTTACATATGCAAAAGTGTAGGTGAGAGATGCTCAACTAGGCTCATGAGCCTATACAAACAGCTCACAAGGAAAGGAAGCATATCATAGTGATTCTGCCCAAATGACAGTCCAGCTACGAAATGCCAGACAATTCCTCTCTGAATGAGAAAAGCAGCTAACCCCAGAAATATGTTTCGGCCTTACTGGGCCTTGTCACTGAGGTGCAGATGATCCCTCTAGGTACTGACAAGGCCCAACAAAGCCACTTCTCTTGTTAAGGGAGTAATTGCCTGGTACTTTGTGGCTGGACTGCTATTTTGTCAGGATCAGTATGATGTGTAATGAGCTAAAAGAGAGTACAACCTAGGTAGGACATCACTCCTATAGAGCCTGCTAAATTCTATAGCAGGCTCATTCGTTATTGAGCATCTCTGATCTGTACTTTTGCATATGCAAATTATCCTGCAGTTTGGTCACCCTAAGGGTAACAGGTGAATCCAGATGTGGACACCTTGCTCACAGTGCCTAGAGAGATCAGATATACATCACTAATAAGGCAGGAACATATGTCTGGGGTTGGATGCTTCTCTTGTTCAGAGAGGAATGAAAGCAAAAGGCTCAATCTTCCACCACTTAAAACGAGCAATATACCTGTTTATAAACTATTTTAGAGCTCAACCAGAAAGCTTGACTTAAAAATAGTCAATCATCATCAGTGCCCCTGCTTCCAAGTCCAGCCCCCATCTTTTCACACTTACAGATGTTGACACTGGCCATCTACATCCACAACACTAGCTAAGATTAGTAATTCTACTTCTGTTCAAAGTGCAGTGCCACTGATACCTCCTGCAAGTACTATTGCAACATTTAGTTCCAGTAGTAGTAGTCCCTCGGGAACCCTTAGTTTAAGAAATCTACAGTGTGGAGATATTTCACTCACAATCGAAAAGTTAAATATGTTGGGATCTGTTGTCTATGTAAAACACATATTAGCAGGGGAAGAAAGCAGCATCACACCTAGGCACATCCTCATTGAGATCCCACCAGAGTCACAAACGCAGGTCTGATTGTATGACACACCAGCAGCACATCAGCGTTGCTATGACTAACTCCTCAAAGTGCACTGGGCAGATGAGAACATAATAGTAGTGTTGAAGATGTCTCAGAGTGGAACAGAATTTTCCACTAAAACAATAACATTCGTGCCGTTTGCTGCTTTTATGCAAATGCAAAGCATAGAGGATGATGACTGAGTTATCTAGAGGTGACATGAGTCATAGTTCTCACACCCGCCACCACCACCGCTAGTTATGTTGTTAAAACAAGTAAGTTACATAGTTACTTACTAAGTTCATAGAGAGAAGTCAAAAACTGCACAAAAATATGCCCGTGGAATGGCAAAGTTTCCAATATGTTGGTTGTTGTCATATTTCCCCAATCTTTGTTGGAAAACAGAGGTTTGAAAGAACTGGTGATATGTTGCACAGTGTTAGCATATGCCAAGCCACAGTTATTTTTAAGGAAAGCTGTGCCAGAGTTGCACAAGCAGATGGTTGATGTTCTGGGCTCAGACTGATAACTTTTACTTTTAGCTGTGACCTCTCCACTTCAGAAATCAGAGCAGTAGAATTACATTGGTAATTCTTACTGCCATAAAAAATGTATACAGAAAACAGCAAAGTTCAAATAGGACATTCATTGAGGGGAAATGTTATATACTATATGTATGGGAATTCTTGAAAACCATCAAACTGTGTTTTTACCACAAAAATTCCAGCAAATAATGGGACTTTTCAACTATGTCTAAATGGGAATTAAAAACGGAGGAGTCTCCTTCACCAGTGGGCCTAGTGCATTCCCCCAATTTGCCTTATTGCAGTACCCTGCCTACCTGGACCTACTTTCTCCATAGAGCAATACTATATGTGATGTACTACGAAAAACTGAGGGAGATGTACTAAGGTGAGATAAAGTAGAGATAACTTCTACAATGTGATAAGCTCTCCAAGTCCTATGTTATTCTAGTGGCTTATGCATTAAGACCCCTTACATTAGAGAGCCATTAGTGCCTAGGGTCCATTGAATCAAATATAAACTGGAGAATTCATCTTTATCACACCTCAGTACATCTCCCCCTGTAGTCTATAACTAAATATCGTCCATAGAATATCATAGGAACTGGACACTTCTTCTTACTGGAGAAGCCATTGCCACTTTATTATACCTTAGTACATCTCCCCCTGTAGTATTTAACTAAAGCTCTCCATAGAATAACATAGGAACTTGACACTTTCTCACTGGAGAAGTCATTGCCTCTTTATCACACCTTAGTACATCTCCCCCCGGTTCTTTTCAGCAAATCAGCCTCATTGAGAGAGACAGAGATTGACACAGAGAGAGAGAAGGGCATACAGAGAGATGGATTGGCAAACAAAGAGAAATATGGACAAAGGGAAAGAGACAGCCAAAAAGAAAGAAAGAAAGAAAGAGAGAGAGATAGAGAGATCTGTATTAAATGATATCTCGCTCTCTATCTCTCTCACATGGATTGTTCTGAACATGTAGGAGGTCTGTGTACAAGCAGTCTTGTAAGCAACATGTTTACATCAATATTATGTCAGTATAATAATGGGAAGTGGGATATTATGGGCCACTTCCTTACAAAAAAAAAAAGACTTCCTAAAAAGGGAGAGAAACCAGTAATTCCTGTTTGTACACAGGGGGGTTTTCAGAGATAAGCTCGAGCAAGGAGGTTGTCAGACACAGGAGCATTTGCTTTGCTGCTAACCAAGAGGACAGAAGCACAATGCTCCCCTTTATTTGGATCTCACTTTGCTTTGCTCATGCTCTCGGCCTCAGAATCTGCTCCTTCAACGTGAGGTCTTTTGGAGAAGCCAAAGGAGCGAAACCTGAAGTCATGGGTGTCATTGAGAAGGTAAACAATGTGTTAAAAGTTCAACCTACCTAGGTAGGACTCCTTCATACAGTGGTCAACTGTATCTATATAATTACTGTGTGTAACAGAAGGACTTACCTAGGTCGCAATCATCATACAGCAGTCAGTTATATCTATATAATCATTATAATTCTGCTAATAACGTTGTGTGCATAATACTTAGAGCACCCATTAACTACCAGCTCATACCAACAATTTTTTGGTATTAAGTTCACTTTGAAACCAGCAATATCCATGTAACACAGACGTTCATAATGAATATTGCTATTGTTTTCTCTCATTTCTCATTTAGGTTATTTCTCGCTGTGACATCACTCTGCTAATGGAAATTAAGGACAATAGTGACAAAGTCATTCATTCTTTAATGGGGAAACTCAACAGGTAAAATGCAAGATCTCAGACATCATATATTAGGATAGACTGACTGGTAACAGTGTGACAGTTGTGTAGTGACACTCAGGGTTCTGCTCTATAATGTATATCAGTTGTAGGCAACATGTGGCACTCCAGTCATTGGCTGGTTTGGGATGATGGGAGTTCTAATCCCCAACAGCTGGAGTGCCACAGGTTGCCCCTGCAGTACATAAATGGTCTTCCGACTGGAATCTCTGAATCCCCAGAATTCCATAAAAAAATACAAGAAGTTCCACAGACATCATATATTAGGATAGACTGACTGGTAACAATGTGACAGTTGTGTAGTGACACTCAGGGTTCTGCTCTATAATGTATATCAGTTGTAGGCAACATGTGGCACTCCAGTCATTGGCTGGTTTGGGATGATAGGAGTTCTAATCCCCAACAGCTGGAGTGCCACAGTTTGCCCTTGCAGTACATAAATGGTTTTCCGACTGGAATCTCTGAATCCCCAGAGTTCCATAAAAAATACAAGAAGTTCCACAGAAAAAGATATGGAAGTGAAAACAGATAAGAGAAGGAGGTTGGGATAGCATACTGATATGGAATACTTAGCTGTCAGTATCAACAGTTAGGCCTTATTATTTCAGATGACATGAAGGTAGGCAATCAGTGCCTATAGCAGTGTGTAAAGCTAACAGGGTACTTGGTTATATAAGAGGAGATATTAGCAGCAGGAACTGAGAGGTAATAATACCACTTCATAGCTCACTGGTAAGGCCTCACCTGGAATACTGAGAACAGTTCTGAAACAACATCTCTAGAAGGGAATTAAGTTATTGGAGGCAAAACTTACCAGGATAGTTTCAAAGACCGTAATATGTATAGCTCGTTAGAAAGGAGGAAGGGGGTTATGATAGAAACCTTTAACTATATTTAAAGATTTAACAAAGTTTTGGAATTCAAAATGTATGAGCTAGACATGTCTTTTCTGAGAACAATGCAATTCAGCATTTTATCTTGATATGATAATGGACATACTAGATGGACCAAGTGTTTCTTATCTGCTGTCAAATCTATGTTTCTATGGTAGATACTGTAAGTTGAGTGTTTCTATAAGTGGAAATTGAAACAATGCTGGAATGTCATTGTATGTGGAATTCTGAGACTACTGGCGGATAGTGGACCAGGATGGGGTGTCAGACAGTATGTGCATAGCTATTTTACTACCAGTGGACAGTGGAAAATGCTGTGGAGTCAGACAGTGCATGTGTGGTTCTGTGAATACTAGTGGGCAGTGGAACAAGGATGGGGAGTAGGACAGTATACTAGTGGATCTGTAACTACAAGTGGAAAATGGAGCAAGGCTGGGGTGTCAAGCAGTGTATGTGTAGTTCTGTGACTACCAGAGAACAGGGGAACAAGGCTAGAGTGTCAGGCAGGGTATGCATAGTTATATGACTGTCAGTAGACACTGGGACAAGGGGATGTCAGATAATGAATGAGTGGTTCTGTCATTACCAGTGGAAAGTCTCCCCTACTCTCACTGCTTCTGAGTACCCTAGATTTATACAGGCAGTTATTGTTAGAGTCATGAAAGCCAAGCTGCATCTAGAGAACTCATTGCTAATGAGGGCAGAGAGACAATATAAACTATATGTTGAGCTCCCTGTATGCCTTATATGAAACAGTAAGGAATTATTGGAGGGAAAAAGCTCCATTAATGATATCCCTCAGAACTATCCCTAATTACACTGTACCTGACAAAGTTCCCTCTCTGAAAAATATAAGCGTTCTTGTCACTGCAGGGGATACTAAAGAGTGAGGCAAAAAAAAATGTTAAAAGTATAAAACACAAAGTAAAAATAATAAAAGCCAGTTGCATTTTTACTTAATCTATTCTCCACCTGCAGATTATATAATATAAAATTGTAGCATTTGTGTCACATCTAGGCCTTATTTACAGTGTTAACTTAATTGGCAGCCATTTTAGCTCTTGACATATTGCCTGTGTTTACTTACCTCTGATTTCCTGCATCCCCCCCGGGTGTCTTTTGCATGGGGTTGCATGGCATAGCATAATGCTGGCCTGTGTGGGTTGACCAGTCATTGGAGGTGTGAACAGAATTTCATTCTCCAATGCTGGCCATGTAAAGAGTCTGTGCAGAAGCCTGTAGGCTGGGAACCTGGATGCAAGTTGAAGCATGCTGTGTTAGTGTGCAAAAATCACTACTGTGTCAGCATCAATTGCGAAATGTAATTTGCAAGTGTTCATCTAGCTCAGAATTAATAACACTGTGCTGTGAACTGGGTCTAAGGCAACTCCAGCCTTCCTGAATTTCAATCCGGTAAATATAATTCGGAATATGACCTTCACACTCACCTAATATGTTAGGGTCAAAAAATGTTGCAAGTTAAAATATTCCTTTATTGTTTTATTGCAGCCAAACGAAGACAAGAGATGAATTCAGTTTAACTATAAGCCAGAGACTTGGGCGCAACAAATATAAAGAACAGTATGGATTTATTTATAGGTAAGTGATTTAGCAAAATACTATTCATCATTCACCAAATCATACACTCCACATCCTCTCCTCCAATCCCTCTGATTCCTAGTTCACCTCAAGCAACCCTCAGTTCCTTTACCCCTATTACAGAGGAGGAGGTATATCTCTTACTGTCCTCCTCTCCACCGACTACGTGCCCCTTGGATCCCATGTCCTCTCACCTTATCAAGCCTCTTGCAGCTACTCTTGTTCCCAGCCTTACTAATATATTTAACTCCTCTCGTTTTGACCTGAACCTTTCCAGCCTAATTCAAATATGCAATAGTCACACCTATACTGAAAAAACCCTGTCTCGACCCCACCTGTCTTTCAAATTAACATCCATTTTCACTCCTCCCCTTTGCATCTAAGATCTTGGAATGCCTTGTATTCTCACACTTAATCTATTCTCAATTCCAGCTCTCTTCTTGACCCATTACAGTAGGTGTACCTCAGGTATCAGTCCTAGGACCACTTGTCTTTTTCCTCTACACACTGTCACTTGGTGACCTCGTCTCATCTCTTGGCTTTAATTGCCATCTATATGCAGATGGCAAACTAATCTACCTCTTTTTCCCTGACCACACTCCAGCTGTGCAGTCTTGAGTCATTCAGAGTCTCATAGCAAATTCATTATGCATGGCCGACCTCCATCTTAAACTTAATATGGCTAAGGCAGAACTGGTTGTATTTCCTCCAAAAACCCACCCACCAACCCCTTTCTCCAATACAGCTGACAATTCTGCCATCCACTCAGTAACCAAAGCACACTGTATTGGGGTCAGTCTCTATTCTACCTTGACATCACCCCCCCATAGCCAAGCTGTCACCATAACATGTTTCTTCTTCATGAAAAATATTGCCAAAATACACCCCTTCCTCTGTATGTCAACTGCAAACACTCAGGCCCTCATTCTCTCTCTAGACTCGATTATTGCAACATTCTGCTCTCTGGTCTTCCTCTCATCTTTCTCCTCTTCAGTCTATTCTCAGTTCAGCTGCAAGAATAACTACCCTTGCTCCCAGATACCTTCCCTCTCATCTGCTTCTGAAACTCTTCAGTTGGCTACCTATAAAGTATTGTATTTCTTACAAGATTCTTGTTATCTCCTTTAAGTCTCTTTCGTCTTCAGCATCCTCTTACATTTCTGTATTCTTCTCAAGGGTTCTTTCTGTCCTCTCCCTACACAACTCGAGTCATCTCTCAGCTGCAATCTTTTCACTGGCTGCACCTTGACTTTTGAATGCCCTCCCTATCACCATTTGACATAATCCACACATTCCTCCACAAATAATGCAATGATCGCACTTTAGTCTGATGCACTTAACCCAGTTCTGTATTTTTGTATCATACTGTTACAACTTCTGAAAGTGCTGTGTATATATATGATGCTATATAAATAAAAGACTAGATACTCATCTTGCTAACAGTAACACTTTGAATGACTGAGGAATGCCCAGTACATTGCTTTGCAGTGATTTTGACTCCCCTCTCCCATTCAATGGTTTCAAATCATTACTTTAAAGGGAAAATATACCCTCAGATCATGAAATGGTTATTTTGTAGGTATTCTCTAAAAAATAAAAACAGGTGCTTTTGTTTTCCTCAAATGGCCTCTTTATTGAAGACAAAGTGAAGCTGTGACATTTCTGGAAGTAAATAGCAGCCATTTTGTCCTTGCAAGTGTCTCAGATGAGGTAATCGTGGGTATGACTTCCTATGCCCAATGCAGGTTTCATGTCCACAGAGGCTGGAAGTGTCATTACTGTGCATTCTTTTTTCAGTTCAGTTTTTTGTGATATTCAGTATAATTCATGGTTTAGCGCTTCACCAGCTGCCTCATTTTAGCGACAACAGTGAGTAAGTGTATAACAGTGCTTGAAGTGATAACTTTCATACATTGGAGCACCGGGTGTTAAGTCCAAGCCATTGTTAACGCAAACAGGCCCTTTTAACCATCGCTGCTAGGGGATCACTTCTCTCAGGAAATTCTCAACAGTTGTTGAAAAAATATGTAAACATGTTGAATGATAAAAAACAAATATCACATATTGTGATAAAATAAATATATATGCTTGGTGAATATAAACAAATGCAATTTTATGAAAAATTAAAACAGACAGTATACAGTTCAATATGTTTCAGAGCTTATAGTTTGTTTTTAGCAGCAACATTGGTAAAACTGAGTGTCACACTTGGTCCCTTTCTTAAATACCCAAGATCAATACTCCCTCTTCATTACAACATGCTCAGCCATCAATAGGATTGGACCCAAACTTAATTCATACAAGAGGCCTAAAAAAAAGTACCCCCAAAGACCACCATACTGTGTGATCTACTTTATTCAAACTATTGGTCTGAATTTGTAAGCTATAGATAGATTGGAAATGGCTCCAGAGGGCTTTTTTGCCTTCCTCTGGATCAACAGGGGTGTTTTTGGCATGGGCTGCACTTGAGGCTGAAAAAAGACATGCATCCATCATCTACTATGTTACTATGTTTATCTAGGAGGCAGAACTCACTTATTTACATTGCAGGAAGAATCTCGTGTCAGTAAAGGAGACATATCAATACCAGGATATACAAGCTGGGGATGAGGATGCATTCTCCCGGGAACCCTTTATTGTTTGGTTTGAAGCACCCACGTCTGGTGAGTTATACCTTAGAAGTGTATGCATGAACAGAATGGATGGTTGTATGCTGTACTAAATCCCTTAACCCCAATAAAGGAAATGTAACACCTCCTAAAACCTCCCCCCCATTTATTTTACTTGGTACAGAAAATCCTAATGGCCCCTATAAATTCTAGCATTGTGACTTTGTTGAAGGAATAACATCTTCAGTCAGTCCTGTATTCCATGTGAATGGAGGAGGACATGATGTGGTATCCAATTAATCGATTTCCAGTGCTTTGGAGACCTCTCCAGTGTTCAGCAGGTTAATGCTAATAAAGATTACTTTATAAAAGCTCCTATTAATCTCAGTAGAATATTGCTTTCTATTTTCCATTTGTCTTTTATGACTAAGAAGTGAAAGAGTTTGTGGTGGTTCCGCAGCACACTACTCCAGAAGCCGCCGTCCGTGAAATCAATGAACTTTATGATGTTTATCTTGATGTCAAACAGAAATGGAAATCTGAGGTTAGTCCATATCACTGCACCTTCTTGTAATAATTTGTACTATATCTGGGATTAATGAGCAGAATACTGCAGCTGTTTGTTAACTAACCAGACCTGTTTATGTGCCATGGGTGAGACTGCTATTTTGACATTTAAGACCTTTTACTTACATAACCATTGTCTTGGCCAGAACTTGATGGCAGATAAGAATCAATTGGCCCATCTAACTTCTGGGTTAAAAGTGAACAATACCTGTACGATTAAGTGGCTCTCACATTGTTTAATAAAATTACATCTATGAGGGATTGCTTTATACTGCAGCCAGGAATGACTTTGTATATTCTTATACACTCTCATAACACCTGCACCTCACAACAAACAATAATCTTTATCAGATTGCAAACTAACTAGCAGTAGACTACAAACAACTACAAAAAAGTATATTGGTATACTGGACTGCTATAGGAAGACACCTGCTTAAAGGGATCGTAATACTTAGTTTTATCTTTATTTTATTTTGTAGGCATTAAAAAAATGAAGAATTATATAAGTCTTATCTCTCAAACCTTTATGGTTTAAGAGATATTCACAAGCAAAGTTTCCCCTCCCGCCCCTTTTACCTAGTGTAAGCCATCTCTTCTCAGATGTGGGATCCAGTCCATAGACCAGACAGATAACAGCAGGAGACAATCTTCTTCCTATGAGAACAATGAAAGCCCTGCCCCCCTTGACAAGTTTTATTAATTTATTATTTAATTGAAGATTGTCCCTCTCTGCAGTCTACCTGGGCACCTCCTTTCTGCTCTGGCTGAGCAGTGTTACATCAGTAAAAGGGGCGGGAGGGGGATACTTTGTCATTGAATTAATCTTGAACTACAACTCTGACAGAATTGAAATAACACTCTCCAAGGTCCAAATACTATGATGATTAATTAGAGATGCTTTTATTATGAAATGTTACTATCCCTTTAAGTAAATCCCTCTGATAAATACATTAACAAACAGATTGCTAGCACAGAAGTAAAATAATTTCACAAGTGCCACTAACCATGCTTGTTTTCAGGATATCACTGCTTGATTACAGGGGATCAATGAAAGAGATGGTGCCATTGATTGATCCACCTGTCTCAAGTAAAGATAATTGTTATGCAGTGTTAGCAGCATTAGAAGTCTAGAGTCATCCCATTCTAACCTAGGATATAGACATCTTTAATATCTTTGCATTAACCTATCATGGTGAAGTATGCAACAGGTTAAATTGACATTAAAATATAAAACGCTCAACTCTTTAATGCTACTCAAAGAAACTTTTTCCTTAATGTATTCTTAACACTTTATTGACCAGGGTAACACATTGCAAAGCAATACCTTGTCACCCCTGGGGGTACTTAAAGTGTTAAAATAAAATGAAGATGTTAGCAATCTGAGGCAAACTACATATAGAAAGAAAAAGAGGAGCAAATAACCCTTTGAGTGCCAGAGGGGTACACAATGCATTGCAGAGCAATGTATTGTGTACCCCTCTGGCACTCAAAGGGTTAAATCCATAGAACATCTGAAATGAAACTACACTCTTTCAAAGAATATCCAGGCACACTTGTTTCTACAAACAATCCTTTATTAATGAATTAAATAGGATAACAAAATTAGAAGCAACTGGGAGCTTTGGACAAAGTCATTTGCATTTGTGCTTTCCTAGGCCTGAAAAGCTTAAAGGGATAGTAATGTTTCACAAAAACAGCAGCTCCGATTAATCTTCATAGTATTTGGGCCATGGAGTGTGTTATTTTAATACTGTCAGAGTTGTAGTTCAAGAGTAATTAAATGATAAAGTATCCCCCCGTCCCTTTTTACTTAGTGTAAGTCACTCCCCTCAGATGTGGAATCTGGTCACTTGACTGGACAGTTCGCAGGTTTTTATTTATGCTCACTAAAGATTGTCCATGCTGTGATCATCCAGTCTTGCTGCTCTGAGCTGAGCAGTGTTACATCAGTAAAAAGGGGCGGGAGGGGGATATTTTATCATTCAGTTACTCTTGAACTACAACTCTGACAGTAATGAAATAACACTCTCCTTGGGCTAAATACTATGAAGATTAATCAGAGCTGTTTTATTTGTGAAATATTACTATCCCTTTGTGACCACACCAGTATGAACCAGTATGCCTTGGAATTTTGTGTGTAGTGGTCAGCAGCTCAGAGTGTCCCACATATTGTAAAAAATTGAAGAATCTGACAAAAATGTTAACGTTGAGTTTCTAATGTAAGTTATGGAAATTATCATTCACAATGTCCTATTTGTTGTCATTCTCACTGTGAGACCTCAGAATAACTGTATATTTATGTATTGTACACTTGATCAAACCTTTGAGTGCCAGAGAGGTTTTGTTGAAAGCAACTGTTTTGTCACTATTCCAGCCTTACAATTTACTAATAGTCCTTTTGACCGCATTGATAATCCAGAAAAGATAGAGGAAGTTCACTGGGGTGCCCTGCCTCCAAACACCTGTTTTCAAGATGAATTACATCTCAGTACTGCAACAAGAAGAGAGGCACTCGCTCAGTCAGTGGTATTCACTGAGATGTGTTTATTTTAGAAAGTTTAGTGGTGTGTAGACAGCGGACACAGATGTTATGCCATAGAACGTTTTGGAGAACTTACTCCATTCTCTTCCTCAGCACAGCCAGGAGTGTTCCCTGCTGCTACACCATTCTTAAGGCAATGTTCTAAACAAAACATAGAGGGAATAGTGTGAGTGTACACAATGGGGCTGGTATATGGAGCTTCCTGTCATTAAAGTCCTAATGATGCAAAGCATTGTCCTCTGTTGTTCACTACAGTAATCATACGCTATTATGTATACCCTGAACAGCTTTACAATGTGTTGGATACCTCTCTGGCACTCAAACGTGCACTCAAAGGTTAAAAGCAAAAGGAAACAATTCTGAGCAAACCAACTTCCCCATAGAGAACATATATACATCTTCATTGTTTTAAAGGGGAACTGTACCCTAAGAATAAGTAACTCTTCTTAATTTAACAGAAGTACTTACCTAAGAAGGTGTCCTTCATTCAGCAGTCAGATATATCTATATACTCATACCTAGAAACTTTCAAAATGAGCTGACCCTGAGATCTTGACAATATCACCCCTTAAAGTTGCCCATAGTATATAATCCCGGTGATAGCTCTCTATTTGGTGTAAACCACAGACACTGCAATCAGTCCTCAAAGAACCTTTAACATGTAGCATCTTAGATATATCACTGATTATCACCTTAAGGACGCATGACGTGCCAGTACCATCACACATGTCCGGACTTGGCATGTCATGGAATCCCAGAATGCAATGAGCTAAAAAAACAATGAGCTGTGGTCCTTAATGACATCCCCCTGCTGGATCAAGCGATTGTTAAGGAGTTAAACATACAGAAGACATGTAGCACTTCTTCCAATGCAATCCTGGTATAAACGGCACAATTAGTGACCAACACTAGTCTCTCTCACTCTGAGAATTTGGATTTTCACTCTGAGACCCTGAGATTTCCCAGTTATGTATATACTTTTTTTTAAAATTTGTGTTTGAAGTATACTGCTAATTGGTTCTGATTACTATTAAATGAAGACAACTGTCCCTTACAAGCCATTCAAGTATATTGAAGCCCACCATTCATGGCCTGGATGTAGACTTCAATAGAAATCACCATACCTGGGAACATTCTTATCACAAGCCTCTGGGGGTGGGAGTGGCCAAAGAAAATTATTTATGTAATAAAGTAGGTGGAGCTTGATTGGGGAGGGTGGGATTGTGATGAGGTAGGTGGGGTTTCCCCTTAAACTGGACAGAGAGGGTGAAAAAGGGGATAGACATTGACTATAATGGCATCGAATTGGGTTGAGTTATAAGAAAATTAGCGTCCGTCCACGGAGACCTGGTAATTAAGCAGGAAAATCGGCATGGTGATAATTTATATTATACACTAGCAATGTGGGATGGAGTTGCCCGTCATGTTACGTAGGGAAAGTGTCATTTGCTTGCAATGAATCTTAGCAAAGATACGGCATTGGGTGTAACAGTGTCACAAATGTAGACTCACAGATATGCATGCACACACAGCCAACAGACATGCACCCACACACACAGTAACCCACACAGTGGGACACACACACTTGCAGACACACACAAATGCACAAAGATGCAGTGATATACATGAAGAGTGAGAGAGACGCACACACATACATTCAATACAGAACATGAAGACACATAGAGTATGATATACACATGTAACATACACAGTGAGACACACAAAGGCACAAATACACACAGAGAGAGACACACAGACACATACAGTGATACACACAAATGTATATAGACGCACACACACACACGGGTGAGTCATAAGGGTGTGTGTTATGGAGTGGGGGAGATTGGTGGATGTACAAGATTTGAAGTAAAATCATTAAATGAAGGTACCATGGTGTGTATGGGGTGCTGGGGATGCAGAAGGCAGCAGTTTCATACCCCAGATAGTCAGTGGGTATGCGGATGACAGGCTACATCATACCTCTGTGATACTGGTCACCATCCTTCCTTTAGGGGCATCCCTTGACCACTCAAAGCGGTACAAATTCCCACTTTGAGTGCCAGAGGGGTCGACAACACATAGGTTTGCAATGCATTGTGGACCTCTGTGGCATCGAAAGGGTTAAGGCACAGACACACATGTTTATTATTGAAATATCGCACAAGAATGTGTGAACGCTTGTAGGACTGTCCCCCAGTGCTGTATTGTGCTTGTGTGCAGCATATGGAACTCCACTGTATCAGAGTGGTGATAATATACAAGTGTATTGTGGCATGGTTTGAAAGAGCGCCTGCCAGTTATGTTTATGCAGTGATATATAGAGTACATTGGGACCTGGTTTAACTGTCAAAATGTGATTTATATTTGGGAAGTGTATCACTGCATCGTTTTGAGGACGCTTCCCCTGCTTCACGCTGGTCTATCCTACAGCACACCTCCTTAACATAGCCACACACTGCAGAAACAAAGAGGAGGGGGGGGGCTGAGTAATGTTGTAGAACCCTTCCCCCACTTCATTCTCCTATGTTCTGTGGCACAAATATTAAATATTTGACCAATTACGGACTTCCTTGACACCTTGAGTGCCAAAGGGGTACGCAACTTATTGTTGAGTAATGCGTAGTGTAATGATCTGGCACTCAATAGGATAATGTCATACCTAATGGCTGGCTGTCCTCCCTGTTGCAAGACATAAAATTGTGCAGTCACTGGCTTAGTTAACCCTTGGATTGGCAGGAAGCTTCTCGGTGCTGCAGGTTCCCCTTGATAGTTTGGTAGTCCAGCTGAGGGCTGAGTATATATGTGTGTGTGTGTGTGTGTGTGTGTGTGTGTGTGTGTGTGTGTGTGTGTGTGTGTGTGTGTGTGTGTGTGTGTGGCTTCAGCCATGTTTTTTTGAGTTGAGAAGGAAATTGAGGGAGGGGAAACTCCTTGCAGGATTTTGATAAGAGTGGCTAGGGCTGTCTGTCCAAGAATGGCAGTACAGAGGAGAAATGAGTAACTCATCCTTACTGCTGCCCCTGGGTGTGTGTCTATATATAGTTAGATAGATAGATGTAACTGCAGATATTATACGAAAAAAATATATATATAAGCAAATATACAAAGTATTGGTGCACATCCACATTTTCATCACCATTAACCCTTTACTCTGCGGCATTATGCCTGCATATCACTACTATATTAAAGATGAGGATTTAGTTACATTATATGGCCATAGAATGCTAAGCTTGCCACCAACGCCAAGGTACCTCATTTTGGCAAGTACCTAACCTTAACATGCTTTGTCTTATGAGCTGAATCTCTCCTACTTTAGGCAATTACTAACCTTAATTTACTTTATCCTGAGAGCTGAGTCTTGGTCAGCTTTACTCATTAATGGTGAGAGACTCTCTGACAGGCATTATATAGTGTCCTAAAGACAATGAGCATTGCACCTGGGGGTGGGAGGGGTGCTTGAACCAATAGAAGCTGGTCAAAACTTCCAAAAGTACAATTCCAGTCCAAGTTTTGGTAAGCACACCCAAAGAAAAAAAAATTACATTTAAAATTGCTGGAGTGCAACCAATTTTGACCAAAATAGCTAAAAGCAAATATACAAAGTAATGGTGCACATCCACATTTTCATTACCATTAACCCTTTACTCCACGGCGTTGTGTCTGCATATCACTACTATATTAAAGATGAGGATTTAGTTACATTATATGGCCATAGAATCCTAAGCTTGCCACCAACGCCAAGGTACCTCATTTTGGCAAGTACCTAACCTTAAAATGCTTTGTCTTATGAGCTGAATCTCTCCTACTTTAGGCAATTACTAACTTTAATTTTTCCACATGAATGCTAGACAGTTCTCCAACACATTGCTTTGTAATACTTTGGAGATGTAGCTAACATACAAGGGGTTAAAATTACTTTTAATTAATTGTAATTTTGATTTGTCCCCTATAATGCAATTGGTTCATGCCAGAATTACTCCAAAGTGTCTTTATGCATACTACCCATTGTAAGTGGTGAATCTGCATGCGCTCTGTCTAATTGCTAATTTCTTGCGCCACAGAACTTCATCTTCATGGGAGATTTTAATGCCGGCTGCAGTTATGTACCCAAAAAGCAATGGAAGAACATACGGCTTAGAAATAATACCGAGTTTATTTGGTTAATTGGGGACAAAACTGACACAACAGTTAAGAGCACCACCAACTGTGCCTATGACAGGTAAGTCCTCTGATCTATAAGGTACAGTGCGGAATAATAGATGTGAGCGATGTTCTGATTACCAAACAGGGTTCCATCTAAGGCAGGGCTGTCCAAGTTCAGTCCTCATGGGCCACCAACAGGCCAGGATGTAAGGATTTCCCTGATTAATCACAGGTGAGTCAGTCACAATGAATGATCCACTGATTAACTCACCTGTGAATAATCAGGGAAATCCTTACATCCTGGCCTGTTGGTGGCCCTTGAGGACTGAACTTGGACAGCCCTGCTCTAAGGCGTGCATGAGTCAGCAATCCAGTTCTGAAAAGAAAACGGTTTGTTCTGAGCAGCAGTAGAGTACTAGGTGCACTATGTCACCCTGCCCTGTTGTAATTGCTTTTTTAATTCTTTCAGAGCTGAGTCGCTCATGTGTGCTCACCTTAGAGGGAACACTGGTATCAAAGAGGTACCTAGGGTCTTATTCATCAAGAAATAGAGGTGCAATTCAGGAGCAAACCAATTGCACCATCAGGGCCGGATTTGCCATAAGGCAAAGTAGGCACCTGCCTACAGGCGCACGACACTGAGGGGCGCCTGCCAGCGGGATACTTGTCAAAGAATAAAAAAAAAAAAGATTTAAAAAAAATTAAAAAAATGGCCATGGCGCTGGCTGCACCAGCGCCCTCGCATTGCACCTCCCTGACAGGAGGTCTGTCCGGACCGTTTCCTACCTCCCTGTCACAGGAGATCTGTTGTCTGTGCCTCCTCTGGTACAGTCAGACTCAGCCCTTTGGTTGCTGAAGCTCCCTCGTCTGCTCTGTAGGAATGCAGAGCGCTGGGAGATAACATCATCTCCCAGCGCTCTCCATTCCTGAACAGGAGACCGCGTGGGAGCTTCAGCAACCACAGGGCTGAGTCTGACTGTAGTACCAGAGGAGGCACAGACAACAGATCTCCTGTGCCAGGGAGGTAGGAAACGGACAATGGGAGGGAGGCAGGCAATGTGAGGGCAACATGGAGATGGTGGGTGCAAGTTGGACCCAAAGGGGGGCATTGTGAGGGCAATTTGGAGCTGATGGGGGGGCAATTTGGAGATGGTGGGGGCAATGTGGAGCTAATGGAGGGCAATGTGAGGGTAGCATGGAGCTGATGGGGGGCAAGTTGGAGCTGATGGGGGGCAATCTGAGGACAATATGGAGATGGTGGGGGAAATGTGGAGCTGATGGGGGCAAGTTGGAGCTGATGGGGCAATGTGAGGGCAATAAAGAGATGATGGGGCAATGTGGACATTAGGAGCATTGTGGAGGTGTCCAGTGGAGATGGCCAATGGGGGGGGACGCTTTAGATTTCTGTGCCTACAGGCTCCTGAGATGTAAATCCGGCCCTGTGCACCATTAGTGACAAATGAACATAAATACATTTCTATTCATGTAACCCCTTGAATGCAAGAGACGTCTCTAAAGCAGTACGTCACAATGTTAATCTTCAGGACATACCAACAATTCAGCCTTTCTTGATATCCCTGTTTAACCCTTTGAGAGCCAGAGGGGCAAGCAATGCATTTCTTCGCAATGCGTTGCTCACCCCTCTGACACTCAAAGGGTTAATCACAGGTGAGCAATCAGTGCCTCAGTCATTTTGATAAAGCTGTCTGCTCTTAATTAGGGATATCCAAAAATACCCTTTGATTAAAGGGGCTTCTAAGCCCTTGAATGCTATAGAGTTTTCTAATAAATTGTATTGGAATGCATTGGGCACCTCTCTAGTAGTTAAGAGGTTAAAAGCCCAAATTAAATCAAAGGGATTTTTTTATTCTCAGCTGACTAAACACATAATTGCACCATTATGGTGTACACAAAACAACAAATCCTCCATTGTGTTCAAAAAATTAAAATAGAATTTGTAGAACTGATACATACCACTATAAGGAAGGAGACTCACGGAGTAAGAACAGAGTGAAAGCAGAGATATGCAGCCAAATTAGATCTACTCATTTCACTCCTCAGAGTGCTTACTCATAATCAAAGAAGACAGCACTTCCAGTGCCTCCATATTTAAAAATGTATCCACCAATAAAAATTAAAGGGGGAATTCAGTTAGAACTTAGCATCTATGATTGACAGGATGTCCAACTTAATCACTGCCAGTTCAATAGACAATGTAACCAAATGTATCCTACAAAACATAATGTATACAAAAACCACTTGACACCAGATAAGCACATTGCTCTTTAACGGCTCAAACTAGAGGAACATATTTATACACAATGGTGAAAGTTATTTCCTTCTGTGTTGCTCTATGGTTTACTGTACACAAAACACTGGACCAAATATATCCACTCAAAATGCAAACCCCTTAGCAGCTTAAGCATGAGGAATGTATCACTCCCCAATTGTTTAGATAGTTTCCCCCATGTTGTCCTGTAGTGTGCAATGAATATAGTGCCCAGGGCCAGCGCCACCTATCGGCGAGGTAGGTGCCGGCCTAGGGCGCACATGTACTGGGGGAGCGGGCATGCAGCTGAGGAGAGCTGCGCCCACACGCACCATGCTGGAAACCACAACACAGTCAGGTCTGTGTATCGCTACTGCCCTCCCTCATCGCGGTCGGCTCTTTAGTAATGCAGAGCGAGCTGCGAGTCATGATCTTCCGGCGCGCTCTGCATTACTGAAGAGAAGACTGCGTGGGAGCTCCAACAGCTACAGGTATGTGATGGGGAGCAAGTTGGAGCTGATGGGGGGGGCAAGTTGGAGCTGATGGGGGCAAGTTGGAGCTGAGGGAGCAAAGTGTAGCTGGTGGGGGCAAGTTGGAGCTGAGGGGGCAAAGTGGAGCTGAGGGGGCAAGTTGGAGCTGGTGGAGGCAATTTGGAGCTGGTGGAGGCAAAGTGGAGCTGGTGGGGGCAAGTTGGAGCTGTTAGGGGGTATCTCTTACAGGCATCTCCAGACCAGGGGCAGACTGGCCCAGGGGGGCAGAGAGAGGACAATCATGAAAAGAGATGGGGTATAAGTAGGTGGGGTATAAAGGGGTGGGGTATAAGTAGGCGGGGTATAAAGGGATGGGACACAAGGGGCGGAGCCAAATGGGTGACAAAATTAGGTTTTGCCTAGGGTGGCAAAAATCCTTGCACCAGCCCTGATAGTGCCAAACAGATACAACAAAAAGTATTAAACCTTTGCGTTACAGAGGGGTACACAATGCATTGCCTGCCCCTCTGGCACTCAAAGGTTTAAGAATGTATATATTAAAGACAATGAGGGGGGGGGTGTATAAAACCTGAGTTTTAAAGAAAGTGTCTCAAAGCGACATACGTATATGTATAAACATCTAAAGACATTTTGCTAAGTGCTAACGCCAGTTAATTTACTTTTTTGAAAGGTGGAGTAGAAATGGTTTTGGTCAAAGAAGAATTGTGTCCCAGTGTATTTATAAAGAAATTCGCTAATTGCGCCAAAAATAAAGCCAGTTTTAGAGATTAAACCATAACACCAGGTATAACCTGTTCTTATTGGAAGTATATAATACCGCTATGTGTGCGAATATATATTCGCAGGTGTGAATATTCATAGAATATTCTCAGAATATTCTCAGATAGACATATTTATAAACGTGACTTTATCTTTTATAAATATGATCAGGCGTTGTGAATTTTAGCAGCAATTCTTAAGTATACACTAAGAAGGCTTTTTATACATCACTCCCAATGAGCTCACTGAAATCCAGCTTGTTGTCACTAGAGGAGATAGATTTGTATGTAGGAAAGCCCCTACAATAGCGATTTCTATTTCTCCTAAGGGGAGACGCACTGAAGTACACTAAGTGTGATAAAGAGGAGATAACCTCTTCTGTGATATCACTTCTCCAAATTCTATTTAATACTATGGAGCCATTGCATTAAATTTCTCCAACTCGAGAGATGTTAGTGCATAGGCTTCACTGAATAACACAGGACATGGAGAAGTGATCAAATTGGAGAAGTTATCTCTATTTTATCACCTCTTTATCACACCTTAGTGCATAACCTCCATGTCTTTTCTGTACCAGGAAGAAAAGAAAAGGCAATTCATGGTTAACCACAGTAAGGACACACCGGTGTGGACGTAGGTGATTCCATTCCACTTGACATCGCAAAGCATATCAAATCTGTCAATTGGCAGACTACACAGAGACTGATTTATGAAGTTCAAACACTGAATTGCCAAAAAGCAGAGCAAAATCTTGTCCATGTGTTGTTAGCATAAACGCATGATATAGAATTAGATCTGACACCCAGCATGGGTGGTAATTGGTACATAACAGTGATTTGGATAGATAAAGTTGCTATATATTGCTATTGGGTATGAGGAGCTTTATTCAGAAAAAATTATGGCTCAAAGCAACTTGCACCATTAATTTAAACGGTGCTTTAAACAGCCAGAAAGCTAAAGAGGTCTTCATGCATTGTTCAAAATTCATTGGACTCCTCTCTAGCATTCAAGGGGTTAAAGATCATTTATGTCATTGAACCTTTTTGTCTCCCATGGTGCAGTTGGTTTGCCATAGAATTGCTTCTCTTTTGATTTGTGTATATGTCCCTGAGCATTGAGTAGACGAGTCCCAGTAATCTGTGACCTGATCATTTCAGGATTGTGGTTCATGGTGAGAAGCTGATCAGCTCAATTGTACCAGACTCTGCCACGGTATTTGATTTTATGAGCCATTTTGGACTGACTGAAGAACAGGTAACTATGTTTATTTTATCTTTATATTATGTTTTGGTGGAAATAATTAATTTGGTGGAAACAATATCTTTATATTATGTTTTGGTAGAAATAATTGCACAATTATGGTGTACACAAAACAACAAATCCTCCATTGTGTTCAAAACATTAAAATAGAACTTGTAGAACTGATCCATACCACTACAAGGAGGGAGACTCACAGAGTGAGAACAGATTGACAAGCAGAGATATGCAGCCAAATTAGATCTACGCGTTTCGCTCCTTGGATCTCTTATTCATAATACAAGAAGACTGCACTTCCAGTGCCTCCATATTTAAAAATGTATCCACCAATTAAAATTAAAGGGGGAATTCAGTTAGAACTTAACAATTATGATTGACAGGATGTCCAGCTTAATCACTGCCAGTCATTTGCACCCACTCACTGCAAATGACTTCTCTTTGTAAGCAGGTCAATCTAACCATGAGGATATTAGATATCTTATGTCTTTAGGAGTAGAATATGTAGAGTAGAATATGGTGTTCACTTATGGGCACCAGTTCTTACAAAAACATTTTTTAACTAGATAAAATGCAAAGACGTGCAAAACTGATTAAGGGGTTGGAGGACCTGAATTATAAAGAGAGACTAGCCAAACTGGGTTTATTTACATTAGAGAAGAGATGTCTAAGGGGTGATATGATTACCATTTACAAATATATTTGAGGTCAATACAAAGACCTTTCCAATTAACTATTTACTGAAAAATCTAATCTAAGAATGAGAAGTCATCCATTAAGATTAAAGGAAAGGCTCTTTCACCTAAAACAAAGGCAATCATTTTTTACAGTAAGGGCAGAAAAGTTATGGCTTTATTTGCCTCGGGATGCTGTGCTTGCAGTTAATGTAACTCCTTTCAAAAAAGTAATGGATACCTATAAAGCACAGAACAATATTGAGAATTTTGACAGTTGGCTTTAAACCAGATAAGACGTTGATCTAGGGAAATATCTGACTGCCATTTGTATTCAGGTTAGGAATTTATTCTTACCCACTTGAGCTGAATTGGAAATGGTTTCAATATATATATATAAGGTGTTTTAAACTAGGTGTTTTTACATTTTATGCATTTCTTCAAATACAAATTCTTCAGGAGCTATTTTTAAATTTAGAAGTTTTTACTTCAAAGAGTGTCTGTAAGCCATAAAGATGGCAATAAATATTGGATAGTATATTGAATAGGACTCAGTGAGATGCATACCTTACTGGCACTCAGACGGTTAAAATGGGGTACCTTGGGGAGATAAACAAGCTTAAATGTACTTTGGCCAAACTATGCATCAAAAGCCTCATTTTTTGTAACCCTTCAAGAGCCAGAGGGGTACGCAACACATGAAGCAGTGCAGGATTGCTGTTTATTTTTATATTCTTTTTATATTATCATGCCTGGGAACCCTCCTGTCCAAAGCCTCTGGAGGTCCACTAAGGTTTGGGGGTGGGAGGGTCCAAATGACGTGATTAGAGCCATAAAGTAGGTGTGGCTTGGTTGGAGCAGATGGGATTGAGAGGGGAGGTGGGGTTTGCCCCTAAAATGGGCAGAGAGTATGAAGAACGGGGCGGAGAGTGAGTGGAACTTTCAGTGATGTTGTCAGAGTTACAAGGGACCTCACTTAGCCTAAAGAATCAGCCTTTATCACTGAAGACCCTTTAATTAAGTATAAAAACCAGTGTCTCTGAGTCAGATCTGGAGAGATCCCAGGTATGCCCATTATTTGTGTTGCAGTGGAAAAGCCCTCGTCAGTGGATGAATTACAGCAGAGTGCCCATCTTACCCCTCTCTAAGCTGTTGTGTGATTGTTAATAATATAATTATGCTGGCTAGTTGGGTGATAGCAGTTGTAGTCCCCAAAAGCTGAAATACAAAAGTTTGTTCTATATTCCTTATTTAGTTTGCCAAGAATGTTTAAAAGACAAATGTGTTATTTGGGATTGCATCCATACATCACTACAGATATTTCTTCTGTTAATGTACGGTATGCAACCCTGAAGTTGCTTTGTGGAATTGTGGTGCTATATTGCCACCTGCTGGATACTGATCGAAAGGCACCATGTTTGAGCTGGTTAAAGCATAGTATTGAAAATGCAGACTAGTAGAGTAAGAATGATATCATTATTGGCTGAGTGACTTTGGATGCAAATTTTCAAAACAACTAGGTGACAATGCAAATAAATAAATATATAAAATATTATAGGTAATTTAACTTTACATATTATGCACTTACAAAATATGTAAAGTCAAGAAAAGAGGTTGACTGTCTCATTAATTTCAACACCAAGATATGTTTACTTATCATTAAAAGGTTAATAAATTATGAGCTTTCCTCACATAGTAATATTGCTTACATCCCCTATTCCATAAAGGGGTAATAATGGAGGCTTGCCGTGGATTACCCCCCCCCCCAGTTAATCTGTATGACTGCTATTTTAAACCACTCCCATACTGTTCTACACCCAGCCCTTAGACATACCAGTAAGCAGGTACAGCTACTGCCCTGGGGGTGTGGCTGTCACCGATCCAGAAAATGGCTAGCCTTATTTATATATCAAACACAACTGTACTGCTTCTTTAACCCTTTGAGTGCCAGAGGGATATGCAGCATATTGTGATGCGTCCTCTAGCACTCAAAGGGTTAAGGATCCTATGTTCAAAATAAAAGTAATGTGTGGAGAACATGTACACCATAGAGGACAAATACACCTACCCATAAGCCCTATTTAAATGAGGCCTTTAACCCCTTGAATGCTAGCATGCTGCATCATTCAATAGGTTAAAAGGCCCATTTGCATCAACGGCAATGTTTATATCTCCTCTAAGGAACAGTTGGTTTTCCTCAGAATTGCTCCACTAGTCTTTTGTGTACAGTGCCCTAATAGTTAAAATCATGCCTCTGATGCCCCTATCTGCACATCTGTGCTATGTTGCATTAGACTGGAGTTAGTCTTCCTCCACAACTACCCATCTGATATTGTGATGTGATTATATATTTCTACTGCTCTTGAAACAGCCTTCATGACATATTCCCCTTCCCTACCCCCCCCCCATGATTTTATCTCTATTGTATCCTCATATCCTACCCACCCCCCATAGTTGTATTCATACACCATACTACTGTATCTCCTTACCCCCCCTGCATTTTGTATCCCCTTTATCTTCAATAAAGCTTCTGAAAACAAATAAAAAACTAGTTTTCTAAATAAAAATTTCAAAACAAAAAAATATAAATACATTTAAAAAAAGGGAAATAAAATGTAAAAAATCATGCTCTGACTTGTATTGCAGGCTCTGAACGTTAGCGATCACTTCCCAGTAGAGGTGCAGTTAAAAGAGACAAAGAAGATTACAGGAAGAAAAAAGCCTAGACCCAGAAAGAAGCAAAACCAAAGGAGACAAATAGATCATCAATGAGACCTTCATATCCAGTCTGCAGCACATAGACCTCCCAACGTTTCTACTGGCTAAAGAGGGACACACATGTTTTTAGGTGATGTTTCCGGTTGGTGGGCGAGTGTTTAGTTTACTTCATGACCTACTGACAGCAGTTTATCTAATTTAATAAATGATTAATAACAAAGACAGAAGTATTTTATTTAACCAGACTACTTTATAAATATACTGAAGTATAAGCAAACATTAATGTGAGTTTTATTAATGTGTGATACACTTATATACACACACACACCACACAGTCTGATCTCCTAAAAGGAAGGATATCAGGGTGGGAAAGCGTGACAGAGGGATTTGGGTCTTGACGTGAGAATGTCCAGACTAAATAGGGACACTTGGGAGGTATGAGCACACCAATTCACCAGTGGCTCCCTGTGAACTTCCATCTACTGCTTGATTATTCTAGGACAGATTTATAATCTAACCATTTAGGGTTTATGCAAAGTCATTATGGGTTAAACCAAATGCACAATTCCACCCACTTCCTCCCCATTTTCATGGCAAACTCCTCTTAACACCCACCTAGTCCCAGCAGATTAAGCCCCACCCATAATATGCAAGTTTGGACACTCACGTCTGGGGACTTGGCACAAGAAGCTCCCAGGTTTGTCCATATTAGCAGGTTTTAAGACCTTCTGAGACCTCCACATTAACTGTACAAGGAGACCTCCCCACATAAAGACATTTTCACTTTTGTATTTGATACAGTGGATATACAAAGTGGTATGTCTTATCACAATGTACAAGTATATGCAAGGTGAATACAAGGGTCTCGCTGGTGATCTTTTCATTCCAAGGTCTGATCAAACAACCGTGGGCCACCCCTTCAGATTAGAGGTTCAACTTCAGCAAAGGAAAGGGGTTTTTTTTGTTTGTTTGTTTTACAGAAAAGTATGTTAAATGGTGGATTTCCTTGCCCAAGGAAGTAGTAATGGCAGATACAATGGATACATTTAAGAGAAGATTAGATGCATTTCTTTCAAGAGGAAACATACAGGCTTTTACTGTTTGGATAACTTACTTGGCAGTAGGAAAGCTTATATAATTCTCAGTTCTCTGGGTTATGAGGCAAAGGTTGAACTTGATGGACTTGTGTCTTTTTTCAGCCTAATTGACTATGATTCTATGATGCAGCCTACATGTCTGAGTAGCACACAAATATATGAAAAGTTGGCAGTGTCCTGATACCATAAAGTGGCATAGGATCATAGAGATCTTAAAACATTCACTTAGATATTGGTGAATTTTATTGATTAAGCAGGGTAGACAGTTTAGGGCTACAGAGGGCCCAACCTGTTACAGTGTTTTTATTTTAAACCCTTTTATGCCATAGAGTTTTCTAGTCTGTAGAGTCAAACTGTAGATGGTAGAAAAGCTTTTCAGACTAACAAGGTCCCTGCAGTCTGTATTGATTACACACAGCAGAATAGTATGTAGGATTAAAGCGCTAGTCCATGCAGTAGTTGGCCTGTCATACCTGACAATATTTCAGAATGCCAAAGAAGGACATTTATTTTATGTGGTATCACTGGGGGCATGGCTGATGGGCGGGACATTACTGAGAATTTATCATGGGCGGGACATTACTGAGAATTTATCATCAACTGAATAAATGGTTTAGATCAAGACCAAAGAGATAGATAGATAGATAGATAGATAGATAGATAGATAGATAGATAGATAGTGAATTTTAACCCTGTGAGTGCCAGTCGGGTGCTGCAATGCTTTGCCTACCCCTCTGGCACTCAAAGAATTAACTAAACATTATTTGAGTTTTATTGCTATTTCCATTCTAAACAATGCAATGTGTACTTGTATGTAAGAGATGTTTTCATATTCATCTGTATAACATGCCTGAGGAAGTGACCTAGGGTCTTGAAAGCTTGCATTCTAAATCTGCTTAGTTAGCCAATAAAGGTATCAACAACTATATTTGCCTCCTATGGGTTACAGAAAGCAGGTATATATAGATCTTATAATATACATTACAGGAATTGCTAAGGGCTAATATTTCAAAATCTTAGGGTCAGCTCATTTTGAAAGTTCTCAGGTATACCACTGAGACCTATATGAAGCAGCCATACAAGTACTTCTGTGTACCAGCTGCATATTGTCTTACTGACTAATTGTTCCAGTGCTGAGATTCCTGTTTTCTGTGTATGACCTTGGCTTTGAATTCTAACCACACTTGTTTATTGTCAGTCAAGTTATTTACATGTATGAGTCTGTTGTGGCTATCATGCTCCCTAACTCCTCTTTTAAGCAGCTCCTAACAGCAGCAGCCATGAGAGTTAGTATTCTCTGCCAGCCCATGGCCACCATCATCCAGTTTTTCTCTGCTAGTGATGGGTACTATTGATTCATTGTTTCCTATGCCTAAGTGAATATTCCTAGTTGTTGCTTTTGCATCAGTTCTGCTTAGTACCCCTTCTGGTCACCTCTTGCACTGTTAGACAACATGACAGATTATACAGGTGCCCTTCAGAGGTTGCTATGGTTGTTGCACAATAGGGAGCGTTACTTGGACAGAATTCCCCATGTCAAGCCTCCCAAAATCTCTATGCCTGAACAAGTTGTTGGCAAACTCAAGGAGCTCAGGGGGATTCCTTGACCCTTTAAGGACCGGGAAAATCTGAGGCTGTTTTCACTTAAGGACCGGAGCAATTCTGACCTTTTTGACTATGTCTTTGTTCAACAGTATTTTCCCTCTAAGTCTTTTATTCCACCCCCATAAATTATATACTGTTTTTTTAAGCACAAATAGGGCTTTCTTTTGATACCCCACTTATATGGATAGTCCACCATTTATTTTATTAAAATTAAAAAAAAAGGTAAAAATTAAAATGTAAAAAAAAAAAAACATTTTTGTTTTTTTCTCTTGGGAGCAGTTGGGCACAAAGGGTTAAATTTTTATGGAGACTGCATGAAAGGTATGACCGGTCAGTCATACCTACAAAATGCTCAGTTTAAGGTAGCCACTGTCCCCCCTGGGTGAAAATCCCCGTGTCCCTTTTTCTCACCCTATTTTCCCACTTTTTTATCTGACATTTAGCGGTGTGGATAAGTCTATTACATGGCTCCACAACAATCACATGCCCTGTTTTGTTTATTGAGATTTTTTTTTGTAATAAAATATATTTATGTAAAAAAAAGAAGTGTATCATTGCAGGTCAGAAATTCACCTGCATTTAGCCAGCCTCCAGCACCAGCAGGGAAGGGGTTAATAACCCCAGCTGCTGTATTTTCTTTTTCCACTAGGTGTCTCCTCTCTGCTTCTCTCTCCCTTACTTTGATAGTAAGGGAGACAGAGGCAGAGGAGACATAGAGGCAGTATGCTTTGCGTACTGCCTCTGTCACTCAGAATGCCGCTACATGTGATTGCTGTTACGGCATTCACATGACCCGGCACAAGCAAGAAGGACTGAGACTGAATGCCCTGGTCTCGGAGCATTCAGTCTCAGCCTGGAATTAATGATAGCAGCATGTACGGAGGCACACTGCTATCATTTAAGCCACAACGGTCCAGGACCGTCATAATAAATAATAAATCTTTATTTTATATAGCGCACACAGATTCCGCAGCGCTTTACACTCATATTGGTCCCTGTCCCCATTGGGGCTCACAATCTAAATTCCCCTATCAGTATGTTTTTTGGAGTGTGGGAGGAAACCGGAGTACCTGGAGGAAACCCACGCAAACACAGTGAGAACATACAAACTCATTGCAGATGTTGTCCTTGGTGGGATTTGAACCTAGGACCCCAGTGCTGCAAGGCAACAGTGCTAACCACTGAGCCACCGTGCTGCTGTCATGGGTCCTTAAGTGGTTAATCAATATGTATTGCACATTAGACATCTGCCTTTTTCTACACACCAAACAAACATAACCTATATCTTTTTTCCTAATTAAAGCACCAGCACTAGCTTTGGTCTCTCTCCTCTTAGACCGTGCCTCTTCTATCCTAGCCCTGCAAGCTGTATTTGACACCCCTGGCAAGCACATTGTTGCAGAAGCTGCTGTTCTGGACTTTCAGCAAGGCATGAAGCCCTTGGGTTAGTATTCCATTGAGGTCTGCACACTGGAATATGACACTGACTGGAGAGAAAACACTCTAAGGGCAGTCTTCCAAAAGGGACTTTGTAAGAAATTAAAAGAGTAGTTAATTGTCCATGACCTTGCAGAAACTCTGAAGGAACTTATTTCTGTACTGCTCTGGATAATCACACCACACAGACATCAAGAAAGAATGAGAGATCGTTCAAGCAAGCCCTGTCCTTGCTTAGCCACCTGACTAAAACCCCAGTCCCAGCCACCAAGCTATTCTGATTCTAAGCCTATGGAACTGGGATGCCTGACTCATCGCTCCCAAGAAGAAAAGTTTTGTAGGCACACTCCTGGTCTCTGCTTATACTGTGCTACTTCTGGTAATTATCCCGCTCTTGCCCAGTGAAGCCAGAAAAATCTGAAGGAATAGTAGTGTAGCAGGGAGCTCCACTAAGCATACTTTCCATCTATGCAAGCAACAAGAAGCACCTGCTATTCCCACTGACTCTGCCTTGGTCAGGACAATTTTGCAAGCCTCGTGCAGTCAACATCGCTCCCTAGCTTCATTCTCAAGCAGCCTTCAGAGTTAGTTTTGTCTGCCAGCTTTTAGCCACCCATCACCTAGTTTTTCTCTGTTAGTAAGTAGTACTTTTGATTCAATGCTTCCTATCTCGCAGTGACTGTTCCTGGTTGTTGTTTCTGCATCTGTTCTGCCTAGTAACCCCCTAAGCCTTGCTAGTCCACCTCTTGTACTGTTGTTAGCCAGCTGGACAGGTATTAATCGGGATTGTGTAATAAGAGCTGATGATGTTCCACTAACAGTCTGGGCCACCTGTGAAGTCAACACAATGCATTTATATATTTGGTATAGAGCCGAGTTTCAAAACATTTGTAATTAGGGTGTGTATTTTTTTTTTTTTTATTACTGCTGTAAAAAGAGGAGGTCCTAGGAAATCCCAGAATGCATTTCTTCTAACTCTGCCCCACTGCCATCCCAGGGTGTGTCCAGCAAATATATAGTTATTGTGTCTTTGTGTGTTAAAAATACTCCTCTGTCAGGAACTACCACGTACCTGTAGGTAGTTCATTTTCAGGAGCTGGAACCCAATGGCAGAGAGGCACACACCTGTGCAGAACAGCAATAAGGAGGGGCCTGAAAGTGAAAACAGAGCCCCCCACAGTGGAAGTATACACAGGGGCAAATACAGACAATGCAGGGCAGGAATCAACAGACAGAGACAAGGCAGGCACCAAAGGTTCATTGTTCTAAGATCCAGGCAGAGATCAGGGCAGGCAGCACAGGTTCAGTAGTCAAAGATCCAGGTAGGGGTCAGGGCAGGCAGGGCAGGGCAGCACGGGACCAAAGTAGCAAACAAGCCAATAGTCAGGAAACCAGCAGTGAATATACAGGAAGCGAGGCTGAGTTTCTGGTCAAGCCAAACAACTGAGCACTGGGAGCTCAGACAGGCTGGTTTAAATAGTATACTCATCCAGATACAGCTGGAGGCCATTAACCAATGGGAGCTTGTAGGCAGACTCAGGATCCAGGAAAACTAGGGAAAACAACAGGACAACTGCTACAGCACAGCCTGGCATTCTGTTGTCCAGAGAAGCGATCATGACACTTTTCCAAGTTAATTGTTAATTTGGAATGGATTAAGAACAGGTGGGGCCTTGGGTAAAATAGTTAAAAGGCCCCTGTCAAAAACATGTAAAAATTAATGTATTTACACAGTGAAATAAGAAGCTGATCAAAGGGGCCCCACTTAGCTATTTCCACTACTAATAAAATGTGTGTGAGATCGGGATCCATTCACTCAATGCAGTGATGTTGTTAACTGTTTCCTCTTTCATTCTAGTAACTATATCAACTGTATCAAGTTTGGAATATCTTGAGTTCTCTATTTAGTAAATGTTTTGACTTTTTTGTATACATCCTTTTGAGTTTTCTCTCTCTGTGGATCTGTATTACCTTATTTGTTTTTTGAGAGAATTCACAGATGACATCATGTGGGTGGCCTAGTCGCTAAATGCTTTTTGCATTTGCTACCTTGATATGGTTAAAAGATTTTAATCATTATTCGTTAGAGATTACAGTTCATATGGACCTACATTAGTGATATCACAGAGCTTTTACTTGAAGTGGACCTTCACTACTGATGCCACAAATTTTACAGCTGAAATGGAGCTACACTAGTGATACCACAGAGCTTACAAGTGAAGTGAAGCTACATTAGTTATACCTTGGAACTGACAGTTGAAATGGAGCTACACTGGTGAAATCACAAAGCTTAAATTAAAATGGAGCTACACTATTGATACAGCAGAGCTTTAAATTGAAGTGGCATTTCACTAGTGATACCGGAGAGCTTACAGTTAAAATGAAGCTACAACAGTGATTCAACGGAGCTTACAATTGAAATGGAACTACACTATTAACATAATATGGTTGATGAGGCTGAAATAAGACATGTTTCCATCAAGTTCAGGCAACTCATGCCATATATCCCCCCTGTTGATCCAAAGGGAGGCACGGTGCTCCAAAAGGTCTTGCCTATATGCAAATGAGACTGCAAAAAGGAAGAGGAACGCCGTTCTACTGCCTTGTATTAAGTTGTTAGACTCAAATCAATTGTTCTGTGTGACAAGGCAAGTGAAGAGAAGCTAGAAGGAGGGTCAGCATGTATTTGAAATATTTTTCTCTGTTAGCCACAAGTTTGTTGAAAAGTTGAATGAATTGTTAAAAGAGATAGGCTATTCTTTTCTTTTCAATCCAGAGAAGTATAGCAGTTTGAATTAAAAAAGTTGAAAATAAAAACCTAACGCACGAGGCATTTGCAATCTATTTAAAAACTTCAAGTATGTCCTTTTATGCATGGCTCTTGTGCTGCGAAAGGCTGCTCTGGAATTGTACCATTTCTTTTTAGTACATCAGCCACATTCATTTTTTTTCTCAGTTTTCCTCTTTTTCTGCATGGAAAGAAATAGGAATCCATTGCGCCGACTTAAATAAACGAAATATCGTTAAGTAAGAGAAGAAAACCATGTGATTTGGAATGTGCACTTTCATTAATCTCAGTCATGAACCAGAGGTGCTCAAACCTACCTACTGGGTGCCTGCCCAGCCACCCCTCTCCACCCCTTACAGTGCAGCTTACTGACTCTATCATTTCCTCAGGAGCCTCATTTGCTCAGGAGCCTATATCAGTATGTGTGAGACACTGAGTTATCCACCAGTGATCATGACAGGAGATCATGAAAAGCTTTACCTTTGGGAGGGGGGGGAGGGCACTTGAGAACAGGTATGAGATACAATACCTAAACTACGTCAGGGCATTTTTTGCCACTGATCCACAAGACTCACAAAGTCGTGCCTAAAAATCTGACAATTAAACATTTTCAGTGCAAATTAAAAGAAAAAAGCGATATGATCCTTAAGTCACAATCACTCTATGCTAATGGAATGTAGAGTCGATTACATCTCCTGTAATCCACAGATAGCTATCGGCTTGTAAGAATGCTGATAAAATTACCCCAAACTGACAAAATAACCTCTTAGTAAATCTCATGGCAAGCCAAGGCATTGGACACCTATCTGGCAGTCAATGGGTTACCTGGCTGCAGAATATTAAGCCACTGCTGTGTAACACAATGTACACCCATCTGACATGGAAAGACTGAATAACAAGTAATGATAAAAAAAAAATCTAAACAAAAAAACAATAACGAATGAATAAATAAAGTCTGCTTATGACTCTCTGTCCCCTGTGTGCTTTAGAGGATGTGGCCAACAGGGTACATATAGACACATGTAGTGGAACTCCCCTTCTGTGGATTCCTTATGGACTTACGCCTATGGTTTGTTGAGTGTAGTGTTCAAGTTACCACTCTCTCCTGACCCCTGAACCGGTTTGCTAAATCACCCTTATCAGGCTCAGGCATTGCCTGTGATTTCTAATAAATTGATTTTCTGTATTTGCTCAGCTATTCATTGTCGTATTGCCTATCACTGGCAATCGGTGCCTCTGGGGTTGGCCCAGTTGGATACTCGGGTCTGGCAACTATTGAAGATGGAGAAATTAACGGCTTAGTCTCGGAGTTCATCTGCTTCTGATTTGCGAATTTGGTCTCCTTGGGTGGACAACGTCCTGACCTCTAACTTCTCCCGGGACTTTTTGTTGCATTGACTGTTCTTAACTTCTGTTCTTGATTGGTGCTTCTTGCCCATTATTTTATCAGATATATTTTTCTGTCGCTTCATTTCTTTGTTCCCTCCCCCCCTTTTTTGTTTTATATTTCTCTCAGTCATTTCCTCTTTTTCCTCTTTTCCTCTGTTTTCCAAAGTTCTCTTCTATCCCTTAATTGCCATGCATGTATCCAGCGTCCCTTTCCTATCACTGGGTAGAGGATTTGTCTTTTGGGATATACTTTCCATCCGGCGTATCCTCAGCAGGTTTGAATGTTGATTGCCGTTTCCTCCCCCCTTTTCTTTTTATATATATTTCTCTCAGTCATTTTCTCCTCTTTTCCTCTGTTTTCCAAAGTTGTATTCTACTCCTTAATTGCCATGCATGTATCCAGCGTCCGTTTCCTATCACTGGGTAGAGGATTTGTCTTTTCAGATATTCTTTCCATCCGGCCTATCCTCAGCAGGTTTGAATGTTAATTGCAGTCTTAATGTGTCTCCTGCATATGTTGGTTAGGTATTTTGTCTGTTTGTCAATTGTTTATTTTCTTTTTCAGTATCCGTTTTTTTTTTCACTAAAAAATCTTAAAAATTTTGAATTTAAAAAAAAAGAAAGTTTGCTTGTCATAAAATGAGTATCCCACGTTGCTCACTTCCTTAGTCTGATACTATTTCTACATTAGAATAAATACTTATTCATAGCGCGGAGTTGAATAGACAAAATATCACTAAGTAAGAGAAGAAAACCATGTGATTTTGAATGTGCTCTTTCATCAATCTCAATCATGGACCACAGGAGCTCAAACCTGCCCTCAGTGGGCCCTCCCCCCTCCTAGCCACCCCTCTCCACCCCTTAAAGTGCAGCTTACTGACTCTGTCATTTCATCAGCAGGCTCATTTACTCAGGACACTATATCAGAATGTATGAGACACTGAGTGATCCACCAGTGATCATGATAGAAGATCATGAAAAGCTGTACCGTTGGGAGGGGAGGGAGCGCACTTGAGAACAGGTATGAGTAACCACACCTACACTACGTCAGGGCATTTATTGCACTTTTCCAGAAGACCCACAAAGTCGTGCCTAAAATCTGACAATTAAACATTTTCAATGCAAATAAAAGAAAAAAACAATATGCTCCTTAAGTCACCAATCACTCTATGCTTATGGAATGTAGAGTAAATTACATCTCCTGTAATCCTAAGATAGCTATCGGCTAGTAAGAATGCTGATAAAACTATGTAAAAGTGACAAAAAAACACTTAGCAAATCTCATGGCAAGCCAAGGCATTAGACACCTATCTGGCAGTCAATGAGTTACCTTACTGCAGTGTATGAAGCCACTGCTCTGTGTTATAATGTGCACTCTCTGACATAGAAAGAATGAATAACAAGTAATGATAAAAATCAAAACGAAAAACAATAACGAATGAATAAAGAAGGTCTGCGTGTCTAAAATGATTATCCCACGGTGCTCCAAAAGGTCTTGCCTATATGGAAATGAGAGTGCAAAAGGGAAGAGGAATGCAGTTCTACTGCCTGGTATTAAGTTGTTAGACTCAAATCAATTGTTCTATGTGACAAGGCAAGTGAAGAGAAGCTAGAAGGAGGGTCAGAATGTGTTTGAAATATTTTTCTCTGTTAGCCACAAGTTTGCTGAAAAGTTGAATGAATTGTTAAAAGAGATAGGCTATTCTTTTCTTTTCAATCCAGAGAAGTATAGCAGTTTGAATTAAAAAAGTTGAAAATAAAAACCTAACGCACAAAGCTTTTGCAATCTATTTAAAAACTTCAAGTATGTCCTTTTATGCATGACCCTTGTGCTGCGAAAGGCTGCTCTGGAATTGTACCAGTTCTTTTTAGTACATCAGCCACATTAATTTTTTTCCTCAGTTTTCCTCTTTTTCTACGTGGAAAGAAATAGGAATCCATTGTGCCGACTTAAATAGACGAAATATCGTTAAGTAAGAGAAGAAAACCATGTGATTTGGAATGTGCACTTTCATTAATCTCAGTCATGAACCAGAGGTGCTCAAACCTACCCAATGGGTGCCCGCCCCCCCTCCCAGCCACCCCTCTCCACCCCTTACAGTGCAGCTTACTGACTATCATTTCCTCAAGAGCCTCATTTGCTCAGGAGCCTATATCAGTATGTGTGAGACACTGAGTTATCCACCAGTGATCATGATATGAGATCATGAAAAGCTGTACCTTTGGGAGGGGAGGAAGGGCACATGAGAACAGGTATGAGCTAAAATACGTAAACTACGTCACGGCATTTTTTGCCACTGATCCTCAAGACTCACAAAGTCGTGCCTAAAAATCTGACAATTAAACATTTTCAGTGCAAATAAAAGAAAAAAGCGATATGATCCTTAAGTCACAAGCACTCTACGCTTATGGAATGTAGAGTCGATTATATCTCCTGTAATCCATAGATAGCTATCGGATAGTAAGAATTCTGATAAAATTATCCAAAACTGACAAAATAACCTATTAGTAAATCTAATGGCAAGCCAAGGCATTGGACACCTATCTGGTACTCAATGGGTTACCTAGCTGCAGTATATGAAGCTTCTGCTGTGTAACACAATGTACACCCATCTGACATGGAAAGACTGAATAACAAGTAATCACAAAAAAAAAATCTAAACAAACAAATAATAACGAATGAATAAGGAAAATCTGCTTATGACTCTCTGTCCCCTGTGTGCTACAGAGGCTGGGTCCAACAGGGTACATATAGACACATGTGGTGGAACTCCCCTTCTGTGGTTTCATTTTGGTCTTACGCCTACGGTTCGTTCAGTGTAGCGTTCAAGTTACCCCTCTCTCCTGACCCCTGAACCAGTTTGCTAAATCACCCTTATCAGGCTCAGGCATTGCCTGTGATTTCTAATAAATTGATTTTCTGGATTTGCTCAGCTATTCATTGTCGTATTGCCTATCACTGGCAATCGGTGCCTCTGGGGTTGGCCCAGTTGGATACTCGGGTCTGGCAACTACTGAAGATGGAGAAATTAACGGCTTAGTCTCGGAGGTCATCTGCTTCTGATTTGCGAATTTGGTCTCCTTGGGTGGACAACGTCCTGACCTCTTACTTGTCCCGGGACTTTTTGTTGCATTTTACCGTTCTTAACTTCTGTTCTTCATGGGTGTTTCTTGCCCATTATTTTATCAGATATATTTTTCCTTTGCTTCATTTCTTTGTTTCCTCCCCCCCTTTTTTATTTATATTTCTCTCAGTCATTTTCTCTTTTTCCTCTTTTCCTCTGTTTTCCAAAGTTCTGTTGTACCCCTTAATTGCCATGCATGTATCCAGCGTCCCTTTCCTATCACTGGGTAGAGGATTTGTCTTTTGGGATATTCTTTCCATCCGGCCTATCCTCAGCTGGTTTGAATGTTACTTGCTGTCTTAATGTGTCTCCTGCATATGTTGGTTAAATATTTTGTCTGTTTCTCAATTGTTTATTTCTTTTGCAGTATCTATTTTTTTTTTCACTGAAAATATTAAAAAATTAGAATTTAATAAAAAAGAAAGTCTTCTTGGCAACTACTGAAGATGGAGAAATTAATGGCTCAGTCTTGGAGTTCATCTGCTTCTGATTTGCGAATTTGGTCATCTTGGGTGGACAATGTCCTGACCTCTAACGTCTCCCGGGACTTTTTGTTGCATTGACCGTTCTTAACTTCTGTTCTTGATGGGTACTTCTTGCCCATTATTTTATCAGATATATATTTCCGTCGCTTCATTTCTTTGTTCCCTTCACCCCTTTTTTTTATATATATTTCTCTCAGTCATTTTCTCTTTTTCCTCTTTTCCTTTGTTTACCAAAGTTCTGTTCTACCCTTTAATTGCCATGCATGTATCCAGCATCCCTTTCCTATCACTGGGTAGAGGATTTGTCGTTTGGGATATTCTTTCCATCCTGCCTATCCTCAGCAGATTTAAATGTTAATTGCAGTCTTAATGTGTTTCCTGCATATGTTGGTTAGATATTTTGTCTGTTTGCAATTGTTTATTTTCTTTTTCAGTATCTGTTTTTTTTCCACAGAAAATCTTAAAAATGTTGAATTTAAAAAAAAAGAAAGTCTGCTTGGCAACTACTGAAGATGGAGAAATTAACAGCTTAGTCTCGGAGTTCATCTGCTTCTGATTTGCGAATTTGGTCTCCTTGGGTGGACAACGTCCTGACCTCTTACTTCTCACGGGACTTTTTGTTGCATTGACCGTTCTTAACTTCTGTTCTTGATGGATGTTTCTTGCCCATTATTTTATCAAATATATTTTTCCGTCGCTTCATTTCTTTGTTCCCTCCCCCCCTTTTTTTTTCACATTTCTCTCAGTCATTTTCTCTTTTCCTCTTTTCCTCTGTTTTCCGAAGTTCTGTTGTACCCCTTAATTGCCATTCATGTATCCAGCGTCCCTTTCCTATCACTGGGTAGAGGATTTGTCTTTTGGGACATTCTTTCCATCCAGCCTATTCTCAGCAGGTTTGAATGTTAATTGCCGTTTTAATGTGTCCCCTGCATATGTTGGTTAGATATTTTCTGTTTGTCAATTGTGTATTTCCTTTTTCAGTATCTGTTTTTTTTTTCAGTGAAAATCTTAAACATTATGAATTTAAAAAAAAAGAAAGTCTGCTTGTCTTAAAATAAGAATCTCACATTGCTCACTTCCTCAGTCTGATACTTTTTCTACTTTAGAATAAATACGTATTCATAGCGCTGAGTTAAATAGACAAAATATCACTAAGTAAGAGAAGAAAACCATGTGATTTTGAATGTGATCTTTCATCAATCTCAGTCTTGGACCAGAGGTGCTCAAACCTGCCCACAGGGTGCCCTCCCCCCTCCCAGCCACCCCTCTCCACCCCTTACAGTGCAGCTTACTGACTCTGTCATTTCCTCAGCAGGCTCATTTGCTCAGGACACTATATCAGAATGTATGAGACACTGAGTGATCCACCAGTGATCATGATAGAAGATCATGAAAAGCTGTACCGTTGGGAGTGGAAAGAGCGCACTTGAGAACCATACCTACACTACGTCAGGGCATTTTTTTCACTTTTCCACAAAACCCACAAAGTCGTGCCTAAAAATCTGACAATTAAATATTTTCAATGCAAATAAAAGAAAAAAACAATATGCTCCTTAAGTCACAAATCACTCTATGCTTATGGAATGTAGAGTAAATTACATCTCCTGTAATCCAACGATAGCTATCAGCTAGTAAGAATGCTGATAAAACTATGTAAAAGTGACAAAAAAACACTTAGCAAATCTCATGGCAAGCCAAGGCATTAGACACCTATCTGGCAGTCAAAGAGTTACCTTACTGCAGTGTATGAAACCACTGCTCTGTGTTATAATGTGCACTATCTGACATCGAAAGAATGAATAACAAGTAATGATAAAAAATCAAAACGATTAACAATAATGAATGAATAAAGAAGGTCTGCGTGCCTAAAAATGATTGTCCCACGGTGCTCCAAAAAGTCTTGCCTATATGCCAATGAGAGAGCAAAAGGGAAGAGGAACGCAGTTCTACTGCCTGATATTAAGTTGTTAGATTCAAATGAATTGTTCTATGTGACAAGGCAAGTGAAGAGAAGCTAGAAGGAGGGTCAGAATGTGTTTGAAATATTTTACTCTGTTAGCCACAAGTTTGCTGAAAAGTTGAATGAATTGTTAAAAGATATAGGCTATTCTTTTCTTTTCAATCCAGAGAAGTATAGCAGTTTGAATTAAAAAAGTTGAAAATAAAAGCCTAACGCACGAGGCTTTTGCAATCTATTTAAAAACTTCAAGTATGTCCTTTTATGCAT
Source organism: Rhinophrynus dorsalis (assembly GCA_037306005.1). Classification (NCBI taxonomy): domain Eukaryota; kingdom Metazoa; phylum Chordata; class Amphibia; order Anura; family Rhinophrynidae; genus Rhinophrynus; species Rhinophrynus dorsalis. The sequence goes on from CM074722.1 coordinate 74,216,328, forward strand.
GACCCTTGTGCTGCGAAAGGCTGCTCTGGAATTGTACCAGTTCTTTTTAGTACATCAGCCACATTCATTTTTTTCCTCAGTTTTCCTCTTTTTCTACGTGGAAAGAAATAGGAATCCATTGCGCCGACTTAAAAAGACGAAATATCATTAAGTAAGAGAAGAAAACCATGTGATTTGGAATGTGCACTTTCATTAATCTGTCATGAACCAGAGGTGCTCAAACCTACCCACTGGGTACCCGCCCCCCTCCCAGCCACCCCTCTCCACCCCTTACAGTGCAGCTTACTGACTCTATCATTTCCTCAGGAGCCTCATTTGCTCAGGAGCCTATATCAGTATGTTTGACACACTGAGTTATCCACCAGTGATCATGATAGGAGATCATGAAAAGCTGTACCTTTGGGAGGGGAGGGAGGGCACTTGAGAACAGGTATGAGCTACAATACCTAAACTACGTCAGGGCATTTTTTGCCACTGATCCACAAGACTCACAAAGTCGTGCCTAAAAATCTGACAAGTACACATTTTCAGTGCAAATAAAAGAAAAAAGCGATATGATCCTTAAGTCACAAGCACTCTACGCTAATGGAATGTAGAGTCGATTATATCTCCTGTAATCCACAGATAGCTATCGGCTAGTAAGAATTCTGATAAAATTATCCAAAACTGACAAAATAACCTCTTGGTAAATCTCATGGCAAGCCAAGGCATTGGACACCTATCTGGCAGTCAATGGGTTACCTGGCTGCAGTATATGAAGCTTCTGCTGTGTAACACAATGTACACCCATCTGACATGGAAAGACTGAATAACAAGTAATCACAAAAAAAAAATCTAAACAAACAAACAATAACGAATGAATAAAGAAAGCCTGCTTATGACTCTCTGTCCCCTGTGTGCTACAGAGGCTGGAGCTAACAGGGTACATATAGACACATGTGGTGGAACTCCCCTTCTGTGGTTTCCTTGTGGACTTACGCCTATGGTTTGTTGAGTGTAGCGTTCAAGTTACCCCTCTCTCCTGACCCCTGAACTGGTTTGCTAAATCACCCTTATCAGGCTCAGGCATTGCCTGTGATTTCTAATAAATTGATTTTCTGGATTTGCTCAGCTATTCATTGTCGTATTGCCTATCACTGGCAATCGGTGCCTCTGGGGTTGGCCCAGTTGGATACTGGGGTCTGGCAACTACTGAAGATGGAGAAATTAACGGTTTAGTCTCGGAGGTCATCTGCTTCTGATTTGTGAATTTGGTCTCCTTGGGTGGACAACGTCCTGACCTCTTACTTGTCCCGGGACTTTTTGTTGCATTTTACTGTTCTTAACTTCTGTTCTTCATGGGTGTTTCTTGCCCATTATTTTATCAGATATATTTTTCCTTCGCTTCATTTCTTTGTTTCCTCCCCCCCTTTTTTTATTTATATTTCTCTCAGTCATTTTCTCTTTTTCCTCTTTTCTTCTGTTTTCGAAAGTTGTGTTCTACCCCTTAATTGACATGCATGTATCCAGCGTCCCTTTCCTATCACTGGGTAGAGGGTCTGTCTTTTGGGATATTTTTTCCATCCAGCCTATCCTCAGCAGGTTTGAATGTTACTTGCTGTCTTAATGTGTCTCCTGCATATGTTGGTTAGATATTTTATTTGTCAATTGTTTATTTTCTTTTTCAGTATCTGTTTTTTTTCCTTGGAAATCTTAAAAATTTAGAATTAAAAAAAAAGAAAGTCTGCTTGGCAACTACTGAAGAAGGAGAAATTAACCGCTCAGTCTCGGAGTTCATCTGCTTCTGATTTGCGGATTTGGTTTCCTTGAATGGACAACGTCCTGACCTCTAACTTTTCCCGGGACTTTTTGTTGCATTAACCGTTCTTAACTTCTGTACTTGATGGGTGCTTCTTGCCCATTATTTTATCAGATATATTTTTCCATCACTTCATTTCTTTGTTCCCTCCCCCCCCCTTTTTTTTTTTTTATAATTCTCTCAGCCATTTTCTCTATTTCCTCTTTTCCTCTGTTTTACAAAGTTCTGTTCTACCCAATAATTGCCATGCATGTATCCAACATCCCTTTCCTATAACTGGGTAGAGGATTTGTCTTTTGGGATATTCTTTCCATCCGGCCTATCCTCAGCAGGTGTGAATGTTACTTGCAGTCTTAATGTGTTTCCTGCATATGTTGGTTAGATATTTTGTCTGTTTGCAATTGTTTATTTTCTTTTTCAGTATCTGTTTTTTTTCCACAGAAAATCTTAAAAATGTTGAATTAAAAAAAAAAGAAAGTCTGCTTGGCAACTACTGAAGATGGAGAAATTAACAGCTTAGTCTCGGAGTTCATCCGCTTCTGATTTGCGAATTTGGTCTCCTTGGGTGGATAACGCCCTGACCTGTTACTTCTCACGGGACTTTTTGTTAAATTGACCGTTCTTAACTTCTGTTCTTGATGGATGTTTCTTGCCCATTATTTTATCAAATATATTTTTCCGTCGCTTCATTTCTTTGTTCCCTCCCCCCCTTTTTTTTTTCACATTTCTCTCAGTCATTTTCTCTTTTCCTCTTTTCCTCTGTTTTCCGAAGTTCTGTTGTACCCCTTAATTGCCATGCATGTGTCCAGTGTCCCTTTCCTATCACTGGGTAGAGGATTTGTCTTTTGGGACATTCTTTCCATCCAGCCTATTATCAGCTGGTTTGAATGTTAATTGCCGTTTTAATGTGTCCCCTGCATATGTTGATTAGATATTTTCTGTTTGTCAATTGTGTATTTCCTTTTTCAGTATCTGGTTTTTTTTTTCAGTGAAAATCTTAAACATTTTGAATTTAAAAAAAAAGAAAGTCTGCTTGTCATAAAATAAGTATCTCACATTGCTCACTTCCTCAGTCTGGTACTTTTTCTACGTTAGAATAAATACGTATTCATAGTGCTGAGTTAAATAGACAAAATATCACTAAGTAAGAGAAGAAAACCATGTGATTTTGAATGTGCTTTTTCATCAATCTCAGTCTTGGACCAGAGGTGCTCAAACCTGCCCACAGGGTGCCCTCCCCCCTCCCAGCCACCCCTCTCCACCCCTTACAGTGCAGCTTACTGACTCTGTCATTTCCTCAGCAGGCTCATTTGCTCAGGACACTATATCAGAATGTATGAGACACTGAGTGATCCACCAGTGATCATGATAGAAGATCATGAAAAGCTGTACCGTTGGGAGGGGAAAGAGCCCACTTGAGAACAGGTATGAGCAACCATACCTACACTACGTCAGGGCATTTTTTTCACTTTTCCACAAAACCCACAAAGTCGTGCCTAAAAATCTGACAATTAAATATTTTCAATGCAATTAAAAGAAAAAAACAATATGCTCCTTAAGTCACAAATCACTCTATGCTTATGGAATGTAGAGTAAATTACATCTCCTGTAATCCAACGATAGCTATCGGCTAGTAAGAATGCTGATAAAACTATGTAAAAGTGACAAAAAAACACTTAGCAAATCTCATGGCAAGCCAAGGCATTAGACACCTATCTGGCAGTCAAAGAGTTACCTTACTGCAGTGTATGAAGCCACTGCTCTGTGTTATAATGTGCACTCTCTGACATCGAAAGAATGAATAACAAGTAATGATAAAAAATCAAAACGATTAACAATAATGAATGAATAAAGAAGGTCTGCGTGTCTAAAAATGATTGTCCCACGGTGCTCCAAAAGGTCTTGTCTATATGCCAATGAGAGAGCAAAAGGGAAGAGGAATGCAGTTCTACTGCCTGATATTAAGTTGTTAGATTCAAATCAATTGTTCTATGTGACAAGGCAAGTGAAGAGAAGCTAGAAGGAGGGTCAGAATGTGTTTGAAATATTTTACTCTGTTAGCCACAAGTTTGCTGAAAAGTTGAATGAATTGTTAAAAGAGATAGGCTATTCTTTTCTTTTCAATCCAGAGAAGTATAGCAGTTTGAATTAAAAAAGTTGAAAATAAAAACCTAACGCACGAGGCTTTTGCAATCTATTTAAAAACTTCAAGTATGTCCTTTTATGCATGACCCTTGTGCTGCGAAAGGCTGCTCTGGAATTGTACCAGTTCTTTTTAGTACATCAGCCACATTCATTTTTTTCTTCAGTTTTCCTCTTTTTCTACGTGGAAAGAAATAGGAATCCATTGCGCCGACTTAAAAAGACGAAATATCATTAAGAGAAGAAAACCATGTGATTTGAAAAGTACACTTTCATTAATCTCAGTCATGAACCAGAGGCGTTCAAACCTACCCAATGGGTGCCCGCCCTCCCTCCCAGCCACCCCTCTCCACCCCTTACAGTGCAGCTTACTAACTCTATCATTTCCTCAGGAGCCTATATCAGTATGTTTGAGACACTGAGTTATCCACCAGTGATCATGATAGGAAATCATGAAAAGCTGAACCTTTGGGAGGGGAGGGAGGGCACTTGAGAACAGGTATGAGCTACAATACCTAAACTACGTCAGGGCATTTTTTGCCACTGATCCACAAGACTCACAAAGTTGTGCCTAAAAATCTGACAAGTACACATTTTCAGTGCAAATAAAAGACAAAAAGCGATATGATCCTTAAGTCACAAGCACTCTACGCTAATGGAATGTAGAGACGATTATATCTCCTGTAATCCACAGATAGCTATCGGCTAGTAAGAATTCTGATAAAATTATCCAAAACTGACAAAATAACCTCTTGGTAAATCTCATGGCAAGCCAAGGCATTGGACACCTATCTAGCAGTCAATGGGTTACCTGGCTGCAGTATATGAAGCTTCTGCTGTGTAACACAATGTACACCCATCTGACATGGAAAGACTGAATAACAAGTAATGATAAAAAAAAAATCTAAACAAAACACAATAACGAATGAATAAAGAAAGTCTGCTTGTCATAACATTAGTACGCCACGTTGTTGCAAAAGATCTTGCAGCCAAAGTTCCATTTTGTCCTTTAAGTTCTTAAAACACCACTACATAGTCGCAATATTGGAACTTCAAAATAAAAAAGCTATTGGTGCCTGACATACTGTCAAGCACTGATTGTTATCTTTTATGTGTTAAACTTAACTGTCATCCACTGTCTGCTATTTTCCATCTTGTTCCTTTTTTCTCATTTCCTACGTCATCTTTCTTGTTCCGTATTCCTGTACCTGTAAAATAAAATGCCAGAAATACATTTTTCATTAAAATAAGTCTCACACTTACATCGTTTAACCCCGTGAGTGCCAGTGAGGTATACAACACATTGTAGAGCAATGCATTAAGTACTTCTCTGCGGCTGAAAGGGTTAAAAACTTTTTTTACGTTTTTGCAATAATATATAGTCCTTTTCTATTTCTCCACCCCTGTGTGCAGAAAGGGAGATGGCGGCAGCAGAGAAACTAATGTGCAGAATAGCCACCCGCCATTAACTCTTCCTTTATATGAGAAGACTCTGTTCCATTTCCCTCACAACCATTTCCTGGAATGTGCTTACGCACCTCCAAGTCAATCAGCTTTGAGCAGCAGTGCTTGCAGCTTATTGGAGGTGCATAAGCACACATCCCAGCCAACTACATTATTGTAGTTGTATAGGCCTCTCAGGTTATAGTGTGTGTGGGGGGCTATTCTGCATGTCGGTTTCTCCATCTCCGCCTCCGCACACAGTGGCAGAGAAATAGAAAAAGACTATATTCTTTTTGTAAATAAAAAGATTTTTTATCATCAACATGGGCAAAATGTATTAATAACTTAGTGCATGTTATTGACTGTTAAGTACGAGAAGTGAGGGTTATTAGCAGGAGGTGCTACTTCTTTAAATAACTGAATGTACCAGAAAATACCAAATGGTTGTCCCACCTACTTTCACAGAGGGATTTAGGTCTCAGAGAGGCACTGTCCCTTCTAAAGAGGGACACTAGGAAGCTATGCATAATGTGTATGTGCGTGTGTTATGCACCTAACAATGTATAATGTGTATGTGTGTAATGTACCCAACACTGTATGTATGTGTGTGTGTGTGTTATGTGGTATGCACCTCTGTACAGTGTTTGTGTTATGTGATATGCACCATTTGTGCTATGGAGAGAAGTACTGGTACAAGTGAACGTTTACCACACTTAGTAGATAATAGGCACCTGGTTCAGTCACTGCTAGCAGTATAGTGATCACCAACCTCTACTCTAAAGAGATAAGGTCCTGTTCTTCCCAAGTATACCTCATCACTGAATACAAACTGCTAGTGATGATCGAGCACCCCAATGCTCGGGTGTTCGGGTGCTCTGACCGAGCGCCCCCGGAGGCTCGAGTGCTCGGCCGAGCACCCGAGCCCCATTGAAGTCAATGGGAGGACTCGAGCATTACACCAGGCACCCCCTGCTCTGATGAGGGGAGGGTGCCTGGTCCATAGGAAAAGGGCAGAAAATGATGGAAACACCACAGAAATGGTTCAGGGACAGCATAGGGAGGATGTCTGGATGCATCTTGGACTCCAACGTCGCTGCTGGGAACGATGTTTCGCCCGTAGTACGCCATTTTTACAGACTGACCGTAAAACACACAAAAAGGAAGATAAAAACGACTTTAGGCGAAAAATTGTTACCAAACAGTATTTGCTGTATATTTACTTGTATATCATCTGCAAATTCTGCAAAAAATTTCATCGATTTTTCGGAACTGGGGCCATGATTAAGAGGGAAACGTGCGCAGAGGCAAATTCTGCAAAAAATGTCCTCGATTTTTCTGAACTGGGGCCATGATTAAGAGGGAAACGTGCGCAGAGGCAAATTCTGCAAAAAATTTCCTCAATTTTTCTGAACTGGGGCCATGATTAAGAGGGAAACGTGCGCAGAGGCAAATTCTCCCAAAAATTTCCTCGATTTTTCTGAACTGGGGCCATGATTAAGAGGGAAACGTGCGCTGAGCCGACCATCTAAAACATTATGGGTGAGGGTCTGCTGCGGAGCTGACCATCCTAAACATTATATGCGAAGGCCCGCTAGTGAGCTGACGCTATAAAACATTATATGAGAGGGCCCGCTAGTGAGCTGACGCTATAAAACATTATATGAGAGGGCCCGCTAGAGAGCTGACCCAATAAAACATTATATGAGAAGGCCCGCTGGTGAGCTGACCTATACAAAAATTGTCAAACTGCGCCCGCTGGTGAGCTGGCCCTATATAAAAATTATATCACAGGGCCCGCTGGTGAGCTGGCCCTATATAAAAATTATATCACAGGGCCCGCTGGTGAGCTGGCCCTATATAAAAATTATATCACAGGGTATATGGAAGAGAGTCAACCATATACCCGTTTTTTGGGTGGAAGGGGTGAATGGGAATACAGAGTATTCCCATCATTGTAAATAACATATATAAAGTGACTTTATGTTCCCCCGGGGCTTTCCTCCAGTGGAGTGGAGAAGTCAGGGGAAATCCAGGCCTTGTTCATTTTTATAAGTGTCAACCTATCAGCATTTTCGGTGGAAAGGCGGATACGCTTATCTGTTATGATGCCACCAGCAGCACTAAATACCCGCTCAGACAGAACGCTGGCGGCAGGGCAGGCCAGCACCTCCAAGGCGTAGAGTGCCAGTTCATACCACGTGTCCAGCTTGGACACCCAATAGTTGTAAGGCACAGAGGGATCATTGAGGACGCTGACACGGTCTGCTACGTACTCCTTCACCATCTTCCAAAACTTTTCCCTCCTTGTGACACTAGGCTGCGCATCAGGGTGAGGGTGCTGGCGGGGTGTCATGAAGGTGTCCCACGCCTTGGAGAGTGTTGCCCTGCCTTTGTCGGAACTGCTGTGTGCTCCCCTTTTCTCCCGTTCTCGGTTGGCCAAGGTAGCACATACTCTGCCGCCAGCGTTGTCAGATGGAAAATTTTGGAGCAATTTTTCGACAAGAACCTTCTGGTATTGCACCATTTTGCTTGTCCTCTCCACCGGAGGAATGAGAGATGAGAAATTCTCTTTGTAGCGGGGGTCCAGAAGGGTGAACACCCAGTAATCCGTGTTGTCTAAAATGCGTATAACGCGTGGGTCACGGGAAAGGCAGCCTAACATAAAGTCAGCCATGTGTGCCAGAGTACCAACAGGCAAGATTTCGCTGTCCTCACCAGGAGGATGACTCTCAATCTCCTCATCCTCTTCCTCCTCTTCTGCCCACCCACGCTGAAGAGATGGAACTAAAGTTCCATGGCTACCCTCTGTAGCGGAGGCAACCGTGTCTTCCTCCTCCTCCTCCTCCGCCTCCTCCAATTGTCGCGTGAGGGTGCTCTGGCTATCACCTTGTGTAAGCTCTTCCTCCCGCATTTCCACCTCTTCCACATGCAAAGCGTCGGTTTTAATTGTGAGCAGCGAGCGTTTCAGTAGACACAGAAGTGGGATGGTTACACTGATAATAGCGTTATCGCCGCTCACCATCTGTGTCGATTCCTCAAAATTGCGTAAAACCTCACAGAGGTCTGACATCCATTGCCACTCCTCACTTCTGATTAGAGGAAGTTGAACGGAGAGGCGACGACCGTGTAACAGCTGGTACTCCACTACTGCCCTCTGCTGCTCACAAAGCCGGGCCAACATGTGGAAGGTGGAGTTCCAGCGCGTGCTCACGTCACACAGCAGCCGGTGAGCTGGCAATTGTAAGCGCTGCTGCAGCTTCAACAGGCCGGCTGAAGCTGTTGATGACTTACGGAAATGTGCACCTTGGTCAAGAGATCATGCACATTGGGGTAGGTTTTTAGAAATCGCTGAACCACTAAATTAAATACATGCGCTAGGCATGGTACGTGTGTGAGCTTGCCGAGCTCCAAAGCCGCCACCAAGTTACGCCCATTATCACACACAACCATGCCTGGTTGCAGGTTGAGTGGCGAGAGCCACTGCTCGGTCTGGTGACTAATCCCCTGCAACAGCTCTGAGGCCGTGTGCTGTTTGTCCCCAAGGCAGATCAGCTTCAGCACGGCCTGTTGACGCTTCCCCACTGCAGTGCTACACTGCTTCCAGCTACCGGCTGATGGGTGAGTGGCGCTGCGCGCAGAGAATTCGGAGGTGGAAACGGAGGAGGAGGAGCCAATAACGTAGGTGCTGGCGGAAACCCTGATGGAGGTAGGGCCCGCAATCCTCGGCGTGGGTAGCACCTGTGCCATCCCAGGGTCCGAGTCGCTCCCAGCCTCCACGACATTCACCCAGTGTGCCGTCAGGGAAATGTAGCGTCCCTGGCCACAAGCACTTGTCCATGTGTCAGTCGTTAAGTGGACCTTCCCAGTAACTGCGTTGGTCAGGGCACGGGTGATGTTACGGGACACATGGTGGTGTAAGGCGGGGACGGCACACCGGGAAAAGTAGTGGCGGCTGGGGACTGCATACCGAGGGACAGCTGCTGCCATCAGGCTGCGGAAGGACTCAGTCTCCACAAGCCTAAATGGCAGCATTTCGATGGCCAGTAATTTGGAAAGGTGTGAGGTTAGTGCTATGGCCTGTGGGTGGGTGGCTGGGTATTTTCACTTGCGCTCAAATGCCTGGGGTAACGACATTTGGACGCTGCGCTGGGACAGGGAAGTGGATGTGGTCGCTGATGGTGCTTCAGATGGTACAGGTGCAGGGCGGGAGGTATGCGGGCCTGCGCTTTCGACAGGCGATTGGCCGGCACCGAAAACAGGGGAAGAGGAGGCAGTGGTGTGGCCTGCAGACACAGGTTGGCGATCCGGGCGTTCCTCCCACTTATTACGGTGCTTGGATGCCATGTGTCGGATCATGCTGGTGGTGGTGAGGTTTCTAGTGTTCATGCCTCGGCTCATTCTGGTGTGGCACAGGTTGCAAACTACAATTCTTTTGTCGTCCGCACTTTCCTTAAAAAAACGCCATACCGCGGAACACCTACCCCTTGGCAAGGGAGATTTACGCAAGGGGGTGCTCCGTGGAACATTTGCGGGCCGGTTTGGTGCGGTCCGCCTTCTTTCTGTAGCCACACCACTGCCTCTTCCAGCCTGTTGCGGTGCTGCAGATGGCTCACCCTCAGGACTGCTGTCATCGCTCGGCTCTCCACCTTCCCAGGTGGGGTCAGTCACCTCATCGTCCACCAAGTCCTCCTCCACTTCCTCACTCTGATCATCATCCTCATTTCTTGATCCCACCACATACTCAGTCATTGACAACTGTATATCATCCTCCTCATCAAGGTCTTGAGACAGTAAAAGTGGTTGATTTGATGGCAACTGTGTCTCATCATCATCATCATCCACTTCCTTTGACCTTAAATGCCGTTCCCCTCTGTCATCTTCTTGTGATTGGGTACCCTCTAGAGGTTGTGAATCAGGGCACAAGATTTCATGTTCCTCTGCAAGCGTGCTTGGAGAGAGGTTCAAATTAAGGATTGGTGATGAGACGAGCTCCTCACTATATCTCAGTGTGGGATCACTTCTTTGACCAGACCCTCTATGGTGGGAGGAAGGATGATCAGGGTGAGGATTATGTTGACCAGACTCTTGGCTACTGAGAGTGGACTTGGTGGAAGACAGGGTGGTGCTTAACCGACTGGAAGCAGTATCACCTGAAATCCAACCGACCACCTGTTCGCAGTGGTCTGACCTCGAGAGTGATGTCCTGCGACGCCCTGTAAACTGAGACATGAAGCTAGGTATGGTGGATGTCTTTCTTTCTTGTGCTCTGGCACCAGGCACAGTTTCTACGCATCCTGACCCGCGCCCTGAACTATCAGGATCACGTCCACTTCCCCGTCCCTTTTTACCCGCCTTCTTCAAATTACACGGAATATGTGCTGCAAATCTGCAACTTTGCACACTAAACAGAATGTGCTGCTCATCTGCGGCTAGGCACAGTGAACAGAATATGTGACTTTTATTTTTAACACTTTGCACACTAAACAGAATGTGCTGATAATCTGCAACTTTGCACACTAAACAGAATATGCTGCTTATCTGCGGCTAGGATCAGTGAACGGAATAAGTGACTTTTATTTTTTACACTTTGCACACTAAACAGAATGTGCTGATAATCTGCAACTTTGCACACTAAAAAGAATATGCTGCTTATCTGCGGCTAGGCACAGTGAATGGAATATGTGACTTTTAGTTTTTACACTTTGCACACTAAACTGAATGTGCTGATAATCTGCAACTTTGCACACTAAACAGAATATGCTGCTTATCTGCGGCTAGGATCAGTGAACGGAATAAGTGACTTTTATTTTTTACACTTTGCACACTAAACTGAATGTGCTGATAATCTGCAACTTTTCACACTAAACAGAATATGCTGCTTATCTGCGGCTAGGCACAGTGAATGGAATATGTGACTTTTAGTTTTTACACTTTGCACACTAAACAGAATGTTCTGCTAATCTGCAACTTTGCACACTAAACAGAATGTGCTGCTTATCTGCGGCTAGGATCAGTGAACGGAATAAGTGACTTTTATTTTTAACACTTTGCACACTAAACAGAATGTGCTGCTAATCTGCAACTTTGCACACTAAAAAGAATATGCTGCTTATCTGCGGCTAGGCACAGTGAATGGAATATGTGACTTTTAGTTTTTACACTTTGCACACTAAACTGAATGTGCTGATAATCTGCAACTTTGCACACTAAACAGAATATGCTGCTTATCTGCGGCTAGGCACAGTGAATGGAATATGTGACTTTTAGTTTTTACACTTTGCACACTAAACAGAATGTTCTGCTAATCTGCAGCTTTGCACACTAAACAGAATGTGCTGCTTATCTGCGGCTAGGATCAGTGAACGGAATAAGTGACTTTTATTTTTTACACTTTGCACACTAAACAGAATGTGCTGATAATCTGCAACTTTGCACACTAAAAAGAATGTGCTGCTAATCTGCAACTTTGCACACTGAACAGAATGTGCTGCTAATCTGCAACTTTGCACACTAAACAGAATGTGCTGCTAATCTGCAACTTTGCACACTAAATAGAATGTGCTGCTAATCTCCAACTTTGCACACTAAACAGAATGTGCTGCTAATCTGCGGCTAGGCACAGTGAACGGAATATGTGACGTTTTTTTTTTAAACTCTGCCCCCCAAAACAAAATATATCTGCTGCCCCCACACACAGTAGTCCTAAAAAGGACTTTTGGGTCTTTTTTTTGTTCAAAAACAATTTTCTTCTCCCTACACTGACTTTCCCTTCCTATCCTCATCTCTCCCTGGCTAAGACTGAGCCGAACTCGCTGGTCAGGTGCTATACAGCACCCGATCACGGGTTCTGGCCAGCCAATCAGTGTAATGCCAGCAGCCAACATGGCTGCTGGCATTACACTGATGTCAGAGCCTCCCCGCACGTTTATTGGCTGTGCAGCAGCCGCGAAACGTGCGGGGAGGAGACCCGAACATGGCGGGCGAGCACATGCGGTACTCGTACGAGTACCGCCATGTGCCGAGCAGAGCGATGCTCGAGCCGAACCGAGCTTCGGCCGAGCATGCTCGCTCATCACTACAAACTGCCAAGCTCTGGCCTTCTATAGTCTAAGTTCATTATGACATCATAATGGAACTGATCCTTAACACCGATTGGTGGGTGAGATCTTTAATTCTGAAATACCATTGTTCTAAGTTCATTATGACATCATAATGGAACTGATCCTTAACACCGATTGGTGGGTGAGATCTGTAATTCTGAAATACCATTGGTGCTCAGCAGTAATGTGACTTTTATAACCTAGACTGATTAGAACATCACAGCCTGCTCCTTAGCACTGATTGGTGGGTGAGATCTGCAATTATGACTTCACCATAGGTGCTCAGCAGCAAAGTTACTTGCCCTGTACCTTTAAATTCTCTCCACCTCTTTTCTACCAGAACATAGTAATGGCCCCTTTTAATGTTCCTGTAGCCCCTTGGTTCAAGACAGGACATCTTCCGTCAATCCTGGATGTCATACATTGAGGTGGACATGGCAGTGTCTGGCAGGTCTAAAGGACCTCAAACACTGCTCACTGCACATTGTAATATTAACCCTTTAAAGACCTGAGAGGTGTGCAACACATTGCTTTACTTCTCAATGCATTAAGTAGGTTCTGCACTCTGCCTAAATCAGTTTGAAATAACTGCCAACAACTGTCATGTATGCCTCCATGGACATAACATCCAGGGCTGAGTGATGATTCATCTCTAGAGTAAAGGTACAAGAGCAAAATTCCTAGGGCCTATAATAAGAGAAGTGATGGTTATTAGGAGTAGGTGCTACTTCTCCTTTAAATAACTGAATGTGCGGTAAATGCCAACTGGTTGTTCTACCTACTTTCACAGAGGGATGTGGGTCTCAAAGAGGGACTGTCTCTTCTAAAGAGGGACACTTGGAAGGTATGTGTAACTCCCACTATACTGTGTGTGTGTGTGTGTTTTATGTACCTACCAATGTATAATGTGTATGTGCGTGTGTGTGTGTGTTATGCACCTACCACTGTATTATGTGTATGTGTGTGTTATACACCTACCAGTGTATAATATGTATGTGTGTGTTATGCACCTACCACTGTATAATATGTATGTGTATGTGTGTGTTATGCACCCAGAACTGTATATATGTGTGTGTGTATGTGTGTGTGTATATGTTATGCACCAGCCTCGGTATAATATGTGTGTTTTGTAATATGCACCAACCTCTGTATACTGTGTTTGTTATGTGATATGCACCTACCTTTGTAGGGGTGGGCAAAGGCCCTGTCAGATTAAGCATTGTCAGTTGGAAAAAAGAAGCTATATGACCCTTACGTCACAAAGTATGATACACTTATGGAACACCCATCATCCACAGGTAGCGATTGGCTGGTTAGAATGCTACTAAAACTACACAAAACTGCAAAATGAACCACTTAGTAAATCTCATTCTTTAACTCCTTCAATGCTAGAGATGTAAGCCCGTCTGACATGCAACAATTGGAAAACAAGTAATATGGAAAAAACAAAAAATAACAAAAATAAAATAACGAATAAAGTATGTCTCTGTGTCATAAATTAATTTTCCCACACTGCTCGAAAAGGACTTGCCTATATGCAAATGAGAAGGGAACCGAAGGGAAGAAGCACAACATTATAGTGCCTTTTATACAGTTGTTAGGCTCCAAAAAATTGCTTTAGGTACCAAAACATGTTAAGAGCAGCTATACGGAGGGTAAGCATGTGTTTGATATATTTCTCTGGTCTCCCTGTTTTTTTTTCCATCCAAAGAAACATGCAGGAGTATGATTTAAAAAGAAATCCTGAAGCACAAAGCTTTCCAATTTGTTTAAAGCATGATGGCTCTTACGAACCCTGTACTGAGAATGACTGCTCTGCAATTAGACCAGTTCACTTTACTACTTCAGCCACTATCACTTTTTTCCTCACATTGCCACTTTTCCAACATGGGCATAAATTGTAGTCCATTTGGACCTTGTTAAAGAGATAAAATAAGAATAGCACAGCACACAAAAACAAGAGCCAACTGGACTTGAACAGTTAAAGAACAATAAAGTACAGGAATGTGAAGGACCTAAACAGGAAGAATTGCCTGCAGGACCTTCCTGCCAATACTAGCATCAGCCAAAGCCATAACATCAACACAATAGTGTTTGGCAAAGGTGTTGACGGAGGACCAAGTGGCCTCCTTGCACAGCTGTTCAGCAGAGGCCCAGGATGCCCCAACAGACCTTGCGGAGTGTGCTGTGTTGTGGAAAGGAACGGGTTTCTTTCGGAGTTCAAAAGTCTTGCGAATGGTAGACTTAATCCATGATGCAATAGTGACCTTGGAGGCAGACATACCTGCCCTAGGACCCTCAGGGAGGACAAATAAAACATCAGTCATATTTACAGACTAAATATGGTGCACATAGAACTTGAGGCAGCTCACCGCATCCAACAAGTGGAGATCCCTTTCCTTGTCAGATATGGGGTCAGGACAAAATGAAGACCCAACAATCTCCTGATTGATGTGGAACTCAAACACCACCTTAGGAAGGAATTCCTGAGAGATACAGAGAACAGCCTTATTCTTGGGAAACAACAGGAAAGGAGGTTTGCAAGACAAGGCCTGCAATTCAGCGACCCTGTGGACAGACACCACAGCCAGAGAAAGGCCACCTTCCATGTCAGAAGGCATAAAGGAATGGTAGCCATGGACTCAAAGGGAGGCTGCTGCAAGACTCCCAAGACCAGATTAACATCCCACTGGGGATTGGGAGCCTTATAGGCAGGAAAGGCATGAGCAACACCATGAAAGAAGACCTTGACATCTGGCAAGATGGCAAAGTGTCTCTGGAAAAAGACAGAGAGAGAGAGCAGAAGTCTGAACCTGCAAGGAGCTAAGACTGAGCCCTTTGTTCACACTGTCCTGTACAAAGGACAGGACCACCAGGAGATCAAATTTTTGTGATGACAAATCCCTGTCTACACACCATGACTGGAAAATGGACTAGACCCTGTGGAAAGCTTTGGAAGAGACTGGTTTCCTAGCCTGGATCATAGTGGAGTTCACCTCCGGAGAAAATCCTTTCCTCCTTAGGATGGAGGCTTCAAAAGGCATGCCGTAAAAGCCATGAGCTCCACATCCTCCTTCCATAGGTAACCCTGAATGAGGAGATCCAATCTGAGTGGAATTGGAAACGGATCCCGAATGGAGAGGGCCGATATTTCGGGGAACCAAAGCCTCTTGGTCCAATAAGGAGCAATAATGATGACTGTTGGACCGTCCATCTGAATCGTCCTCAACATCCTAGGAATGAGTGGGATTGGAGTGAAGATGTAAGCCAGATGAAAGCACAATGGAATTGTGAAAGTGTCTGCAGCAATCATCAGAGGATCCCTCCAACAGGAGCAAAACATTTGAACCTTCCTGATGTCCCTGGTGGCCATCAGGTCTACCTGAAGAAAACCCCACCTCTGCACCAACAGGTCAGAAATATCTAGGAGGAGCTTCCACTCTCCGTGATCCACCTGTTGATGGTTGAGAAAGTCCACCAGGATGTGGTCTACGCCTGGAATATGCACGGCGGAAATGGCTTGAACGTGATCTTCTGCCCATGTTAAAATAAACTTGACCTTTGACCAAGTGGGAATGCTTCTTGTGCTGCCTTCCTTTTTGATGTATGCCACCACTGTGGCGTTGTCCAACTGGATGCGAACTGGATAACCCCTCAGCTGAAAGGACCAGTGCGGCAGAGCATGCGAATCACCTTTAGTTCCAGAACATTGATGGGCTGTAGTTCATCTGCCCTGAACCACCAGATGACCCAGGACAGCTCCTCAGCCCCTTAGGCTGGTGCCCTTCATCACAAAGGTCCAGTTCTGGATCACAAAGGGTTTCCCCTTCTCCAGGTTGGACCTGTACAGCCACCAGAGCAGGTCCTGTCTGACCTCTGGAGGAAAAGACACTCTGAGATCCAAGTGGTCCAGATACCCATGCCAAGTGCGGATAATGAATCTCTGGAGCTCCCTGGTGTTTGCCATGGAGAAGGGAACCTCCTCCACAGTGGACACCATGCGGACTGTAAGGGTCATGAACTTGCGGACTGGCGCTGAGGGCAACTTCAGAGCTTGGGATACCAGATTCATGGTTTGCTGAATGGAATCCTTTTCCCTTCACAGGTATTGAACCTGAGACCAAGGAAGACCAGGACCTGATTGTGGACTGGAGCAGATTTCTCCATGTTTAGAATTCGCCCATGGTGGTGGAGTATCTGAGCACAGTCCTGGACGTGTTGGTCCAGGAGTTCCCTGAACTGAGCCTTTAGCAGAAGGTTTGGCGGGGACAAAAAATATGCTGTTCCCTCGACATGTTAGGGCGTTTGGAGACCTGAGGCAACAGAGTGCTCTTGCCTCCAGTGTGTAACGGTTTGTTCGATACACAGACACAGTAGGTTTGGAAAAAACACAGCTTTATCAAACAATTAAGATCACAATAACCCTCACAGGTCCTGTAATATACATTCAATATAGTACAGCCACTAGACAGGTTAGACAGAGGTAAGCCCACATAGGTCCAGTATAAGTAAAGAGTCCATAGAACATTATACTGACACAGGTCAGGCAGATCTTGAGTGAGTCCCAGTATATCGGTACTGCATGGGTTAATAGCAGACAGAGAATGTTGACAGGCCTATGTGTGGTAAGGCCTTTTAAGGAGCTCAAATAGAAGTGAGAGCTGTAGTACGAGTAACGCCCAAGAATATGTATACCAGACAATTGTGAACTGCCTTAGCAGTAATGGAGGCTGAGCAACTTAAGCACTGCCATAGCAGTAATGGAGACTAGGCAACGTGAATACTGCCGTAGCAGTAATGGAGACTGAGTGACTTAGACACTGCCGTAGCAGTAACGGAGACCAAGCAACTTGAGCACTGCCTTAGCAGTAACAGAGACTGAGCCACATGAGCGCTGCCATAGCAGTAGCGGAGACTAGGCAACTGGATACTGTCATAGCATTAATGGAGACAGAGCAACTGAGGAGCTGCCGTGGCAGTAATGGAGACTGAGCAATAGGGGCACTGCCGTAGCAGTAGCGGAGACTGAGCCACTTGAGCACTGCCGTAGCAGTAACGGAGACTAGGCAACTGCACACTGCTGTGACAGTAACGGAGACTAGGACACTTGAGCACTGCTGTAGCAGTAACGGAATCTGAGCAACTCGCCCGTCAGCCAAGCCGGGTCGGTACACGGAGCAGGAACGTCAGCCAAGCCGGGTCAGTACACAGGAGATGAGAAGCAGAATGGTCAGGCAGTCCGGGTCGGTGCACAGGCAGGAAACGAGATGCAGAGTAGTCAGGCAGGCCAGGTCGATACACTGAGATCACACAATAATCAGGAACAAGCGCTGGTACTAGAACACCACGAAAGGGCACCGGAGATATGCCAGAACCCAGTATTTAAGGACGATACTGGGCGGGACAATCACAGTTCAGCCAATAGGTGGTAAGCAGGAGTGTAGACTGACAGAATGTCGCCAAATAGCACGGACACCATGATATATTGGCCTCACTGATAATCTGTTTCAGTTCAGGCCCAAAGAGAGATTTGCCCTGAAAAGGGAGAAAAATCAGTGACTTCTTAGAAGAGAGATCTGCGGACCAAATCTTGAGCCACAGTGTGCTTCTAGCAGATGCAGAGAAGGCAGAAGCCTTACCTGCAAGTTTGACTGCATCAAAAAGAGCGTCAGTGACATATGTTTGAGCCTCTGTAAGTTGGTTGCCCTAAATGGCAGTAGCTCTAGTGACTCATAGAGAAGCCAAGGTAGGCTGCAGGGCAGCACCAATGGCAGCAAAATTTAACTTTAGGATAGCCTCCAGCTTCCTCAGTCACATCCTTGAGCGCTGTAGCATCCACCAAAGGCAGAGCAGTAGACTTTCTGGAAATAGGGGGGTCAACTTGAGGAGGTGAAGCCCACGGAGCCAAAGCTGCCATAGAAAAGGGGTATAGCTCTGAGAATCTCTTTGAAAGAGAAAGGCAACTGTCCCCTCCTCTCCCTCTTGGGCCGATGCCCATTCGGCAATGATTTTGAACAGAGACTGCCTTTATATGTGGGCAGTCTCTGACCTGTTCCCTCACAGCCATTGGCTGAGATGTGCTTATGCAAGTGACTGTGCTTTAAACTGATTGGCTGGGATGTGCGTAAGCGTTTTCTACTCATCCAGGATAACCTGGTCCAGAGTGGGATTGGTTGGAAACACAGTGTAGGACTTCTTGCACCTTTGAAAGATGTCAGAAGAAGACTGGCCCTCATCAGGGGTAGTGGGGACCTGAAAAGTTGTTAAAACCACCTTAATGAGACCCTCAGCAGTAGGCATAGGGTCAACCTCAAAGTGGTCGCTGAAGGCATATGAAGAGTCCCCTTCCTCACACTCCCCTTCTCTGTATCACCCTCAAAATAATCCTCTTCAGATATTTCAGTGAGGTCAGGAATGTGGGGGGTTTCCAGGAATGGAGGACCCCCTGGAGGGAAAGAGGAAACTGTGCCATAGAAGACTTTAAAGTGGATCTCTCACCTACATATAAGTAATGCTCATTAGTTACAGTATTTATCCAAAACATTTAAAACGTTGTTCATTTAAAAAAAAAAAAAAAAAAAAACGTTATCTGAGCAAAAATTAATGTTTAAAAAGTGCCCAGCAGCTTACTTCCGGCTTGCCAAACAGAGGCTGCTCCCGTCCCACTACACATCATCCTCCAATGATGGAGGCTTCTGTGTCTAATCTGGAGCGATCTCATTGGCTAGATATCGATCTCTGCCAATGAGATCGCTCCAGCTTGGACACATAGGCCTCCGTCATCAGAGGATGCTGGGTAGTGGGACGGGAGCAGAGGCAGTGCTGCAAGAAGGAAGTAGGCTGCCAGACACTTTTTAAACATTAAGTTTTGTGAAGATAACGTGTATTTGTTTTTTTTTTTAAATGAACAACGTTTTAAATGTTTTGGATAAATGCTCTAAGTAATGAGCATTATTTATATCTAGGTGAGAGATCCCATTTAAGTCCTTGACCCAGAGTGGCTCTTGTTCAAGGCTGGAGGGCCCATGTGCTGTAGTAGGGGTCACAGAACAAGAGGGGCATAAGTGTCCTGAGTACTCTCTAGGGAGCCTTGTTTGACATGAGGTACAGTAAGCAAGGGGGTCAAAGATGCCCTTGAGTCCTCTGCCTCAGGTCTAGCCCCATATCCCTTTGGAATCCAACATCCTAACAGGAGACATTTCTAAACAGTATAAGAAACCCAAGTACTGTGACCCAGATTAAAATATCACTTCAAGAAGCCCATGTATTTATCTGGCAGGCAAATGGTTAATATAATAAAGAGAGAAAGGAAAGACAAGCGTATGTGTAGGATACTCCAGCAAAGAGAGAAAATGGTGTCTGTAAAACCATCAGCCAATCAGAAGACAGCCCGCTTAATGGGCATTGTGGGAGTTGTAGTCTTTTCTATTGCTTTCTACCTAGTAACTCCTGCATTTGCATTTTCAGGTTCCAGGGTCCCCCAAGACACTGGGGATGTGAACTGGATCATAGGGCAAGAGGAGACAAGAAGAATGAGCCCTCTCTCAACTCTGTATGTCAAACGGTTGCAGAGATATGTCCCAAAACAGTTTGCCCCATAGAAGTCAATGGAGCAAGTGTGGCCGCAGAAGTCACAAATTTTGCAAAAGCGACTGAATTTACCCAAATAAATAAAAAATAAACACTCCTAAAAGGAAAAGTCTAATTAACGGCCCAGAACCCAGAGGAACTAGCAGGGAAGGGATTAACCCCTTAGTGACACGGTCGTCACTTAACGCCCGGCTAAGAATTTTTTTTTTTAATTATTCTGTCCCCGAACGGAGTGCAGCCACGCGGAAACCCGGACTTTCAGGACGTAAATGTACGTCCTATGTCACTAACTGACAGTTTTTGCGTAAGTCCAATGTCGGGAAGGGGTTAATTACATAAATGCAGCCATCCAAGCCCTAAAAACAGTGGAATCAAACCAAAGAAGATACCCAACATGAGTGCAGAAGTTCTAGACAGCAAGAAGAACCCTGTATGGAGGGAACACTGGGACAAGTGTACCATGGCACTCAAATGGTTATTCCCCAAACTTGACTTCTGTCTTCAGATTACCTTTGAAAGGACAGAGCCTCAGAGAGATCCAGTCAGTAGAGAGAGACGTGGGTGGCATAATTCTCTGCACAGGGCTGCAAGTATCACGGTGCCCGTGATTGCTGCAATTCAGTGTCTATCACCTATACGGGGCTCCCATTGGCTGTCTGCCTTCAGCCCGCCTCACATTGCCTTTTTAAACTCAGTCTGGGCACCCTTTGGTTGTCCTTTCGTGGTGTCTTTGACAGCATCCACTTCCTCTTCACTGCAGTAGCTGATTGGGCCTGTTGCTGAGTTCCTGAGTCTACCTGTTCCTGAGTTCCTGCTTGCTTTGTCAGTTCCAGTCCGGTTCCGGTTGTTCTCATCAGTAGCTGATGCTCCTGTTGCCAGTCTGCTTGGCCGCGCTTGATCCGGCTGATCTTCTCTGCTGGTTCCTGTTGTTTCCTGCTTCCAGTTCCTGAATCTGTGGCGACATTGTTCTTCATTCGCTTCGGCGACATTTCCTTCTGTTGGTTTCCAGCGTGCGGACGCTGGTTTGCTTCACTAAGCCTTGCAGCTCACATTCAGCCTGTTGGTTCCAGCGTGCGGACGCTAGTTCGCTCCATTAGCCTTGCGACTCTCATTACAGTCTGTTGGTTCCAGCGTGCGAACACTGGTTTGCTCCATTAGCCTTGCGGCTCCCATTACAGTCTGTTGGTTCCAGCGTGCGGACGCTGGTTTGCTCCATTAGCCTTGCAGCTCTCATTACAGTCTGTTGGTTCCAGCGTGCGGATGCTGGTTTGCTCCATTAGCCTTGCCGCTCTCATTACAGTCTGTTGGTTCCAGCGTGCGGATGCTGGTTTACTCCATTAGCCTTGCGGCTCACATTACAGTCTGCTTGGCCCCAGCGTGCGGATGCTGATTCGCTCCATTAGCCTTGCGGCTCACATTATAGTCTGTTGGTTCCAGCGTGCGGACACTGGTTTGCTCCATTAGCCTTGCTGCTCACATTCAGTCTGTTGGTCCCAGCGTGCGGACGCTGGTTTGCTCCACTAAGCCTTGCGGCTCTCATTCTGCCTGTATGTTCCTAATGTAGGGCGCTGGTTTACTCCCTGACTTGCAGTCAGGTTCTTGATGGTTCCGAGTGCGCTGTCCAGTCCTAACAGCATTGATTCCTACAGTATATGGGCACGAGAGTTTCTGATTACTGTGAAACCACTTGACCTGGTAACCTCTATAGTCCATCTTACTGTCATCATCTGACAGTCATTAGGTTACTGTGGTTGTCACCTTCCTTTGGGCTGCCTTGCCCGGTATATTGGTAAGGCCGGTAGAACCTTTCACTTTGCCACCTTAAGGTTGCCTTACCCGGTATTGGCAAGGCTGGTAGAGCCTACTTATTGGTATCCCGTTAGGCTGCCCAGCCCGGTATATTGGCTGGGACGGTAGAGCCTCTTGTTCCAGACTCGTCTGGGTTGCTTTGCCCGATATATTGGCAAGGCCGGTAGAACCTATTTGCTATTGTCATTATCTGCTATGTATTGTTTGTATGTGTATGAAACCCTATGGGATTGCCTTTAACTTTTCAATAAAGTTATGTTTTTACCTAAACCTTACGTCTGAGAGTCTTAACAAACCGTGACAGTATGAAAGGGCCATGACCTCAGACAATATGAGTGACTGTAATACACAGAATACCCATTGGAGGATGGATATGCTTGAGCAACGTTTGGATCAATTGGCGGTTGCAATCCAAACTATCCTTGAACGCACTGTACTTGCTGACAAGTCTGGTTCTAGCCCGGTGGTCTCGCCAAGTCAGACAAAGGAGAGTGATACAAGGCCCTCAGGGGCCGCAGTCAAAGGGTTAACGGCTTCTGCACCCTTGCCGCTAAGGTATGACGGTGACCCTCATCTCTGCAGAGGGTTCATCAACCAACTTGAA
This sequence comes from Rhinophrynus dorsalis, assembly GCA_037306005.1. Classification (NCBI taxonomy): domain Eukaryota; kingdom Metazoa; phylum Chordata; class Amphibia; order Anura; family Rhinophrynidae; genus Rhinophrynus; species Rhinophrynus dorsalis. The sequence continues at coordinate 74,238,814 of CM074722.1, forward strand.
ATATTTATGGAATTGACGGCACACGCGTTTCCCAATGACCGTAGTAAGGTTGGGTTCATGATATCCCTGCTGACTGGTAGAGCATTGGCTTGGGCTAACCCATTGTGGGAAAATGCTAAACCTTGCACTAAGAGTTTCAGTGAATTTGTGCAATCCTTTCAGAGAGTGTTTGAGCCTCCTGGTAGAACCACCTCTGCTGCTAAACGTCTTATGGAGATACAACAGGGCAGGCGCACGGTGGGCGAATATGCCATTGAATTCCGCACCTTGGCAGCAGAGGTAGGGTGGAATAACGAGGCTTTGTTGGCAGCCTTTGCCCAGGGCCTGAGTGACCAAATTAAAGATGAAATTGCAGCAAAGGATTTGCCTACTGACCTAGATAATTATATTGAGTATGTTATTCTAATTGACTCCAGAATACGTGAGAGATTAACCGCCAGAGATCGTAGAATACGGTCTAAAAATAATGGGTCTAGTAGCATAGTTTGCCCACCCATCCCTCCCCTGGCATCTAAGCCTAGTGAACCAGTACGGGAAGCATATGAACCTATGCAAGTAGGTTTCACTAGGCTAACCAAGGAGGAAAGACTATATCGCAGGAAGCAAGGGTTGTGGGCATTTGCTAAGAACCTGTCCGGTACGTCCGGGAAACGAACACACCTAGGGTACCTTGGGGGACAGGCCCTAGGTGGTGTCCAATCATCCCCAGTGTTGGGCACACTAAAACCCACAATATAGGTGGTACTATCTTGGGCAGAACGCTCAGTGGAGGTTTCGGCCCTGGTTGATTCTGGTGCAGCTGGGTATTTTATGGATAATACCTTTGCTGAATTACAAAGAAACCCCTCTTGCTATTGAAGCAATTGATGGCAGACCCTTGGAACCCGCGCAAGTTACATCTGAAACTATGCCGTTATCCATGACTATTGGGGCTCTCCATAAAGAAGAGCAGCAGTTTTAACTTATTAACTCTCCTCACCATGCCGTAATATTGGGTTTTCCTTGGTTACAGTTGCATAATCCACAATTTGATTGGCAAAAATGCAAAATCTCTGCTTGGTCTCAGTTCTGTATGGATAAGTGCGTCACCCATCCAGTTAAGGTCTTGTGCACCTCCCCTTCACTACCTGACGTATACCAGCAGTTTAGCAATGTTTTCAGTAAGGGAGAGGCTGGCGCCTTACCTCAGCACAGACCATATGATTGTTGCATCACGTTAACTCCTGGAGCGGTGCCCCCTAGGGGACGCACATACCCATTGTTTTGTGAGGAAAACCAAGCTTTGGAAGAATACATTTCTGATGCCCTTAATAGAGGGATCATAAGGAAATCTACCTCTCCGGCTGGGGCCGGGTTCTTTTTTGTTAAGAAGAAAAATGGCGAACTGAGACCATGCATCGATTATCGTAGGTTAAATAAGCTTATGGCAAAGAACGCTTATCTGATACCACTCATCACTGAGCTTTTTGACAGACTCAAGGTTACGATGTTTTCATCATTTTCTATAGGTGAAAACTCCTCTTAACTATATCACACGACAGCTCTTGTTTTTGCCGGTATTGTTTCACAGCGCAGGAATTTGGCTAGTTTACTGTGCTTGAAAAAAATGCCATTGGCAGAAAAAAAACTGCCGTCTCCTACAATTAGATCAAGCCCATAATCTCTTGAATTTCAATCCAGTGAAAAAAAAAAGCAACTCACCTTTGTTAAAGGGATAGTAATACTTCGTTTTAACTTTATTTTATTTTGTAGGCATTAAAAAAACATTAAGAATGATATAAGTCTTATCTCTCAAACCTTTATGGTTTATGAGATATTCACAAGCAAAGTTTCCCCCTCCCGCCCCTTTTACCTACTGTAAACAATCTCTTCTCAGATGTGGAATGCAGTCCATAGACTGGACAGATAACAGAAGGGGACACTCTTATTCCTATGAAAACAATGAAATCCCTGCCCCCCTTGACAAGCTTTTCAGGTTTTTCTGTTATCTTAATTGAAGATTGTCCCTCTCTGCAGTCTACCTGGGCAGCTCCCTTCTGCCCTGGCTGAAAAGTGTTACATCAGTAAAAGGGGCAGGAGGGGGACACTTTGCTTGTGAATATCTCTTAAACCATAAAGGTTTGGGAGATAAGACTTATATCATTATTCATGTTTTTTTAATGCCTACAAAATAAAATAAAGTTAAAACGAAGTATTACTATCCCTTTAAGGTTTGCTGGATCAATGCACATGGGTGATGTTTCAGAGCTCTGTACTAAGACATATGACAGCCAGGTAGACTTACTTTTTGAGGTTTAGCAAATTCTGCTTCTGTTCTCTTTTTTTCCCACTTGTCCAATGCAGTCTTCCCCAAACATTTCCTTGGCCACTCTGAGTGCTCAATAAGCTGTTTTTCTTTGTATAAGTCCTTGCAATTCTGTCCTGATGACATCACAGTACTTAAAGGGATAGTAATACTTCATTTTAACTTTATTTTATTTTGTAGGCATTAAAAAAACATGAAGAATGATATAAGTCTTATCTCTGAAACCTTTATGGTTTAAGAGATATTCACAAACAAAGTATCCCCCCCTGTTCAACCAGATCAGAAGGGAGGTGCCCAGGTAGACTGCAGAGAGGGACAATCTTCAATTAAGATAATGGAAAAAGCTGAAAAACTTGTCAAGGGGGGGAAGGGCTTTCATTGTTTTCATACAAAGAAAATTGTCCCCTTCTGTTATCTGTACTGTCATACAACCAGACTCACATCTGAGAAGAGATGGCTTACACTAGGTAAAAGGGGCGGGGAGGGGAACTTTGCTTGTGAATATCTCATAAACCATAAAGGTTTGAGAGATAAGACTTATATCATTCTTCATGTTTTTTTAATGCCTACAAAATAAAATAAAGTTAAAACGAAGTATTACTATCCCTTTAAGATTCTAAAATAGTTTTCTTGTATACTGAAAGGGTGAGAGCTGCTGTTGAATTATAACTCCCATCATCCACAGTTAGAGATCAGATAGTTAGGATGCTACTAAAACTACACAAAACTGGAAAAATAAATTCATAGTAAATCTCATTCTTTAACCCCTTCAGTGCCAGAGGCTTGGGCCATTTCCAGTACCATGCCGGTCAGACACATTTTCAGCATTTTTGCTATCCATCTGTTTAGGCTTGATTTCCGCTGTGAAATTACTGGTTATGTATGGAAAACTATATATATATATTTTTTTTTTCAGAACGAATTGATCTTCTTCGTGGTACTTTACATGAAGTGAATTTGGCATCATACAAAAATATGTGATGTTATAATTGCAAAAAAAAGTGAAAAATTACTTTTATTTCTAAAATCACATACTATATATCTATATCTAAAACACATTTACCTTGATTGTGAAAGTTTAAATTGTTTGAAAACCCCCAGAGTCCCCCGAGTACAAAAAAAAACATTGAAACCATAAGTATCAAGTAGGTAAAAAAAAAATCTGTCCTGACTCGATATGGCAGTCGCATATATCCCTGGATCAACATCCTATCTGTTTTTAAACCAACTGTCAAAATTATCAACATTGTTCTGAGCTAGAAAGTTATCTATTACTTTTTTAGTGCAATTACAGTATCTACAACCTCAGCATCCTGAGACAAAGAATTCCATAACTTTACTGCCCGTGCCCTTACTCTAAAATAAATCCCTGCCTTTGATTTAGTAAAAAGCACCTTTCCTCTAGTCTTTATGGATAACTTCTTGTTTTTTAATAGCTGCCTGAATAAATAGTTCGTTGGTGAGTTACTGGAATTGTAACTCTTATCATCTCACCCACCCTTAGACAGTTCTTCCCTAATATAAAAGAACCCTGTTTTACTAGTCATCTATAACTCAGATCATTCAATCCCTTTATCAGTTTTGTTAATTTTGTTCCAGTTCAATAATAATTTTTTTTAGGACTGGTGTCCTAAGCAGTTATCCATATTCTAGATGTGGCCTTACCAAGGATTTATATTGAGCTATAATTATATTCACATCCCATGTCCCTATACCGATTTTCATATAGGATAATACCCTATTTGATCTTGCAGCAGCTGAGTGGCACTACACACTGCTGTGAAGTATATCTTCTATCAGTACTCCTTAACCCTTCTCTAATGAGGATTCCCCAAGTAGCTTCCTGTTGAATTTGTTTCTGCAGCCCAAATGCATAAGCTTAAATTAATGTATATTAAACCTCATATGCCACTTTTCTGGCCATTCGCTCAATTAATCTAAGTTTTTCTGCAGAGAAAAAACATCCTGTTCTGTATGTTTTTCCTTACACAGCTTTGTGTCATCAACAAATACTGAGACATTACTTTCAATATCCACATCTAGATCATTAATAAACACATTAAAAAGGATTGGGCCCAGGTCTGAACCCTGTGGGACCCTACTTACAAATTTAGACCAACTTAAAAAGGTTCCATTTATAACAACTCTCTGCCATCTATCATTTAGCCAGTTCTCTAACCATGCACAGATATCACCTCCCAAACTGAAGCCTTTTAATTTATGCAATAACTGTTGTATGAAATGATTTTGCAAAATAAAAGTATACTATATCAGCATTGTCCAAATTACTACTTACCCGTTTTTGAAAAAATCAAGTCAATTAGCTTGACATTATCTATTATTCATAAAAACATTCTATCTCCTACTAATAATATTGTTGGTCATTACATAGTGTCATGTTCTGCCTTTTTTCTTTTTCTTGTGTTCCATGTCTGGCATTTGTGTTGGTTCTTCTTGTTTGCAATATCCTGGTTCCCTGCCTTGTTTTGTGTTCAGTCCTGAGCCTTTATCAAAGGCCAGTACTTCAGTGCTTTTGTTCCTAGTCCTGTTCCTGAGATCCCTGACCCTTTCTCCAGTGTGCTTCCTGTGTATTAACCTCGTCTTGCTTCTCAACTACTTAATCTCGCTCTTCAGCTTGGTACCATGTCTTGGTGTCCCTAATTTTCCATTTCTGACCCCTAGCTTCCCATTCTAATATTGTGCCTGCAACTTATGTGCCTTATGTGACCCTGCTAGTACAACCATCCAAATATCCTGTGGATCCCACCATTTCTTCAACTAATCTGTTCTCACCATACACCGGGCAGGTGAGAGTTCAATTACCTCGACCATCTGTTCTACTATTGTTCGACTGCCAGTCTGAGTTCACTCCAGCTGGTCGAACTAGTCACACCTTTGTGTCAGAGGTTGCAGTTAGCTCTGTGTCCTTGTCTGTTGCCTCCTTCAACCCAAGTAGATAGTAGTTATCCTCTAGGCTGTCAACCGGTGTGCAGGCCAGCTCCTCCATTCAGCACTAAACTGATCTTGCGGTCAGCACCTTTAATCTGGCGTTGGCCACAGCAAGGCAGCCTAGGGGGTAGCTAGCACCAGTCAGCTAAATGCCACACTCAGGTCACTCCAGCAGCTTGCCCACTGGGGGGGTCTTCCCAACACTCTGAGTTTCTGTGTACCACTGTTGAATTGCAGTTTGCTTTTATTCTTTATTGCTCTGTTGCTCCAGAGCATCCTAATGCTGGTCTCTTCTATATATTATATACTAGCAGTCTACTATTCCACTGTGAAGGACCTCCTCCACAGAGCTCAGATTCAGGCAGTTTACATTGAGCACTCATGGATACTCATAACCCTGAATTATCAAGTAGTAAGCCTTCTAATACCTTATCCACCATAGAAATTAAGCTCACAGGTCTATAATTTCTTGGTTTGGATCTTGCCTCCTTTTTGAATAATCGTTCTACATCAGCTTTCCTCCAGTTACAGGTCAATATGCCTGATAAACGTAAATTAATAAATATTAAGTATAAGAGTCCTGTTACTACTGGACTAAGCTCTTTAAGTACCCTTGGATGTATGCCATTAGGTCCAGGTGCTTTATTCACCATAACCTTTTCCAGGCTGTTTTGGACTTTGTCTTCAATAAAACATGTATATGATGGAGGAAATTCTGTGATCCTTCTCTGTTAGCCTACTATTGTTGCGTCCATTGTATATATACAAATGAAAAGCATATGTTCAAGGTGTCATCCATAGCCTTAACCTCTCTAATCATTTCACCCATCTCAGATTTAAAAGGACTATATCATCCTTCACAGTATCCTTATGGGATATATATTATAACTATATAGACACAAGACCACGTATATGTTTGTTATAATATTGCTCTATTTTTATTTATGAACAGTTGAGTTAATATCACCCTGATGATTAACCCCTTAACAACCCTTGACGGTCATAGTACATCATGGGTCCATCTGACTCAACGACCTATGACGTACTATGACTGTCATGGAATTCCGGGCTCCCCTCGCGGCTGCGCGCCGTTCAGGGAGTTCAGAAGTGGAAGGAGCAAAAAAAAAAAAGCTCCGTGGTCCTTAACTGACCATGCCGCGCCGACCGGCCGGTCGTTAAGGGGTTAATAGGCACATATAGAAAACCGCTTCTTGGATTTCACCCTTTGAGTGCCAGAGAGGCGTTCAGTGCTTTGCAATGCTTTGTGTACCTCTCCGCCACTCAAAGGGTTAACATCTAAGAATCTTAGTATTTCCACTAAGGATATTTACTACTGAGAATATTGTGAATAACTAAATTTGTCAAACTAAGACAGTCTAAAACTCTGTATAACGCTTTAGTGATGTCAAAGGCGTTAATTAATACAGGGGACAATTACTATATAATGTGTATAATTAATTATTAGAGTATATTATAGGTCACTAGTGTGTACACAGTAATTCCTAATTTTCACGTATAACCATTTTCGCTTTGCGTAGTGTATTGGTGACCAAAGGGAGTAACCAGCATTTTGCATTTGTGGGAAGACCTATAGCATATAGTTTTCATACTTGCCAAATGGAGAGACCATACATTTGTGTAACTATTAATTTTTGTTTGATTTTAACTTGAGATCAATAAAAGTATACATTTTATTACTTTCACTAACAACGATACTTTGACCCTATTTGTTGTCTAGTGCCCCACTAGAATCAATTTTTTTTTTTTAAGTGTAGATAATTTTTTCCTATCACTTTTTTCCATGTGAGAAGTTTAACCATATGTAGATATGGGAGCACTGTAGTGAGGATGTACATAGATCTTAAATAATGCAATCTAGACAACTCTTACTGTTTCTGTGCTCTAGTTTTTCTTTTTTCCGAGATATTTTGAATATTGCCCTTTTTCCTATGTTTTAGTTTTTTTTTTTTTTTTTTTTAAACTATAGTAGCACAATATTGAGTTATGCAATAAGCGAGGATCTGACATTAAAGGGATAGTAATACTTAATTTTAACTATTTTATTTTGTAGGCATTAAAAAAACATGAAGAATGATATAAGTCTTATCTCTCAAACCTTTATGGTTTAATAGCTATTCACAAGCAAAGTTTCCCCTCCCGCCCCTTTTACCTAGTGTAAGCCATCTCTTCTCAGATGTGAATCTGGTTGTAAGACCAGACAGATAACAGCAGGGGACACTCTTCTTTGTATGAAAACAATGAAAGCCCTTCCCCCCTTGACAAGTTTTTCAGCTTTTTCCCTTATCTTAATTGAAGATTGTCTCTCTCTGCAGTCTACCTGGGCACTTCCCTTCTGATCTGGTTGAAGGGGGGGGGGGTACTTTGCTTGTGAATATCTTTTAAACCATAAAGGAAAGAAAGTGACTAACGCCACAACAATTCCTCCAACTACAACCAACATCACTATGACAGATACTGAAATCTCAGATACAGATGTTTCGGATGTTGAACCAATAGTGTATCTCCCTTAACTAATTACAGAATCAATTTTTTAGAGGAAGGAGATTTTTGAGAACTGGGAGGGGGAAAGGAGGAAGGAGAGGCAAAGGAGCAATGGGAGGGTATTCAATCAGAGAGACTATCAGTGGATAAATGAGAGAGACAAACCATGGAATTATATGCATCTGAGGAACAGAGACAGGAGATAGCCATTATCAACCTGTCTAATATTGATATCACTGATAAACGCAACCAGGTTCTTCAGAAAGGTGTTACATTTGTACCACAAGATCACCCTGAACAATTTGAGCATCATAAGGACCTTCATTTCTTTTTGAGAGTTAGGCTACCAAGAACTGGACACCCTGATAGCATAATGGACTTAAATAATGAAGAGATTACACCTAATATTGATGTTAAGTGGCCTAATAATCTCAAGATTTAGGCCACTTTTAACCCACAGATCCAGACGTCATGTCATTTGAACATTTTTTAACACAGTCAATGCCAAAATAGGCAGTATGAAGAATTAAAGATACTGCATTGGTAATCTAATAACAGATGAACTAACCCTTCAGGATATTTTAAAATGGGAGGGAGTTGTCATTAAATCTGCCAAAAAGAAGAAAGGCAGAAACCTGGTTGTTTGACCAAATAACATGTATGTAGAGGGGTCAATGGAAACATACTGACTGTCCTTTATCGTAAACCAACCTCTACAAATAGTCTCGTACATGCATCAAGCGCACATCGACCTGGGACTAAAAATAACTTACCAATAGGAGAACTTCTCAGAATCCAAAGAAATTGCTCCAATGTAATGTTATTTAAAGAACAAACTATACAATTGAGAGAGACTATTGAAAAGAGGATATTCCTCCACAATTATAAGAAAAGCCTACAACAGAGCATTGAGGATGGACATAAACACTTTATTAACCGCTAAGACTAAAAAAAAGAAAGTGATCCTATGATCCGATATATTACAACTTTCAGATCAGATACAGGATACATTAAACATATTATAGGGGAGAATTGGCATATTGTCCTAACGGATCCTACTTTATTTTTTTATTTATTTTTTTTTTTTTTCAGTGTATTCTACCTGGTGTTTCCACCTGTTTTATTTTTTTTTTTTGATTTATAGATCTTTATTAATTAAATAAAGCATACAGGCAAAAATAGAAAGTACAAGATATTTCAATAAAGAGTGCTAACAGAATCCAGGGCTGATAATTCGCCAAATTGCAAAAAAAATAACATACATCTTGTAGTACAATAAAACATCAGCATAACAAGAAGTAAAATGAAAGACATAAGCGTCAGAGAATGGCTAATGTCAAAACAGAGAACTAAAAGGAGAGAAAAGGACAGATATAAAGATAAAAGAACACACATAGACAAGGAGGAAATGGGATAAGAAGAGAGAAAGAGAGAGGGAGGGGTCCATTTACCAGGGAGCCAAACAATGCATCGCTTTCAAAATACAGTGTCAAAAAAAAATAAACAATCAAGCTTCGGTATCTGGAAGTCAATTCCCATCTGCAGAAGGACAATCTAAGTTAGATGTTTGTGTTCTAATCCAAGGGTTCCAGACATCATTAAAACCTTGCATATTGCCCCTGAGAGTAGCAGCAGACCTCTCAAGAGTCATATGTGAGGCTACTGAAGTAACCCATTCTGCATGAGTAGGCGGTATGTCTGACTTCCAATGTGCCGGAACAAGCGATTTAGCAATACTAAGGAGAAAAAGTAGTAATTTCCTAACAGGTTTAGTGATCTGAGGTGATGCAGGGAACACCAGAAACAAACAGATCACCGGGTTGTGAGGTAAAGATAAACCAAGGGAAGAGGCAATCGTATTCATAATTGCAGACCAGTATTGGGTAATTTGAGGACAACTCCACCAGATGTGTAGCATCGTACCCGTCTGTTGTCCACACCTCCAACAAAGCGGAGAAACAGAGGGGCACTACCTATGTAGTCTATGTGGCGTATAATACCATCTAGTAATAAACTTAAAGTTCAAAGAGATCCTGGGAGACAGACCAAGCTTCTGTTATAGGCGGAATAAAAATCTAGGAGATCTCATTTCTCATGGGCACTATGAAACAACTACCAAGAGGATCATTTGCCTGTAGACACTGTAAAAACTGTATCTACATGAAATATATAAAAGTAACAAGAGATAGATATGGTCAAACACATCAATGCAATTCATTTATCACTTGACAACTAAGCAAGTAATATATTGCTTAGAGTGTCCCTGTCATCTTTTGTATACCCGTCAAACAGCATGAATACTATAAGTGAAGCAAGGAGAACATGCAAACTCCATTAAAAATACCCATACACATAATAGAGACAAATCCCGACAATTGACAACTGTAACCAAACACTTTTTAGAACGGCACAATTCTGATCCCAAAGATTAGTTATTTTGGGGCCTGAAGGTCAAAATGGGTATTGGAGAAGGTGACAAACAAATTACTCCTTAAAAAGGAAGCAAGATGGGTATTCTTACCGGATTGTGTTTTTCCGAGAGGGATGAATGAAAAAAATCTTAGTGTTTTTTTTAAATTAATCCTGTTGGTGAAATATAATGTTGATTTAAACTTATAATGTTTTTACTTCTATCAGATCCCTCATAATATGAAATCCAATATTGAGATGGCACATTAAATAAGATGGATTTCTGATAATGTAAGAATCAATAAAAGAGAATCACCATGGGAAGTTAATGACATCCCGCAATGATTATATTAATATTTTGATACAAGTACTAAGAGATGGATGAATGAAAACAACAATCTTAATGTTTTTTTAACTTTACTCTGTTGGTGAAATATAATGTTGTTGTTTTGATCAGATCCCTCATAATATGAAATCTAATACTCAAACGGAACATTAAAAATGATGAAAATGTAAGAATCAATAAAAGAGAGAATCATCATGGGTAGTTAATGACATACCACATACCACAATGTTTAAAGGGATAGTATTACTTCAAAATTACTATCCCTCATATTGTAGCCCTTAATAAACTGAGTTAAATGACACCAGCGGCATCTCTCAGACCTTTATGGTTTAAGAGATAGCCACTTTCAAAGTTTCCTCTCCCCTGCTGTCGGCGTTCTGCTGCCAGCAGGAGAATCCGGTCCCGGGACAGGCGGAGGCTCTTAAACAGAGCTAATATCTCGATATGGAAGGAAAAATGATTCATTGAAACAGTCTTCTACATGTGCTTGGTTACCTAGCACATGTAGATGGCTATTTCAGTTAATCATTTTTCCTTCCATAACGAGATATCGGCTCTGCTGAAGAGCCTCCGCTCGATTCAGTGACCGGATTCTCCTGTTGGCAGCAGAACGCTGACAGCAGGGGAGAGGAAACTTTGAAAGCGGCTATCTCTTAAACCATAAAGGTTTGAGAGATGCCACCGGTGTTATTTAACTCAGTTTATTAAGGGATAGAATATGAGGGATAGTAATTTTGACGTAATACTATCCCTTTAAATTAATACAAGTACTATTGATTTCTGTATGAATCAATAGATGAGAGAATCATTGTGGTTTGTTAATATACCCCTCAGGGGTTAAAGTAAGATTTGGATAAGTACAATTAATTCCAGTACAATCAAGAAGGAATATTTTATCAAGGACAAACTACATAATCAGTTGATTTCCTCTGAGAAAAGGGAATCAGTGTAAACAAGAATTCCTGGGAAGTCAACAAGAGTTAAATATTGCCTTGAGGGAATGTTTAACTGGTTGCTACAGGAATGATGATAAACAATGATTTGACTATAGGAGGATTTGAGATGTATTCTCCCGATCAATTACAAGTTGGGAGTGTTTATATTTACTTTAGAAGGTATATATACCAGTGATTCTGATTCTTTTAGAGCCTTGAAAAAGCCATTAGGTGAAACGCTAACGTTTTAATATGCAGTATAGAGTGACTAGACAGCACTGTCGGTCAGAGATAAAAGAACACAAAAATAAATCACATATATCTCATTAAGATCTATTGCTATGAATTAGGATGTAGTTATACAGGAAAGATATTACGTTCTCTTTTAATTAATGTTCTCTCCATTAGCTACAATTGGCCCACATAGGGTGCTATAGATGGCATCTGTCACTTAGGATATTCAATATACTTTGTTTCTATATGCACAGTTGGAGTGTCACAGCTAGCTTTTTGATGCCATTGTAGCATCTTAGATAGGAGTACTCTGCCGTGTAGAGTGTGGAATATCTCTTCCACCGAGTGCTTTTTTTAATTTTCTTTCTTTCTTAATTTATTTTGCATGAGTTGGATATTTAGAGGTTCCCACTCTCGTGGCAGAAAATAAAAAGGCTACAGCTAGTTTTTAGATGCAATTATGGCATCTTAGATAGGAGTACTCTGCTGGGTAGAGTGTGGAATATCTCTTCCATCAAGTGCAATTTTTTCTTGTTTTCTTTTCTTTTCCTTCTGTGGTTATTTGTGAAATCCACATGTAGATTTAGATAACATATGCACTAGATTGAGACCTTCTCCTTAGGATTGTAATCAAAGCATCTGAGATATTATGTGACTGCTGGCAGATAGGAGGGATAGATCTGTCGCTAGTTTAATTATTGCACAGTAATCACTTGACAAGTCAATTATTTGCTGCACATTTCTTGATTAGTTTACTTTGAATATTACATTGAGTAATTATTTCTTTAGGAATCTACATCCTAGCGGCATCAATGCAAGGGTCATATTGAACTCCTCTAATGCATTATTGGCACACCAAGCAGGAGTTTTATATCAAAGAGGATGAGGTTCGGACTTCACAATGTCAGAAGGGTGTCCAGTATATTTAGCAGCTATCTGGCACTCACAGGGTTAATATAACTTAAGAGTGAAGTCAACACGGCATTTATTTCCGTGCCAGCGAGAGATAACTGTGATGAATGTATGGACTCTCTGATGTCCCCCTTGGTTTATCCAGACCGTACACAGACAATGTTTTCAGATAACTTCTCACTGGGATCTGTCTCTGAGTGAAATAAATATCATTACCATGTTGCCTTTACTATTAAAGGGATAGCAATACATAAAATAAAAAAAAAAAAAAATTATGTTGTAGGGTTTATCCCTCTGAGTAAAATAAGGGCACTCCCACTGCTGAAAGGTGTTTTATTCAAAAGGTATTACAGCTCAAAGTTGACTTTTTTAGGTGCAATATCACAGTGGTCTGAAATTGTAGAGTGGCGCTGTTGCTACACCATCCTATGGAGATTTATGGTCTATGGACCAGAGCTCTCCATAGGATGGTGTAACAACAGCGCAACTGTAGAATTTAAGGCCACTGCGATATTGCACCGAAAAAATTCGACTTTGAGCTGTAATAACTTTTTACTCACTTACATTTACTTTACTTACATTTTAAGTATTACTATCACTATAAGTAAAATTAACAATCGGAGTACCAATGGAGTGTTCAGTTCACAGATTTTATTTGATTATATCACCTCTGTTTCAGACAGACTTCCAGACTTGAAGGTAGGCATTATTTTTTGGGGACATGTGGCACAGCCCCATGACTTCCGTATTCTCCTCCCGGGCAGGGCAGACAGTAATCGTTGGGATTAACCCTTTGAGCTACAGAGGAGTATCAATGCATTGGATATCCTTCTGGCACTCAAAGGGTTAATTGCGGTAATCATGGTGGGATTTACACACTGGGCACCCCTAGGCAAAATATCCTGTCAAAAACTCCATCTACTGTGTCCTGGCACAGACGATACCCCCTAACCTATATGTTATGCCATTAAAGGGATAGTAATGTTTCATAATAAAAGCAGCTCTAGTTAATCATCATAGTATTTGGACTTTGGAGAGTGTTATTTTAATTCTGTCAGAGTTGTAGTTCAAGAGTAATTCAATGACAAAGTGTCCCCCTCCTGCCCCTTTTACTGATGTAACATTGCTCAGCCAGAGCAGAAGGGAGGTGCCCAGGTAGACTGCAGAGAGGGACAATCTTCAATTAAGATAAGGGAAAAACCTGAAAAGCTTGTCAAGGGGGGCAAGCTGCCCCCCCCCCCACTGTCACTTCCACATGCATTGGCACTCAAAGAGCTAAAAATAAACTTAGTCATACTTTTTTGTTTGTTTGTTTGATTTAGCTCTAGAGAAGTGTTTTATGAATGCAAATTCCACAGTTACTAAAATAACTGGAGGGTGAAAGGAAGAACACGAATGAGTGGTAGCAGTACACAGGAAACGTCTTCTCCCAACTCCCTAGAGAAACACTGTACAGCAGAGAATGGGAGTGTCCAATTGGTGCGTTTTGTGTCATATTGTGGGTGCGTGATTGAAAGGAAGAGATTGCCCTGAAATGGGAGAGTAAGTGGAGAAGGAGTGGGCTGGACAGACTGGAAAGTGGGTGGAGTTCTAGCTGAACGTGTCTGCAAATCAGCCTCTTTCCCCAGAGAACCGGTATTTCAGTCTGAAAAACGAAGTGTCCATTGCAAATCTGGAGAGTTTCCTGGTATGGTGGTAGTTGTAAGGGAACACAGTGCAGAATGTTAGTATTTGGTACACGACTGTGCCAGCCACTATTATCTAACGTCCATAAACTGAGACACAAATAAAGCTAAATATCTTAAACTATTATTTAAACCTTTGAGTGCCAAAGGGGTATGCAACAATTTGCTTTGCAATGCTCCCCTGGCAATCAAAGGGTTAAATAATAAATGGCTAACAACATGTAGGTGACCCTGAAACCTCTCAAATTGTTGTAAGGTGTTACTTCCACTTTAACCTAAGATTTGTTATCTAAAACACAGCATTGATTTTTTTTTTTTTAAATTCTTGGTGGATTGGTTCCTGAACATCAACTTTTCATTTGTAAAGGAAATCCTGCCTACGGAGGCAGACATGACCCTTCTTGCAGGACTAAAGGACCCCAAGATTAAGAGATGTAAGAGTTCCTGTAAGTCAGGGCCATACAAGTTTTTTTTTCAGTCATGGGCCATATAATCAAAATTTCATAGCTATGAGGATTTTATTATTTTTGATAGATGGATATAGTCTTTTAGGCATTCAAAAATGATGATATTTTAGCAGTAACAAAAAACAAGAAAAGGTTGAATATTTGTATAAAAGTGTAGAGTTATAGGCTTACTGATCAATTCTTATCATGACTGAGAATATGGGTATTTAACTGACAACTATTCTCAAAAACTGTGTGGTTCTGCGTGCAGGTAGATAGGTCTTACTGGCCTATTGTTTCATGTGAGCTAGATATTAGGTAAAATATATTTCTTTTGAAAAATCTCAGGCAGGCCACACCCTGGGGTCAGGCCTTTGGCCTGGACGACGCATGTCTGATGGCCATGCTGTAAGTGGTTACATGATGCAGTTTATGAATGTGGTAAGAGGAAGAGGCTGGGTGAGTTATTGGACTTGAAATTACCCAGATCAGTTAGGAAATAAACATTAGAAAAACAAGTGTGAAATGAACGCACACCAAGACAGAACAATATTAAAAGTTTTGTTCAAGGCATAGTAGCCTCACAGGTGCTACTCAAGTCACGTTTTCACTCCCATGTGCCATTGTAGAGAGGAAATTTCCATATCCATTTCAAACTGGTCCCATCCTCAGATAGTCCACCTCAGTATTGTCAGGCAAATTCTTTCTGCATGAGAGAAACAGCATAACCCCAGATGTATGTTTGGGCCTCTCTGCAATGGCACATGGGAGTGAAAAACGTGACTTGAGCAGCACCTGAAAGTTAATTTAACAACAGTTAATTTTGTCCCGTCTCAGTATGAGTTCGTCACACACTTTTTTTCGTGGAAATAAACTTTAGACATAGAACTACAAACTGCAAGTTGGTTTAATGAAGACATAGTTTGCATTTTTTTTTTTTAATGACAAAAAGTCCTGAAGTCCTGCACAGTATTACACTCAAATCTGAAGAGTCTCACACACAGGATGAATAGAGAAGCACAATTCAGAGCAACTTGTCGGTGTATTGTGGCTGGGAGATAACTCCATTCTTGCTGTAGAATGTATCTCTCACAATCTTGGACCTGCCATGGATTGGAACATTAAATTCTTTTACAACATCACCTGGAAAAGAAATATAGGTGGTTATGGACATGGTATAAAAGTGGAACAATTCTGCAGCAAACCAACTGCACCACAGGGGAGAAAAGAGGATTTTAGTGAACTTACCATTAAATCCATTTCTCTTAGTCCATGTTGCCCAGAGGAACCATGGGGTGAAGATCCCTGCTCCAGAGGGCACTTCAATAAATACAGAGCCTATACAGTGGAGACACCCTTCTTTCCCTCCAGTTTTACCCTCAACCCTCAGTTTCACTTACAGAAAGGTAGTGGAAAGAAAATGAGAGAGAGAGAGAGAGAGAGAAAGAAGGAAGTCCTCTGAACAAAGACGCCCAAGAGGACCACTCTGCTCATAGACTTAAATCACATGTTTTTTTTCTCTGGGTGGGGGTCCTGTGTTACACAAGGACTAAGAGAAAAGATTTTAATGGTAATTTCAAGAAAATCTTCTGTTCTCTTACATCCAATGTGGAACACAGGAACCAAGGGATATACCAAAGCATCCACTATGATTCCTGGGAGGGAAAATAAAAAACCCTCCACTGGACACCAGTATTACACAGGACTAACTGGTACCATATAAACATCAGGTGTCAACAGATACCAAACTTACACAACAAACAAACAAGAAACAATAGGTTTCAGGACTCCCTAAACAAAAGCCACTGGTGGAAGGCTCTTATGGCCAAAGCTGGCCTCAGCTGAAGGCAAGACATTAACATGGTAATGTTTGTCGAAGGTAGGCAAAGATGACCAGGTCACTGCCTTACACAACTGTTCAGCAGAGGCCAGTTTCCTGTATGCCCAAGAGGCACCCACAGATCTGGTGGATTGTTCCATGACTCTGAAAGGATGGTGTCCTTGATCCAAGTAGCAACAGTTATTTTGGAAAGAAGCCTGGCCCACTCAGGGATCCTCAAGAATGACAAAAACAAAACTGATCTCCTGAATGCTGCGTGTGATGAACATAGTCCTTGTTATGCACCAAGTGACGCAGATTGAGCTCCTGCTTGGTAGAAGGATCAGGGCAAAAAGAAGGATGGGAGCATGGTCTTGACCAGCTCCTGAGAATTTCTAGCAGTAACTCCCTCATGAAGGAAGGGACACCAAGGACTTTTTGGACAATTGCTCAACTGACCACATTTTGAGCCACAAGGTGCGATTGTGCTTCTATGGAAAGGGCTGAGGCCTTTTCAGAAAACCTAGCAACATCAAAGGCCACCTCAGGAAGGTATGCATTGGCCTCCATGATATTGGCTAGCATGACCAGCAGTTCCTCTTTAGGAACATTCCTCCAAATGGCATCTGAGAGTTGCACACCTCAGTGGGCAGATACAGTAACTACAAAATAAGCCTTTAATAAAATAAAGCCAGAGCAGTGTTTTTTTTAGCTAGGTGGGAGATGGTGGTATCAATGGCAGGTGGTGTAGCCCAGTGGGACAAGGCCTCAGCTGAGAAAGAATAAAGGTTGGAAATGTGTTTATTAAGGAAGTCTATTCTATCCAGAGTTTCCATTCTTACAGGATAACCTGGTCAAGAGAACAATGGGGAAGAAAAATGGGTGATTCCCTCTTGCATTGTTGAAAGGTGTCTGGTGAGGAAGACCTGTGTCAGAAGGCTCAGAGACTTGTAAAGTCTCTAAACCAGCTCTGATAAGGCCATCAGCAGGGGTCAAGGGTCTTCCTCTTAGGCATCAGCAAAGGAGAAGGAAGAATCCATATCCTCTGCAACAGTGTCAACCTCCTCCATAGAAGACTCTCCAACCAACCTAGGTTGGCCCTAAAGACAGGGTCAAGTTGTATGATAGGTGACAAGGGGTCCCAAGAGTGGAGGACCCCTTGAAAAGATGAAGGGATAGAAGCAACTGAAGACAGAGTCATAACCCAAATGGTCTCTTTTTCTGCAATGGAGGGCCATGGACAGGGCTGGATTTACACTCCAGGCACACTAGGTGCACTTAGCTTCACCCATGGCCGCACCTTCATTCTCATCCATTACTTCCTTGGCCTATAACAATCAAGGACAAAGAAAAAAATGTAATCTCTTTGTTGCTGGAGATATTTCCAATACATTGCTTTGGTGATCTCTTCAGCAACCAAGGGGTTAAATAATAACCTGTAAAGGGGTATTAAAAGGGTACAGGGTCAATGAGGTTGCTTTGACCAAACTCACAATTCAGAATGTGAGTGTGACCATCAAAGGTAAGGAACCCTTCAAAATTTGGAGCTCTAGGCAGTTGCCTACTTTGCCTATTGTGACATCTGGCCCTGGCCCCAGAGAAGTAGCAGGGGCCACATTGCTAGAGGGACATAGGGTACCAGGATATTCCTGTTTAAGCCCAATTAGGCATGAGGAACAGTGTGTTAAAGGGACTCTTTCATCCATAGGTTTGGTTTTCTCATGTGTCCTTTGGGACTATATGTGTTCATAGAAAACTTCTCTAAAATAGGATGAAGTATTCCAAAGAATTAGGTAAATACAATGAAATGCATGGATACCAAAAAAGGCACTTATCTGACTGCATAGGGTTAAACTGGAGAGGTAGAGAAGAGAGCTCAGACTCTACATAGCCTTTGCAATGGAAGTACTAAGATGGCTGACAAAGCGCCACCCTGTCCTAAGTAGAAAGCCGGGGAAAAAGGGGGTTCTGGGTAGGGTAGTTTTCCATTGCATCAACTAAGAAAAACATGCTCTCCAGCCATTTTAAAATTGTGAAAAGTGGTCTGAACACTGGCCCCATGCTGACCATGAGATACAGCATGACCAGTAATTCATTTTGAGCCAAATCTGACTCTTTTAGGTGAAGTGGGTACAGAGATATGCCCCTGTAAAATTTCTCCATGCATTCCTATGGAACAAAGATGGCTGACACATGGGTTCCTGTTCTTAAAGGGACTGTGTTCCAAAACCTGAAAAACTAAATGAGAATAGATATAAAGCTAAACATGCATAAATATATAGTGAATTAATAGAAAATAAGAACAGAATAAGGTGAACTGTAAAGAAGAGAAGAGGAAGCCTATAAACAGAGAATGAAGTATCATGCATTGCAGAAAGGGTTGCAAAAACAAACATATTACCAAAGGCAGTCACCTTTGCATGCATAATGAGCATGAGAAATATGAAGAATTGAAATCTAGACAAGCAGTAACAATAGGTTATAGTGGGTACCAAGAAAGAACAGGGATAGAGCATACAGGACCACAGCACTCAAAGGGTTAACTTACCAGTCTTATGCCCTCAGACTCCCATTATATAAATACAGTACCTCAGAGAAGTTCAGCAATGAGGTATAGACTTGTAATACAGTCAGCCTCCGCCAGGGACGGACTGATAGGACCCAGGGCCCCTGCTCCAAAAAGAGGTCTGGGCCCCCTGCAGAAATCTCCACAATGCCCCCTTCATCTCCACAATGCCCCTGTCTCCACATTGCCCCTTCATCTCCACAATGTCCCTTCCACAATGCCCCCTTCAGCTCCACATTGCCCCTTCCACAATGCCCCCCTTCAGCTCCACATTGCCCCTTCCACAATGCCCCCCTTCAGCTCCACATTGCCCCTTCCACAATGCCCCCCTTCAGCTCCACATTGCCCCTTCCACAATGCCCCCCTTCATCTCCACAATGACCCTTCCACAATGCCCCCTTCATCTCCACAATGACCCTTCCACAATGCCCCCTTCATCTCCACAATGACCCTATCTCCACATTGCCCCCTTCATCTCATCTCCACAATGCCCCCTTCATCTCCACAATGCCCCTGTCTCCACATTGCCCCTTCATCTCCACAATGCCCCTGTCTCCACATTGCTCCTTCATCTCCACAATGGCCCTGTCTCCACATTGCCCCCTTCATCTCCACAATGGCCCTGTCTCCACATTGCCCCCTTCATCTCCACAATGGCCCTGTCTCCACATTGCCCCCTTCATCTCCACAATGGCCCTATCTCCACAATGTCCCCTTCATCTCCACATTGCCCCTTCATCTCCACAATGCCCCTGTCTCCACATTGCCCCTTCATCTCCACAATGGCCCTGTCTCCACATTGCCCCCTTCATCTCCACAATGGCCCTGTCTCCACATTGCCCCCTTCATCTCCACAATGGCCCTGTCTCCACATTGCCCCCTTCATCTCCACAATGGCCCTGTCTCCACATTGCCCCCTTCATCTCCACAATGGCCCTGTCTCCACATTGCCCCCTTCATCTCCACAATGGCCCTATCTCCACATTGCCCCCTTCATCTCATCTCCACAATGCCCCCTTCATCTCCACAATGGCCCTATCTCCACATTGCCCCCTTCATCTCCACAATGCCCCCTTCATCTCCACATTGCCCCTTCATCTCCACAATGCCCCTGTCTCCACATTGCCCCTTCATCTCCACAATGGCCCTGTCTCCACATTGCCCCCTTCATCTCCACAATGGCCCTGTCTCCACATTGCCCCCTTCATCTCCACAATGGCCCTGTCTCCACATTGCCCCCTTCATCTCCACAATGGCCCTGTCTCCACATTGCCCCCTTCATCTCCACAATGGCCCTGTCTCCACATTGCCCCCTTCATCTCCACAATGGCCCTATCTCCACATTGCCCCCTTCATCTCATCTCCACAATGCCCCCTTCATCTCCACAATGCCCCTGTCTCCACATTGCCCCTTCATCTCCACAATGCCCCTGTCTCCACATTGCCCCTTCATCTCCACAATGGCCCTATCTCCACATTGCCCCCTTCATCTCATCTCCACAATGCCCCCTTCATCTCCACAATGCCCCCTTCATCTCCACATTGCCCCTTCATCTCCACAATGCCCCTGTCTCCACATTGCCCCTTCATCTCCACAATGGCCCTGTCTCCACATTGCCCCCTTCATCTCCACAATGGCCCTGTCTCCACATTGCCCCCTTCATCTCCACAATGGCCCTATCTCCACATTGCCCCCTTCATCTCATCTCCACAATGCCCCCTTCATCTCCACAATGGCCCTATCTCCACATTGCCCCCTTCATCTCCACAATGGCCCTGTCTCCACATTGCCCCCTTCATCTCCACAATGGCCCTGTCTCCACATTGCCCCCTTCATCTCCACAATGGCCCTGTCTCCACATTGCCCCCTTCATCTCCACAATGGCCCTGTCTCCACATTGCCCCCTTCATCTCCACAATGGCCCTGTCTCCACATTGCCCCCTTCATCTCCACAATGGCCCTGTCTCCACATTGCCCCCTTCATCTCCACAATGGCCCTGTCTCCACATTGCCCCCTTCATCTCCACAATGGCCCTGTCTCCACATTGCCCCCTTCATCTCCACAATGGCCCTATCTCCACATTGCCCCCTTCATCTCATCTCCACAATGCCCCCTTCATCTCCACAATGCCCCTGTCTCCACATTGCCCCTTCATCTCCACAATGCCCCTGTCTCCACATTGCCCCTTCATCTCCACAATGCCCCTGTCTCCACATTGCCCCTTCATCTCCACAATGGCCCTATCTCCACATTGCCCCCTTCATCTCATCTCCACAATGCCCCCTTCATCTCCACAATGCCCCCTTCATCTCCACATTGCCCCTTCATCTCCACAATGCCCCTGTCTCCACATTGCCCCTTCATCTCCACAATGGCCCTGTCTCCACATTGCCCCCTTCATCTCCACAATGGCCCTGTCTCCACATTGCCCCCTTCATCTCCACAATGGCCCTGTCTCCACATTGCCCCCTTCATCTCCACAATGGCCCTGTCTCCACATTGCCCCCTTCATCTCCACAATGGCCCTATCTCCACATTGCCCCCTTCATCTCATCTCCACAATGCCCCCTTCATCTCCACAATGCCCCTGTCTCCACATTGCCCCTTCATCTCCACAATGCCCCTGTCTCCACATTGCCCCTTCATCTCCACAATGGCCCTGTCTCCACATTGCCCCTTCATCTCCACAATGGCCCTGTCTCCACATTGCCCCCTTCATCTCCACAATGGCCCTATCTCCACATTGCCCCCTTCATCTCATCTCCACAATGCCCCCTTCATCTCCACAATGGCCCTGTCTCCACATTGCCCCCTTCATCTCCACAATGGCCCTATCTCCACATTGCCCCCTTCATCTCCACAATGGCCCTGTCTCCACATTGCCCCCTTCATCTCCACAATGGCCCTGTCTCCACATTGCCCCCTTCATCTCCACAATGGCCCTGTCTCCACATTGCCCCCTTCATCTCCACAATGGCCCTGTCTCCACATTGCCCCCTTCATCTCCACAATGGCCCTGTCTCCACATTGCCCCCTTCATCTCCACAATGGCCCTGTCTCCACATTGCCCCCTTCATCTCCACAATGGCCCTGTCTCCACATTGCCCCCTTCATCTCCACAATGGCCCTGTCTCCACATTGCCCCCTTCATCTCCACAATGGCCCTGTCTCCACATTGCCCCCTTCATCTCCACAATGGCCCTGTCTCCACATTGCCCCCTTCATCTCCACAATGGCCCTGTCTCCACATTGCCCCCTTCATCTCCACAATGGCCCTATCTCCACATTGCCCCCTTCATCTCCACAATGGCCCTATCTCCACATTGCCCCCTTCATCTCATCTCCACAATGCCCCCTTCATCTCCACATTGCCCCCTTCATCTCATCTCCACAATGCCCCCTTCATCTCCACAATGCCCCTGTCTCCACATTGCCCCTTCATCTCCACAATGTCCCTTCCACATTGCCCCCTTCATCTCCACATTGCCCCTTACACAATGCCCCCTTTATCTCCACATTGCCCCTTCCACATTGCCCCCTTCATCTCCACATTGCCCCTTCCACAATGCCCCCTTCATCTCCACAATAACCCTTCCACACTGCCCCTTCATCTCCACACTGCCCCTTCATCTCCACATCGCCCCTTCATCTCCACATCGCCCCTTCATCTCCACACTGCCCCTACCTCCAGTCCCTGGTGGTCTAGCGGCGTGGCTGTGCGAAGTCCTGCGCGCCTCTAGTAATGCAGAGGCTGGGAGATGATGTCATCTCCCAGCGCTCTGTATTACTAGAACGGCGCACCGGCGGCCGAGAGTTGCAGAGCAGCGCTGGAAGCGGCGGTGGGCCCCCTTCAGTCACGGGCTCTCGGTCCGTGACCGAATGCCCGTATGGTCAGTCCGCCCCTGGCCTCCGCAGAGAAATGGTCTAGAAATACATCAAAGAACTTGACAATCCAACTAAAGGAAAGCCAGTTAGTGGCAGCCTGCATAATGGGCATACCTCGGAACTTTTTATTGAGGACTTCCCGGAGAGGGGAATCCTGTGCTGCGGCTGGGGAAGAAAAATAACTTTATTAGCTGCAAAAAGGGTGTGGAGCTTAATCACGATTGGGGCGGGGCTTGAAAAATGGAAAAAAAGTATCCACATTAAGCTGGGGAAGGAGGAGACGAGGCCGGGGAGTGGAAGGAACACAATGGAAGGAGCGGCTGTGGGCAGAGTTTCATTAGAAAATCCCCACATACGGAGAATAAGCCTCTGCCCAGGAGACCTGGTAATTAGAAGCTAAAACCGGAGTCTCTGGGGCAAATCCGGAGAGTTCCCAGCTATGATAATGGGGGATTATGCAGCCCAATATCCAAGTAAAAAATAAATAGAAGACTAAAAGGGCCAGCGTACCCTTTCCTGAGGCCAGGTCACTTGAAACTGAGGGGCGGGGGGGACTGGAGGGAAAGAAGGGAGTCTCTGCCTCAAACACTCCGCCATGGTTCTTGTGTTCCACATTGGAAGTAAGAGAAATAAACATTCCTAAAATGCCCATTGTTTGAAGTGGGGCTTTTAACCCATTGAATGCTAGAGAGGTCTGTATGGCAGATTAGAAGTGGCCCATCCAGACTGCCCATCTCCCTTTCTAATTAAAATACACAATCTTACATACTACTTAGAATAGACATATCTATGCCTGATATTTATTAATTCCCTTAGATTATTAGTCCTTACCACCTCTGCTGGGAGGCTGTACCAGGAGTCTATTGCCCTTTCTGTAAAGTAGTACTTACACACATTACCATATTTGCCCACATAAAGGGTGACCACAATTACAAGTCGCCACCTCCCACTCCACCACCACCACTTATGAGATGTTAGGTGTGAATAAATTAAAAAAAATCCCCACAAGAAGGCTACACCCTTATATTGTGGATTATTTCTTTTACACCCAACATTCTCTTTCAACCCTTAAGCTTCAAAAATGGACATGGCAGTCTTCTTGGAGTGTGGTCTGCCTCCACGTGCATTGATGGAAAGATACTGGAAGGACTTTCTGACTTGCATGTCATCAACATGGAGGCACTCCAAGAATACTTCCAGATGCGTTGTTGAAGCTCAAGAGAGAGAGAGAGATGTACTGGACTGTTCGCTGGATGAGATTTTCTTCCCATCTGGCAGGCAGACTGAATAAAGGAAAACCACAAATATAAGGCAAGGTTGCTTTTCTCAGGCTAAAATGGCTGAAAAAAACCTTGACGTATATTCCAGCAAATAAGGTACTTCTGAGTTTTCCACTCTCTAACTCTAGATCAGGGCTGTCCAAGTTCAGTCCTCAGGGGCCACCAACAGGCCAGGATGTAAGGATTTCCGTAAGGATTTCCCAGATTACGCACAGGTGAGTTAATCAGTAAGCCAATCCTTTTCACTGTCTCACCTGTGCTTAATCAGGGAAATCCTTAAATCATGGCCTGTTGGTGGCCCCTGAGGACTGAACTTGGACAGCCCTGCTCTAGATCATGACCCATTATGCTAGCATTCCTCTTTTTTCTGAAAAATGCTTCTCTCCTGAACTATATTAAATCCCTTAACATAATACTTTTTTTCTTATATAGTGCTAGTAGTTTGTATGCAGTGCTGTATACAATTTTTCAAGTACAGTGAGTGCCTGTTCCAGAGAGCTTACAATCTAAGTTGTTTCTTTCATGCATGGGGCACAGTGAGATAATGCGACTTGCCTAACGTCCCCAGGAGCTGACAGTGGGACTTGAATTAACTTCCCACAGCTTTGCAGTCTGTGTCTTTGCTCCAGTCAGTAAATGACACAACTGACCCACTCCTTCTCTAATACACTTATCCCTTTGAGTGCCAGAGAGGTGTCAATCACATTGTAACGCAACACGTTTGATATCTCTCTGGAAGTCAAATGGTTAACCATGAGTGCTGGGGGGTAGGGGGAACATAATACAAAGTACCCCTCTGGCACTCAAAGGGTTAAAGGTTTCTGTCACTTCACCCTCCTTTCCCCTAAACTGTACAAGTTATGTGAGTCTATCCTGGTAATCTGTGTCATGAGAACCCTGCACCATTTTATTGACTCTTCTTGGCAATGCGTAGGAGATCTCTCTAGCCTTCAAGGGGTAAAAAGTCAATTTAAATTGGTGGGGGGGTGCCATTTGGTTTGAGGTGCCATGTGGTTTGCCCCACAATTAATCTTCTCTCCCACGTATAAGGCACACTGCTTGAATTATTGTGAATGGATGTAGGTGTTACTAGTGTTTTTACATTACCTCCTTGAATGCTAGATATGTGGGACGTTTAACCCGTGGAATACTAGACAGGTCTCCAGAGTATTGTGAATCAATGTACTGGAGAACTCTCTAGCCTTCAGGGGGTTAAATGAACCATAATATTTAATCTTTTGAGTGCCAGAGGTGTGTGCAACACATGTGCACCCCCTGGAGCTGAAAGGGTTACAATCTAGTTACTGTCATACAAAAGGTAGCTTTTTAAAGAGATCAGTAAAGATATATATATATATATATATATATATATATATACATATATACATATATACACACACACACACTAGTGTAAAAGCCAGAGTACACAGGCCAAAGTGCATAGTGTGCTGCAGTCATGCGCAGTAGAGACTGCCCGAACACACAGAATGCTACACGGCAGGTGTACTACCGCAGAACTACACCTCCCAGCATTCTGTACATTCGGGCAGAATCTACTGAGCATGACTGCTTCTGTACATTCGGGCAGTCTCTACTGAGCAAGACTGCATCGGAGACTCTACTGTGAATGACTGCACCGGACAAACATACATCTGGCCTTTTATATTATTGTATGATATGATGCTATGTATAGTAAGGATAAACCCGCTGCTGGGAGATGAATTATCAAAAATGTATGGCAGTTTTGGTGCACTGTTACCCATGGGTATATTTGGGGTTCACCATGGGCCTACTGTTTTCAGAGAACCTCACATTGTGTTTCCAAGAGTCCCAGTTTTACACTCACAGCATTGCAGGTTATCAGGATCTCTTCATATCAGCGTAGATGTTTATTTAATTAGTACAAGTTAACCTTTCAGGAAGCAGCAGACATCATTTAGCCTAATAGTTCTCATGTGAACAGATCCTGAAATCTGCACTGTGTGGGGATCACTTGCAGCTGGGTAACATCAGTTTACAGAAATAAGAGATATGAATTTAAAGGAACACTAACACCTCTGCTGTACACACAGAGTGCAGTTCAAATGGTTTGATTAATCCCTCTGAGTGCTAGACAGGAGTGCACAAAATAAAGGAAGAAAGCTCACATAGCTAGAACACCATATTTGATAATATTATATGTATCTTACATACAAAAAAATAAAGAAAAACCTAGAACAAAAGCAATACGACAAAACAAAGCTGCAATGCCTGTGGAAGGCATAGGAACCAATGTATTAATTTACTTATTTGAAAACAATCTACTTATGATATATGCCTTCCACATGGTTCACATTTGGTATATTTGTAAGGATCAGTGCAGATTTGTTTTGTCTTTTCATGTCACTGCACAAGACAGAACGCCAACACATGAAATCAGCAAAGAAAATGCACCATTATACAACACCAGAAGGGGATACTTTAGCACAGGAGACCATCACTGCAATACTGCAGTTTTTTTGTATTAGACTAGCAGGGCAAGGCTACATTATTGTGAAAGACAATAACTCTCCACTATTACCTTATCATTCCTTTCATGAGCTTTCTCCTGCTTCCCTACCATGCTCTGGGTAAGATGCCTTCCATTACCCCTAATATTACCTGCCTCCAATCACTCCATCATCCCTTGCCCCCAATCCCCTCGCCGTCCTGTGCCTCCAATCATCCCATGTCCCGTCAGGCTGCACATAATCACTCCACCATCTCCTGCCACCAATCACACCACTACATGGTGCCAATCACACCACCATACTGTGCCACCACACACACCTTCATTCCATGCCTCCAACCACCCCTCTATCTCCTGCATCTACATCACCTTACCATGCATCCAATAATCTCACTATCCCCTGCCTCCAGTCACATCCCCAGTCTCCAATTATGCCACCATCACCACTCTCCAATGGCACCACAACCCCCTGCCTCCAATCACATAACCATCCTCTGCCTCCAATCACACATATACATCTATCCCATACCAGATTGCCACCAATCACCCCAAAATCCACTGTCTCCAAAAAAATCCCCCACTATCATCTGCCGCCATTCACATCATCATCATCTACTGGCAGTAATCAGACCACCATCCCTTGCCAAGGTGTATCCATCCAGCCCATAGTCCCCTTACCTCACAATCCACTCCTAACTGCCTCCAATTACCTCAGATCCATGCTTATAGATGCAAACAGCAGCTAAAGCAGGTCATGTGACATTAGTAATTTGTTGCCTTCTGTGACAGCGCCCATGGCTCACTTGATTTGGCTATATAGGGTACCCTCCAATGTGTGATGTGATACACTGTTCGGAGCTCTGCCTCCTCAGCAGAAAACCACTGTACACGCCATCACAGCAAGAGTACCGTGTCTTGAGGTCAAATGGAAGATCGAGATGAGAGGAGAGAAAATGTATTCATAGCTCTCTACACCTGATGTAGATGCAGCAGCTGTAACAGAAAGGGGGAAGGTTCTGGGAAACACGTGACACAAATGGGTTGTTGGGACCACTAAGCAAATGGGGGCCATAAGCAGCCACATGTTTGAAATACATATACAACTATAAATGATCACATGCGTGCTCTGCATTCTGGAGGAAGAGTGGATTCTGGGGAAGGAAAACGTGCTGTTTCCCCTACATTTTTCCCTGGTGTCAGGCTGTACAGCACAGTGTGCAGACCAGGCAGGGAGAAGGAACTGGTCACACCATGTCCTTCCTCTCTCCTCTTTAAGACAAATATTTAGGCAGGTGGTGTGTATGAGGCATCCTGATATATTTAATATCATAAAAGAGCATGTATAAATAGGATAAACATGGAATGTTTAACTTCCAAGATTCTAGTTGTACATATAGTGAAGTAAATGTGTATATGAATAACAGGTAGATAAAGTGGTTTAAAGGAGAACCAACATTTCCTAATAACACTTTACCTTATAGCCAGAAAATATGAATGGACCAAGTGAATGTTGCCCTTGTGACTTTGGTCAAGAGATGATATCCTTCTTCAGTTCTGAATGCCAATTTCATAGGGACCATTAGTGTTTTCTGACCATAGTAAGATAAGATGGGGGTTATTTTTAGGAAGTGTTTGTTCTCCTTTAATATAAAGGAATGAGCATGGATAATATATTTTATATATATATATATATATATATATATATATATATATATACACACACGCAATGTGCATAACATATTACACACATGCATGCACGTAGCCTGTGTAAGTAGAAGCTGTGGAAAGGAAAGACATTCTACTGGTAGTCTAAGAAGTACCCATACATTGTCTGATACCCCAGCTTTTTTTACTGTCACATTGGCACAGAACCATGTATACACTGTCTGGCACCCCAGCTTTGTTCCACTATCCCTCTACTGTCATTGAACCCTCAAAGAATGTCTGAACTCCCAGTCATTTTCTATACAGAACCATACATACATATACTGACTCTCCAATCTTGTTCCATTGTCTACTGGAAGTCACAGACCATCACACACACTCTCTCTACACCCAGCCTTGATCCACTGTACACTGGTAGTCACAAACAAACACACACTTTCTTACACTGGTAGTCACAGAGTCACAAATACATTGTATAACACCCATCCTTTGTCCAATGGCATTCACATAATCGATCATACAGTGTCTGACTCGCCATCTGTGTTCCACAATCCCACTGGTAGCCACAGAAACACACACAAACATACACTGTCTGCCCCTCCAGCCTTGTTCATCTGTCCACTGGTAATTATAGAGCCACATATATGTTGACATCCCAGCCTTGTTCTACTGTCATATTGGTATCCACAGAACCACACATACACTGTTTAAAATCCAAGACTTACAATGCCCAATGGTTGTTATTGAGCCACAAATACTATGTTTGACACCCCAGCCTTGTTCTACTGTCCATATGGTAGTCACAGAGCCAGGGGAGCTGGATAAAGACTCTTTGGAGGTTTAACAGGCTGTGATATAGGGTGAAATGCAAGAAACATGCACATGTACTGAAGACATTTTTCCAAAAAACCTTCCTCATAGACAGGGAAAAAATATCACACTCCTGTGAAACCCCTAAATATGCTATAATCCTTACAGAGTATATGTAGCAGAAATGGTGAAAGAGAGGATTATAGAATATTTAGGTGTTTCTTAGGAGTGCACAGGTTTTTTTGGAGTAAAAATTCCATTACCTTGCACCTATCAGCCCGGCTATATACATACAGGCATAACCACCATTTAAATTGTGATAGTGCAATCTAAACCTTTTCCTTGCTGAAGGCATTTTTCATGCATAGATAGATATTGTGCATGTTCTAATGCAGGAAGCCATGTACAGAATGCTTCTTGAATTGAGCATATAAAATTTGCTTTTGCAACAAAACTACACAGATGTATAAAATCATTTGCAGATGCACTTCCTGCATTAGGCACATTTGCTGTTCCATTCAGACAGATTTGTTAATTATGACCACTCCCACCAAAAAAATATGCTCAGCTGTTCGCTAATCTTGATTTTTCATGCACAATTCAATAAAATCATGCGTAACTATAGGGGTCACAGGGGTCGCACCTGAGACCGGGCCTGTAATTCCAGGGGTCCGACTGCCCCCTGCGACCCCTCCGCATGGCGCCCGCAATCTCCCTCCGGCGCTCTGGTAATGCAGAGCGCTGGGAGATGACATCATCTCCCAGCGCTCTGCATTACTAAGAGGACCGCATGGGAGCTCCAAGGAGGTAGGAGATGGGGGCATTGTGAAGATTTAGGGGCATTGTAGAGGGGGTCAGTGTGGTTGAGGGGGGCCAATGTGTGGGGGGGGAGTTCCATAGCACTTCTTGCACCAGGGCCCTGAGGCTACTAGTTACGCCTCTGTGTACAAACCTCTTCGTTAGTGGTTTTCACACTGGAAATGGCAATTGCACATGTTTCTTGCATTCCGCCCATAGTCTGCTAGAACTAACTTCAGCACCGGACAAACTTCCAGGGACTGTCTGCTCAACTTAGAAGCAATTGCTGCTAAAATTAGGGGAGGAAGAGATAGGCAAAAGTATGGCTTATTAACGTATAGGGGGCAGGAGGGCAAGAAGAGCAAAAATGGGCTTCTAAATCTACAGGCACAGGAGGGAGAGATGACAAATATGGGCCTTCTAAGGGTAGAGAGAAAGGGTTAGACATGCAGTTTCTTAAGTCACAGTGGCAGAAGGGAGAGAGAGAGAGGCAAAAAGAAAATAGGTTAATATACCTTTAAAGGGATAGTAATACTTAAAATGTAAAAAAAAATATGTTGTAGGGTTTATCCCCCTGAGTAAAACAAGAGTACTCCCACTGCTGAAAGGTGTTTCATTCAAAAGTTATTAATTTTCAAAGTTGAATTTTTTAGGTGTAATATCACAGTGGCCTGAAATTGTACAGTGGCGCTATTGCTACACGATCCTATGGACAGCTCTGGTCAATAGACCATAAATCTCCATAGGATGGTGTAGCAACAGCGCCACTGTACAATTTCAGGCCACTGTGATATTGCACCTAAAAAATTCAACTTTGAAAATTAATAACTTTTGAATGAAACACCTTTCAGCAGTGGGAGTACTCTTGTTTTACTCAGGGGAATAAACCCTACAACATATTTTTTTTTACATTTTAAGTATTACTATCCCTTTAAATATACCTACTTACAGCTATAGCATGTGTAAAAAAAAAGTAGTTATTCTTGCTACATCCCTAAAATACAATCCTAAACTTACTTTAAAACAACTGTAAATTGTCCTGTTCAGAGAAAATTTACGTCATGTTTATACTGTTTGTGTCGAGATAAGGGTCAGTTAATGCCCACTGCTCCTATATTTAGAAAGGCTGTTATCTTAGCTCAGTCCAGTCACAGAATCATGAACAATCTTAGGGAGCCCTGGAAAAGCAGGAATATCTGCTCCCTCAGACCATATGTAGGAGTAGATTTTAGGCCCCAGAAAACAAACAGACAATTTTTTTATAGATGCTAGAATGGGACACTGGGTATTTGTATGTATAACTACAGTTCATGTTTAGAGGTCAGTGTTCCTTTAACCCTTTAGCTTTTTTTGGAGACTGGAACCCTCATTGCTTGTCATTTTTTCAAAGAAAGGTTTAAAAGCACTGCCATTCACACAGTGATGTACAGAATAGTTTTGGGAATGAATGCAGGAGGTACCAACGGGCACTCAAAAACACTGAGCTATAATGACTTTGGAGTGGACCATCTCCCAACAGTGGAAATACACTTGTTCCACCCAAAAAGAAAATACCTACAACATCTATTTTTTCATAATGAAATATTTCTGCTCCTTTCAGGTTGTCCTATCACCTAACCCCCCCCTACACACACACACACCTACCTAACCTCCAGCCATAATCCCAAGAGGACACTATTGGATGGGGGAATTTCTCTTCTGGGCTGAACTGCTTCCTCTTCTTCAGGTACAAGGATCTGCCTTTACCCTCCTTGGAAAAGCCATCATAGAGAATGCTGCTAGTGAGGGGGGTGGCAGCTCTCATCTCAGCCTCGTACTGTCCATCAGATTGGTTATTACTGGATTCCTCTAAAACCTTCAACTCTGGTTTCTTGGGGACATTAATGGGAGGCAGAAAAGAGGTCCCAGCCTGAGGTATGGACAGCTCTCGCCTCCTCCGGGTGGCCTCTACATGTCTTTGGGGGTGCTCTTGTTTATATTTCAGCTTCCAGTGCATCCTGGTGAGAGTTTCTTTCTCAATGAGCTCCTTCCAGCAGTTCTGATTCCTGGTAGTCAGCAGGTCCCTCATTCTAAGCACTTCAGGAGATTGTGCAATAAAGTCCTTACTGAGTAGGAAGAATGAGAGGCAGATCAGACACACAGGCCTGGGAGATGTGATCACTAGCTCACATTCAGTGTGTTCAGTTTACTGTCATCTCCTGGGAGACTAACACTAGGGAGAGACTGAAAACAGAGGGAGGAGGGGGAGAGCTTTAAAGTGAAACTACCGTGGAGGAAGAAAGGTTTTATATGAGCCTATAAATGTCACATAACAGTGTTGTGTGAAACTTCAGGTACATAAAGGAGACTTAACACCTACCAATAATAACCCCCCTATACAACTTAGTATAGTTAGAAAATCCTAATAGCCCCTATGAATTTTGATCTTGCACTTTTTTTGGGAAGATAATCTATTATTTCAGTCCTGGATGTCCTGCACATGTCATCTTATCCAATTAAGACCTTCTGGTCTTTAAAAGGTTACTTAGGCTCATGCATTCGTTGTCTGTTTCAATTAAAAGACACAGAAACGGTCATGTCCGCCTCCATGGACTTTATTACATCTAGGGCTGATTGAACAGGTTATCTCTTAAACCAAGTCACATGGAAACATTCTCAAGGGGCTATTAGGCATTTTTTGCCATAATAAGGCAAGTGGGAAGTTATTATTAGGAGGGCATAGTTGCCCTTTAAATGTCTAAGACATTAGATAACTAAGATAAATGTAGAAACAAGCCAATAAATGATGTGAGAGACTCTGAGCACGAACAAAAGCACAATGGCCCGTTCTTCGGCTAGTCACCGCTCAAGAGCATCACATTTTAGCTCTCTAGTGCCATTACAGAGGAGAAATTTCCACATACGTATTAGACTAATCCCGCCCATAAGGGCGGTCCAGTACCAAAATGATGGGCAAGTCCCCTCTGCACTGAAAAACCTGCTAACCCCAGACTACGTTTCGGCCTTATTTGGGCCTCGTCAGGGGCACTAGAGAGCTAAAATGTGATGCTCTTGAGCGGTGACTAGCTGGAGAACAGGCCATTGTGCTTTTGTTCGTGCTCAGAGCCTCTCACATCATTTTTGGCTTGTTAAGATAACTGTAGGCAATTATAAAAATAATAACAGCCTACAACTGGTAGTAGCCATTTGTTTTTAATATATAGTGCTTTTGAGAAATGAATCCGTATTTGCTGGTGGCACAGTGTGGCACTGTATGCTAATCAGTCTTTATGCTGAACCCATATTAACACACACACTGTGCTATGAATGATTGAATCTGGGGGCATTTCTAATAACACAGAGAGTGGAAAGTTTGGACTGGAAGAGAACTAATTAGAATAATTTACAGCAATTTAGCATAAAGTGCCAGTATGTGCCATCAACACAAAGGTTCATTTCTCCAAAAATATTCAATATAAAAATGGCTAGTAAACAAAAGATTTTATTTTTTCATAAACAAATTAAACATGTATGAAAGTGACAAGTCCCCTTTAAGTAGGCTGACCATACCTCACCTTTAAAAAGGGATACATAGAAAATAGGCATATTTCAGGAGAGCGTCAAAATCAAAGCAACCCTGTAGTATGCATTTTTCATGTGTGTCCCTTTTTAAAGGTGAGGTATGGTCAGCCTACCTTTAAGGGAATTTGTTTTACCAATTTTGTACACGTTATTATATTGCAATATTAAATAGATAGTAATACTTGTTTTATGAAAGGTTTAATATTGTATTTATTAAATAGATAAACAAAGCATATACGTCTTTTTGCTATAACTTTGATAGTTTTAGTGTAATATCGATGTAAAGTAAACCCCCTTCTAGCTACATTGGTGCTCTAGCTGACAAATTTGGATACTGGTCTGGTCGGCTTGTCTGAAGAGCCGAAATAGTGTATACAAAGCAAATCTTCATGACAATGGTCTTCTTCCTCAAACCAGGCATATTTAGTAGACCGTTGTCATGAAAATTTGTTTTGTATACACTGCTATTTCGGCTCTCCAGACCAGTATCCAAATTTGTCAGCTAGAGCGCCGACGTAGCTAGAAGGGGTGGAAGGGGTTTACTTTACATCGATATTACACTAAAATAATCAAAGTTATAGCAAAAAGACTTATATGCTTTGTTTTATTTATTTAATAACTACAATATTAAACCTTTCATAAAACAAGTGTTACTATCCCTTTAAAGTGATAGTAATGCCTCAGAACATGTTTTATCATTTTGTAGGGATTAAAACGCTGAGTTTAATGCAAAAAACATATCTCTCAAGCTATGGTTTGAGAGATATCTTCATTCAAAAAGTTTGACATCTCCTGCTGTCAGCTGTAAAGCTTTCAGCAGGAGATCAGTGTCGGCCGACATGGAGGCTCTTCAGCAGAGCTGAAATCAAATTTTTTAAACAGAATGACTGCATTGCAATGGTCTAAGTGTTCTTGCAAACTAGGCACACATGTTAGACCATTTCAATGCAGTCATTCTGTTTAACCCCTTAAGAACCGGCGCTCACACACGCGGCCGGCACTTGGCGTCTACGGGGCTTTTTTTTTTTTTTATGTTCCGGTTCACGGCTTCCGGAGCGGAGTGCAGCCACTCCGTGGCACATAAGTGGTCGCCATGGGGTTAAAAAAACATGATTGCGGCTCTGCTGAAGAGCCTCCGTGTCAGCAGACACAGATCTCCTGCTGACAGCAGATGATGTCAAACTTTGAATGGAGATATCTCTAAAACGATAGCGGTTTGAGAGATACCTTTTTTTGCACTCAGCGTTTTAATCCCTACAAAGTGATAAAAACATTCTGGGACATTACTATCCCTTTAAACTCGTAATAAGAGCAATTATAAGATAAACAAAGTACAGGTAAGGAACAACTGATATATCCCCAACTTCCCATTTATTTTAAAAAGGCATTTAATCCCTATAATGTCAATGTTTTGAAGTTCAAAACTACTATATCATTTTAAAGATAAAAACACAATAATAATCATCATTTTTTTACTGCTTTTTTAAAGCATCATTTTATTAAATGTGGCCTGAAATTAAATATAGTGCTGTTAGAAGACCCTCTTTTAGGTAATTATGTAGAGGTTGACACAAACTGCCATGGGCAGTGGTTGAAGGGAGAATTCAAAATTCTATATTGTAATAAATTGAGTTTTAAAGGGTCAGTA
This sequence comes from Rhinophrynus dorsalis, assembly GCA_037306005.1. NCBI lineage: Eukaryota > Metazoa > Chordata > Amphibia > Anura > Rhinophrynidae > Rhinophrynus > Rhinophrynus dorsalis. Next base: position 74,274,059 of record CM074722.1, read on the forward strand.
ATATCTGTATTTAACATTATTTAATATTGTAGAGGTTACAGAAAAAGTATTTTGAGAAAGTGCCATCTCTCAAACCCTTATGGTTTGAAAGATATTCACTGCTAAAGTTCCCCCCTCCCCCTGACGTCAGCAAACCGTAAATAAAGTTAAATAAGGGCATTACTGACCCTTTAACTCATGAAGTACCGGGGGGTTGGATGTAACCAATTGCAGAACAATGAAATGTAAACAAGAGGTTTTAAAATAGGTGAAAGTATAATTAACACATTCTAAATTATCTAAATGACACTTAATGTGTTAAAGACACAATTGCTCTTTAAAGGGATAGTAATACTTTGTTTTAACTTTATTTTATTTTGTAGGCATTAAAAAAACATGAAGAATGATATAAGTCTTATCTCTCAAACCTTTATGGTTTATGAGATATTCACAAGCAAAGTTCCCCTCCCCGACCCTTTTACCTAGTGTAAGCCATCTCTTCTCAGATGTGAGTCTGGTTGTATGACAGGACAGATAAAAGAAGGGGACAATTTTCTTTGTATGAAAACAATGAAAGCCCTTCCCCCCTTGATAAGTTTTTCAGGTTTTTCCCTTATCTTAATTGAAGATTGTCCCTCTCTGCAGTCTACCTGGGCATCTCCCTTCTGATCTGGTTGAACAGGGGGGGGATACTTTGTGAATATCTCTTAAACCATAAAGGTTTCAGAGATAAGACATATCATTCTTCATGTTTTTTTAATGCCTACAAAATAAAATAAAGTTAAAATGAAGTATTACTATCCCTTTAAGAGTGCTGTACAATGCAATGCTTCACAATCCTTTGCTTTGTACATCCCTCTGGTTCTTAAAGTTAGCAAGCACCCCTTCTGTGGTAAACAGGTCTTCAAGCTCTGCAGAGCTGTGTGTTGGAGATTTTTATCAAATAAAACAGGTATGGGGCCCCCAAAATAGTAAACTGTCCCCCCCATATTTCTAATTTTAACTACAGTGCAGCCTTCTGGTCCAAATTCCGTTTTAAATCAGCCTGGTTTACTGTCACCTTCCAGAGCAGAGGTAGGCAAACTGTGGCTCTCCAGCTGTTGGCTGATTGGGGATGATGTGAGTTATAGTCTCCCACAGCTTGAGAGCCAAAGGCTATATACCCCTGCCCTAGAGGTAAGTTAGATCAGAACAATTACTGCAGTGCTTCAATTTATTTATATTTTCGCTCACCAGGCCTCACCAATAAGTTGATAGTGCGGACATCAGCGGACATTGTTGCAGCTCTCCTTAGACAGAACTTTTGATTATTTGGCCCTCTTTATAGAGAATCCTTGAGACTGTGTATAATAGGATTTTGATGCATTTACCATTAAATCCATTTTGCTTAGTCTCCAATTCCAAGAGGGAAGGGCACTTCAGAAAAGGTCTTTGAGGTGGAAACTCCCTCCCTCCTCTCTTCTACTTTACCCCTACCTGCTAAACTCAGTTTTAATATATAGAAAAGCAAAATAGAAGTGAATGAAGAAAATGAATCCCCTGAACAGAGAACCCAAGAGGACTCCCTTGTCAAGGGACTCAACCCAGTGGTATGGACTAAGAAAAAAAAATGAATTAATGGTAATTTAATTGTAGGTTCACTAAAACCCTTTTTTTGCTGTCATCCAGTCTGCAACACAGGAAACATGGGGTTATACCAAAGTTATCCACCAAGATTCCAGGGAAGGAAAGAGAAAACACCCCCCATCTTAGACCAAAATCCATAGGATGAAATTGGTACAACATGAACCTCAGGCTCAACGGACACCAAACAAACCAAACAACAGGAAACCAACAGGATTCTTATCTCAGAAAAAGCAAAGTGGTCAACTGTACAGGCACCACAGCCTGTAAAGACCTTCTGGCCAATACTGGCTTCTGTCAAAGTCTGCACATTCACGTTATTGTTTGCGAAAAGTGTATAGAGATGACCATGTTGCCACCTTACACAACTGCTCAGCAGTGGCCTGATTTTTGTAGGCCAATGACTAACCAACCTGGTGGAATGCCTGCCTTAATTCCATACGAAACAGTAACTTTAAATGCAACCTGGCCCACATGTGGTCCCTCAGGAATAACAAAGAGAATCAGACTTCCAAAAAGAAAGTGCAATGAGCACAGTAGCTGACCACAGAGGGAGTCCCTGCTCCTATCTTTTAGTAAGAGCCGGATAGAAGGAAGGAAGAAAAATGCCCTGGTTCATATGAAAATCCAAAACAACCTTGGGCAAAAAAACACAAGACAGGAGTTTGCAAAATCACCCAGTCCAGGTGAAAAAAACACAAAGGGAAGCTTACAAGTCAAAGCCTGAAGTCTGCCTACCAGCCGAACAGATACGACAGTCAGGAGAGAGCATGTCACAGGGTGCAGAGAAACTGAAGATAGAGGTTCAAAAGGAGGCTTCAGTAGTAATAATACCAGGTTCAAACCCTACAGAAGGGTGGGTTCCCAAAAGACAGAGTAGGCATGGGCCACCCCTTGGACAAAGGTTTGCACATCAGGAGGCAAGGCAATGATCAGATGGAAAAGAAAAGAAACAGTCGAAATCTGAGATCTGATGGAACTAAGAATAAGTGCTTTCTGAACAACATCCTGAAGAAAGTCCAAAACTGACAGAAGCCTTAAAAGCTGTGGGCGTGAGCCTCAGTCAGCAAAACCCTTGTAGAAAACGGTCAGAAAAACGCATTCAGAATGCTGCACTCAAGAGCTAGGCCATCAAAGCTAGCTTGTCTACTCACTGGTGGCATAATGACCCATAGTCAAAAGGTCCAGACTCAAGGAAAAATTTAAAAGGCTCTACCACATACCGATAGAGAAGAACCAAAAACCAGGCCTGAAAGGCCCAGAATGGAGCAATAAGGAGGATATGAGCCTGCTCCATCCCAGGTTTCCTCGGTACCCAGAGAATCAAGGGAGTTAGAGGAAACACATACACTAAAGGAAAAATTATATTGGATGGTTATTGCATCTACTGCAATAGCCAAAGGATCCCTGGATCTGGTGCAGGACTGAGGAACTTTGTGGTTCAGATGAAGGGCCATGAGATCCACTATCGGGAGCCATCAACAGCAGTCAATCAAGTTGAACACACAATTTCCGGGATCCAGGTGCTGGCTACCCTTTGAATGTGAAATGAATAGAGGGCCAGCACATGGGTCTCACCCCACAAGAGAATCCTCCAGGCCTTGTCAAAGTCTGTTGCACTTCAGGTCCCTCTTTGGTGGCTGATGTATACCACCACTGTCATTCTGTCGGACTGAATCCACACTGGGGACCCTTGAAGGGGTCAAGACCCATGATGCAGCACAAAGAGACTTGCCAACAGTTCTACCACATTGATGGCCAGGAGGCTCTCCTCCCTGGTCCTCTTGGGCCATCAGGGGAACAAGGTAACACCCCAGAACTACAGGCTGGCCATCCGTGGTGACCAGGATCCAGTTGTTAATGAAAAACAGACATCCTAGTATCAATTATGAAGAAAGGCTAGAAAAGCTACATTTGTACACACTAGAGAAACGGCATCTTAGATGGAATATGATTTTTAATTTGTTTATTAATGACCTCCCAGAGGGCATAGGAAGTCATGTATCAGTGTTTGCCGATGACACAAAATTAAGTAAGGTAATAAAGTCTGAACTGGATGTGTCTTCATTACAAGAGGACTTGGACAAATTGAGTAACTGGGCAGGCAAATGAGATTCAATATAGACAAGTGTAAAGTTATGCAGTTTGGGTATAATAATAAAAATGCAACATATAGTTTAAATGGTGTTTCTCTGGGGAAATCTACTAATGAAAAGGATTTAGGAGTAATGGTAGACAATAAACTTTGCAGTAGCATGCAGTGCCAGCTGGCAGCTGCAAAGGCCAATAAGATATTGGCATGTATTAAAAGGGGTATTGACTCAAGGGAGGAAGATATAATTATGCCTCTTTACAGGTCCATGGTAAGACCCCACCTAGAATATGCTGTTCAATTCTGGGCGCCCTTTCTGAAGAAGGACATTATGGAACTAGAGAGAGTGCAGAGGAGGGCTACAAAACTAGTAAGGGGAATGGAAAGTTTTAGTTATGAAGAGAGGCTAGAAAAGTTAAACTTGTACACACTAGAGAAACGGCGTCTTAGAGGGGATATGATAACACTATATAAATATGTTCAAGGCCCATATAAAGGGCTTTCAAAAGACCTGTTCATTAACAGAACAGTACACAGGACAAGGGGCCACCCGCTTAGACTTGAGGAAAGGAGATTTAGTCTACAACAGCGGAAGGGTTTCTTTACAGTAAGGACAATAAAGGTATGGAATGCACTTCCGGAGGAGGTGGTGCTATCAAATACATTAGATGCCTTTAAAAGGGGCCTGGATACTTATTTAAAAGAGCATAATATAGAGGGCTATGCACGTTAGTATTGGGATTAATATTTAGTTAGGGCTTGTTGATCCAGGGAGAAATCTGATTGCCATTTGGAGTCAGATGCCTTCTTTTGGGTCAGCGATGGTAAACAGGAATAGGAAGAGGGTTGAACTGGATGGACGCAAGTCTTTTTTCAACCTAAATTACTATGTAACTATGATAATATTATATAAATATTTTCAGGGCCTATACAAAGGGCTCTCCAAAGACCTGTTCATTAACAGAATGGTACAAAGGACAAGAGGTCATCCGCTTAGACTTGAGGAAAGGAGATTTTGTCTACAACAGCTGCATGGATTCTTTATGGTAAGGACAATAAATGCATGGAAGTCACTTCCTGAAGAGGTGGTGCTATCGAAAAAATTGTATGCCTTTAAAAAGGGCCTGGATACTTTTTTAAAAGAGCAGAAGATAGAGGGCTACGTATGTTAGTATTGGGATAAATATTTATTTTGTGCTTGTTGATCCAAGGAGAAATCTGATTACTATTTAGAATCGAGAAGGAATTTTCCCCCCATTAAAAAGCAGAATTTGAAATTGCTGAAATAAGGGTTTTTTTTTTCTTGACATGAGACATTCTCATGACATGAGACAGATGAGACTGATGCCTGGACAGAGTTCTCAGTGTCTAGTTGAAATTCCAGCATGTGGAACTGAGCAAATGGAACAGCCTCCACAACCTGGGGACAGTAGTTTCCAGGACACTTACTAAAACAGTCCAACACTGGAGCTAGGAAGAAATTAAATGGCTGCAGATGCAGATTTGACCCGAGAAGCAGAAATTACAGAGAGGATAGGGACTCATGCAGTAGTTCAACCATTTTATAATTCTAACAATGTTAAATGACGTTCACCTTCTTGACCCTGTAGATGTTTTTGTTTTGTTTTGCCAGAGACTACTTCCATCATGTATCATGGAGTTACTCTACATGCAAGACCAAAAAGTAAACTAACCAATGTGAACATAAAACTGTGTTAAGAAGAAATAACAGATTTTTGTGCCTGGAAATCCAGTTGTCCAGGTGGTTTTATATATACTGTCTCAAGCCTGGAATAGATGGAATTAGGATCTAATGCTATACACAGTTCTCCATGACTGTTAAAGGAGAAGATATGAAGGTAAAGCTATTTCTCTATTTACTTCAGAGAAAAATGCAAGGGGGGGGGGTAAAATACAGTCCTCTCCCAGGAGTGGTAGCACCTTCACTGGCAAAACTTATTAAGACGCAGGATGATTACTGTGACCAAAAACAAAATGAAGCTACAGAAATACACAATTTCTTTACAAGGAACCAGACAGAAGAAGGAGGAATAAGAGCAGCGGACACATAGCAGCAACATGAAGGGAGGTGAATGCTCTTTCTCCCCGGAGTAGCTGGCAGCATGAAAAACCTTCCTCCAAGTACCCAGACATTTTCAATATATAATTCTCGGGCTACAAAAAAATATGACATGACTATTGGGAACGGTCTAAGAAAGCCTTTGACGTTTGCAGATACACCAAGTGGATCTTACCTACAAGAAAGCACCACAAATGGCTCAGTTGAACAGCTGACTGATGCAGTAAAACTGCTGCAACATCTACATATTTCAAGCTGGAGACTAAAATGGTGAAACAGATTATACTAAGGGGTTAGTTTCATGAGAAGGAACTAGTATATCTGGAAACATCACCATTCTTCCACATACTTGATGAACTAAGGCTAGAAAAGATGGACTTGTTTAAAAAAAAGAAAGGGTTATGCAATGTGTTGGAGATCTTGGCAATCAAAAGGTGGAAGCTTTTCTGTTCTTGCTTGTTATATGGAATTTTCTGTGCCAGGAAAAACTGGATTCAACTGGGGGTGTGGCCGTGGGAGGGGCTAAGGGCACCTAGCATGCCTTGCCTAGGGCCTGGGATGCAAATCCAGCCCTGGATGTAGTGATGGATTCAGGAGCAGTAATTCAACAGTTTACATCACAAATGTCAACAGAACCAAGAAGACGACAAATCCAGTACAGAGGGAACAGGGATGGAAAAGCAAACAAGTGAAAGCAGAACTCTGACAGAACCACAAGTTAAAAAAACAAATACAGAGAAGAACTGATGCCAGGTCAGGTATCCAGTACACTCAAGTGATTATGTTAAACCTTCAAATGAGGGGTCACTTGCCTAATTACCTCTAGCCTTGTGTGCACAAATGTTTCCAGAAGTTGGCGCTGAAGGAAAGAAATGGCATTTTTACATTTCAGTCTCTTGAAAAGTACAGAAATATTTGAAAACTATGTAATGTCCAAGTGCATTCATTAGCTACTGTTCTTATGAGAAAAATGGCACCCCATTTGGTGTGAGTTCACATACTGTAGGCGGTGCCAAAATAACAGAAACTACACCTACCTCTTGAAGATGGCTGCCTGTACTAAAACGGCCATAACCATTAGATATGGCAAGAAAAGTTTTGGAAGACATACCATTTTGGACAGTGCAAATTCAGCCACATCAAATGAGGGGTCACATCTCCTTCTGACTCTAGGCTGGAGTGCACAAACATTTCCATGACGCTATAGAAAACAAAATACCCAATATTTTTTTACATTCCCACCAATTCAAAGATACTACAATCTTTGAAAACCATAGAATTTCCTGCTGTATTCAGTGCCTGCTACCAGCCTGAGAAAATGGTACCACATTTGTGTGGGTTAACCTAAATATGGGGTTGCCAGGATCATTAACCTACACCTGCTACTTTTCTTTTTGAAATGACCTGACTACCCTAAAATGATCATCACCATTACAGATATGCAGAGAAGGTAGGCAAAACATACCATCAAAGGAGGGGTCAATTGCCTTTTTTCCCTAGAGGCTGGTGTGCACATCTGTTTCCAGATGGTGGCAATATAGGGAAAAATGTGTTCTTTTACATTTCTATCTAGTCAAAGACACAGATAATTTGAAAACTATGGACATTATGACTAATATTTGGCTACTGCTCACCCATGAAAAATTACATTCTGATGGTATGAACTGACATACTGTGACGGGTGCCAGAAGCACAAAAGTACACCAACAACAATATATCCTGTACTAAAATGTTTATAATTAAAAGATAAATGACATGGACAACTAACCGCATCAAATAAGGTGTCATTTGTCTTTCTACCCCTAAGATAATGTACACAACTATTTCCAGACTATGGCGCACTAGGAAAAAAAAAAAAGCTAACTATTTCATACGTCAGTCACTTCAAACATATTAAAATGACTCAAAAACATGGTGCTTAATCTGTTCAGGACCTACTGATAGTCCAAGAAAATTGTACCCCACTGGTATGAATTGACACACCATATTTGGGTGCCAGAAGCGTAGCTATCAGTGGAACAAGGATGGGGAAGCAAACAGTGTATGAGTTATTCTATGGCTACAAGTTTAAACAGAACAGGAGGTCAGCCAATGTATGTACTGACCTGTGACTGTCAGTGGAACCAGGCTGAGGGTGGGGTGTCAAGCACTGTATGTGGATTGATCTGACTATCAGTGGGCAGAGGAACAAGGCTGGGGTGGGGGGTCAAATAGTTTATATGGGTGGGGATCTGCAAGTACCATTGTGCACTTAAATCAGGCTGGGAATCCATGCATGTCCCTCACATACACTGTTTAATTTCCAGTCTACTTCCAGTGCACACTGGTACTCTAACTACTAATGGACAGTGGAACCATGGTCAGGCTGGGAAAAGGTGACTGCCACTAGTTTGTGGAACCAGACCGGGGGGGGGGGGTACATGGGAGGGATTGGAAAGAGTGTACATGTCACGAGGAGGTCCAACACATTTCAAATAATAATGTCAAGAGAGCATCTCTCTCTCCTGCTTTACTCCTACCCAACCCAGTAGGAGTTGGTGGCATCGGGGAAAGCCTTCTCATTTCACGTGGGGAGAAGTGAAGCAGGAGAGCAGACTTTTCTCCTTGGTCACAGATATTAATCTCCCAACATGATCGGCAGGGAGATCAATAGTTGGGGGGGGGGCGGCATCAGGAGGGTTCCTAATGCTTCCACAAAGAGGTCTGAAAAATGTTAATTCGGTAAAAAAAAAAAAAAAAAACAGGAGACAGGGGATACGGGAGGTACACATTGCCCACTAGTGGTCAGATTCCAATAAGTTATTTTTTTGCATTCCACACATTTCACAAACAAGTCTCCATAGAACATGATAGAAACTGCAGAGTCACTTCTTGTCAGAACATTCAGGAAGTAAACATACTGTAATTCACTTCCTGATTATTTGAACTGTTATAACTTTTCTTTAAAACAATTGACAGCAGTGGGAGTGCTCTTGTTTTACTCACCCAAAAAAGTTCTAAGACATGCAGATTTTCCTAAAAGTTTACAGCTCCATTAAGTGGGGATACCCTGTTACATATATACAATCCATTAAGGAAATAAAAAAAAATGACAATAGGTATTTTTTGTTTTTCTTCAGATGCTGTAGTGTTTATTCCAGTTTATTTTTTCATGTTTACAATGTAGTGAGAATTTCACAGAGAGGCACAAAGCACAATAAGGAGCATCACAATACCTCAGCTCACTAGCTAGTGTATCCAAAAATAGTGTTTTAAAAAGTTCTAAATCTTAGAAAAGGTAAAAGTTATTGCGAAGACATTGCCTGCTGCATCTTATGTAACACAGAAGTTATTTTACACAGAAAACATTACACCTTGATATTTTTTTTTTTTATATTAAAAAAAAAAAAAAACAACTGACTTGTTTAAATAATTTTTATCCATGAGAATGTAAAGTCTGGAAGGAAGGAGAGAATTTACATCCATCTGACGGCCAAAGGTTTAAAAGACAAATGGCTTTGGTCATTAGACATTCTCAAAATCGAGCCACACATGATTTGCAAAAAAAATAGTATATCATTTAGGGCTCTTTTCTAATGTAGTGGAATAAAATTTTTTTACTGGTAACCTTAGTTATTTGTCACAAGTGTAGTGTATTTTCTTAGGTAATACCTAAGGGCAGGGTGAATTTAGCCATTTCAGAATATTAACAAAGCCCTATAAATGCCTTTGAATTATAGAGACGTCTCCAATGCATTGTGTAGACATCTCTACCATCCGATGGGTGAATCATCCTATTAATCAGAATTATGAAGCCAGCAGGACACAATAAACTACACCAGTGCTGAGGGACTCGCAAACATATAGCTGATGCTGGGCTGCAGTAGCCAGCTAAGGTGATAGGAGTTGCACATGCCTATTGACCTTAACAGGTTAAACAAAGTTGTATTTACACTGGGCAGATTTTAGTTAAACTATCACACAAAAAATGTATTTTTATTCATTTCAACTCTCCTAAAATGTGAACAAATGCAGACAAGAAAGAGGAAACATATTACACATCAAGTTAAAGGTGATGCAATTCTGGAACAATCGATTGCACCAGAGGAGGAAATATCCATTGATTTAAATGAATCAACTGAATAAACAGAAGGTCCTCGGACACCTTGAAACGCTTTAGTCATCCAGACATTTTTGATTTATTAATATGATACATAGGTCTCTTATGTTTTTTATGTTTTCTTGACACATTTTTTAAACATTTTTTACACAACGGATTGTTTATTGGATATCTCAACTGGAAGCTCCAACAGGGGCGAGCAGCCTTCCCCCACAACTGCACTATCCCTCACTGGCATAACATATCTGAGTATCTACTTTCTTTTTCATTCAGACATGCTTGTTACATTGTAGCATCCTCCTCCCACTTTTTGTATTTAAATGGGACTTTTAAGCTCTCCAGCATTAAAGGAATTAACACTGAGTGCCAGAGGGGTACGCAATGCATTGCTTTGCAATATGTTGAGTACCCCTCTAGCACTCAAAGGGTTAAAATTCTTAAGACAATAAGAATTTGTGGAATTCTCAGTGGTTTGCAGGTTTTTTTTTTGCTCCAGAATGGCATTACTTTAGTTTGATGAATAATAGTTACAAAATACCTAAACAAAACAAAAAAAACTTCAGTAACCTTTTATTAAATTTAGTATAAAGATTGATCAAGTATGCAGAAGGCACATATAAAAAGTACCAAGGTACGTATCAACTCTGCAAACACAGATTACTAATCCTGTGAATGTCAAACTATTTTGCAAGACATTATATTGCAAATCAGTATGGCACTCAAAGGTTTAAATGAAATAGTAATGTTTTATTTCTTTACTTATTTTAGTAGCATATGTTTAGTAACCTAATTGATTTACTTTCTTTCTTCTTTTCATTCATTTGTCCTTGAATTAACCATCTCATGTCTTCACTTTCATGTGCAATCCCTCTACCTGCAATCTGCAAGAACAGTCTGAGACTCAGCTGTGTCCACAAAGGTTCATAATAGGTGTGAGTGTGTGCTGATTGTTCATTTGAAGAGAGAATCAACACAAAGCGAGATACACTGTTTTTACTTTATTTTCTTATGTTTGAATGACAAACTGCTTCCAGGCTGCAGGTACAGTGCGCTGCATATCACAACTCAGACGGCAACGAAATTGCATGGCGTTAAGGAAAAGAAGAAAAAAAATGAAGCCAGTAGTTAGTTATTTAACTCCTTCATTGTTAGAGAAAGCATCTTTGATTAATCAATTAAAACACCTCTAACATCCAAGGGCTTATTTTATAAAAGTTAAAATAAAACATTACTATTTACTACCTTTAACCTTTGTATGCCAGTAGGATACCCACTGCATTCCATAGCAAGGTGTTGGACATCCCTCTGGCATTCAAATGGTCTAAAGGAACGCTAACACTTTAACACTTTGCATGCCAGAGAGGTATCAACGCACTGAATGCATTGGATACCTATGTCACTCTAAGGGTTAATAATACCACCACCACTCACCTTAGTGTGGAAGAAAAGCCTAATGATCACTACGAATTCCCTGAATTGGTTCCCCATATCTTTGTTTATTTAGTACTGGATACCATGCCCAAGGAGGCAAACGTGTCCCTCTTTTCACCAGAGTCTACGACCTACCACTGAAGACCTCCTACCCAAGAAGACTTCAGTGGAATGCATTTTGGTTCCTGCAATCAGGCAAGGAGGAGTCATACTGGCTCCTATGGCCATGGTATCTAGGACTAATAAGAATCAAGCACAATTGCTTCATAATGTGCTCAGATTAAGGTAAATGGTGGTCAGTGCTCCTTTAAATAGACACCATTGTTTCGATTTCACAACATATATTGAAGATCACAAACAAGGATTATCAGTAGTTATTGTTAATCCAATAAAGGGAAATAAATTCCAGTTTTCTTTTATATTCATTGTTTAGCCCATTGAAGACCAGAAGGGTACGCAAGAGTATTGATTTTGCAGTGCATTGTATACTCCACTGGTCCTCGAGGGGTTAAACCTTAACCCTTTGCGTGCCAGAAGGGTATGCAATGAATTCCATACCCCTCTGCCACTCAAAGGGTTAAGGAATTAATGTCATCGTCTTTCCTTCTGAATCTCTGCTGCATTTTACTATGACATACTGCACTTGGCAGCCATGGGGATATGAATATTGACATGTATAAATAAACCCTTCAGCAGGATAGCTTTGAAAGGTAGAAGGATACACATTTAAATTATTGTACGGACATCTAAAACGCACATAAAACTTTTTAATTTCTCTAATATAAAAAAAGTCATATATAAAATTATACTGAATGTTTTCCACTTCCCTACATCTTTAGGCATGAGCACTGAATAATCAAGAACACAGTTTATTTTATTTTTTGCTTAATCCTGTATTATGATTGAAAAAAAAAAAGTATATTTTTGTGGATCGGCTAATGAGAAATTATGGGACGGTGACATGGAACGGGCTCCCGGGAATGTGGTCTTCACCCCATTTCACTACGAGAGTATAATCTCCTCTCTCCTTTACGTGGTAGGTCACTGTGTATTGCTTGTTTCCAAGATGTTTAACTGAGACTTCTTCGCAAGGGATTGTGGGGCCGTGAACTCCGACCAGCAGCATATTTGAACCTTAAAAGCATAAAACACATATATATAGTTTTCCTAATAAAATGTTAAAATTCAAGAACATTTCAACTTAAAGGGGAACTATTAATTAAACTTGCCTTGATCTGAATGCCCCTTTGCACTGGATCTGTAATCCTTTTATATTTTAAATATAATGCTGTATTCACCACGATACTTGCTTTTAAAGCTTCCTAAGCTGACCACCCGCCAAAGTGGAGAGCAGCGCCACCACCCTCCGCAGTGGAGAGCAGCGCCACAGTGTAACTATCTGCAAGGTGGCCACATAGTTGTTCATGCGGCCCTTCATTACTGCAATTCCTAGTGGCCATAGCTAGTCACCAGGAAGTTGTGGCATGTTGCATTTATGTGAGTCTGCTTTATGATGCAGTTTCCCATGTGAAATGCTCCATAAGAAGCAAAGTATCTTATATTTGAGCACAGGTACACAGTGAATTATGTTGACAGTGCACTGTCACTCATATAAATGTAGACTAGCAAAGCATAAAACTATTTTTTACATTAAAGGGATAGTAATACTTGAAAATAATTTCATTTTATATTGTAGCCCTTAAAAAACATTAAAATGACAAATCTTATCACCCAAACCTTTATGGTCTGGGAGATATTAGCAAGTAAAATAAAGTTCCATTTTCCTGGCTGCTTTAGTCAAGTCTGCCATCTAGTGGACAGATTTGGAATCCGGTCCGGCAGCTGTTTAGCAGTTCCGAGATCACGATCTTTAAAAATAACTACTTCACTGGAACTGTCTACAAAGCGTGCCTGGCTTGCAAGCACACTTTGTAAACCGTTTCAATGAAGAAATTCTTTTTAAAGATCGTGATCTCGGCACTGCTGAAGAGCCGCGGCCGGTCTATGGACCGGATTCCAAATCTAACAGCTAGAGCAGTGACGTCACTCCAGGGGAAACGTTACTTGCTAATATCTCCCGAACCAAAAAAGTTTGAGAGTTAAGACTTATATCATTTTTTATGTTTTTTTAAGGGCTACAATATGAAATAAAATTATTTTCAAGTATTACTATCCCTTTAAACATTACACTGCTATACAACATACGTGTACAAAGGAACCCAAGTTTTAAATGATGATTTCCATTTGAGAGGCCGGGGGGTCCAAAATATTGCAAAGCAGTGCACTCGACACCCCTCTGACGCTCAAAAAGGGTTAACCCTTTGAGTGCCGGAGGGTTCTGTACCCTCTGGCACTCAAAGGGTTAAAGTAATTCTGAGGCTAAAGGTTAACTCTCTCATACATGGTGAAGTAATAACATCACTGTAATAAAATCAGAGGGTACTGTTACATAGCAGGAAAAAAAACACAGGTTAATGACATCACGGTAATAAAGTAATTCCTTCTTTACCTGCTTTACTACAGTCTACTGTGAAAGTGCTCTTTTGTCCCATGAATGCTTTCGATAACCCTGCCCCTTTGGATGTGACTTTGCTGGCGTCTGAAGCGAATCTGGGCAGAGCGCTGTAGGTGGTCTCTGTGGTGGCTCTCGTAACAGATTGCACTATGATAGATGATGTTTCGCTCACACCCCCAATGCTGACAAGTCTCTGACCTAATAAATAACAGAATGCACATTAGGTGAGAGATCGGATAATAAATACATGTAAGAAAAAAAAAAAAGCTGACATGAATGCTCTCTCTGGTATAACGCTGCATTCATGTTTGCTTGAAAGTAAATCAAACTGTGTATTCTCATAGCCAGACATTAAAAATATGAAAAAGAGGGATTATTCTGCAGAGTGAAACAATGTTACTTTTTTACGTAACCTGAACTGCAGTTTAGTAGTGTGGTCACCAGGTGGCTACAGAAGACCTGGTTTAACGGTTTCTATACACTGGACACCCCTCTGGGTTAACATCAGTGGTGATTGAGCGATGCTATCCTTTACTGTCATTTATTCATGCTTTTTATTGCACCTGGCAAATTCCTGTGTTTTTCAACCCTCCATGTGATGGAATGTACAGTAATTTACAAAATAAAAAGGTTTCAGCCAGGTAGATAGCACACAGAACCAGTTATTGTGGATGACAATGTTAGATGGCATCTGAACAAACAGAATTCCAATTTTCCTAATTAACCTATTGGAAGGTACAGACTTCTTCAAGGATGTGTGTTTGAGAGCTCGATAGCATTCTCATAGTTAAAGTAAGGCCATACATTTTAAACAGGGTCAGACAACATTTCTACTCCAGCTCCCTCATCTCCAAACAGCCGTTGGCAGGTTGAGGATGATGGGAGCTGTAGTCCCCAACAGCTTTCGATGCCCATCTTTAAAGAAACATCATAACTCTTGCTATGCACTGAAACACTAGTGCAGTGTGCTGCACTAACTGCCTTTCCAGATATCCAGGGCATCAACTAAACATGCTGCACTAGGAAAAAGGTAGGAGAAAGGGTCCATGTTTCTCCTCTCTTTGATCTCTGATGCAGTGTGAGCGAGTACTGAACATGTTCCAGCATTTTATCACCAACAACATCCTCACTTCCTGCATCAGTTTTGTCCTCTAGTCATGATTATCACAAGCAGAGCCCTGCTGGGATGAGGTGGTTGTTTGAGATGCAACAGAGTAGCATTCAGCTTCAGTGCCACAGTGGTCCTAGTATGCAGCATACCCTGGAGGAATTCCCAGTATCTGGGGGGGTGGAGATTACGTATACACACTGTACTAGTGTTTCAGAGCACTTTGAGGCATATCTGTTTAAAACAAACAAAAAAAAAAATAAACAAACAACTTGATTTAAAGGGATAATAATGTTTCAAAATAAAAGCAGCTCCAATTAATCTTCATAGTATTTTAGCCATGGAAAGTGTTATTTCAATATTGTCAGAGTTGTAGTTCAAGAGTAATTGAATGATAAAGTATCCCCCTCCCTCCCCTTTTACTGATATAACACTGCTCAGCTCAGAACAGAAAGGTGGTGTCCAGATGGCTTGCAGAGGGGGACAATTAGGGTTGCCACCCAGCCGGTATTTTACCAGCAGGCCAGTAAAAAATTGGCTTCTTTCCAATGTTAAGTCTATGGAGGGAATGCCTTGGCCGGTATTTTGTTTTTGAGGAAAAGGTGGCAACCCTAGGGACAATCTTTAATCAGCATAAGGGAAAACCAGTCAAGGGGGGCAGGGCTTTCATGATACTCACAGTAAGAAGATTGCTGTGAGCTGCCTGGTCATAAGACCAGATTCCACATCTGAGGGGAGGTGGCTTACACTCAAAAGAAGACTAATTGGAGCTGCTTTTATTTTTAAACATTACTATCCCTTTAAGGGGATAGCTGCCTTTTAAAATAACAGGTGTTTGTTACAAGAAAGTAGTCTGAGCAAAAGCAACATGAAATCAGAAGACCATATGCAAAACAGGAGTGATTCTGGAGCACAGCAGCTGTGACATGTAGATAAAAATAAAAATACATTTCAAATTGATTTAAAAGGGGCTTTTTAACCGTTTTAATGCAAGAGACTTCTCAAACACATTGCTTTGCAATGTGTGAGAGACCTTTATAGCATTCAAGGGTTAATATCCCCTTTTAAGAGGTGTGGGCAACAGATGCTGAAAATAAATAAAACACAGTAGTTTATTCTTGGGGCTGATGCCACATCGAGTGCTTCTCAGTCATGCCTTCCCTCCCATGTTCCATTAAGGAGGAGACATTTCTATATTCATAAAAGGCAAAATGTCAGGTAAATCTCTGCATGGAAGAAACAGCAAACCCCAGACACGTTTTGGCTTTTAGTGGGCATCTGCAGCAAAATGCAACGGATTTTCTCTAGGCATAAGAAGGGCCATACCTGGGACCCCCTTCCACTTAGGCCTAGTTCACATGGACTCACATGATGCAGCAACACATACGAACTAACTCAAAGAAAATAGGATTTTAGTCTTACCTGTTAAATCCTTTTCACTTAATCCATACAGGTTACTGGGGTCTCTGGGAGGTGATCCGCCCCTTTAAGTAGGCAGGAACATTTCTCCAAATGTATGCAGGGGGCGGAGCCTCCCCTCCCTCCTCAGCTGCTTCCCAGTCAGCTAACACCAGAATGATTTGAGACCCTACTAACTGACCAGAAATAGGAGAGAAGACGACTCCTGTGAGCATGCCCCGAAGGACTCCCACAAAGTGCCACAGGAGAGCCAAGCATGGTCTCTTGACAGGGTGGGAGACCAGTAACCTGTATGGACTAAGTGAAAAGGATTTAACAGGTAAGACTAAAATCCTATTTTCACTGTCGTCCAATACAGGTTACTGGTAACTCTGGGATGTCCAAGCATTGAGTTACCCTGAGGCGGGAAGGAGGCAAGGACCAGACACAAGGCCCCCAAAGTCACCAGGACCTACATGAACCTACTGGACAGAGAGCCCAACAAAACAGAAGTGTCAACAGACACCAACTAGGGGTAAAAACAGACCCCAGGAACTGTTACACAGTACACTGAACCAGAGCCAACAGGGCTCAACAGTAAGGAAGCACTAAGAACCTCAGAAGAAGAAGATCCTAGACAGGCAAAACTGCCTCCAGGGCCTTCCTCCCAAAGCTGGCATCAGCCGAGGCCAGCACATCCAAACGGTAGTGCTTTGAGAAGGTGTGCACAGAGGACCAAGTGGCGGCCCGGCACAGTTGATCAGCAGACGCTTGATTTTTGTATGCCCAAGAGGCCCCAATGGACCTGGTAGAATGGGCCGTAACCCTAAAGGGAACATGTTTGTTCCTCAATTCGTACGCCTTATGAATGGTAGACTTAATCCAAGATGCAATAGTCACTTTGGATGCCGGTCTCCCAGCCCTAGGACCCTCGGGAAGGACGAACAGAGCGTCAGACTTCCTGATGGATTCCGTGCGATGCACATAGAACTTGAGACAACGCACAACATCCAACAAATGGAGATCCCTCTCCTTCTCAGAAGAGGGGTTAGGGCAGAAAGAGGGCACCACAATCTCCTGATTAATGTGGAACTCAGAAACCACTTTAGGTAAGAACTCCTTATTGTCACGCTGGTACCTAACTCCGACTCGGATATCGAAATTTGATTCCTCTGTTTCTGATTTGTGTTGGAGATGCTCGGATTGTAGTGGTACCTTCATTCATATATGGTGGTCATGTCCCAAAGTTACAGAATTTTGGTTGAAATTAGCCGATGTGATGAGTCTTATCTTAGGTTTCTCCATTCCTATAGATCCTGCTCTCTTCTTGCTCTCACATCATTCACAATTCCCTCCTATGAAATTCCAACTCTTACACTTTCTTTTAACAGCTGCCAGATTGACTGTCGCTTCCCACTGGAGATCGGCTGTTGTTCCCCCTCTGGCTATGTGGCAGACCCGAATGGATAAATTTTATTCAATGGAGAAGTTACATGCTTACAGTGTTCATAACATTCAATCATTCAGAGAGATATGGTCTCCTTGGGAACGATACCTTGGTGGGGGAGGTGTGTCATGTCAACCGGCAGCTCCGTAAGTCCAACATCCAGTCCGTGGGCTTAAGAGCAACTTATCCTGCTCCACTAAATCTTTTCCATTTACCATTGGGATTAGGCCTACTCGGTTATTTGATGACTGAACAGTCCACTCCGTCCTCCCTTCTCTCCATCCCCCCCCCCCTGCTCCTTTCCTTTTCCCTTTTTTCCCTTCTTTAGCCTTTTCCTTCAATTCTTCTTTCTCTCCTGCTCTTTTCGGCTTTTCTCTCTTATATTATATATTTTTTTACTTTTCTCGTATTCTATGATTATCTTTCTTTACAATTTATATAAGTCTTCCATCTCATGATTTGTGTCATGTGTCATATTACTTGTATTCTGATCTCTTTGTGCTTCAGAATTGCTGAACCATTATGTCTTTATCTGCTCCTGTAATGTCTTATTACATTTCTTCAATAAACTTTTAAAATTTAAAAAAAAAAAAAAAAAAACTCCTTAGAAGTACGAAGAACCGCCTTATCCTTATGAAACACCAAATAGGGTGGCTTACAGGAGAGCGCTTGTAACTCCGCCACCCGGCGGACTGACACAATAGCCAGAAGAAAGGCCATCTTCCACGACATAAGACGTAAAGGAATGGTAGCCAAAGACTCAAAAGGAGGACGCTGGAGAACTCCCAACACCATATTAAAGTCCCACTGAGGAGCCGGACTCCGAAAGGCAGGACGCACATGAGCCACGCCCTGGAAGAAGATCTTGACATCAGGAAGAACAGCAATGCGCTCCTGGAAAAAGATAGAAAGCGCCATATTCTGAACCTTAAAAGAACTCAAATGGAGTCCCTTATCCACACCGTCCTGCAAAAAGGCCAGGACATTAGGAAGATGAAAATCGTAAGACAGGTCCCTGTCAGCACACCAAGACAGAAAGGTCGACCAGACCCGGTGATAGATCTTGGACGAAACAGGCTTACGAGCCCGAAGCATGGTAGACACCACAGCAGAAGAAAACCCCTTCTTCAAAATTGAGGATTCAACCTCCAGGCCGTCAAATGGAGACGATGAACATCCTCCTTCCACAGATAACCTTGAATCAGAAGATCTGGACGAGAAGGAAGCGGAAAGGGCTCTGCCACCAACACAGCCAGAAGGTCCGGATACCAGGACTGACGAGGCCAATTCGGAGCAATGAGGATGACCGGACAACACTCCACCTTCAGCTTCTGGATCACCCTGATCAGCATTGGAGGGGGGGGGGAGATGTAGGCCAGGGAAAATGCCCAAGGAATCGACATGGCGTTGACCGACAGGTTCCAACGCTCTGCTCCAGGTGGAGAGACTCTCTGGCTCTTTCTGTTGTACCTGGTTGCCATCAGATCCACCAGGGGCATGCCCCACATCTGGGTCAATAGTTGAAACACTTCTGGATGGAGTTCCCACTCTCCGCTGTCGACTGTGTGACAACTGAGAAACACTGCCATGATGTTGTCTACGCCTGGGATGTGCACCGCAGAAATGGCGGGAACGTGAACCTCCGCCCAGGACAGGATGGCCTTGACCTCTAGCCATGCGGCGAGACTTCTTGTCCCGCCCTGCCTGTTGATGTAAGCCACGGCGGTGGCGTTGTCTGATTCCACTTTGACCGGACAGTCCTCCAGCTGAGATTCTCAATGGCGTAGAGAATGGAAAATCGCCCGTAGTTCCAGAATGTTGATGGGGAGAAGAGACTCCTCCAAGGACCACTTCCCCTGAGCGATGAAGCGACCCAACACCGCACCCCAGCCCGAGAGACTGGCGTCCGTCATGATCTTGGTCCAGTAAGGGATCCGGAAGGGTCTCCCCTTCAGGGGATGGGAAAGGTCCAACCACCATTCCAAGCTCAACTCGACGTGAGGAGGTAAAGATACTGACAGCTTCAGATGATCCGGTCGATCCCTGCACGTCTGGATCACAAACCTCTGAAGTTCCCTGGTGTGGGCCATCGCAAATGGCACCACCTCTATTGTGGAGATGAACTTCCTCACCAGCGAAGACAACTTCGGCACTGGGATCCGCTCGAGTGCCAGAATCCTTGCAACTCGTTGGGCAATTTGATGAACCACCTCCTCTGGCAGAAACACCATACCCTTCAGAGTGTCGAACAGCAGACCCAGGAATGAGACTCTGGGATGGAGACAAGTCCGACTTGTCCAATTTCACTATCCAACCGTGACGGGTGAGGGCATGAATGCAGGTCTGAACCTGCTGATGAAGGAGTTCCGCAGATTCCGCTTTCAACAGAAAGTCGTCCATATACGGGGTCAATCTTATGCCCTCCCGATGGAGGGCAGATATCAATGCTCCCAGAACTCGTTGGAAAACCTGGGGAGCAGTTGTCAGTCCAAACGGAAGAGCTGAAAACTGAAAATGACCCCTGGCGCAGGCATACCTCAGATACTGCCTGCTCGCTGGATGAATAGGGATGTGCAAATACACATCCTGAAGATCCAGAGAAGCAAGAAACTCCCCTGGAGACATGGTGGCAATCACAGTGCGCAGAGATTCCTGGCGATAGTGGGTCTTCACCACAAAGGAATTGAGATCTTTGAGATCCAAAATAGGACGACCCCCGTCATCCTTCTTGGTCACCACAAAAAGGTTGGAGTAGAACCCCAAACCCATGTCCACAGGAGGCACTGGCTCCAGAACCTCCTTGTCAAAGAGATCCTGAATAGCGCCGAACAGACACAGTTTCTCTGCATCTTGCAGAGAACGAGTGAGATGAAAACGAAACGGAGGAAGGGTAAAGAAAGGGATCTTGTATCCCTCTGAGACCACCTGTAAAACCCATGGGTCCATCACAGATTCCTCCCAGACCCTGAGAAAGAGGTGGAGACGTCCCCCCACGGCAGGGTGCGGACCCGGGTTCGGCGAGTCATGCCGAAGCAGGCTTGGAAGCCTTGGGCTTCCAGGACTGCTTGGGCTTGGAGGAGGGACGCGGATCAGACGGAACCGACTTGGCCATCGAACGCGTCTCTGTCTGAAAGGAACGAAAGGACCGGTAACGCTTAGCCGGCAACTTTTTCTTGAAGACCAAAGGCAAAAGGGTACTCTTACCCCCAGTAGCCTCGCTAATGAGTTCCTTGAGCTCAGACCCAAACAAGGAAGTACCTTGGAAAGGCAAAGAGAGCAAAACCTTCTTAGATGCAGTGCCCGCAGACCAAATCTTAAGCCAAAGCGCACGCCTGGCTACCACAGAAGAGGTAGAAGCCCTAGCCATCATGCGGACAGCGTCAAAAGCAGCATCAAAAACATAATTCTGGGCCTCAGAAATATTAGCAAGAAAGCGCAATTGTTCTGAAACAGGCACGTCCTGACGGACCGCCGTGGTGAGTTGCTCAGTCCAGACCGCGATGGCCCGGTTAACCCACGCCACAGCAAAGGCCGGACGCATAGCAGTACCAATAGAGGCAAAAATAGACTTGAGGCAAACCTCCAACTTTTTGTCCGTCCAATCCTGTAAAGCAGAAGCATCAGATACAGGTAAAGCAGTCGATTTAGACAGTCTAGAGACAGGGGCATCCACATTGGGAGGATGAACCCATTTAGCCAGTTCAGCCTCAGAAAAGGGATAAAGTTTAGCAAACTTTTTTGAGACTGAAGAGGACCTGTCAGGATTTTTCCAAGCATCCGAAATCAAACGTTCAAGAGTAGGGTTAGGAGGAAAACAAGTAACAGCTTTTGCCGGTTTCTGAAAGACATCAGTTGGGTAAGAGGGAACCTCCTGACTCAAGGGAAGGTTGAGGGTGGTCAGAACGGCT
This sequence comes from Rhinophrynus dorsalis, assembly GCA_037306005.1. NCBI lineage: Eukaryota > Metazoa > Chordata > Amphibia > Anura > Rhinophrynidae > Rhinophrynus > Rhinophrynus dorsalis. Next base: position 74,295,739 of record CM074722.1, read on the forward strand.
CTAATTAAGCCCTCAGCAGAGAGTTCAGGGCCACATTCAAAGGGGTCTCCAACAGATCTGGAAGACTCAATAACTGTACCATCCTCAACATCAGAATCTTGCAACAATTCTTCCTCAGAAGAATCAGACACATCAGGTGCCCCCTGTGGTTTAGGCAGGGAGGTCCTGATACTAGATGGAGCCTGCCATAACTGCAGTGCACCCTGTCCCTGAGAGGGAAAGAGTTGAACAGTGGACCTAAGGTCCCTAGTTGCAGCCTTAAACTCTTTAACCCAAGCTGGCTCTATAGCATGGCTGAAAGGCCCTGGGTTGCTGTCAGGACCTACTGAGCATGCTGGGCATAAATGACCAGAGAATTCCCTAGGCAGCCCTGAATGACAGGAGGAGCAAAATGCAATGGGGGATACTGATACCCCAGCCTCCTTAGTCTTAGGTCTAGTCCCAAGCTCCAGCGGTGTAGACACTCACAGTGTCAAATATACCCCACTGACAGAAATCACCCGATTTAAGTGTGAAAGATTAAATATTCACCCCAGAAACGTTAAAACTAAACTTATCTGGCAAGCGAAGGGTTAATCAACGGAGGAGAGGGAGAAGGTCTGGTCCCTGCGTAGTATAATCGATGAGAACTACTCACAAAATGGCTGCCGTGAAGGGAGCCAATCAGAAAAGAGGCGCGAAACGAGCGCTCATGGGAAACGTAGTTCTTCTCAAAAAGTACCCTAAAGCAGTGCCCGAAGCCCCCAAGTCCCCCAACACACTTGAACATGAAACCGGATGAAAGAGCAAGGGAAGACAAACAAAATGAGCCCACTGTGAAGTCGCGATGTGAAGCGGTTCCAGAGATATGTCCCACACAGTGTAAGCCCATAGAGAGTAAAGGAGCAATGGCGGCTATACGGTAAAAGCGTGCCTTAAAGGCGCGGAACATAAAATTTAAGAATATTAACCCCAATAATAAAATGGTTAAAAACACATATTGAACACATGTACATGATGAGAAAACACTATCCCACAAAGAAAGTGTAACAGAACCCTCAATAAACAAGTCAAACCAGCAGACAAAGGGTTAAAATGCCACATAGACTGCTCCAAAACTCACAGACACACATATATACAAAAACACCCAATGAGTGCTGGAGTGCGCAATGAGAACTCCCAAATACAAGCCCAATTTTTAAAGGGACACTGTGGGACAAGTGGACCTTCAGCACTCAAAGGGTGGCTAACCTTTCTGCAGGTCTTCTGTCTTCAGGTCACCATGCAAAGAAAGGATTACCTCAGAGGATAATCCCCCAGGGAAGTACTTGAAACCAAGTTGTTCCCTCATCAGGGCATAAGGTCCACCAAAAATCCCTGGACATTGGGAAGCAGCTGAGGAGGGAGGGGAGGCTCCACCCCCTGCATACATTTGGAGAAATGTTCCTGCCTACTTAAAGGGGCGGATCGCCTCCCAGATTTACCAGTAACCTGTATTGGACAACAGTGAAATCATTTACATCTATGTGTTGCTGCAAGAAAGATGCCATTAGGTCTTAGGGAGAATATTTAGTTGTCTCCTGTGAGGCAACTAGATTACTTCAGAATTTCTATTTTCTTTCTGCATATGGCTCCAAAAAGGTATTGGATGTGTTAGACTGATATTTTGCATTTATTAAGTGAATAACATCCATCTGCAGCTGTAGTTAAGAGATTAGTGAGATTACATTTTTAGGATGGATTAAAATCATAATAAAAACACACAGGACCAGCATTGCTGACACTCAGACCTGAGGAATTACCTTCCTGATGTGTATCCTGCCTGAGAGCAACATCTTGCTTTGTTTCCTCCTCCAGCAGGAGGAGGGTTAAATGACCTAGGTGGCAGATGTACGACAATGTCATTTACAAGGAAAATTCATAAGGAGGGCAGTGAGTTCCAATTACAGAGATAGAGCAATGATCAGTTTGTGTTTAACGTCTAGACCAGGGGTGTGTGCAACACACTATTTCTCAATGCATTACACACCCCCTCTGGTCTTCAAGAACCATGTTCTGCTATAGACAAAAAGCTGATGTATCTTATTTTGTCCTAGATTCCATTAGAAGTGACAACTTAAACAATCACTAGTTTTATCTATAAACTTCAGTAAGAATCTGTGAGATAAATCAAGTGATAACAGTTATGAGCTGGGATCTTGGCCATTGTTAACAAACCTCAGCCATTAAAAGTTTTATCACAGATCTGCAGACTGGATTATCACACATCTCCTGGGGGGAGATGTGAGGAGAGGAGATAACTTCTCCAGTAGATAAACTCTCCAGTTCCTGGGTGATTATATGGGAGAGCTTAAAGGGATAGTAATGTTTCACAAAAACAGCAGCTACAATTAATCTTCATAGGATTTGGGCCATGGAGAGTGTTACTTCAATACTGTCCTTCTCTGAGATCAATATGGACAGTCTTGCTGCTCTGAGATAAGCAGTGTTACAACAGTAAAAGGGGTGTGAGTAGGATACTTTATCATTCAATTACTCTTGAAGTACAACTTAGTACTGAAATAACACTGTTCATGGCCCAAAAACTATGACGATTAATAAAGTTACAGACTACAGGGGAGATGCACTAAGGTGTGCTAAAGAGGAGATCACTTCTCCAATAATAAGCTCTACAGTTCTTATGTTATTCTATACAGGTAAAAGGTGGCACCATGTTGGCCATAGAAAAAGAAGGAGAATGGCAGAGTAAAAGTGGTACCTTTATTGGTTGAGTAGCTTTAGAATGCAAGCTTTCAAGACAACTTAGGTCTCTGTCAGGCATTTTATAAACTAAAGGTTTAATACAAAACACATGACAGATTGTTCATTCAAGACTCTGAGAAATGCAAGTTCCTTATTAACTTGAATGCCATTGGAGATGAAACGCTAATCAACAGTGTCTGTGTAAAGCTAGTAACACATTAGAGAGTAGGCCCTAAAGTGGCGGATGTAGCCCTGCAGAAGCGGTCACTTTTCAGACATAATAGCCCCATTACTTCATCAAGGAGCTGCTATGAGGGAGACGTTTGAAATGTTATCAGTCTCCAGATCTGCTAGAGCCACTGATGGGAGAAACTTCTGCTATATACTGATGACTACACAACACCAATCTGAGAATTTCGGGGGTTATTTGCAAAGGTGTGATAAACTGGAGATGACTTCTCCACTGATATCACTTCTCCAATTCCTATGTTGTTTTATGGAGCCAATTCACTAACATTTCTTAAGTTTTGGAGATCTTAGTGCATAGGCTCCATAGAATAACATAGAAGTGCTATCCATAGAATAACACAGAAGTGCTATCAGTGGCGAATTAATCTCCACTTTATCACCTGTTTATCAAAGTACTGTGCTCCTTGGAAAAATGTCCACTGGCCAATGGGGAGTCATTGACTGACATAGGTGCTGCTTGGTGGAGTCACATGTGGTCACATTGGTGCTGCTTGGCGGTGTCACATCCGTTCACATCTGCTTTTGTATTACTAAGGCTCTCCGCACATCAGACACAAACCTTTCCATAAAATCAACCCTTAGTACATCTCCCCCTAGACTGTTATGCACCAAGGTGTTATAAAGAGGTAATAACTAGGAGATATTTCCAATTAGATACATTCTCCTACTATTTTGTTATAGTATAGACGCTCTCCAGCTTAATGAATAGGGTTCACTTTTAAAAAATCGTGCAGCTGCACGCCGCATTAAGCATGTCGCCATGATGAAAAGAGTGACATGAGAATCTCGCCCTGCATAAAAGCGTGAGATTCTCATGTTGCGTCCTTAAACGGCTCTTCAACTGAACCCGCAGCATTGCCCGAACACCTAAGTGATAAGCAACACTGGACGTTACAATTGTAGCGTGGTTAACCCTTTCAACGCCAGAGAGGTTCCCAATGATTGTGGACCTCTCTGGCACTGAAAGGGTTAACCACGCTACAATTGTAATGTCCAATGTTGCTTGTCACTTAGGTGTTCGGGCAATGCTGCGGGTTCAGTTGAAGCAACATTTAAGGACGCAACATGAGAATCTAACGCTTTTATGCAGGGCGAGATTCTCATATCACTCTTCATTATGGCGACATGCTTAATGCGGCGTGTAGCCGCACAATGTTTTAAATGTCACGTTTCAAAAGAATACCAGTGAATAGACTCCCTAGAACAGAGGAACTGAAGACTTACCTCTTTTTAATCAGATTTTAGTGCACCTCCCCCTGTTCTTTGGTTCTCAGACTTGCCCTTGCCCTCATTAACAGCATATTTTTACATGGGCAGGACATCCTAATGGCCACTATGATCAATTCTAAGGGGAGTTTCCCCCATGACTAATCTTGAAAGGAATAGTAATGCTTTTTACATATATATATTATATATACACACACATATATATATATATATATATATATATATATATATATATATATATATATTTTTTTTTTTATTATTATTATTATTATTATTTATTTATTTATTTATTTTAAGAACCCTTTTCCACGGGGAAAATCAAGGGTGCCCCCACTGCACAGTGAGCTATTACATCCTCTCTATCTATTTCAGTATTTGGAAGACACTACAATCAATAACAGAAATTCTCCATAAGGACAAAGGAAACTGCACCTAATAGAAGTTACTTTTGCATATTTTCATTTTAAAACAAAGCCTACAAATTCTGTCATCTCCTTCACACACACCTGTGACTTTTGCCTTGAATGGACTGCCGACAATGTGGTTGGGTCCACCGTATTTTACTCCAATCATATAGATTCCTGGAGCCATTGGAGTGTAGAGGACTTTGTACCCTTCTGGACATTCCTTACATTCCATGGTCACCTTGGATGGTCCTTCAATCGTCACTGAGAGAGCCCCAGGTCCTGCTTTGCTGGTATTAATGATAAACTCTGACTGGTTGCCTGTCAAAAAAACATTGTTCTGTACATTAGCAGGTACATTTCTATGCAAAGGTTTGGGCATCACTGGCCAAATTATGTGTTTTAGAGAAGTATAAAGAATTTAATACAACCTCTACAGTGAACAAACAAATTTAATATATTTCTGTAAATTGTAAAGCAGTTACTATTTGTCAAATTTCACAGACTGAACAAAATAAAATAGAAAATGAGGCATGTGCAAAAGTCTGGGTACCCTTCCAGTTGATCCACTCGTGTTATTTTTTTTTTGTTATGTCTCAGAACTTTCTTGACTCTTTAGGCCTTAATCCAAGTTAGGTTTTAACAGTTCCAGAGCTTAATAAATTCCCTCACATGTCAAGCCTCTCAGGTTGCTGTGTTTACACTCAACAATCATTGGCTTTTCTAGGCAGCTGTCTGAAGATCAGAAAATAAAGATAATTGACTTTTCCAAACAGGGAAGGCTATAAAAAGAAACCTAATTGCTCCCTGTTTGCAATTCCACGGTCTGAAATATCATTAAAGCAGAAGTACCACCTCCACTAAAGTCGCCTGCAATACTTATGCATGTGGCGACTTGCTTTGTAATCATTATTTTTCACTTAGAAAATCAACAAAGCATGTCATTTGGCCATGGATGCCCAGATTCTTTCATGCAACTATACCTGACAGCAGTATTATACTTGTTGTAAAGATGATACATTGCAGCACTATTTTGAATATTAGAGGGGGAGAACAATGCTTCTCTGGCACAAAAAGGGTTAAATCAAACTGCCAATCTATCCAGGAATAGGAGCCATAAAATCTGTCAGTCGTTATTTGCTTGCTCTGTGAATACACGTGGCCAGACAGATTTGCTGAATTGAACAGATCGAGGGGAAAAAAAGAAATTGGGAAAAAAATTAAACAAAATGTGGAATTTTCAAAAGTTTGGGAACCCTATCAGTCAGTATTTACTAAGACACCCTTTGGCGGAAATCACAGCCTTCAAATGTTTTTTATACACAGTTAACAGTCTTTCTATTCTTTCTTCTTTTTCTGCTCTTCCTAGAAGAATGCGTCTAGTTCAGAAATCTTAGGTTGTCATGCATGCACTGTGTAAGATCTACCTACAGGTTCCCAATAACATTCAAGTCTGGACACTTTGAATGCCAATCAGAACCCATAGTATTTCCTTTCTTGCAGTAGTTCTTGTTTTTTTTTGAGGTATGCTTTGGATCATTATCATGGTGTAATATTCAGGTTCTTTTCTTCACTGACTGTGGGACATACGCTTCCATGATTTGTTCATACTTGGTGGAATCCATTCTTTCATCCACCTGCACAATAATTCTTGTGCCAATGGCTGCCACACAACCCCAAAGCAAAATAGATCCACCCCATGCTCAACAGTTGGCAAGGTGTTCTTTTCTTCAAATGCTTCTTTTTTTTTTTTTTTTTTTTTTTTTCTTCTTCTTCAAACATACCTTTGGTGACTGGATCAGACAACAGAAATGTCTCTGGCTTATCTAAGTAATGTGTTGCATACTTCAGATGATGACATTTTGGTGATGATATTGCAGGTAAGGATTCCTTCTGATGACAGATCATGTTTGTGCAAGCAAAACTAGCACACCACAACTTCTGTTGCAACTAAACTTTACTGCAGGTTATTTAAAGTGATATGGGGTTTTGCTTTGAATTCCTGACCAGTCAACGAGCAGTTCTATTGGAGATTTTTCTTGGTGTACCAGATCTTGTCTTGAATTCAAGAATTTCACTTCACTTCACTTCCATTTCTTAAAGCAGAAGTACCACCTCCACTAAAGTTGCCCTGCAATACTTATGCAGGTGCCCACCTCTCAAAAGTGCCCACAAATAAAGTTATCCTTAAGCTTCCGAGACCGGAAGCCAGGAAGCACCATGGACATCTTGAATGAGCGCCTGCGCTGTCAGTCCTCTTCACCCTTCACAGGCATTGCACTGGCCCGGACGGCTCTGGAAGAGACTGACAGCGCAGTCGCACAGGCTGCAGTAACTTGGCCGTCAGTCTCGGAAGCTTAAGGATAACTTTGTGTGGGCACTTTTGAGAGGTAAAAGAAGAGTTAACACAACCTCTGCAGCGAACAAACTTAGAACTGATACATTTATGCAAATTGTAATGCACATTGCACTTATTAATTAGATGCTTACATTAGCCAACGAGGATCAAACAAACAATGACCCACTGTTACTAATACACTTATCGGAGAAGCAAGTTTGTCCCAGATTTTACATCAAAATAAAGAACTTGTGAAAACAGTGGATAGGGGTAACATAATACTTTAAATTGAATGAACCATCATATTTTGTGACACTGTCCCTTTAAAGAAATACCACTACTTCCTATTAATACAAGCTCACTAAACTTCATCTGGACAGAAAATACTAATGACCATTATCAATCAGCTGTGCATGAATTAGCTTTCCAAGTTAATGGTTAATTAATACTGAATCCAAGTAAACGAGAACATGCATCCAGGATCCTAAACTCCTCCCACTTAAACCTTTGAATGCCACAGGGGTACAAAATGCATTGTGTAGTCCTATGGCACTCAAAGGGTTAAGTGTTCTTAGGAACGAAAACAATTTGGAGGAATTTGTGGCCCTGGTGTCCAGGCACAAAGGAATAGGTCTGCCTTCTACCTGGTACTAATTAGATGCATTTGAGTGAATCTGTCATTCACACAGAATGTATTCATAATGGCCACTGGGATTTACAATGCACCTTAAGGTAAGTGGAGGTTTATTATTAGGAGGATTTACATCTTCCTTTAAGGTGATATGTATAATTTCCCATGCAGTATGTTGAAGATACCTCTAGAACAGAAGGCGTTAAACAACCTTTTGAATATATTTGGATCTGTTCTTATCTAACATGCTAGCTCCCATGGCAATCCACCACACTTATTCCCAAATCAGACAGCATCTGGCAACAAGTAACATAATATATGTAGCTTAGTGTGTTTTTCTTGAATGTTCATTTTAATTATAATTACAGAACAACAGTATCTGTTCTGAAACAAAGGGTCAGTTTTACAATCCCAAAAGATAATGGGCAAAAGTGTTATCAGGCACAAACAGAACTGCACTGTCACACCGCTGACTGCCGGCCTGGTTTCCAAATCATCAAACTGTCAACGGGTCTGTCCTCACTCAAATACATCTGTACATTTGTTGCGTGTTTAGCTCTGATAGCTGAAATTTAAATATGTATTATGAAACAAATGGTTACAACTGATAGGAGGACCTTGTAGTAATAACATTGCCATTACTGCTGGGGTCACTAAAAATCTTTTAAACTGTCTAGCGCAGGGGTAGTCATTTGTTTTGTCTAGAGCTTTTGGACCCACGTTGGTTGGGAATGTTGGGAGTTATAGTCCACCAAAAAGATGGAGGGCTAATAAATGGCTTCCCTGCACTAGTTTTTGACTGTCAAACTAAATGCATGGTTAACAGACAATCTTTTTTTTAATTCTTTTTTTTTTTTTTTTTTATATAGCGCACACAGATTACACAGCGCTTTACAGTCATATTGGTTCCTGTCCCCATTGGGGCTCACAATCTAAATTCACCTATCAGTATGTTTTTTGGAGTGTGGGAGGAAACCGGAGTACCCGGAGGAAACACAAACATGGTGAGAACATATAAACTCATTGCAGATGTTGTCCTTGGTGGGATTTGAACCCAGGACCCCAGCGCTGCAAGGCAACAGTGCTAACCACTGAGTCACTGTGCTGCCGTAATCATTAGCATCCATAGATTCTAGGGAAGCTAAAAGCCATTGCTTAGAAATACGCTAGAGATGTCTGTGGGGTTTAAAAAGCACTACACTTTCACATTGTGTATTTTTTTCACAAATCATACTTCTAGTAACCGTGCTAATTAGAATAAAGGGCTTTTTAAAATAATGCAATCTGTTATGAATATGGGACCTGTAGTCCCCAACAGGTGGAGATCCAACAAATGATTTTAACAGCTATAATGTAGTGCTCTACGGTTACATGAAACCCATGACGGACAAATAGTTTTTTTTAACTATTAAAGCAGAACTATCGTAGGATATCAACTTGGTTTATCCAAGTAGATATCCCTATTGCATGCCTTAAAATGTATGAGATACAGCCAGAAATTATAAGGTGAATCTGTAAATTTACCTTTATTATATGCCCCAACAAGTTGTAAACCGCAGCCATATTGGATTTTAGCATGCAAAGCGCTTGCGTTGCCAGCTCCGTTGCCTGTCAGTCAGGCTCAGAGACTCTGCCCATTGTCCTCCTCTCTGTAGTGCTCGCCTCTCAGATGCGTCTCCTACAAGTCACGTGACACTATCTTCTCGGCCACGCGCGTCATTGCCTGCACACATCCCTGCATTGTATTGTAAATTCTGGAGCAAACTAACTTTAGCATAGGGGAAAAATATATAGTGTGAGCGAGTGCACTTCAGTACCATGACCTGAACGTGCTTAGAGGCTAGTGCGCGTCAGGTCATGTGCTAGAGAAGGGGCGGACACAGGTAGGATGGACAGGACTGATGGGAGTGACTAGTTTACCTTAAGGTAAGCAGTAGGACATGCGCAGTCCTTCTCCCTCGGTCCTGACGTCACTGGGTAAGATTTAGATTTACTGTTTTTGCCGAACCTACAAACTTCAATGTAAAAAGAACTACAACATGTTTGCAATATAAATGAAGAGTACAGATTTACTCCAAATGTTGTTGGGACGATAGTTCCCCTTTAAACAATTAAAATAATAAATAAAAAAATGGAGAGATACTGAACGTCAAGCCATGATAACTAATCACAATAACATTGTATGTTACCTGTAGTGCCTTTCTCCAGACCATCTCCATAAGCCGTCACAAGGGCGGGGTCACCTTCCTGACCAGGTTCCCCCACTCGAACCTTAAACGGACTGCCTGGAACGTGGCTCCCATTAAACTTTACATCGATCGCGTGCATCCCATTTTCTCGGGGGATGAAGCGCACAGCATATTTGTCTGAGAATAGAATTACAAGATTTTTTCCATTACACTTAAGTTTGGTAAGTAATATTGTTTAGTTGAAGCAGAAAAAAACTAATCCCTTCACCAATTATAACTGCCACAAATATTATGTTTAAATTAGGAGCTTTTTAAAGGGTCCTTACAAATTTATTCCTTTGAATGCCAAAGCATTTAACAACCTTCTGGCTCTCAAAGGGCTAAAGAAACAACATATACAATTAAAAGGGTTATTAACATTTACAGGTGTTGTTCTCCAAGCTAGGTCCTGTAAAGTTATGCAACATCTGATACCTCTAAAGTATCCAAAAGGTTAAAATCCATGAAATACCACATTCGCTGTCAAATGCAGTTAGCAAACGTCTTCAACACAAGGGATGGTAGTTTTAACCCTTTCAGTTCCAGAGTGGTTGTAGTTATGTTACCCCATTTAGCCCTCTGCATGCTACAGATGTCCCCAAAGCATTACAGGCCATCTCTGAAGCCCCCCTCTAATCAAAGGAGTTAAAAAGGAAAGGTCACTTTGTAACAAACAGGTGATTTTGATAGAGCTTTTAACAGACAGACAATTTTATTTAAAACTAGCAGTTGTGGCACAGCTTCTTCTGTATGGTAAACCCCCGACATGAAAGGGTTCCTGATCCCACCCACTCCTACCCTGTAGTTCAGGTAGAATGGAAGCAGGGAAGCCTTCTTGATCCCCTGGGTCACCTTTATTGATTTCCCAGCCGAATCAGCTGGGAGATGAGTAGATGGAGGGGCATTTTTATTTATAATGCAGATTAAGTTGAACTAATCCATGTAATGGCTAATCTATGTAATGATGTAGCAAAACAGACCCCCAACAGGTAATCAAAAGCTTTATGCCGGCTAGTGAATCCCCTCTAGTGTGCAGGAACTAGTGTAACCTCAATGTGAGTACCCCATATTGGGTCCGCTCAGCCAATAATGGAAGAGTGCCCCTGGCAAAAAAAAAACATGAGCCAGCTTTAACCCTTTGAGTGCCACTCTGGTTAATACTTCCATCTATTATTGCACAAGTGTAAAACCAGCATGTTGGTAGTACGCTTAATTCCCAGGCGCCCTGTATCCACAGAGATCCTACAACTGCATCACACCGCAGACTCATACAAGACACTCCAACCACATGCCCCTCCGCCTCCTGAGGCAAGTGGTTGGCTGAAGGGGTGCCAGTGTTTAAGTTTGGTTGAGGGGGCGCCAGCGTGTGCATTTGGTTGACTGAGTACGCAGGGGGCACCAGTAGGGGTGATTGGTTAGTTGAGGAGGCAGGGGTGGGATGACCATTTCCATAACCACACACCCTGACAGCAAAACACAAGCACTTAGAATTGTATTATTATTTAAAACAATAGATTATGAGATATTTTGCTTAATTTACTAGTCAGTTGGCATGCCAGCCAGATTTGAACTAGCATTCCCCGATGCTCTCTATCCCAACTGCCACTACTTGTTGGCCAATTCTAGCTCATCTGTATAACCTACCAGATAAATAAAGCTAAATATATCAAACAATTGTTTACAAAATGGCTAACAAATGTAGGTTACTTTGAGAACTTTTTCAAAATCACGCTTTTGTTACCAAGTAACGGTTCCTTTTTAAGTACAGAAAGTAAAATATGTCACAAGAAAAAACCTTGGGGCAAGAGTAGGTAACATTTGGCCCTCAAGCTGCTTGAGACTACAACTACCATCATCCCCACTGAGCTAATGGTGGGATAAAGATAATGGGCGTTCCAGTCCCTAACAGCTGGACGGTACAAGGTTGCCCACTCCTGTCTTAGTGCTAACTCTCAGCCTTACCTGGCTCCAGTTCAGATACATGACACTCTTCCACTGCACCAGATGGACTATGCACCTTGGCATCAATCTTGCCCTTTGCTCCATTAAGTCTTATGGCAAAGGATACCGGCTGGTTGACCTTTAACCCAGATTCCTGAGAATAAGATGCAATTACATTTTTAGAACAAGTATCGAGGTAAGAAAGGTTAGAATGTTTCTTTATTAGACAGACTGGACACAATGGACCTGGAGTGCTTTTATCACAGGTAAAAACAAAAGATGGACCTTAGGCAAAACTATTCAACGAGTGAATTGCAGAATGAGCAAATATTTGTATTTTTTTGTGGTATTTTCACTAGTCACAAGTTTATCAGTGTCCTAAAGTATATGGTACTCACTGAATCATAAATGAGAAAGTAACAAGTAATTCTGCGATTTTGTTATACGCACACACACGATGTATGACTCACAGACTTCTGGGATGTGGTCCTGTTTACTAGCAGTTTTATGACCCCCTAGACAGCTGATGAGTTGTTCTCGGGCTACAGAATGCATCCCAGGGCTTTTAACGAATCTCATAGTAACAAAGTAAATTAGGGTGAAAGTCCTTTAAGTTAATTTATGGAAAATAAACTTTTACTTGTGGCTAAGGCATACATTAGGGGGAAGGGAAAGTAGTGACGGGTTATGGCAGAAAGTAGGTGATGGAGAACCTAGGTGCTACAGTGCACTGCGGAGCTTGATAACAGGGCCCAGCCTAATGGAATAATAGGAAAAGGGGGTGTTAGAGGTAGAGAATCACGTGCTGACATGAACAGTGAGTGGCTGGAAAGGTATAGTGCAATTGTTTCTCTGTAACAAAGACGATTTTGAAAGAGCTTTCCAAAGCAAATACATTCATGTTGGCTGTTTTTTATTTAAAATAATCATTTACAAAATATTTATCTTTATTTCTCAGTTGTTGCAAATCTGACAGACACTGCCAAAGAGTACCAGCTGCCCAGTTTCTGAAGGATATTCGTGGTCACTGAATTATTTGAAGCAGAAATGGTTTCTCTTGTTCTGAATAAGTGTCCTGAATATGAGTCAGGAGGAGTCCAACGTATATGAAGAAAGAGGTTCTAAATGGTTCGCTGACTGTGGGTAAGAGAGGGCATGAATCTGGTTTACTGACCAAAAAAGAAGATGTAGAGCTTATGTAGAAAGGTAAATGGGCACCACTTGTGAGTGCAGGTTAGGAGGGAATGACTAGTTTTCAAAAACTAAGCAACTAATCATGTTGCTAATCATGGCTCTTGGTGACGTATAATTTCTGGAGGAAAAGGCGGAGTTTAGACTGGAATACAAGAAGTCTAAAAGTGTCTTGAAGCGTTGCAATCTAGTATGAGAAAGTTTAAGGCAGCCTTTAAAGAATAATTAATTGCGAAGAGATAAGTGGAGGGCAAGTCGGGTTGGGAAAGGGCAAGGTGATGTTGGATGCCTGCTAGGTATGATGGGAAGATTTTAGAGGAGGGTTCCAGTAGGAGAAAAAGACCAGAATTGTAGAGATTGACTGAGTAGATGTGGGCTTTGTCATAGGTCATTTTAGTGCTTGTGCCCAGAGCCTGAAGTGTGATGCAGTTTGCTTTCATGAAGTGATAATTCAGGGCAGGATCACATCTGGTGAGAGGGGACTAAAGAAGAACTCTATTTTGAGCTCACTTGATAGAAGCAAATCTACAGGCAAAAGGTAAAGAGTTGGCTGAAACATTCAAATGTAGCAGAGGTGCAGACAGCTAGGTCCGTATGGAAACTGTTCGGAAAATCTGGAGCTGAGGAAACTAACCAGGGAAATGTTTGAGTGAGATTTAAGAAGGAATAACAGACCAGATTGAGAGGTGATAGTCATTTTTTACTTGGTATATTTTTGGGGAAGACTGATTTTGAGTGAGCCTTCCTAAATAAAGGGAGCAATTTTGAAGACAGGTGCTATAGAAACATCCTTCTGAATTGAAAGTATTAAAGGTAGGAGATTTTCCTAGGAAATTGACTTTTACACCTTATTTTGTTGAAAATGGGAGGATTGGATGAAAGAAAATTGGGGGTGGGGGATATGGAAGAAAGGGAAGGCATTGGGGAGGCTGTAGAGTAACTGCAGGTGGGCAACAATGTGGAAGGGCAGAAATTCTATGGGTTAAAAGGCCCGTTTAACCCTCTGAGTGCCAGAGGGGTTCCCAGTGCATTGTGAAGTGATGAGTTCAGCAGCCTTCTGTCACACCAAGTGTTAAGACTTTGGGGATTTACAAATATTGTATAGGATGCAGATGGTTTATCCCGAAACTGCTCCTCTTTAGCTCCCTGAATACAGTCCAAGGTTACCGGTTAAACAAAAGGTATAGGAAAAAAATATATATTGCAGGGTTGATTCTTCTAAGTAAACTAGGGAAGTTATGTTGATGAGAGGTTAAATTCACAAGTTATTATATTTAAAGCCTGCATATTTTGGGTGTAGTACCTCCATGGTGAGGAGTTTTATAGCAGCACTGTCCCTACATAACTGCTAGAACAGCTCCACCATACGATTCAGGCCATGAAGTTACTGAACTCCACCCCCCCCAAAAAAAAAAAAAAAAAAAAAAAAAAAAAAAAAAAGGATTTTAGTCTTACCTGTTAAATCCTTTTCTCTTAGTCCATATAGGTTACTGGTAACTTTGAGAAGGTGACCGCCCCTTTAATAGGCAGGAACAGTTCTTGAAAAGAAATGCAGGGTGGAGCCTACCTCCTCCCCTAACTGGTCCCCAGCCAATCCTCTCCAGTAAGATTTGAGATGCTTACTATTGACTAGGTAGCAAGAAGGAAAAAGAAGAACCAAGCATGGTCCCTTGACAGGGTGGGAGACCAATAACCTATATGGACTAAATGAAAAGGATTTAACAGGTAAGACTAAAATCCTCTTATCTCTGTCATCCAATACAGGTTACTGGTAACTTTGGGATGTCCAGACATTGAGTTTCCCAGAAGTGGGAAGTAAGGCAAGGACCAGGTGCAGGGCCCCAAAGTCACCAGAGCATATATGAACCATCAGATAATAAAGTAGCCCAACAAATAGCAATGAAGTGTCAACGGACACAAAACTGGGGTATAACACACCAGGAACTGTAACACAGCACACAGAACTAGAGCCAACTGGGCTCAACAGATAAGGAGTACTGAAGAGACAAGACAGGCAAGAAGACCCTAGACAGGCAAGACTGACTCTAGGATCTTCCTACCAAAGCGGGCATTGGCTGATGCCAGGACATCAACATGGTAGTGTTTATAGAAGGTGTGCACAGACGACCAAGTGGCCGCCTTGCATAACTGATCAGCTGAGGCCTGACACTTATTAGGCCCAAGAGGCCTCAACAGACCTGGTGGAATGAGCCATGATACGAAATGGAACAGGCTTCTTCCTCAGTTCATAAGCCTTACAAATAGTAGGGTGGTTTACAAGACAAGGTGTGCAGCTCAGCGACTCAGAGAACAGACAATATCGCCAGGAAAAAAGCCATCTTCCAGGTCAGCAGACACAGAGGAATAATAGCCAAGGACTCAAATGGAAGGCGCTGAAGGACACCCAAAACCAAGTCAAGATCCTGCTGAGGAGCAGGGTTCTTAAAGATAGGATGAGCATGAGCCATGCCCTGAAAGAAAACCTTGACATCTGGAAGGATGGCGATGCTCCTCAAAGAAAACCGAGAGCGCAGACATCTAAACCTTCAAGGAACTCAAGCTGAGAGCCTTATCTACCATGTCCTGCAAAAAAGACAGGATCGTAGGAAGATCAAAGTCATGGGAAAGATCCCTATCAGCATACAAAGAGAAAAGTTGACCAAACTCTATGGTACACCTTAGAGGAAGCAGGCTTGCAGGCACTAAGCATAGTGGCCACCACACCCGAAGAGAAACCCTTCTTCAATATTGAGGATTCAGTCTCCACGTCGTCAAACCCTGTACAACTGTAGAAGAAGATTCGGACGGCGGGGAAGCCAGAAGGGCTCCACCACGGAGAGATACAGAAGCTCCGTAAATAAAGCCTGAAGAGGCCAGTATGGAGCAATCAGAATGACTGGAGAACCTTCCAGACGCAATTACAGCAACACACTGTGTAGCATGGGAATGGGAGGAAAGATGTACTCCAGAGTGAAGTGCCATGGGATCGACATGGCATCCACTGTCAGAGCTAGAGGGTCCCTCCAGAGGGAGCAGAACGATGGAACGTTCCGATTGTGCCTTGTTGTCATCAGGTCGATGCAAGGCAGTCCCCATTTACGAACAGTGAGGCTGCACACTTCTTGATGCAGTTCCCACTCACCACTGTTTCGACTTAGGAAGTCTGCCAGAACTTCGTCTACGTGGGGAGTATGAACTGCGGATATGGCAGGAAGATGTTCTGCCCAAGACAAAATAGCTTTGACTTCCAACCAAGCTGCGAGACTTCTTGTTATGTCTTGCTTGTTGATGTAAACCACAGCCGGGGCATTGTCGGACTGGACTCGCACTGGGCAGTCCTCCAGCTTGAACGTCCAGTACCAAATAGCATGAAATATTGCTCGAAGTTCCAGGACATTGATGGGAAGGAGAGACTCCTCCAGAGACCACCAACCCTGGGCATTCATGTGACCCAGGACTGCACCTCAGCCAGATAGGCTGGCATCTGTAGTACAGTTGTCCAGAAGGATATCAGGAAGGGTCTTCCCTTCAGGAGATTGGGCAGGTTGAACCACCACGGCAGACTCAGTGCCATATTTAGAGGTAGAGAGACGGACATCCGCAGGAGATCCGTCTTGCACTTGCAAACCTGGATCACAAACCTCTGAAGTTCCCTCGTGTGAGCCATGGCAAATGGAACCACTTGTATGGACTTCCCCACTAGAGAGGTCAACTTCTTGTCAGGAACTGGATCGGAAGCCAGGACCGCGGACACTTTGTTGGTGATTTGGTGAGCCACCTCATCCATGAAAAACACTATGCCTTGCCTGGTGTCGAAGATAAGACCCAGAAACACCAGTCTCTGGGATGGTGTCAAATATGACTTGTCCATGTTGAAGATCCATTCATGGTGGGTGAGAACATGAATGCAGTCCTCAACCTGCTGGTGAAGGAGTTCTGGAGATGGTTCCTTCAGGAGCAAGTCGTCCATGTATGGAGTGACTATTACCGTCCCTGTGTAGGATGGACACTAACGCACCCAGGACACGATTGAAGACTTGGGAGCTGTAGTCAGACCAAAGGGAAGAGCAGAAAACTGAAAATGTCCTTGGTTGCATGCAAACCATGGGTACTGCCGGTTCTTTGGATGTATGTCTATGAGGTATGCATCCTGAAGGTCCAGAGAGGTGAGAAATTCCCCAGGAGACATGGTTGCGATCACTGTCCTCAGAGACTCCTGGTGATAATGAGTCTTGACCATGAAGGAATTGAGATTCTTGAGATCCAAAACTGGACAACAGCCACCATCCTTCTTGGAAACCACAAACAGGTTGGAACAGAATCCCGAACCCTTTTCCCTGCTCGGGAAGCGGTCTCAGAACCTCTCTTTGCCTAAAAAGGTCTGGATGGCACAGCTGAAGAGACGGTACTTCTCCGCTCTCTGAGGAGTGTGAGAAGAACCTGAACAGAGGAAGAGAAGTGAAAGGGATCCTATACCCCTCCGAGGCTACCTGCAAAACCCACGGATCCACCACGGTGTCTGTCCAGACATGGAGGAAGTGTCTCAAATGGCCACCCACTGGTGAGAGGGGACCAGGGTTCAGCGAGTCATGTTGAAGAAGGTTTGGAGGTCTTGGGCTTGGTGGGGGACTGCTTGGACTTCCATTGTTGCTTGGGCTTGGAGGAGGAGAGCGGGAGCGGGGCCTGGGGATCCGCCTGGTTCGTGGGACACACTTCAGACTGAAAGGGACGAAAAAGCCGATTCCTTTTAACCAGAGGGTTCTTCTTGGGGACTAAGGGTAACAGTGTACTCTTATCCCCAGTGGCCTCACTGATGAGGTCCTTAAGCTCCGGCCCAAACAAGGACATTCCCTGAAACGAAAGTAAGGCTTTCTTAGAGGCAGTGTCTGAGGACCAGATCTTGAGCCAAAGAGCCCGTCTGGCTATGGCAGACATGGGAGAAACCCTAGTTGCCAACCGGATGGATCAAAGATAGCTGCAGAAACATAATGCTGAGCTTCAGAGATGTTGGCCAGAAGCCGCAGCAGGTCAGCAGTGGGAGCACCCTGATGGACAGCCACAGTGAGCTGTTCAATGGCCATGTTCAACAAAGCAGCAGGATATGAGGGACACAATGAAGTGCCTGCAGTAGGAAAGATGGCCTTTAGGAAGGCCTCAAGCTTCCGGTCAGTCATGAAACACATCAGAAGGGTCCTTGGGAGTCTCAGAGACCAGGGAAATATTCAGCGTGGTGAGTACTGCCCTGATCAGACCTTCAGCTGAAGGATCAGGGTCAGCCTCAAAGGGGTCCCCAAAGAATTGGGCTGTGGCACTTTGATGTGCCTTGGGCTCCAGATTAGAATGATTAGAGTTTTTTCAAAACTAAGAAAACAATAGGAATGTATTGTGTCATATGTAGATTTCTGGACATTGTTGTGCCCAATATGCTAGTTTTTGTCATTACAAGGTTTGATTTTTAGACCTAAGAATACAATAGTAGCTGGTACTGTCATGCAGAGGAGATCTGTCTGACATTTTGGAGTTGGACCTACCTTTTGGGTGAGGTTAGTCTAATAGGGACATTTAAGTGTTTCCTCTGTAATGGCACAATGGGGGTTATGCACCAAGGTGTGATAAAGTGGAGATAACTTCTCCAGTGATATCACTTCTCCAGATACTATATTATTCTATTAAGCCTATGCACTAAGATTTCCAAAGCTTAAGAAATGTTAGTGAATTGGCTCCATAGAATAACAGGAATCGGAGAAGTAATATCACTGGAGAAGTCATCTCTGCTTTATCACGCCTTAGTGAATAACCCTCAAGCTCGCTAAAACGAAGCTGCTGAGCAGTGGCTAGCCTTAGACTGTAGTTGATCTTTCTCACTATTTCAAACTTGTATATGAAAACTCTTGCGGAAAAGGGTAATTCTGATAAACTGCCCCATAGGTGAGAAAAAATTCCCAAAATCCCAAATGAGCTTTTAAATCCCTTGAATGCTAGGGAGGTCTTCAATGCATTGCATTGCTTTGCTATGCGTTGGAGACCTCTTGCATTCAAGGAGCTTAAAATTCCCATTTAAATTGATTGAAATCTGGGGAATTTTTGTCTATGATGCAGTTGGTTTGCCCCAAAATTACTCAAATTCTCTTTTGTAAATAGGCCCTTATGGTGTTTCTGTAAGGCTAGGGAGTAACCCAGATGCGGACACCTTGCTCTCACTGCCTAGGAAAACCAGAAAGAAATACATTTTCCAGAATTCAAGTTGATTTAAATGTGAGTTTTAACCCGTTGAAAGCTAAAAAGAGGTCTCCAACACATGATTTGCATTCAAGCATTTTGGGGGTTAAAACATCCCAATTTAAAACACACTCTCCATGTCCCAAAATTTCTCCACCTCTATAAAATGCATTACTTGGACTCACCGAATCACTTAGGGACACTGAACCACCAATATTCTCACTATTCCATGCTGGACCATACATCTGGTCTAGCATGCAATAGTGATTAGCATACTTATTATCACTGGCGATTAGGTCTCCAGAACATGTGCCAAACCTCTCAGGTTGGGTGGATAATACATTAAGTATAGGATGTGGAATGAGTGGGAGAGGGTGAGAGAAGGAGGGGCTGGGTGGGATGTAGGTGGAGCAAAACAAAGTGGGACAAGCCAGAGTAGGCGGCTAGACCACAAATCTAGGAGACTGCAATCTGGTGAGTGGAACTTCATAAACAAGATCTAAAGCTTCAAGGGTTGTTTTTAAACCATTTTTAACCTCAGAAGCTCAGTGATAAATGTGTCCAATTTGTACTGACCAAAAGCACAGACAAAAATGAAAAAATCCTCATATGTGATAAATTGTGTTACCGTGTCATCAGCTACAAACGAAAGAGGGAGACAGAACAATCACAAAACTGTCAGGGGACGCAATCCTAATGATTTTAGGGAATGCATTGTTGTGTCATTCATTGTCACCCTCTTTAGTTTTTAGCCGAGGTATATGAAGAAGAATCCTGTCAAAAGCTTTTAAATGAAACACAAGAAACCCAACCCAAGTGCCACATTGACCAATTAATGTCCTTGTAGAAAACTGATCATTCAGCAGATCGCAGTGCGGAATCTACATCATAAATGAATGCTAACATCAAAATGTTACAGAAATCATATTCAAAAACGATACATTACATCCCTAAAATAATAAAACATGTTCTGTTCAGAGAGCACAACAATGTAGTGGATACCCCTCTGGCACTCAAAGGGTTAATGATGATTGTTTTGAGAGAAGAGAGTTATTGGTATTTAGTGCACACTGCTCTTTTATTCAGAAAGGCTGTTATTTATCTCAGTCCATTTACAGATTTTCTTGGACAAACCGAAGCTCTGGAAAAGGCAGGAATATATGCTCCATCAAAGCATATGTAAGGCTCGAAGTTTTACAGTACAAGTCATTTAAGTGTATGTTCCATTTAAAAGGGGACCTGCCACCCGACACAATCTTTAGCTTCACTAAGTCCCCATCTGGTGACTAGCTGCTTAGTAGTGCTAGTTGCCAGAATAATTACCTTATTTAATAGATTTCTCCTCTCTTCCATGGGTGACAGGCAGGACGGAGTGCGGACATCTTGCCATAGTGACATCCGCGCGCCTGCGCTGTCAGTCCCAGCCGGGTCTAGGAGGCATTGCAGGAGCCATTCAGCTCCGGAAGGGACTGACAGCGCAGGCGCGCGGATGTCACAATGACAAGATGTCCTCGCTCCGTCCTCCCTGTCACCCATGGAAGAGAGGAGAAATCTATTAAATAAGGTAATTATTCTGGCGTCGCCAGATGGGAACTTAGTGAAGGTAAAGATTGTGTGGGGTGGTAGTTCCCTTTTAAGTACCACATGCAAAAGAAAGGTGGAGCAATTGTGGGGCAAACTAACTGCACAATGAGTTATAAATAAAAACACCCTGGGTTCTCATTGATTTAAGTGGGGCTTTTAACCCTTTTAATGCTAAATGCCTCTAATGCATTGCAACCTCTCCAGAATTCAAAGAGTTTAATGCACCACTGTAATTAAGAATTTATATTTGGCCTCCTATAGTGTAGATGGTTTGCCCCAAACTTGCTTTTTTCTTTTGTGCATAAGACCCCCAGTGGTTGTTTTGTGAGACACCAACTCAGTTTTATAATTGAAGTTGTGGTGCAGGTCTTTTGTGTGACTGCCTCACATCAGTAAAGAGGTGTCCAACATTACCACCTCTGTTTGTTCATTGAATGCCAGAACTATTTACATGGCTTTGCAATGCCACACTTGAAACTTTGCAAGCATCCAAGTTGTTAAGAAAAAACAGTGGTGTTTCCTGCTACTTGTATTTCAGAACCCCTACCAAACTATAAAGCTTGCAGCAGTGCACTTGTCTCTCTATCATGAAGTCTGACATCCGTAACCCTTTGAAGACCAGAGATATGTAAAACATATTGCAGAGCAATCAAGTCTAAGGCACTCCCAGTATTGTTCCATCCAAGACACTTATAATTTATGTTATATAGCCTAAATTGTAAGCCTATGTTGCATTCTACATTAAACCCTCCTAATAATTCCCCCCACCTCAACTTACCTTAACCCTTGAGGGCCACAAAAAATTGTTAATAATGGCAGTGAACACTAATGACCACCATGAATCAATTTTGCAGGATTTGGATTTCCAAAATCGTTTTTTAATCAGCAATGGATACCACGTACATTGAGGCATATAACATGACTATATTGCAGGACTTCGAGAACCCAAACTCCTCCACTGTAGTCATTCTAAGATTCCAATTGGTGGAGTTTGTCTGGAGTCCAGCAAACAGAATCACGTCCACCTCTTCTGACACAATATCCACTACTCATTAGAGACTATAGGAACCAATCTCCAGAGAATTGAGTCATAGGGACACAATTAGGATTGTTTTGCCAGATTAAGGTACTTGTTGGTGTTTTGGGGGCAATATATTTTGGAGGCAGTACACACAAACGAAAATTGAACAATGCTGGGGCAAAAATCTACCTTACAGTGAAGAAATATTAATTCCCATTGATAATGGGACAATTAACCTCGGGAATACTTGAGATCTCTATTGAAATGCTTTTACCTCTCTTCCTATTAAGCAGCGTTGAAGACCTGTCTGGCATGGAAGCAGTTAATAAGCGTCATTAAAATCAATAAGAATTTTTATCTGTTCCCTGTGGTGCAGTTGGTTTGATCCAGAATTACTCCACTTTTGTTTTGTAAATAAAGCCGTTATGTCTTACTGTGATTATATACACTTGGGCTGACTTCTGTATTCAGAGTACAGGGACTTAATTGGTCAATGTGCCAAATTCTGTTGATGTTTCCTTGTGCCTCACCTGAAGGCTGGTGACAGTCAGTTTGCGGGCGTCGTCCGAAGAGGAGATGATGGGGACCAAGAAGGGGCTCTGCGGAATATGCTCGTCATTGAACTTGATGATCACGTCATAGTCTCCTGAGACAAGAAGAAAAAGGATAATATTTAAAAGGTTGAGATAACAGGCTTTCTGAATATAATAGCAGTGCGTACTAATCAAAAAACATTCTCTCTCAATACAAACAGCAAGCACATTAAATAAATAATCTAATCAGGAAAATTTACACATGTAAAAAAAGCAAGTTTAAGATTATATCTTAGGTATGTAGCATATGACTTTTTTTTTTTTTTAGTTCGTTGTAAGTATGTAATATATAATGTTATATCAGCTTATATCATTTTTGCATGTCTTCCTTCAAGAAACATAGCCAAGTGCAGCGGTATGGGACTTAATCAGAGAAGATTTCAAATTAGCCAGATTAAGTAATGCCCTAAGACCACCAAGTTATAAGGAGCCTGAGCTATTTTGGCCACTCCCACATCCTGAGTGTAGCCAGCACAATGCCAATGGGCAGATTTACTAGGTTTCATACCCCTTTACTGGACATAATATAACTTCTCTGGATGCTAGAGAGCTCTCCCGTCACATCGTGAAGGGGCTTGATTATATGTTATAGGCATACCTGGGAACTTTCAGTTGAGGGCTACCCGGAGGGTAGTCCTCTGTTCAGCAGGGGGTAACAAAATTGATGCTAATCGCGTCAAAAAGGGGCGGGGCTTAACTCGAGTGTTGGGGGGATTTAACCCTTTGAGTGCCAGAGTGGTACGGAACGCATTGCATTCCGTACCTCTCTGGCACTCAGAGGGTTAAATGTGTCACGCAGAAGGCTGGGGACGGAGGCACAACGGGAGAAAAAACAGATGTGGCAGAGTTTCAATAGAAACTCTCCACATCCGGAGGAATCTGCCTCTGCCCCGGAGACCCGGTAAAGCTCTGTCAGAACCGGAGTCTCCGAGGCAAATCCGGAGAGTTCCCAGGTATGGTTATAGGCTAAGAGATTTTTCTGTGCTGGGAAACAGTGGCTGGGGCTAATGCGGATGCCTGATCTAAAAGGAAAAAAAATGCAGCACATCATAGGATGACATACCAGGCTCTTGTACTACATAGGAGACACCAGATGAACCATCTTTGCGGTCTTCAAATGAAATCTCTGCTTTGCTTGGACCTTCCACTGCAATAGAAAGCCCTCCAGCACCTGCCTCCCGTGTCCATATGCTGAATTCAGCTGGAGATTAAAATGAACAAAGCATAATTACAGGGACAGTTAAACAGTATATTCTGTGTGTTAATACAATTGATAAATACACAAATGAAAATATAATCTAGCTTCTTCAGATGAAGCAAGTGTTATTGTAGGTTTTTTCAGGCTTCTTTGAGACATGTATGTAATAGAATTAGAAGGAATCACAAGAGGCAAATTGGTGTACCAGAGCCTAATTAGGAACACGCCGTTAACCTAATCAGGTATGCCTTGCACTCTGTGTGCCTTTACAGGTGAAAGCAATGCAGCAGTAGTGTACCTGAATAAAAGAGAATGTTGTCCTTGGGCATTTGTTCAAAAGACAATTTATGGATGTCATGTCTGTGGAGGTGGATATGCCAGTTTGCAGGACCATAGTAAAACTCCACCCACTTCACATAATCTTAAACATTTAAGCAGCAGAGAGATGTACTATGCATTACATAGCAATTACCACGGATTGAACCCCTTTAGGCCCAGTGGAATAATTATATTATTAACGTTTTTTCCTCTGAGGGTTCCATGGAGCATTTTGAACAGAGGTGGACAACATACTGCAATGAAGAGCTCTCTAGAATTCAATGGATTAAAACCCAGCTCAATCAAGAATACTTTCCTACATTTGAGCTTCATGGAGGACACATGGAAGCCAACATGAACTCCAGAACCCCACCAAGAGAGGAGTTCAGCAACAGGGCTATTCACTCTTAGGACATCCAGCTGTTGGGGACTACAACTCCCATCATCCACAACTACAGCTGTTAGCTGGATGCAGATGACAATTGTTGTAGTCGCCAACATCTGGAGAGCCAACAATTTACTACCCCTGTTCTACACAATGCTTACCTGGAACCCCGGCCTCTCCCCTCTCCAGACCAGGACCACCAGCCTTCACTTTCTCTGCTCCACCTTCTCCTAGGGGCCCCACAGTGAACTGGAATGGGCTGCCTGGCACGTGCTCTCCTCTGTACTTCACGCTTACAGTATGGACCCCCATCTCTTGTGGAACAAAACGTACACAAGAAGTGTTCTGCCCTAGGTCAACAATTTCAGCTTCATCCGTCCTTCCCGAGGGGCTGGTCACCTCTGCAGTCATTTCACGCCTGTCGATTTCTGAGGAGACAATATGGAGGATGAATTGCTCTGTAGACAGTACAATTGCAGATCTACATACATGAGAACAAATTAAGACAGCCATCTGACAAAGTAAGTGGAGAAAAGTTGTTGCAAACCAACTGCACCTACAGCTCCAATTTATTGCAGTAGGAATTTTCAAACTTCTTGAATGGTAGAGCTCTACCCAAATAACTTTGTTGCAATAGGTTGGAAACCTCTCCATCTTTCATGCCCCATATAAATCTATGTGAATTGTTATGTGTAGTGGGTTTGCTCCAGAACTGTTCTATGTATGTCTTTGTGTACATGACCAAAAGACTTATTAGTCCATTATCACAGGCAACAGTGCTGTTAGCAATGGAGTAATACAAGTCCTTAAAATCGCATGGGTCCTGCAGCATAAGTATAAATTTATGTACTGGCACACTTCATTATTCCTTTAAAACAAAAATGACCTATAAAATATAAGGAGTGCCATAAAAATTACAGTTTGTGTGCTGAGCAAAACCAGATCGAGAACGGCCCTCAGCAATTGTGTACTCTGCCGAATGGGAAATTTGGCCTCTATTGTTCAGATTAAATTGTTAGCGAGAAATGTCGATTTTAGTTTCATACTGATCGACTTTACAGTAGGAGGATTTGAGATAGAATTGACCACTTTTCTCCAGTTTTTCATCCAGCACATAATCCAAGGAACTTTTATGAGTGTGCACATCCATCCAAGCACTGACCTGTGATAATAATTTTAAGACCTTGAAGGAGATGCACGAAGGTGTGATAAATTAATGATATCACTTCTCCAAGTCCTATGTTAATCCATGGAGCCAATGAAATTCTCCAGTCTTGGAGATCTTAGTGCATAGGGTCCATAGAATAAAATAGGAACTGGAGAAGTGGTATCACTGGAAAAGTAATCTCCGCTTTATCACCTCTTTATCAAACCTTAGTGCATAACCCCTCTTTTATTCTAAATACACCACAAAACAAAACACACAACACAATGAATAACAGCATAATGCAGTATTCTAGAATACTGTGGGTAGTTTCTCAAGCTTTTTTTTTTTTTTTTTTAAAAGGATACGTTCACTTAATATGCAAAATTGTAAATTACAGGGTTTATCCTGCAGAGTAAAAAACAAGAGAACTCACACTACTAAGAGATGTTTATTTAAAAATGTATTGTAGCTCAAACACACATTTTGGGTGCAGAACCTCCATGTCCAGAAATTGTACAGAGGTGCTGTGACTGCAGCAGCTTATGGAAAGTTATCATTGACAAAAGCTGTCCCTAAACAGTGGAAACATAAAATCTCAGACCATGGAAGTATGGCAAACAAGAAATGAAAATGTGAGCTGTGATAGCTTTTGTATAAACCATTACTCTGCAGCAGTAAGAAAGACAAGGAGTTGGCACAAACTTCACTGTGCCATAATATACTAAATCTGTATACTTGCATTGTTAAAATAATACCGGGCGGTGAACCACATAAGATAGGCATAACACTTGCAGGGTACTATAACCTGCTCTGATCAGTGATACTCAGAACACACATGATCCACTGTCTGCTTTATCAAAACATATAATTGATAAAAATTCCCTGATGGGTCCAGATGAAAATGTGTTTCACACACTGAAACTCTAAAATTTTTTTCAAGTGAATATTTTTTTGGAAAGCCCTAAGAGTGCGGACTTGTTATATCCTGATATTTATTCATTTATCCCTATGAACATATGCACCCAGGACATATTTTGAAAAGTAAGACTGCTTCCCAACTGGTCTATATATCTGTATATGCCCAATACAATACACTCAATGTGTTTTAGGACCCAAGGCCCCTTTTTTCAGGGGCCTTTGAGTCCCGAAATGCATTGAAAGTATTGTATTGGGCATGCATATATATTGAGGACATTTTTATCAATAAATAATATATGATTTGAGAAAGTGAACAGCGGATCCTGCGTTTCCAGAGTATCACCAAGCAGAGCAGGCTATAATACCCTGCTTGTCTTATACTGGTTGTGTGGTTCACCAACCTGTATTATTTCTACACTGTCAGTATACAAATTTACTTATTATATTTGATATTTTGGGACAGTGTAGTCTGCGCCTCCTTTTATTTCTTCTTTGCTTTATGAAGGATTTCAGACATCTCTGGATCACTTTTTTTTTTGGAGAACAGTGACTATAATTCATACTGCGAGTTCACCTAGTGAGGGCAGTGTGAATCCCCCATATGCCTACTTGACCACTGTGTAGAGGTCAGATATACTGTAAGTATAATGGTGGAGGCCACACTGAAGCCTCGTTTATGCACTAGGATTGCCTCTCATTTTGTTTCTCTGAAGTAGAAGTACACTCAGCAGGATAACGCTTTCCCTCAAGTAAGGAGTGCAAGTGTGTTGTGTACCTCGGCCCTGTGAAAAACAGAATTTTCCATAGTACGTTTTTAATATATATATATATATATATATAAATGTTACAAGCTTTTTAAAGAAGTAACATACTAAATCCTCAATTGTCAACGGATAACTTAGTGTCTTTTCTTCTCAGATCATTACACAAAAGAAAATGAGTATTGCAACAGGATTCATTTATTGGTGTTTTTAGTGTTAGAATATTGTGAAACACATTGCAAAGCAATGCACTGCCCACCCCCGTAGCACTCAAGAGGTTAATGATAGTGGCACATATAAAAATTATATTATATATATATATATATATACATACATACATATACACACACACACACACACACACACACAATTAACCCTTTAAGGACTAGAGATGTACTTAAATGGTTAAACAAGTAATAAATAGCAATCAAGCCCACACAGAAATGTATTGACACTGCTTTGCAAACCAACCATGCAAATAAAGAAGTCATTACTGCCAATCAGAAGTCTGGCCATGCCAAGCTCTTTACCACACCCTCTGTGCCTATAGACCCTGCTCTGTGAAGGGCCCTCGTCTCTGGAACCCAGGCGGGATGCTTTGGGCAAGTCAGCTGGTTGATTGGCTTCTGCAGAGTACAAGGCCCAGAAAGTAGTGAACGAGAAAGAGCCTCCCGAGACAGAGCCATTTGGAACCAAGCAGCTAAGGAAGTGCAACACAGAGAGAGACAGGACTATAGAGCAATGCACCAGATTATACCAGGTAAGTGGTATGCAACCTTCAGCTGTTTGGAACAACTCCCATCATGCCCTACCAGCCATTGGCTGAATACAATCTGTCTACATATATTTGCCGCATATATTTCTCTACCTAAACATGTGGCTCAGCTCCTGGCCACACAATAATAATTTAGTTATGCATATCATTATTCAGGGCTGATTTTCAGCCAGATCACGCCAGACTGATGACCCTATACCTGTTTGCCTCTGGGATGTCAGTGCTTCATCCAAATTATACTATAAAAACATGACTAATTCATTATAACGCTCCTTACTTGATCTTTAACAATTAGGCAATCTTTTAATACAGTGTTCCTTGAAGTGGGTCCTTTTACAAGCCTAAAGCATAGGATTGGACTGTAGGGTAATTTAGTTGGTGAAGGGAAGTGGATAGGGAAGAGCATACAGTCATGTGAAAAAGAAAGTACACCCTCTTTGAATTCTATGGTTTTACATATCAGCACATAATAACAATAATATGTTCCTTAGCAGATCTAAAAATTAGGTGACTACAACTTCAAATGAACACCACATGACATATTACACTGTAACAGGATTTAAAGGGATAGTAATACTTCATTTTAACTTTATTTTATTTTGTAGGCATTAAAAAAACATGAAGAATGATATAAGTCTTACCTCTGAAACATTTATGGTTTAAGAGATATTCACAAACAAAGTATCCCCCCCCCTGTTCAACCAGATCAGAAGGGAGGTGCCCAGGTAGACTGCAGAGAGGGACAATCTTCAATTAAGATAATGGAAAAAGCTGAAAAACTTGTCAAGGGGGGGAAGGGCTTTCATTGTTTTCATACAAAGAAAATTGTCCCCTTCTGTTATCTGTCCTGTCATACAACCAGACTCACATCTGAGAAGAGATGGCTTACACTAGGTAAAAGGGGCGGGGAGGGGAACTTTTCTTGTGAATATCTCATAAACCATAAAGGTTTGAGAGATAAGACTTATATCATTCTTCATGTTTTTTTAATGCCTACAAAATAAAATAAAGTTAAAACGAAGTATTACTATCCCTTTAACAAAAATAAAGCCAAAATGGAGAAGCCATGTGTGAAAAACTAAGTACACCCTTACTGCTTCCATAGGAATTAAGACGCTACGTAGCAGACAGGTGCTTTTAATCAAATGCTCTTGATTAATTGATCAGCAAGTGTGACACCTATAAAAGCCAATGTTTTAGCAGTTTGCTGGTCTGGAGCATTCGGGTGTGTGTTAACACAATGCTAAGGAGGAAAGACATCAGCAATAATCTTAGAAGCAATTGTTGCTGCCCATTAATCTGGGAAGGGTTATAAGGCCATTTCTAAACAATGTAAAGTCAGTCATTCTACAGTGAGAAAGATTATTCAAAAGTGGAGACCTTGCAATTCTCATTGAAACTGCAAAAAAAAAAAAAAAAAAAAAAAACAAGAGTTACATCTCAGACTCTACATGCCTCAGTCAGCATGTTAAATGTTAAAGTTCATGACAGTACTAACTAACTAACCACAAGACTTCTGGAACAACATCCTTTGGACAGACGAGACCAAAGTGGAGATGTTTGGTGAAAACCAAACAGAATATCAGCACAAACACCTCATACCAACTGTCAAGCATGGTGGTAGAGGGATGATGATTGGGTTTATTTTGCAGCCACAGGACCTGGGAACCTTGCTGTCACTGAGTCGACCATAAACTCCTCTGTATACCAAATTATTCTAGAGTCAAATGTGAGGCCATCTGTACGACAGCTAAAGCTTGGCCGAAATTGGGTCATGAAACAGGTGATCCCAAGCACACCCGCAAATCTACAACAGAACAGCTGAAAAAAAGAATCAAGTTCTTGAAATGGCCCAGTCAAAGTCCAGACCTCACCTGACTGAAATGGTGTGGTGGGACCGTAAGAGAGCTGTGCACAAATGCCTGCAAACCTCAATGAACTGAAGCAGTGTTGTAAAGAAAGTGGGCCAAAATTCCTCCACAGCGATGTGAGAGACTAAAATTCATACAGAAAACAATTACTTCAAGTTATTGCTGCTAAAGGTGGTTCTACCAGCTATTGAATCATAAGGTGTACTTAGTTTTTCACACATGGCTTCTCCATGACATGGTGTAATGGGTCATGTGTTGTTGTTCATCTAAGGTTGTATTTACCTAATTTTTAGACCTGATACGGAACAGATGATTGTTATTATGTCCTGATATGCAAAACCAGAGAGTTCAAAGAGGGTGTACTTTCTTTTTCACAGGACTGTAGCTCCTTAAGCAATCGATTACACATCTTCTCACATTCAACTGGTGGCAGAGTAAGCAGCATCCCTCAATTTCACCTAAAAGCTGATGTTGTCTTTGCTGTCACACATTTATTTCCTTGTGAGACAGGGAAGTTATAACCTGTTTGTTTTAAGTTATCTTAGGCCAGTGCCATATATGTATTCTTCCCCGGACTTCAGATGAAGGTTAGGTGGGCAATGTTGGCCAGAAAATGGGGTATTATATTGGGTCTTATTATATTGGTGTCCAAGTTTAGACAATCTGTTTTAACATTCATGTTATGTTATCAAGCAAACTGAGAATTTTTCTGTGACCTTTTTTCAATCCATAATAAGTAGTGAGTGCATTTTATTGAGGTCTGTGATAGTGCACGGTATCTGGAACATAGGTAAAACATGTAGCAAAATGTAAGGTAGGTTATTAGCCTAGCAATGGATTGAGTTTAACATTCTGTGTAAATTCTCATTTCGTATATTCTTGTCATTAATATCATAACATTATTGTAGGATCTGCCTCTTAATTCACCGTTTAATCAGTCTGGGACCTTGAGAAAATAACTTTGGATACTTTTGCTTTAGGTGACCAGATACCTTTAGTTTTAGAAAACCACATCTATATACTATTCTTTGCATTGGTTTTTCTATAGCAGAATTTCTCAGCCATGGTCTTCCAGCTCCCCTAAGGCATTGGTGAGCAACATCAGGCATTCCCACTTTTCATTCAGACTGACAATTCCCATCATGATGAAAATTGTATTTCTGATCAGCTGAAAGGCCTCAAGCTGCTCAGCCTTGCCCTAAGGCCTCTCACGTTGCTGATTATATTGCAGTGTTTTGAAACACTGTTTTAATTTCTAGTGAACATAACACAATGTGACTTCATACTGGAGCAAATCGCAAAGCATGTCACAAGGGAATGCAACTTGCTACATCTTTCCTGCTTGTAAGTGTTGTGCAAAATGCCGTACAGCAGCGATATCTGTTTGGTGCCTATGGGCCGTGGTGAAGAACTGTTCACACTAGCGATTTGGATGCGCATTGGAATGTGGGTATCAGCCATTGATCTATGGTTGAAGACTGTATGGTTGACCAATTTCACACCTCTGCCATACCACGTTAGCTACTAGGCCACTGGAGGAATGCAGAGATATGAAGGGCAAATAGACTTTGCGACTGATCTGCGCCACATCTTAACTCACTCAAATCACCAGTGTAAATGAGACCTTAACAATGCATATTTAATGGATTTGCTTGCATTATTATAGGTGTGTAATTAGTGGATCATTGTTTCTGATCAGTTCACCTGGACTCGGGCAGCAAAATCACCAAAATCTGCACTGTTTGGGGTACTAGAATAACAGCAGAGAAAATCTACAGCAGTGGTGCTCAACCAGAGTGCTGTGGCACTTTAGTGTGCCAATGGAACCACCTTAGGATGACACCTTCTATCTAGACTTTCCCAAAAATGTGAATTTTCAGTTTCAAATGTATAATTATGCAAAATATATACAAATTTCTGTCATTCTAATTGTGAGCTAAGAATAACTACATATTTATGTATTTGCTCCATTCATTCTGCTCTGCACAAAAAGCTAGTGGGGCCCTGAAAATTTCTCACAAAACAATGTAAGGATATAGGATTTTTATAGACACAGCCTTCTACAGTTCTGTCATTTGTGACCCTCCATTCATGATCTCCTGTGTGCCACCCATGCTCTGAATGAAGAAGGGGTGTGTTTGGCAGCTGGCTCAGGTACTTAAAAGCCAATGTTACTGGCTGGTGCCCACATGGATCAGCCATTCAATGAAAATGGACATAAGTATTGTAATCTCTAAAACTCATGAGAAGACAGCCTACAACCCCACAGGGGTCAGTGCAGTCCTTCCTTTCTGTACTTACGCTGGAATTTAGTGCTTTCACACAAGACAATTGATTCCCAAGTGAAAGGCACCAGCATTGTACCTTTCACAACAGACATCAACAACTGCACCACTGACATGTGAAACGGTCCTTATGAACAACCAGAGGATTTGAGAGCAGATAACGGATTGCTCAATCTATCTGAATTGCTCTTGGTACTAATTTTCAAATTTACGTACACATGGCCATAGCTACGTATTTTTATCTGACGGTAAGCGACAGGACTCTAAAGTGGTCCACATGCTAAACTTCAGTAGGAAACAATGGGAGGAACAACACACAAATGGGACCTCCGCTCACCTGGTATTTTTAAATTCAGTTCGCAGATGCCTCCCACTGTAGCAACCGACGGAGCTTTTCTCCTGCGCGTAATACTCTCCTTCACTTTCCCCTCTCCTGATACTTTGGCTGTGAATGGGCTTCCTGCAATAAGAACAAAATGGAAGGCCTGATTAACCCCCTTGGATGCTAGGCATAATTCCAACAGAGCCTAGGGGGTTAAAGAGGCATCACCACGGATATCTGGGTTTACAAAAACTCTTTTTCCAGACCACTGGAATGATCAGTTGACTAAGTGAAAAAGTGGACCATTTCTGGACTACACCAAATACACAACAGGTGGCTGAAATACCCAAAATAATCATGGATTTAAAAGGACTTGAATGCAAGAGAGGGCTTGCTTTTGCAATGTGTTGGAGACCCCTGTAGTAATCAGAAGTTAAGAAGGACCATTTAAATCCATGAGATTTTTAGGGTATTTTTATCTGTCGCCTAAGATGCATTTGGTGTACTCCAGAATTATTCATCTTTAACTTCCCAAATATGGCTCAAAGTCTCCATAATGGAACTTTTTGGCAAATAAAGACAATTGTGAACAAAGTCAGAACAGACAAGTTTGACTACTGATATGTTGTCCTGCCCAACAGGAAATCTAATTTTGATTGAAGAATTTTTTTTTGTCAATTTTGATTACCTGGAACATGTTCATCTGCAAATTTAATGGACACAATGTAAACCCCGGGCTCCATTGGGCAGTAAGAGACCTGGCAAGTTCCATCCTCCAAGTCTTCAGTTTGGATGTCAACTTTACTGGGTCCTTCCACTGACAACGATAATCCTCCAAATCCTAGAATGTACATGATGTCACCATTAACCTACATTCATTGAGTTGGCCAACTCTCTTTAGTGGCTGTTTTTAGACTACAATTTCCATCAACCCTGGTAAGCTGAGAATGATGTAAATTTAAGTCCAAGTACAGCTAGATCAGTAATTCTTAATAGTAGTCCTCATGACAAACCAAGATGCCACGTAAAAAAACAACACCAACATCCCTCACTTACCTTAAATGGATACTAACAACAAACCTACACATAAAGGGACACTGACAATTTGTGACAACACTATGTTGCAGCTGGCTTGCTCCATAATTATTCTACTTTGCCATTTTGTACAAATGCTCCTAAATGGTCTTAAGGGAGAGGAAAAGGAGAAGGGACAACAAACAGAGGGGCGCCCTGTGTGTATCAATTTTATAGATCTTAGACCATCACCATATACCCTATAAGTGCGCATTCACACTTGTAATGGCCGGTTAATTACATATATCAAAACCAGAAAACAGGCATCTGGGGTTAATTCCTGCCCCCCCACCCGTCTCAGGATCACTGGATATAATTATTGGCTGCTCTCTCTCAAACCATTCTCCCCACAGCAGCACAAATATCTCCAAAAGAAACAAAAGAGGCGCCCAATAGTGTAACACAGTTGCAGAGAAATAGATCAGTGTAAATGACAAAACTATTCCTCACAAACAGAGTGGTTAGGCTGCTGAGATCAGTCAGACTAACACATGAGCATACGGAGAGCATATACCTGTCTCTACTCGGGAATATCTTCAGAGTCTGGCTTGTTTACAAATGTACAAGTTCAGCATTCACAGGCGGAGGCTCTTTCAAGTAGAAATCTCACACAAAATGTATTTAAAATACAATGGGCTTGAACGTCCAAGCCCATTGTATTTTAAATTTGCTCATGTGTTAGTGTGACTGATCTCAGAAGCCTAACCACTCTATTTGTGAGTAATAGTTTATTCATTTACATTCTGCTATTTTTCTGAAACTGTGTTACACTATTGGGTGCCTCTTTTGTTTCATTTGGAGCTATCCTCAGGGGAGTCTAACAGATCAGTCGCTCATTCATTTAATTAACCCCTAACCCGCTGTAGTCCTGAAGAGCTGAAAGGTCTCAGGTTGGCTACCAATTCTTTACACCAATGGTTCTCAACCCTATTCTCATTTTATTTACAGCACATAGTCCAATCTTAATTCTTAAAACTTGTCTTATGGAGACAGGTTCACCTTAAAGGGGTAATAATAAAATAAAATACTTTATTTTATTTTGTAGGCATTAAAAAAACATGAAGAACGATATAAGTCTTATCTCTCAAACCTTTATGGTTTAAGAGATATTCACAAGCAAAGTTTCCCCCTCCCGCCCCTTTTACCTACTGTAAACAATCTCTTCTCAGATGTGGAATGCAGTCCATAGACTGGACAGATAACAGAAGCGGACAATCTTCTTCCTATGAAAACAATGAAAGCCCTGCCCCCCTTGACAAGCTTTTCAGGTTTTTCCCTTATCTTAATTGAAGACTGACCCTCTCTGCAGTCTACCTGGGCACCTCCCTTCTGCTCTGGCTGAACAGTGTGACATCAGTAAAAGGGGCGGGAGGGGGACACTGTCATTGAATTACTCCTGAACTACAACTCTGACAGAATTGAAATAACACTCTCGAAGGTCCAAATACTATGATGATTAATTAGAGCTGTTTTTATTATGAAACATTACAATCCCTTTAAGAACAGGTAGACTGCAGTCTTAAAGATCAGAGAAGTGCACAATGCATTGGCCAATGACAGAAAATTATCATAAAGTGCCAGCCAACAAATAAAGACTAATTAAATTTATATTACAGACAAATGGAGAGTAAACATATATAAAATATTTTCTTATTATCTTTAACCTCTTAAGGACCAGCTCACACTGAAGGACTGCAGAGCTTTTTTTTTTTTTTTGTTACTGGAATCAGAGGTCTCTGAACGGTGTGCAGCAGTGTAGGGACCCCTAAACGTACATATACATCATGGGTCTTTAACCACCTTAAGGACCGGCCATGTGCACACGAGGCCGGCACTTAAGGACCATGGAACATTTTTTTTTGTATCCGGTTCCAGGTTCTCCCCGAATTGCATGCAGCCCGTAATTCTATAATGGTCCTGTTTATTTTGAAAGTTATAAGTTTTATTATCCTTTTTTTTTTATTTAGATTAGTTTCTAGGATATTTCAATTTACAGATTATGGCAATTAAGGCATGCTGTGACACTTAACCCTTTAAATACTATGGGAGGTGGCAAAGCCAAGTGTCAGTGAGTGAGGGAGGTAAGACAGGAAGTGCCTGCACCTCCTTAATTTGTATCTAACGTAACTAATTTTTTAAATAAAAAAGGCTAATGCAATATAGATAATGTTGAAAGCTCTTTCAGAATCCCCAAAGCTGTTTGTAGGTAATAGGGTCCCTTTAACTAAACTTATCTTAAGGTGACATATAGACTAAGTAAGACTGGCCCATATTTATAACAAACTGGAGTTACTCTGGAGTACACAACCACATTCACAGGGGACAACTACAAATTCCTAAATTTCCATGCAGTTGAACAGAGCTTTGTAACCACCATTGATTGCCAGAATGGTCTCCAATGCATTGAGATCCTCTAGCATTCAAGGGGTTAAAAGCCCAATCCTTGTATAATAATTCACTAAGATGTTTGTCACAATGCAGTCATGCGCAGTAGAGACTGCCTGCGTTCAGGCAGTCTCTGCTGCACATGATTGCATCTCGTGAGTGAGGCGACACAAGACTGCATCGTGTGAAGCAGTGAGGGAGTGGCCTCTTAACCCTTTGAGTACCAAAGGGGTACACAATGCATTGCAAAGCAATGCGTTGCGTACCCCTCGAACTCAAAGGGTTAACATTACCCGTACCTTGGCCCCTGTACACGGGCTTTTACACTAGTTTAATATAAAGTGAGAGTAATGTTTCACAAAAAAGCAGCTCCAATTAATCTTCATAGTATTTGGGCCATGGAGAGTGTTATTTCAATACTGTCAGAGTTGCAGTTCAAGAATAATTGAATGATAAAATATCCCCCTCCCGCCCCTATTACTGATGTAACACTACTCACCTCAGAGCAGCAAGACTGTCCGGATGGATCGATGAGAGGGACAATCTTCAACGAGCATAAGGAAAAACCTGAAAAAACCTGTCAAGGAGGGCAGGGAGGGCTTTAATTGTTCTCACAGTAAGAAGATTTCCCTTTGAGCTGTCTGGTCCCAGGACCAGATTCCACATCTGAGGGGAGGTTGCTTACACTAGGTTAAAAGGGGCGGGAGGGGATACTTTATCATTCAATTACTCTTGAACTACAGCTCTGACAATATTGAAATAACACTCTCCATGGCCCAAATACCAGGAAGATTACTTGGAGCTGCTTTTATTTTGAAACATTACTATTCCTTTAACATAATTTGTATTTGTCCCCCATGAGTTGGTTTACTCCAGAATAACTTCAGCTTTTATAAATGTGGGGTGATATTCTTAACCCTTTGAGTGCCAGAGGGGTATGCAACGCATTGAAAAGCAATGTGTTGCGTATCCCTGTGGCACTCAAAGGGTTAAAAACCTGACCTTCGTGTCAGAATTACCGCTCTACAGAGACAAGTGACTCAACCCCAGATCAAGTAGAATATATTTCTATGGCTGAAATACACTACAAGTATGCTGAATCATGCACAGAATCATGTCAGAGCCTGCAAGGTATTACAACAAAGGAAAAATAAATAGGTTTCCACACCTCAAACTAAATTGGCATGAATGTAACTCATTAAGGACCAGACGCAAGTGTCCTGATGAAATTGCTGATGTTGCATTGAAACGTTGACACTACAATAAATTTAATATTGTTTTTGTTCAAAACCTGAGAGTGCTTGTACACTATTTGTTACATGTACTAACTACATCCCAAGTACTTGAGTACCCAGGAGAATTAACCATTTGGTTGAAGTGCTTCCCAATCGGCTATATACACACACATATACACACACACACATACACACCACACTGGTCCAATCACAAATCCCACTGACCTGCTTCTCTGGTGTCCACAACAAAATCAGACATTTCAAAAGTGCGTCCTTCAGTCAGTCCGGGGCCGAAGACTTTGACTTTACTAGCATCCCCTATTTCGGACTGGAAAACCATGATGGATATAGGACTGTTAGGCACATGACGTCCATTTTTCTTTATGCTGACTAAGTGTTCGCCAACTTCCCGAGGAATAAAGGATATGCCTGGAAGTCACAAGAAACGCATTTAGAGCTGCAGAAACGGATACGGAGAACAAAACAGAATAAGTAATAAGAATTAGTCACAATCTGAGACTGAGGAACATCCATAAGAATTAAGGGATCAGTGAACCACGCCTAACTAATCTGTGAGCCCCATGTTTTTAAAAGAAAAATTAAAGGTGTGTGTGTGTGTGGGGGGGGGGTTTAGAAATTGTGATCTAAATCCAAAGTGCATTTGTCACTTTTTAAAGTTAGAAAAAACACCAGCTCACTTTTGAAAATCTGACATTATGATATTAAGAAAAAAAGGTGAAAAACATTGTAAATGGCCTTATGAACAAGAAAAAGGGTTAATTCTAGAACAAACCATGCATGCAATGGGAGGAGAAATAAAAATTATCAATTTAAATGGGACTTTAACCCCCTGAACGCAACAGAGGTCTTGAGTGCAAGGAAAGGGTTAAAAACCTATTTCAGTCAATGTGAATATTGATATTTATTATTACTCCCCTATGGTACACTTGGCTTAGCCCACTATTAATCCACTTTGTCCTTATATAAAACGACCCATTTCAACCTCTGACTGCCAGAGAGGTATTAAACGTATTACAATGCAATGCGTTGGACACCTATGTGCCACTCAAAAGGTTAAGTACTATCAAAGGTGACACCCCCCTCAAACATGCACCCTACTACTGAAATCTGCAACTCAGCTGTTATATTTATCAAGGTAACTTGCATGGTTGTATAACAGAATTATATACAGTATAAAAACGACAGTGTGATCAGTGAATCTTTACTGTAAGGCTAGCAACTGCACTAATTGCATGCCAGGGGAAGGTCACCCCAGTCCACAAATGACCATAATAGGCCACTGTTCAAGGGAATCCATGCTTGAGTGTCAGTTAATCAGTGTCGCAGTCATCTTCATTGATGAGCTGTTTTCAAGCTGAAGTATCCTTGGAGTCATACCTTGTGTTTAGACTTCTTTATTACATGCTGTATGAATATATCTGAATTACAATAATAAACTATCTCCTATCAACTTCTATAGTCAATATTTTGAAAATGTTGTGACTGCACCTTAAAATCCCTTTCTTACCAATGTGGTTGTTGGGGAGTCTCTTCAGAATACAGGGCTCATCATGACCAGATGGTGCCTTAATGCTTGCAGACAAGAGGCTGAGATCAGTCTCATTGATATCAAGCAGGAAGTCAGCTGTGGAGCCGAGCTTCACTTGAGAACGTCTCCTGCTATCATCTGAAAGAAGAACCAGGAACATTGACATCAGTCTTCATATGATATGCTTAAAATAAATTTGTTTAAAACTATAGTAAACTAGTTGAGAGAGTGATTAAGTCACGCGCTCTAAAGACACCCGCTTAATTGTAATTTTCATTTAAAACTCCCCTTTTCCAGACCCCTTTCAGAGCTAGCTTCTTGACTCAGAACAAACAGGAGAAGGTGCAAACAACAACTTTTGATATCCCAATAATGGAAAAGAAATAGAACATACTCACATAAGTACATGTTCTATTTGTTTTCCATTACTGGGATATCAAGAGCTGTTTGCACACTGTTGTTCTTTGTTAAGGATTCTGGAATGGGGTCCTGAGGGTCTTGGAGTGCAGCATTCACACACAAAGTATGATTGAGTGAGGGCAGTCTTGAATCCCTCATCTGCTCATCCCACCACTTCTAAGCAATCCTGTCATTGTGAATATAGTGATCGGTGGTGGCTGTGTGAACACTACAAATCACACTAGGAGCTCCCCTCACGTTTTCTTTTTTCTTGATTCAGAAGCAAGTGGCTGCGTTTACCTGACCAGATAACTCCTATGGAGCGGAGTTAGCTTTGGTAACTGCGTTCCGACTGAAAGAGATACTTCCCTTATCTGAATACTTTCACCAAGGCCTGAACATGAACCTTTGCTGTAGCAAGTCATCAGGACTCCATTTTACATTTTTTCAATGCTGGCTATAATATTCAGTGGTATTCAACTTTCAGCTCTCCAACCCTTGGAGACTATGACTCACTTCGTCCCCAGTCGGCCTTTGGCTGGCTGGGGAGAACACTAGCTGTATTCTCAGGCAGCTGCAGTGTTGAAGATTGCCTGCCACTTTATGACGGTAAACTGTAATAGATGCAACGAGCACCTCAGGCTATACATTGCAATTTGTTTAACCACATTTCCACCCACCAGATTTTGCTTTGCAAATCGCCATTAAAGGGATCGTAATACTTAAATTTTTTTTTTTTTTTTTTTTTACAACTCTTTTGTAGGGTTTATCCCCGTGATTAAAGCAAAGGTACTCCCACTGCAAAGTTTTTTACTCAAATGTTATAGCAGATTAAACAAATTTTTTAGGTGCAGTATCACAGTGTCCTGAAATTGTACGGTGCCACTGTTGCTACACCATCCTATGGATAGCGCTGGTCAGTTGACCATAAATCTCCATAGGATGGTGTAGCAACAGCTCCACTGTACAATTTCAGGCCACTGAGATACTGCACCTAAAAAAATCTAGTTTGAGCTTCAATAACTTTTTAATAAAAAACTCTTAGCAGTGGCAGTACCCTTGTTTT
Source organism: Rhinophrynus dorsalis (assembly GCA_037306005.1). NCBI lineage: Eukaryota > Metazoa > Chordata > Amphibia > Anura > Rhinophrynidae > Rhinophrynus > Rhinophrynus dorsalis. Next base: position 74,335,774 of record CM074722.1, read on the forward strand.
ACTCAGGGAGATAAACCCTACAATATATATTTTTTACATTTTAAGAATTACTATCCCTTTAACAAGATAAACATTAAAAGTCAATATTTGTTCCTACTTACCTGTGATCTTTGCAACAAATGGACTGCCAGCAATGTGGGTATCATTGTACTTCACCAGGATGCTGTAATCTCCTGGCAGAGTTGGCAGGTAAGTCACACTGCAGGTACCATCCTTGTTATCAATACAGCTGATCTCTGCTTTTGAGGGTCCTTCAATAGCCAGGTCCAGTCCCCCTAATTGAAATTAAATGACAATGAAACACAGAACAGGAGTATTCTTGGTCTGTTTGGCTTACATGTACACAAAAACTGTGGATATACTTTTGCAGGACATATGCTGAAATAAGGCACATTTATATGCAAAGTTCAGTTTACGGTTAATGTTAGGAAGGTCTAATCCTAATGGTATGAGCCAGTGGTTCTCAACCTTTTTTCAGTCAAGGCACCCCTACACACTGTTCGGAATTCCCGGAGCACCCCTAACTTCTCAAAAGTTGTATAAGAGTGTGTAATGAAGAAGATATGTATAAGAGTAGTTACTTTTACCTCCCAAATTCAGAATAACATAATGGAGCATAGCAAATATTAGTTATATATTGGGGATAAGTATAACAAAAAACTCCTATTGATTTCTCCCCCATGTACTTCTTTCTCCCCCATGTACTTCTTTCTCTCCCTTGTGCCTCTCTTTCTCCCCCATGTACTTTTCTCTCCCTTCTGCCTCTCTTTCTTCCACTTGTGCCTCTCTTTCTCCCCCATGTACTTCTTTCTCTCCCTTGTACTTCTTTCTACCCCATGTGCCTCTTTCTCCCCCTTGTACTTCTTTCTCCCACTTGTGCCTCTCTTTCTCCCCCATGTACTTTCTCCCCCTTGTGCATCTTTCTCCCCCATGTATCTCTTTCTCCCCCCTTGCACCTCTCTTTCTCCCCCATGTACTTTCTCCCCCTTGTGCCTCTCTTTCTCCCCCATGTACTTTCTCCCCCATGTGTCTCTTTCTCCCCCCTTGCACCTCTCTTTCACCCCTTTGTACCCCTCTTCCTCTAGACTGTCGCTCTCCTTGTCACTGCTGCACTTGCTGCCGGTCACCTGTGGCTGGCTGTCTCTAAGTTCCCTCCTACCCGCCCGCATCATCACGCGCCCCTGCGGGCCGTGATGACATACAGACAGAGAAGAGGAAGAGGGCAGAGGCACCGGAAGAGAAGCACTTGCTGCCAGCAGACTGATCGTTACTGTCTGGCTGCAAGCGCTTCTCTTCCGGTGCCTCTGCCCTCTTCCTCTTCTCTGTCTGTATGTCATCACGGCCCGCAGCCCTAAACGCTATACATTCCGCGGCACCCCTAGAGGGTGTCCGCGGCACACCAAAGTGCCACGGCACACCGGTTGAGAAACACTGGTATGAGCAGTATAAAGATAATTATGTTACTACCACGTGCTATGGAGAGCATATGAAAAATTATATGGTATGTTCACACAAGGTGGTACTGGTGCCAACCGTTTAATAAAAAATTAGCTGTAATAACTCTGGAATTAAACATCTCTCAGAAATAGGAACATACACTGCCAGTCTTCATACATGTGATGTTACAGGGAGCAAAACAAACCTACATCAAGTCATACTATCAAAATCCTACATAATAATTCACTAGGATGTTTGTCAGAAGCCGTCATGCGCAGTAGTGACTGCCTGAATGCACAGAATGCTGGGAGTTCTGTGCTGGGAGCATTCTGTGCATTCGGGCAGTCTCTACAGTGCATGATTGCGTTGGTGGCAGGACGCAAAGCAGGACCGGCTTCTTAACCCTCTGAGTGCCAGAGGGGTACGCGTACCCCTCTGGCACTCAAAAGGGTTAACATCACCCGGACCTTGGCCCGTGTAAACGGGCTTTTACACTAGTTTCTTATAAAATATCAGTGCAATTTGCTCCATAATTGTCACAAATTAAATGTACATGTAGCATCCAGTCAGTTTGAAAGTCCTGTCTCTTATCTGGGGAAATACCCAAAATATGACCTTCTCTCATACTAGAGGCCATCACAACATTCATTTCTCTCCGCAATCACAGGTCTACTGCATCTGGTTACTAATTGGCCCACATTTTTAATTTCACCTAAAACAGCAGTAAAGCTATTGGACACTTGACCATGGTGGTTACCTAAACACAAAAACGTTACCTTCTCCAGCATCTTCCGTTATAATAGTGAAAGTTGCAGGCTTGTTTGCTACCCCATAAATAAGGCCGGGTCCATATGCAGAGACACTTCCAGTGTTAGGGTAGTTCACGTAGAACTGCAGTGGGCTCTCTATGTGAATAAGAAAGTGATTAAAGACTATGTGAAATTGCTGGTGATAGTTCTCTCCATGATTTATCATTTAACACTTCCCAATATAACCCCACACAATGTACTATAGCCAGAAAATCCTAATAGCTGCTATGGATTTTCCCTTTCTTCTTGACTCAAGAGATCTCTTCAATCAGCCCTGGCTGCCATGCCCATCGAGTCAGACATGACACTTGCTAACAGGACCTCAGACTCTGCTCACAGCACATGGTAATCTTAAACCTTTAAGGACCAGAGGGGGTGCAACACACTGATTCGAAATGCATTGTGCACTCCTCTGGCCTTTAACCCTTTGAATGCCAGAGCCTTATCAAGCACACTGCACTGGAATACACTGGATTCTTCTCAAGCACTCAGTTCTTAACCCTCTGAATGCAGGATTGCTTTGCAATGTGTTGCACATCACTCTGGCACTCAAAGGGTTAAGTGGATTTGTGCACTATGCCAGCTTCAGTTTGGGAGAAAAAAAATCTACCAGCAACTGTCCTGTCTGCCACAACTGTCCTGTCTGACTGAAGAGGTTATATATTGGACAATGGAGGAAGGGGAAGCCTCGTAGGGGCCATTAGGATTTTCTGGACATAGCAAAGTATCTGTATGGGGAGGCATTCATTCCCTTTAATACACTTGAGTGCCAGAGAGGCAGCTGTCACTTTGCAATGTGTTGGCTACCTCTCTGGCATTCAAAGGGTTAAATGGCATAAGTGCAAATAAAAAGCAGAGGTAATCTGGAACACGCTGACTGCACCATAGGGGACAAATAATCTCTATATACAAGGTCAGCACTCATTGTGTCACTCACAGATTGACTGGGGGGGGGGGGGGGGACTGCTATTTTGATAATTTAGATTTCACTCGGTGAAGGAAACGCTGTGATGTTTTAGCAGCCTCCTTGGATGCAGCTGTTTTTAAGTTGGAGACAAATAAAAATCCATATTGACGAAATGGAGCTTCCAGCCCCTTACCCCTTTATGTGCCAAAGGGATGTCCAATGCTTTGCAATGTGGGGGACACCCTTCTGGCACTCAATGGGTCAAATGCTAACATCTAAATCAATGGCTATTTTATTTCCTGTGGTGCAGTTTGTTCCATAATTTGCAACTGGGTATGGACAACACAGGAAGAAGCAGCCCTGCACAGACAAGCTAAAACAGAGGTTCCATGGACAGTGGCATTTTAATGCACAGGCATACCCAATGCACCTAAGGCCTTCACCTCACAAACCCAAAGGTCAGAGATTTTCAGCAAGGAACCTATTTTATCCTATGATCAGAAATGAGAGAGGCAGTAATGGGAGTGGAAGTGATCTCCCCTCAAATATTAAAGGGGAGGTAGCCACTAAATTGAAAGATTCTAAATGTATTTCTATATTTAAAGGACCCCATTCACAATTTGACCAGGGGCCTCAAATATTTTTAAAAACAGCCTCATCCATAGAACTCATGGTTCTCTTAAGTATGAAAGCTTCCTCAGACAAAGTGTAAGTAATGGTGTACAGTGGCTACCAGTGAACAGTGGAGCAAGGTAGGGTTGTCGCACAGTGTATGTGTGTGGTTCTGTGATTATCAGTGGGCAGTGAAACAAGGCTGGGATGTCACACAGTTATGTGTGGTTCTGTGATTTCCAGTGGGTAGTGAAACAAGGCTGGGGTGTCACACAGTGTATGTGTGTGGTTCTGTGATTACCAGTGGGCAATGAAACAAGGCTGGGATGTCACACAGTTATGTGTGGTTCTGTGATTACCAGTGGGCCGTGAAATAAGGCTGGGGTGTCACACAGTGTATGTGTGGTTCTGTGATTACCAGTGGGCAGTGAAATAAGACTGGGGTGTCACACAGTGTTTGTGTGTGGTACAACTGAGAAAGGACAGGGAATCAGGCAGGTTATTTGTAGTTATACGACTACCAGTGGACATGTGTAAAATTGTAACATTTAAATTTTGTTTTCTGGAAGATTATTCTTTCAATAAACAGTATACATATTTCTTAAATGACCATTACCAACTAGTATTCAAACATTTTATAATGATACCGTTAATAATAATAACTTCTTGAATTCTATAGCGCACTAGTATCCTAGGGTGAAAGGATTTAAAGTGAGAGTTATCTATTTAGATGAATAGATTATAGAAATTAATGTCTGCTGTTCAGGCACTTCTCGTCTTCGTCCTACACTATATCTCCCACTCACTGTCACTTAACTCTTTCAGTGCTAGGGGAGCCGAGCAATACACTGTGGGCAATGCATTGCTTTACAGTTCCATTGAGTGGGTGGAGACATAATGTATTGATTAGACAGGAAGTCAGTGCTGGGGAGGTGGGAAATGCATTGTAGAACAGTGACAGTGAGTGTAAAAGGTACTGTAGAGGGAAGAAGTCAGTGTTAGGGGAGGTGGGAAATGTATTGCTGAGTACTACCAGTGAGAGGGGGAGGTAATGTAGGGATAACCCAGGAAGTCAGTGCATTGCTGAGCACTACCAGTGAGAGGGGGAGGTAATGTAGGGATAACCCAGGAAGTCAGTGCATTGCTGAGCACTACCAGTGAGAGGGGGAGGTAATGTAGGGATAACCCAGGAAGTCAGTGCATTGCTGAGCATTACCAGTGAGAGGGGGAGGTAATGTAGGGATAACCCAGGAAGTCAGTGCATTGCTGAGCAGCGTCAGTGAGAGGGGGAGGTAATGTAGGGATAACCCAGGAAGTCAATGCCTTGCTGAGCACTACCAGTGAGAGGGGGAGGTATTGTAGGGATAACCCAGGAAGTCAGTGCATTGCTGAGCAGCGTCAGTGAGAGGGGGAGGTATTGTAGGGATAACCCAGGAAGTCAATGCATTGCTGAGCAGCATCAGTGAGAGGGGGAAATAATGTAGGGATAACCCAGGAAGTCAGTGCATTGCTGAGCACTACCAGTGAGAGGGAGAGGTATTGTAGGGATAACCCAGGAAGTCAGTGCATTGCTGAGCACTACCAGTGAGAGGGGGAGGTATTGTAGGGATAACCCAGGAAGTCAGTGCATTGCTAAGCACTACCAGTGAGAGGGGGAGATATTGTAGGGATAACCCAGGAAATCAGTGCATTGCTGAGCACTACCAGTGAGAGGGGGAGGTAATGTAGGGATAACCCAGGAAGTCAGTGCATTGCTGAGCAGCGTCAGTGAGAGGGGGAAGTAATGTAGGGATAACCCAGGAAGTCAGTGCATTGCTGAGCAGTGTCAGTGAGAGGGGGAAATAATGTAGGGATAACCCAGGAAGTCAGTGCATTGCTGAGCAGTGTCAGTGAGAGGGGGAAATAATGTAGGGAGTCAGTGCATTACTGAGCTGTGTCAGTGAGAGGGGGAGGTAATGTAGGGCTAATACATGAAATCAGTGTTTGGGGAGGTAGCCAATAACTTTTCCTCACTCAAAGGTTCATAGAAGGATTTCACTGTAGTATTTAAAAGCCAGCACTAGATGGCACTATGAAAGCATTTATTTACTCTATGAACAGGAGTTCTACATTTCCAGAACACCTGAGAGAAAAGCATTTACATATGGAAACTATGCTTAACCCTCCGAGTGCCAGGTGTGTCCAGCAGCACTGTATTCTACAAAAGCCAAATGTTGCCTAGCCCTGCATTAGTCAATAACAGACAATGACATAATAATCTTTATTCATTGAGAAGGAATGAATCAGAAACCTATATCATTAAAAGGGTTGAAAAGAGAATTCTTAACTCTTGGAGTACCGGTGGGGTGAGCTATGCATTGCAAAGTAGTGTTTTGTCCACCCCTAAGGCACTCAAAGGGTTAAAGGGACATGGTCACAACATATAAATACAAATAAGAAGAACTGGTACAACTCTGGTGGGGGGCGGTTGTACCATATTGGGGGATAGATACAACTTATCTTTGAATTAAATGGGGCTTTTTACCTATTGAAAGACAGAGAGGTCTACAAAGAATTGCTTTAACCCTTTGCGTGCCGGAGGGGTACGGAACTCATTGCTTTGCAATGCTTTCCACACCCCTTGGCACTGAAAGGGTTAAAATGCACTGAGGAACTTTCTGGCATTCAAGGGGTTATAACCTCATTTAAATTAATGAGAATTTAGGGATTTGTTTTAGCTGTAACCTGTGGTGCCAGTTTGTTTGCCCCAGGAAAGCTCCAGTTTTCTTTAGTACATCAGTCCCACTTGCGCCTTCAAGGAACTCTCCCCCTGTGACTGCCTGGCTGCCCCTGACTAGCGCTCTGCTCAGCTGTACCTGGGATGTGAGCTCCATCACATTTAATGTCCAACTCGTGGAGGCCGGTCTCCGTGGGAACGTATCTGATGGACACGGTACCATCTTTATTGTCAACAATTTCTGCAGGGGCAGTCTTCCCCGTGGGCATGTGAACCTCACCTGAGGGATGAGACAAGTGGAAGCACCAGTTAGGCTTTAACATGCAATAATGACATCTCTCCTTTGTTACCACACAAGCTAGCTGGGCCAAGCTTACCCTCCTATAAGGCACGTCAGTTTTGACTCTTGTCAGCGCTTGTAAGGCCCTTATAATAAACCCCCACTTACCTTAAAGTGACAGTCAACCTCCTTTTGACTCTGCAAATGTATAATATGTAAAGTTAATTTGTCTTTATTTATTGTACACTTATGTTCGTAACATTGAGCTCCCTGGATTTCTGTCTCCAGACAGATTTCAGTTGGGACTGTGAAAGCAGAGATATTTTTACAGTCTTCTCTGCAGCTCTGAGCGATTTGCATTCTGTAGTGGTGGCTTTTCTACATTGTATATTGTATTTTTTACATTGTTGCCCCCTCATTACATTTACAGTCCTTGACAAAGCGCTCTGGGAACATGTGGAGTGCTCACCATCAGGGACAAAGGTGTAATAAAAATAACATAAAAAAATAGATTTATATGGGGAAAAATTAATTATAGGCATTTTGACCTTACATATTAATGATTTGCAGAATATACAGTCTAAAAGAAGGTTTCGTGGTACTTTAATCTAGGCAGAAAATCCTAATGGCCTCTATGAATCTACTGTGTTTGCATTGTTTATCCAAAATGAATATTAAATTAACACTGGATTTCACATCCACGGAGGCAGACATGATTACTTGTTGCAGAACTCCTAGAATCCAAGCCCCTCCCACTGAAGATTTCAGTGGGCGGAGTTGAGTATGAAGCTCTGTAGAAATAAACATATCTAAAGATTAATTTTGTAGACCCACTCTACAAAGAAATTATTCATAGGGAACATTAGGATTTTCTTCCCATATTAAGTTAGGCAGGGGGCATGCAAAGCATTGCACTGCATGCCCCTGTGGCACTCACAGGTTAAGGACCAGAGGGGTGCCGCAACACAAAGCACATAGGGTTAAACATTATGTTTTTAGTTTAACTCGTTCTATGCTAGGGAGGTCTCTAACAGATTTGCTTTAATTGGCCGTTGGCCATGGGAGAAGCAGACACTGGGTCCTTTGGGATTGGTCACTTGTCTATTACTCGAGCACTTGAGAGAGATGCAGCTTTTTGTGACATTCTGTTGATACCATGTTACAGTGCTATAGAGCTGATTTAACCCTTTGAATGGCAGAGGAATAAGCACTGCATTGTGAATCAATGTGATGGTGAACTCTCTAGCAGTCAGAGAATTAAAATGCCCATTGATTTCATTGGGAGTGGTCATTTTATTGGTCTCCTAAAGCACATTTCGCTGCCTGAATACGGCTCTTAGGACCATATGTTCAAAAGAAAATGAACTTTGAACTGTGGGGGAGAACTAAAATTTGCCATTGATGTAAATGGGGAAGCAATGCGTTGGAGACCCCTCTAGCATTCAAGGGGTTAAAATCGCCATGTAAATCAGTTGACATTTTTGAAATGTTTAGATCTCCCCTATATTGCAAATGGTTTGCCCCAGAACTCTTCCACTTTCTTTTGAACATTCGACCCTTAGTGTACAATCCCTGTTTGTATATTTAGGGCCGTATTCAGAAAGCAAGAGATAAACTGTTCTAGACCAAACCAACTATTAACCCAGGCTATAAAGCTCTCTGACGCTTTGCACAACAGTGTGTTGGAAACCTCTTTAGCATCTAAGAGGTTAAAAGGATAGTAACACTTAAAAATGTAAAATGTAAAAAAAATATATATGTTGTAGGGTTTATCCCCCTGATTAAAACAAGGGTACTCCCACTGCTGAGAGATATTTTATTAAAAAATGATTACAGCTCAAACTAGCATTTTGCTTAAATAGTTTGAGATTTTAGCATTGTCAGTTTAAACAAATAAGCCAATAATACTGGCCTGCACAGAGTGGCAGGTAGGAGGGAGAACAGCATGGAATATGATTTTTCTGGCAGGAAGTGGCAGGTGGGATGGAGAGCTGTGATGAATGTTAGCATCTGGCTGGCAGGGAGCGGCACGTGGTATGGACAGCAATGTAGAATGTTAATATCTGTGTGGGGGGTATTCCTGCCATTACAGACTAATGTGCACAAACTGACAAATAAATAAAGCTAAATATCTCAAACTATTGTTAAAATAAAAATGAAAAAATAAAAATCACTAACCAATATGTGATTTTGAAAGCTCTTTCAAATCCACCTGTTCCAAAGCTATTAGTTCCACTCTGTGGCTTGGCCTGTTATTGATCCCTCTTGATAAGTTTTATAGAAAAAAGGAATCTTTGAAACATAAAAAAAACCCCACAAAACAAAACAAAAATAATGAAGACATATAATGGGGTATATTTATCCAGGAAAAAGTGGGGCTAAAGAAATTCAAAGAAACAAATAACAGAACACTTTGTTTCAATGATTTTTTGTGGTAAAGTAAAATGCGGAATTGAATGAATTCCCTCATGATAAAATACATCCTTCAGTTGGAAGCTAGAAGGTATCACAGTTTGTGTCAAGGTGCTTTTTGACAGGACCAATGTGATCATCATTACTTTGCTCTCTATTCATGACGCCAAAGATACACAATCCTGGAGTAAACTAATTAAAGCGGAACTACCATGTCACTAAATGTTTAGCTTAACTAAGTCCCCTTCTGGCGACTAGCTGCTTCGTAGCGCTAGTCGCCAGAATTATTACCTGATTTAATAGATATATGCTTTATTCCCCAGCTGTCAGTAGCACGGAGCAGGGACATCTTGCCAGAATGACGTTCACGCGCCTGAGCTGTCAGTCCCTTTTAGAGCCGATCGGCTGGTACCAACGCCTCCTAGACCCGGATGGGACTGAGAGCGTAGGCGAGCGGACATCATTCTGGCAAGATGACGGAGCTCCGTGCTACTGACAGCTGGGGAATAAAGCATATATCAGGTAATAATTCTGGCGACTAGCGCTACTAAGCAGCTAGTCGCCAGAAGGGGACTTAGTTAAGCTAAACATTTTGTGACATGGTAGTTCAGCTTTAAACTACTGGGACAAAGTAACACAACGGATACCTATTTAGCATTCATGGAGTTAAAATCAAAGTCAGTGGGAATTTTATAACATGTATTCGTCCTCTATACTGCAGCAAACGTGTATGTTTAAAGATCTGGACAACAGCTCACCAGTTATATCTCCCGTCCTTATGGCAAATGGAATAACCAAATCAAAAGGCTTGAATCCCATGCCGTTCATGGCGCTAACAGGTGCATAATCTGTTTCTGATACCTGAAAGACGGAAGAATGTTATCAACCTTTTAAAGAATCAGATACAAACCATGACAATGAACTGGTTCTGGTGATTATGCAAACAGACTGTGAATATGCTTGGAAAAAGCTACAATTAAGCTCCCTACCTATTGAACTCTATACCCTTCTCCCTACGTCTTGAACAATCCCCCTCTGTCTTTAAGACTACCCTGAAACCATATCGTCTGGAGCACCAGCACCATGCACTACCTTTTGTCCAAACCCAGCATTTGTAATCTCAGAACTTGACACCCTCATACCCTGTTGTCTCCTATTACCCATTTAGACTGTAAGTTCCTTGGGACAGGGACTTCTCTCCATGAATGTGACACTTACTGTATCCCATCTTATTTATTGTAACATACGTCTATTGTAAGGCACTGTGTGGCACCATATAAAGATATACATACATACATACATACATGTCAAGACAGGCCAATCCCTTTGAATCAAACCCATCTGCTCACTGGTACAGAAGGAAAGGAGATAATTTCCCTCTTACAACATCACACAGACTCTTGCTACATATCCTTTTTCACTTCTACTGTTTCATCTACATTTTCTACTCCTATTTAGGAATAATATAATATGTAGCCCTTTGGATGACTGGCCCTTGGAGTGAATTTGATTGCCTGTCACTGCCTTAAGTGCTACAGAATGCACTGGAGGAATCTGTCCTCCCGTGGGTTAACTGGAAGGGCTCCCAGATCAGTACTGTTTATTGAAGGTTTATTGTGGGACTAGTCAATTGTTGAGCCTCCAGCTGTTGGGGACGAAGGGATTTGTAATCCCAAACAGCTGGAGGTCCAATAATTGAGGAGCCCAGATTTATTGGGTTGTCGACATTTATCGGTATTTGTATATAACTTATCCCTTTCAGTGCCAGAGGAGTACGCAACACACTGCAACTTATCCCACTGGCACTCAAAGGGTTAAAATACTAGAAGGGTTAGTACTAGGGTTATTTTTCTTGCTTGCCATTTCAGTAAGCTAAACCATAACCAATGCGTGCATATGGCATGTCTTGTATACAGTCTGTTTGCAAAACCTCCTGCATTAAAGGGAAACTGTACCTCTGCACTAAGCAGCTCTTACTTTGCTTAGAAGGACAAACATTCTTCATACGGCAGTCAGTTATACATATGTATTTTTTTTTGCATTTAAAGGGACAATAAACTGGGATTATGAAAATGCATATGCTGTAGTGCTTTTCATTTTTAGTAAAACAAGGTACTTCTAATGCCAGGAGATACTTTTAAAAGTGATTACAGAGTTAACTTGGCATCTTTATGACAGCTCGAGTTCAACATGTTTTGCTGGCAGGTGGCGCTGTTGTTATACCCATCTATGGAAAGCTTGTTCCAGAGATACTCAGCTTTCACAGACAGTAGTAGCAACGGTGCCACGTGGCTACAAACACCTTGAACTCAAACTCTCTCCCCCAAACAAATGCAAATACAAAATTGTTCTGCAATAACTTTTAAAAGAAGTATCTTGTTTACCTTTATTTTACTTAGCTGGAAATGTCCTATAACATGTTTTATATGGTTTAAAATTAGGGTTTACTGGTCCGCTATAGTCTATTGCTGCATGGAGTAATTTTATGAACTTGAAAATGTATACAAGGCAATCTAGAATCATTATAGCCAGGCCTTTCCTATGATTTTAAAGAGTGGGGCTATCTTTATTGCTGTATGTAGCACCACCCATGGTTCTACAGGGCCTTGGGTACATTGTAGGCAGTGATCTATCTCCACTCATTAACAGACTACAGTTTACATGTAATATGTTTAAATGTAAAAAACGTGTATAGATATAAACTGACTGCGGTATGAAAGACAACCGCCTAGTTATGCCCTTCTGTTACACATATTAAGAACCACTTAACCCATGAGTAAAGCTTCCCTTTAATTTCCCATGATGAAATATCAGATTCCATCGGAAGCACAAATGTGATCTGGAAAAGAAAGTGAATTTCATGGTGAATGGACGTGGAAAGTGGTGCCATCCACATCCCAGAGCTGTGAATGAAGGTTTAGTGACAATGATGATTTCTTCCAAGAAACAAACCCGAAGTGAAATGGATTGTCAGTGTTGCAAGGTGAAAAGCGTGCGGAAAAGAACATAAATTCAGTGTCTTCAGAGAATGATAAAAATAAAGATTTTTTTAATTTTTCAAGAAATGTGATTCGGATGTGATTCTCACCCTAAAAATGGCAAAATAGGTTATAAATCAAATGGAAAGCTGGATAAACAGAATATGATCAAGGGGGTCAAGTATGGCTCAAGCAGTCCCAGAAGCAGCTATGTCATTCTTTTTAGTGATTTAAGAAACATGGGGCTATATCCACAAGACAAATGTGGAGCATTGGTGGTTGCTCACCAACAGCATCCCATAAAATCTCCATTGACTGAAATGGGCCTTGAATGCAAGAAGCCTCCAAAGCATTGCTTTCCAATGGCTGGATACCTCCCTAGCATTCGTGGGATTATAAACCCCAATTTAAAGCTGAACTAACATGCCTAAACACCACTTAACCCTTTGAGTGTCAGAGGGGTACGCAACGCATTGCTTACCCCTCTGGCACTTAAAGGGTTAATACATCAGCGATATAAACCTTTTGAGTGCCAGAGAGGTATCAAACACATTCCATTACAATGCATTGGATACCTTTCTTGCACTCAAATGGTTTTTAAAGTTCTGTTTAGTTGTTAACCAATAATTGAAAATCAATGGAAATTTTGCAAATTGTTCTTTATGGCGCAACTGATTTTTCTGGAACTTCTCCACTTTTGTCTTTGTGGATACAGCCTATGGAACAGAAGAGGATTGTGATGTAAAAGAATAAAAATATACCAAAGGCTGGGAGCCTGGAGGCAATGAGCTAAGTGACTGCTGCTGCTGTACTTGTATTGGGGCTTCTTCATCTGTCGCCTGGCAGGTGGAACAAGGTTACAAGAGACACAAACATGTTAATTCACCAGCTCTGATTATGGCATCCTAACATGTGGCTCTCATCCAGCAGTCGGTGATTACTGTCCAACAACTGCTGAAGACATTGGAGGTTGCAAATCCCCCTGTTCCAACCAATATCAATACCTAAAACTGAAATGGGGTTATATATACATTTAAAATCATGTACTTCAAACAAGCATAATGGACAGAGTCATGTGATTCAGGGACCGTATATTCAAGAAGTGCATCAGAAAAGTGTGTTTAGGACCCAGATTAAGGAAAGTAGGACCGTAATCAGATGCAATCCTGGGGCCTAAAAACTGTATCAGATGGAACTAATACAAATCCCCAATAAACTGCTTTGATTTAAATGGGGGTTTTAACCCCTTAAATGCTAGAGAGGCAGCAAAGGAATTTCGGGGGAAACTCAGTGGAGACCTCTCTAGCATTTAAGGGCTTAAAAGCCCCGTTTAATTCAATAGGCATTTGTATTGTATTCTATGGTTTAGTTTTCTTGCTCCCGAATTGCACCTGTATACGTTCCTAATGGCGCGATGCAGGAAATGTGCGCAATTGCTATTTCCCATGTGAAAACCACTAGGAAATAGGTTTGTGCATGATTTTGTTGAATTGCGCATGAAAATTCAAGATTAGCGAACATCTGCGCGTATTTTTTTGTGGGCGTGGCTAAGATTAACGAATCTGTGTGAGTGGAATAGCGAATGCGCCTAATGTGAGAACTGCTATTGCAAATTAATTTATACGTCTGTGTATTGTTGTCATAAAATTGACTTTTTATGCGCAATTCAAGAAGCATTCGGTATTTAGCTTACTGGATTAGAACATGCGCAAAATATATCTGCGCACAAAAATGCCTTTATCTGATGCGAACGTTTCTTGCATCACGCCATAAATTCCCTAATTTGTCTCCTAAACACACTATTCCAATGTATCTGTATACACCTGTGTGATCTATATGCTTTTTGTTAAATTAGTCAACATTCGGTTGATTGACATACTAGTGAGCAGGCTGCTCTCCACCATCTGTATCTCTTTGTTAAATGTGTCATGTATTTGTATTGAATTCCCCAATTGCACGTTGCAGTGAAATATGCTGGCACTTCGTAGGAAAAGCTCTAGAAGATGTACATTTTTCATTACAAAAGCCTTGTTATTCCGCAAAAGAGAACTCTACAAGTCACTGGCAGCTTCTGCCATTAACCCTTTGAATACCAGTGGGGTGCACAACTCACTGTAAAACACTCAAAGGGTTAAGACTTTGATGAACTATCTCACGGGTATAGCAGACCCAGAGAATATGGATTGTTGTTCCAACAGGAAAATAATTGCCATATGACTCAATAGGGGTGAAGTTTAACCCCTTGAGTGCCAGAGGGGCACACAACACATTGCTTTGCAATGCACTGTGTACCCTTCTGGTACTCAAAGGTTTAATCCAATGCTAACCCTCCTCTTGTTTCTAAATAGAGGCTAAGTAGAGTTTCTTTCATGTTCAGGAATAGAATAATCACAACAGAAATACAGTTATAATGTCTATGTGTATCAATTAAAGGCTGTGTGCAAAAGAAAATTGTGGCATTCTGGGACAAACCAACTGCACAGTAGATAACTAAAATTCTCCAAACCCCTATTGATTTAATTTGAAATTTTAACCCATTGAGTTCACGTTCAAAGCATTACAAGCTCCAGTTTAAATCAATGAGAATTTGTATTTGTCCTCTACAGCACTGGTTTGCCCAGTTTTCGTCTGAACATAAAACCCCCTAAAGTCATTTATACATGAGTGTAGTCATTGTTAAAATGAAACCAGTATCACATGCCTATCTTCTACACGCAGTTCGGGGCTTACATAACAGGTGTTCCTAGGCATGGCAAATTAGGCTCCCTTAGCTCCACCCATGGCCATACCCATAGTCTTAACAATCCACTACTTCATAGCACAGAAATTACTCATGGCCTTTAAGAAGAAAGGACAAAATATATATATATATATTTTAAACCCTTGGTTGCTAGAGAGATATTCAATGCATTTGCTTTGCAATGCATTGGAGATCTTGCTACCAATCAAGGGGTTAAATAATGTCCCATAAAGGGGTATAAAACCAATACAGGAATATTGAGATTGCTCTGGCCACGCCTACAATTCAGAATGTGGGTGTGACCAGCTCAGCTGAGGAGCCCATCGAAATATGCCTTCTCTGCCCTATTGGGAAATCCAGCCCTGCCTATACATCCCTGCTGTAACCACACGTGCAGATAAAATGAAGGGGTGCTTGCAGGCTATTTTCACAGATGATGTAGGACTGGCTACATAATAAGATTTCTTACCATTACAGTGAAGGGACTGTTAGGTATATCCACCCCCCCAAAGCGGACATGGATGACATACGGTCCGGTTTTCCCTGTAGTGTAGTAAATGTCGTAAGTGCCATCCACGTTCTCGATGACATCTGCCTCTGACTCCAGGCCATCTGGATCCAAAATGGAGCAACTCACTTTTCCCTTTCCGGCAGTTGTGGCATCCACCACGAAACCAACCTCCTCGCCAGTCTTCACCGCAGCCTGGATTCCAGGACCTAAAACAAATAAACATTTACTGGCAAAGGCAGCAATGTGCCAAATGTGATAAATGTAACCCTGTAGAGGAGACCTAACAGCTCTTCCTACTTACCTTACTATGGACAGTAAACCCTGATGACTTTAAGAACGCTACCCTTATGCCTTTGTTCAGAGATATCTTCAATCAGATGTGGATCTCATGTCCATGGAGGTGGACATGACCGTTACTAGCAGGACCATAGGGAACAAATTCACCTACTTCACATGGTAATCTTAACCCTTTAAACACCAGAGTGATGTGCAACACATTGCCTCACAAGACTCTGCACACTCGTCTGGTCCTTAAAGGGTTACATAGGCTTATGCACTCTGCCTGCTTCAGTCTGGAAAAAAAAAAGAAAAAAAACAGCCAACAACTGTCTTGTCCACCTCCACGAAAATGACATCCAGGACTTTCCGGAGAGGTCATCTCTTCACCAAAGGCTTGAGTGCAAATTCAAAGGGGCTATTAGTATTTTCTGGTCATAGTAAGATAAGTTAGAAAAACAAAAGGAGTGTGACGAACACACACCGAGAAAGAACAAAATAGAGTGTTTTGTTCCGAGGCATGGTGACCTCTCAGGTGCTGCTACAAGTTACGTTTTTCACTCCCATTTGCCATTGTAGAGAGGAAATTTCCATATTCATATCAGACTGGCGGTCCCGCCTACAGACAGTACAGCTCCGAAATGTCAGGCAAATCCTCTCTGCACAAGAGAAACAGCACAACCACAGACGTACGTTTTGGTCTCTCTGCAGTGGCACACAGGAGTGAGAAACGTGACTTGAGCAGCACCTGAGAGGCCACCATCCTATATAATAATTCGCTAAATCGTGTGTAACGCCCGACATGCGCAGTACACACTGCTGCGCGTGCTGCAGTCATGCGCAGTAGAGACTGCCCACACTGCGGCTGATACAGAGCTGGGCGCTCCGAAAGGAGCGTCCAGCTCTGTATCAGCTGCGGCACGGGCAGTCTCCACTGCGCGTGACTGCCCCGAAACCGGGTGGCAGTGGCACTGTGGCCAGTGTAACGGGCTGTTCAACTAGTCCTATATAATAAAATGCTAGCGATATTTGTCAGAAGCAGTCATGCGCAGAAGAGACTGTCCGCATTCGGCCAGTTTCTACTGCACATGACTGCATCGCATGGAGCAGTGAGGCGGTATCAATACGCAGAGCAGGACCGGAGCAGTGAGGCGGCATCAGTACACAGAGCAGGACTGGAGCAGTGAGGTAGCAGCTGCATGCAGAGCAGGACCGGTGCAGTGAGACATCACCCGGACCTTGGCCTGTGTACACGGGCTTTTACACTAGTTCCTTGAATAAAACAATTGTGTTCTTTCAAGGTGTGCGTTTGTCACACTTTGTTTTTGTAGTCTCCTTAAGTGGAAAGTTATCTCAGGCATGGGCCCTTGCTTCCATGTGCCTAGAGGGAATCAGCTGAACCCCCCTGATGAGGCCCTCGAAAGGCAGTCGAAATGTATGTCTAGGGTTGTGTTGATTCTCTCATGCAGAGGGGATTTGCCTGACATTTCGGAGCTGGATTGTCTGAGGGCAGGACCAGTCTGATATGGATATAGAAATGTCCTTTCTGCAATGGCACATGGGAGTGAAAAATGTGACATAGCAGCACCTGTGTGGTTACCACGCCTTAAACAAAACAATATTTTGTTATCTCAGTGTGCGTTTGTCACACTTTTTGTTTTTATAGTAAGGTAAGTGGCAGTTATTAGGAGGTGGTAGTTCTCCTTTAAAACAGATTACAGATGATGCAGAGTCACGTGCACTAAGAAGCGAGAATCAAGTATGGAGTGGGAAAAGTCCCATAATACATCATGTCCATAGGGAGACAGTGTTCCTTTAACCCTTTGAATGCCAGAGGGTTAGCCAACGCATTGCAAAGCATTGCTTTGGATACCCCTCTGACATTCAAAGGGTTAAAACAGTAGCAGACCTTCATTAGGGGCAATAAAAACACATATTGTAGGGCTCTCCCTACTAAGTAAAGTAAGGGTACTTCATATGTCATTTAAATGTTATTACAGCTCAAATTGCTGTTTTTTATATTAAAGAGGAAGTATCACTTCCTAATGATATCCCCTGCTTAGTTTACTATGGTCAGATTATCCTAATGGCCCCTCTGGATTTTGCCCATGTTTCAAGTGATAGCTATGTCAATCAGTCCTGGATATCAGGTCCATGGAGGCAGACATGACAGTTAGCAGGTTTTTTTTTTTGTTTTTTTGTTTGTTTTTTTTTTTAACTGGAGCAGGCGGAGTGTAAGAGCCTATTTAACTTTTTAAATACTGGAGGGGTGTGTAATGCATTGCAAAGCAATGCCAACACACACTGGCTCTTAAAGGGTTAACATTAACATGCAGAGGGTGGAGTTAGTGTCCTGTGTTCCTGCAAGCAACTGTCATGTCTATTTTCATGGACACGTCATCGCGGAACACATTCAAAGAGGCCATTAGGATTTTTAGCACTACAACCATCATCATCCCTGGCTGACAATAGTAAAGGTAGTCCTCAGGGGCTGGAAGGCCTCAGGCTGTCCATACTGGCCTCCCCAGTGTCTAGACAGTTATTTTTCGGCATTCTGTGGAAGAGGAGAGTCACTGGCTCCAGTTATCTAGAGAATGTGATAGTAACACATTCTACAACTTCATGACAGTTTGAACTGTTAGCAAATCCCAACAGGGGGCGTACTCTTATTGTACTCAGAAGGAAAAGCTCCACTGTATGTTTTTATTATTTGAAAATGATCCTTTAACCCTTTGAGTGCCAGTGAGTTATCAAGTGCATTGCGGCGCAATGCATTGGACGCCTCCCTGGTAATAAAAGGGTTAAAGAGGTAATTATACTCTTTGAATATGAACCTTTTTTAACCCCTTAAGGGCAAGAGTGTTGCACAACACATTGCTCTGCAATATATTGTGTACCATCTTGTCCCCAAGGGGATAACTGACTTACCTAGGTAGGTATCCTTTATAAAGAAGTCATTTGTATGTATATTCTATTTCTAGTTATGTTTGATCTGTTATAAACCAGTGTTAATGGTTTCACTTTACAATCTGATAAAGACTAGTGACCACTAAAAGCCAGCCAGGTATATTTACTGTTTTTGCATTTGAACTCTGCTTAATTTTATAACTGAACAGAGACGATTTGCCATCTTGGGAGTGTTTACATGGTTATTTATGTATCTTCACAAGGGTGACATGGTTGGGCTAGATTTTCGCTCAAGCCAAGCCACCCGTGCCAATTTCCTGGCAATGCCCTCATTTCCCCCCGTGATTCTCTTGCTTGTGTGTCATGAAGGAGGTGCATCACAAGGCCAGTCAGATGGACTTCTGTTATATATAACTAGCCAATGTCCTTGTTGGTCAGCCAGTCACTGAAGAATGCGAACTGCATCGTATCCTTATGAATTTCCCATGTCATCTGCATGGCAGGCCATAGGAAGCAATTGTAAATCAGCATGCTGGAAACTGGATGTGCGAGACAGAAATCTCTCGTGTGAAGAACACTAATGGGACCAATCTGTTTCACAGAGGTGTGTTTTTTTTTTTTAAAAAGTCTAATGATGGTGCCTCTCTGATTGAGGATGGTAGAGAGTTCCAGAATGTCGGGACAGCATGGCTGAATGCCCAGGAACTTGAGGTTGTCTATATTCTGGGTACTGACAGCAGGGATCTGTTGGCTGACCGCAGTGAGCGGAATTGAATATAAGGTGTCAGGAGCTCTTTCAGGTACTGTGGGCCTTGATTATTTAAGGCTTTGAAGGTCAGCAGGCCAATTTTAAAATATGTTCACCATTTAATTGGAAGCCAATGCAGGGAGGTGAGAACGGGTGTTATGTGACATGAGTGAGTTTTATTGGTCAGTAGTCTGGCTGCTGCATTTTGTACTGTCTGTAGGTGATGGAGTTCTTTTTCTGGGAGGCCTAAGTCAAGTGCATTACAGTGATCTATATGAGAAGACACAAATGCATGGACTAATGCTGGCATATCATCCGGTGGAATTAAGTGTTGTATCCTGGATATGTTTCTCAGATGAAAGAAGGCATATTTTATTACAGATGAGATCTGCTGTTTAAATGACAGTCCGGAGTCAATCATCACTCTGAGACTTCGTACCTCTGCTGAACTAATGAGTTCAGAGCCTCCAAGATCCAGGCCAGTTGGGTGATCCTGAGATATTTTTGTTGCCCGGGGTCCCCTCACCAAGAGTAACTCTGTTTTGTTAGGGTTCACTTTAAGCCAACTAGCATTCATCCACTCTATGAGGTCTGCTAAGCAACTGTTGATGAGGCATGTTGGGTCTTTAGTATCTCGAGCAAAGGAGAAGTAGAGTTGTGTGTCATCTGCGTAACAATATCTTAGGCCGTGTCTTCTGATGATGTCTCCCAGTGGTATTAAGTAAATTGCGAATAGCATGGGAGACTAGATGGAACCTTGTGGAACTCCGCAGCCCAATTCTGTTGGTGCCGATGAGCAAGATTCTGATGTTACTCTCTGTGATCTACCAGTGAGGAAAGATTTAAACCAGTTAAGAACTGTGCCTCCTAGACCACAGATGTGCTGCAAGCGCTCTATTAAAATTCCATAGCCATTGGTGTCAAATGCAGCTGAAAGATCCAGGAGGATTAGGATGCAGTAATCCCCTTTATCTCTCGCCAAAAGGAGATAATTTAGCACTCGGACTAGCACTGTTTCTGTGCTGTAGCAGCATCTGAAACCTGACTGGAAAGGATCAAAGATGTTATAGCTTGATAGATGGGCCTCCAGTTGAGTTGCCACTCAATGATTTTCCCCAAAAATGGAAGGTTAGATACTGGTCTGTAATTTGCTGTGCAGTCTGGGTCTAATTAAGATTTCTTTAGGAGGGGTTTTACCACTGCTTCTTTTAGAGCATCCGGGAAGATTCCAGTTTTTAGTGAACACTCCACTATTTTTGTGAGGACTGGGGAAAGTGTTTCAGTGCGTGAGGATAAAAGACGAGTTGGGGCAGGGTCTAAGTCACACGTAGTGGGGCACAACTTTTGCATGGTTCTTATAACTTCCTCTATATCCACATTTGTAAAGGTAGACCATAAACTGTGGGAATCTGGTCTTCCACTGTAGTGGTTCTGGTGGGTAACTGGTTGGCCTGCTGTGATGGAGGCTCAGATGGAGGAAATCTTGTCTGTGAAGATCGCAAATTTTTCACACTTATCTTTATAAAAGTTGGTGGGTATATGCATGCATGCTGGTTTGCAAAGCCTTTCTACGGTGTGAAACAGTTGCCTGGGTCTGTTGCGGGACAGTGTGATTTCAAGTGACAAAAATGAGGATATTTTTCTGAGTTATCTTAAATTGATATTCATTGAGGTGATCAGTAAGAGTGACTTTGTCCTCTGGGTCATGTGTCCTGCTCCACCTTCTCTCGAGTTTACGGCCTGTTCTTTTCAATTCTCTGATGGTGCTATCAAACCAAGGTGCATTATTGTGAATTTTGATAGTGCATATGTGCAGGACTTAAAATTTGAAGTCCTTTGCTACTAGCCAGACCTGAAAAGTTACTCGCCACTGCAAGCCACAACCATTGGCTAGTGGCGAGTGGAAATTTTGAGCCCTGCATATGTGTGATGGTGCAATGCTTTCTAGGGTGTCTCTCATGGTTTTCTTGTAGAGATGGACTAAGAAGCCAGGGTCTTCACAAGTGCCCATCAGTTCACTTAGATCCATATTTGATGTTACGTCCAATGGGGGTAACCCCTTTTAATGAGCGGTGTTTGACTAGGTTCTGAGGCTGTGGTCTGGCTGATTGTGATCCAATGGAAAAGCGTATGGAGTGGTGGTCTGACCATCCAGGAGACTGAACTTTAAGTTTTGATTTTCCACCACGGCAGCCCCTGTCAGGGCCGGTGCAAGGATTTTTGTATACACAGGTGAAGGCGCATTTTGATGCCCCCGACCTAGACACAATCCCCTGCACCCCCTCCCCAACCTTGCCACAATCCCCTGCCCCCGCCCACATATTCACCTCCACCCTGTCCCCACCTCCACATTGCCCCTTCCACAATGCTCCCTTCATTTCCACATTGCCCCTTCATCTACGCAATGCCCCTTCATCTCCGCAATGCCCCTTCCACAATGCCCCCTCCATCTCCGCAATGCCCCTTCCACAATGCCCCCTCCATCTCCACAATGCCCCTTCCACAATGCCCCCTCCATCTCCACAATGCCCCCTTCATCTGCCCCTTCCATAATGCCCCTTCATCTCCACATTGCCCCTTCATCTCCACAATGCCCCTTCGACAATGCCCCCTCCATCTCCACAATGCCCCTTCCATAATGCCCCTTCATCTCCACATTGCCCCTTCCACAATGCCCCCTTCATCTCCACATTGCCCCTTCCACAATGCCCCCTTCATCTCCACAATGCCCCCTTCATCTCCACAATGCCCCTTCCATAATGCCCCTTCCATAATGCCCCTTAATCTCCACAATGCCCCTTCCATAATGCCCCTTCCATAATGCCCCTTCATCTCCACAATGCCCCTTCCATAATGCCCCTTCATCTCCACATTGCCCCTTCCACAATGCCCCCTTCATCTCCACAATGCCCCCTTCATCTCCACAATGCCCCCTTCCATAATGCCCCTTCCATAATGCCCCTTCAACTCCACAATGCCCCTTCCATAATGTCCCTTCATCTCCACAATGCCCCTTCATCTCCACAATCCCCCTTCCACAATGCCCCCTTATCTCCACAATGCCCCTTCCATAATGCCCCTTCATCTCCACATTGCCCCTTCCATAATGCCCCTTCATCTCCACATTGCCCCTTCATCCCCTATCTTGAGTCCCTGGTAGTCTAGCGGCATGCCATAACTTAGAGCTCTGTGTCTCCTTCGGAACACAGCTGAAGCTCCCGCACGCTGCTCTCAGTAATGCAGAGCGCTGTGAGAGGATATCATCTCCCAGCGCTCTGTATTACTACAGAGCCTGGGTCACATAGACGCCGAGGGGGAGCGCTTGGTAGTGTAAATCAGCACTCCCTCGCGGCAGGTATATATATTTAAAAAAAAAAATCCCAGTTTCCCCTTTTTCAGCGCCCCTTCCGTTGCGGTGCCCTAAGTCAGCTGCCTGTCCTGCCTTAATGGTAGCGCCGGCCCTGGCTCCTGTGAGTACCTTTGAAGATGCCAAGTGATTTTAAGGTAACCACTTGTGAGGGGCTGAGTGAAGAGACCGCTTTTTGGGGTTGTAGGGAATACAGATACGAGGTAGAATAGGCGACTATTCCCTCAGTAGTGAAGAGGTTAAAGTAGCCTCTGAGTTTTGCAGGAATGTCAGCTGTGGAGGATGATCACATTGTCCTGTTCTGTAGGATGCAGGCAAGTGTGAGGTGTGGAATTTTGCACTTCAGGATGCTTTGTAGGTAACAGATAAGAAAGCATGCATGCAGGTCAGATTGCAGTGTTTCAAATATGTTTCAGTGAAATATATAGCCAATTTTTTTTTCTTTTTGTTTCTTTGCTTATTCGTCAATAAGTTTTCAGAGTGTGTAGAAATTAAATCTGAGTATTGCTGAATAGATGATCAAATCCAAAACCCAATTAACAACTGGAGGTGATTATAGGTGATCATTCCCTCAGCATTCATAGGGATAAAACAGCATCTAAGTTTTGCAGGGATGTCAGCTGTGGGTGATGGTTACATTGTCTTGTTCTATAGGATGCAGGCCAGTGATAGGTGTGGAATGTTGCACTTCAGGCTGCTTTGTAGATAACATAGATAAGAAAGCATGCATGCAGGTCAGATTGCAGGAGTTCAAAACGAGTGTGCTTCAGTGTATCCAAATCCCAAATAACAACTGGAGGAGAGTCAATTTTATGTGTTCAATGTACCTTGTTTGTGGTGTTCCAGTGGAGGTATCTCTTCTTAGCAGTAAGAGGGTCCAGGGGAAGTATATTTCAATCCGCTGTATATCTCAGTGTTAGAATACCATTCGTTGAATTTTGGTAAATCCAGGTATGTGGGATGTGGAGTAAAGATTGGTCCTTGGAATATTTTTGGTGAATTATGAAAGTAAGAGGTTAAAATGAAGGTAATTCCTGGAGAGGTCAGGAGCATGAGAAAAGTGTGGCAGCCAGCAGGGGCGCCTAACAGGCTGCCCTCCCACAGCTCGGCCATTGTTAAGGGGTTAATGCTGTAGTTTCAGAGTACCAAACTTCTTAAAACTACATTTTCTTATTTGGTGCAATGAGAAACCTTAGCCACACCTAAAGCCCAAACTAGCATATGGATTTTCTTCAAAACTGGCAGAGAAGGACCCTGCGTGAGTACTGCTTATTTTTTTCCACCAAGTTAGAAAATTGGATCAGAAGAACCAGAAATATTCACGTTTAAAAATAAACATGAGAATTTTTGGCCAAAAGGTAACTGGTGCACATGTTCAGCAGAGTGCAAGTTACTAGAGGTAGAGTTATTTAGGTTAAAGTAGGTCACACTCTACTAAGAAAAGTGGTGCAATATTGGAGCAAACAGACTACTCTAATTAGAACATTAAAAAACTATGGAAATTCAATGGCAACATTGTTTTTGTTAAAAAGACAGTTAAGTGCTCACTCACAGAAAATAGCCAGGAAACACAGGATACATATTTCTACCTTAACTTCACTCCCCTATGTGCTTTGCTGATGTTATCAGACTTGATATCACAAATGACATCAACGTCATTGATGAGATCATTTTTGATGCTACTGATATTTGTGATGTCACCAGTGATGCCACTGATAAAGACATTTTCTGAGGTCACGTCTGATGTCATCACCAAAACACATGAGTGTGTGGAGTTAAGTTGTAAGAATAACCTGTATTTTAAGAATACTGTGCATTTGAGTGAGAACTTAACTGTGGCTTTAACAAACATTTTATGCCACTGAATAAAGATATAGCATTTTTTTTTATATACTCAAAATCTACCTAGGTAAGTCAATCTGTTAAACAAATTAAGATCTGCTTATTCCAAGAACATAGTTCCCCCTTGAGGACTTAATTATAAAATATGTAGAGAATATAAGACTGAAATTGAGAAGCCCTTCTATTGAAAATAGAACCCGGAAACTTCTGCTTCAGGATAGAACTGCATTACATTTTTTAACAATAAAATGGAATTTTGAACTCCATGGAACCTGATATATTAATGCATTTGTTTAGACAAATCGACCTGGGAAAATCCCATCAGTGGGCCTAGTTAGCCTTGGGATAAAGAGGCTATTCATTCAGTTGTGAATACCATCTAACAGGGATGTCTGTGTAATGACCCTCCCTGTGCTTGGGGTAAAGATTATTCTGCATCTCATTCACAAGCAAGTAGTGGAAAGACTTGATCACTGCTCAGAGCGCTGTAGGCAGATACTGACTGACCAGTGGAAGAACTTTAAATTAATGTGATTCCTTCCAGTGGCAACTGATGATAAACCATAGTCATGTGTCTACTTATCATACAGGTTTTATTGAGCGTGCCAGCCACCACAATTGCAAAAATACTAAAAGGACAATTATCACCCAGAAGTTGTCCCATCAGAAGACCTGCCTCCATGATAGCAGACCTGCCAAAGTGGAGGCAAGTGAAAAGATTCCAGATACTCTCCTGTGCATCAGTGCAGCATAATGCAATTCAGTTTCCTGAGTGTACCAAGTCCTGAGAGAACATTTCTGGCTTGAAAGCCTAACAAAGACTGTCTATGGGAACAGCACACACAAACCTGAAGTTTGTGGATGAAAGCTACAGACTTCTGAGGTGTGTACCAGAAGGGGGTCAGTTTTCTGTGTGCCCCCCAGTGACTGATATGTGTCACTTAGGGACTGTGCGTTGCAGGCCCGGCTTTTTAACAAGTCTGCTCTCACTGGAGCAAACTTGGTAAGAGATGCTTCTTAAACGCAACATGAAGTGGTGTGTGTGTTCTCCTATTCTCTAGTACACAGAGGATCAGTGGTGTTATTATGAAAAAACATCCCGTGGGCTTTACATGCTGAAAACAACAAGGGTAAAGGTTTTTGTAAAAAATGATTACAGTTAAGTATAAAGTGAGGGAGCTGTTACTTTCACATTCTATGGAGAACTGTAGCCAGTAGCTCACCTCTCCAAAAGAACATAACCGAACAGATGTCTGGACATCCAGTGAAGTGTCTGGATACCAGGTGACACAGTTTCTAACAGTTTCACATTAAATTTAATTTAATTTGAATTATAATTACTTGGGAACAGAGCATCTGCCAGCAGTAGGAGAATCATGATTTCACTCAGCAAGAACATCCCTACATTATAGGCTTTTTGTTCCTGCACTCAGCGAGTTCATAAACACATGAATAACACTCTAATAGCCATAGTAAATGAATTACCTGCTGCCGTGCATTTGCTGGCGTCTCCACACGGCGTGGCGCGGATTCTGTAGGGAGAGTATGGAATATCATCTCCGCCATACTTCACTGCAACATGGTAGCGCCCAGTTTTGTCTGGGATGTAGGATACCGCATAGGTGCCATCTTTATTGTCCAAGATCTGGGCTTTCTTTGGCTTCCCTTCTTGGTCCTGGAGTCAATGGAGAACAGCCACAGCATACAGATCAGCAATAGTCAACCTCTGGACCTCTAGATGTTGGAGACTACAAATCCTATAATACCTAACCAGCAAACGGCTGATAAGGATGATGGGGTTTGTAACTCCAGTAGCTAGACACACACAAATTCACTCTTAGTATAGATCATTTCAAATGTTGTAGTTCACATCTAGCTCCAACCACAATGCAGCATTGCAGGAAAGCATTAAGTGCATTGCTTGAAATGTGTTGCACACTTGTCTGGCACATAAAAGGTTAACCCCTTTGGTAACAGAGAGGGTGACAGACAAAGGCAATGAGTTGGATACCTCTCAGGCACTCAAAGGGCTAAAAGTCTCCATTTAGATGAATACCACTATGGTGCCTTTGTATTGCACTAGAATTGCTCCTATTTTCTATGGGGGGGGGGGATAAAAAAATAAAAAAATAAAATCAGGCTTATAACCACCTGTATTTTAAGGGGGACTACAGAGCAATCATTATAAACCTCTGTAGCTTTCAAGGGGCTCCTCTTCAAGGGGACCCATTTAAATTAACTGCAGTTTCCGGAAGTTTTACTATGGTGCAGTTTGTTTGTCTTTGTACATATAAGAGCTTAGGATACGTACATGGTTTGTAGCAGTCATGGAATAATTTACAAAAACCACCCAAATCTCTGCGCTAAATACAACACGTACAGTACTAAGGCAGAAAAAAATCCAATACAAAAAACCTGACAGGGGTAATAAAGTCCTTATAACCGTCTTCCCTTTCTTGGTGCTGCTTTGTCTTTATTGGTCCTTGGTAGCCGGATCCTCCCACCACATGCAGAAAAATATACAAAAAACAAGCGCACACAAAAAATAAGTGCAGACTGTTTAATTCCTCGTGTCGGACACCTTCACCACGTGAGATATTAGTATCGCCACCTCTTTCACCGTGGGAATCACCTTCAATGGTGAGTATAATAATTATACACTCACCTTAACCAGAGGCGAACCAGCCTCTTGGTTTAAGAGCCTATACTGGATAACCCCCAGTATGGGTATCAAATCTCTGCCTCTTTTCCTCTGCCCGTCGTCACCTCCTTCAGCGTCTCTCCTCCGTCCACTCCTTCCCCTGCTGGGCTACTCCAACCAAAAGTTAACCTCCAATCAGGGCTCACTGGGACCAAATGGAATATGACTAAAGGGGCTCAGGACTCATGAGACTAATAATAAATCTCTATTTATTAAAAATATATATGTATAGATCCATACACTAAAATAAATATCTGTATACAAAATACCAAGATATACAAATATACTCAAATGATAAAAACGCCCTACGCGTTTCACAGCCTCCCGCTGCTTCTTCAGGGGCACTTTCAATATCAATCACCTGTGAGCCCTGATTGGAGGTTAACTTTTGGTTGGAGTAGCCCAGCAGGGGAAGGAGTGGACGGAGGAGAGACGCTGAAGGAGGTGACGACGGGCAGAGGAAAAGAGGCAGAGATTTGATACCCATACTGGGGGTTATCCAGTATAGGCTCTTAAACCAAGAGGCTGGTTCGCCTCTGGTTAAGGTGAGTGTATAATTATTATACTCACCATTGAAGGTGATTCCCACGGTGAAAGAGGTGGCGATACTAATATCTCACGTGGTGAAGGTGTCCGACACGAGGAATTAAACAGTCTGCACTTATTTTTTGTGTGCGCTTGTTTTTTGTATATTTTTCTGCATGGAATAATTTACATTCACCTCCCTGGAAACTTTATTTTATATAATTTATTTAGGTTTTATTTTTTTTTTTGCAGGGTCTGTCCACCTGAGTAACACATGGGTATTCCCACCACTGAGAGATTTATTCAACTGTTACTGAAGGTTAAATGTGAATTTTTTTTGTGCTGCAGTACCTCCCTGGCCTGTGGCCTGAGATTATATTGTGTCGCTGTTGCTACAGCATTCTATGGACTGTTGACCATAAACATCTATAGGATACTGCGACAACAGTGCTGCTGTAACATGTAAGGCCATAGAAGTACTGCACCCAAAATAATGCAAGTTTGAGATGCAATAACTTTTGAATTAAACATCTCAGCAGTGGGAGTACCACTGTTTGACTCAGCATGATAAAGCCTTCAGCTCCAAGCCTCACCCCAGAGTATCAATAAGGAACGGAGACGGAAGTGTCCAAATTAAGAAATTTGAATAATGTTAATTGAGGTGGGTGGGACTGGAAGGCAGAAAGTCAGAATTTGCATTGAAATGGGCAGGAAAGCAGGAGGAAGTGGGTTGTACCAGTAAGGAACTCTGCAAAATGAAGAATTATCCACTGTCTTCGGAGACCCAGTATCCAAGTCTGAAAACCAGAGTCTCTGGAGCAGATACAGAGAGTTCTGAGATATAACTATGAAATCATAACGTTACACAGCATAGTAATATAGCTGATGAGACCAAAAGTGTGCAATTCAGAGGGTTGAAGGAAAACTCTACTAATAATAATCCTGGTAAAAAAATTATTATAATGGCTGCTAGGAATAAATTCTGCATGCATCGCTTCTCCAAAATGAATCCTGAATTAGTAATGGATGTCAGGCCAGAGGAGGCTGATATGATTCTCTGTTGCCAGACTTGTAGGAATGACGCTTTCAACGAGAGGAGTTCAGGGTCCTGTATTCCAGCAACAAAAAAATCATGTCCCTCACTGTGGATAGGATATCTAGTACTAATTAAAAGTTTCATTTTGTTGAAACAAGTCACACAGAATGGATTCATTGTGGCCATTAGGATTTTCTGCACAGTTTAAGTAAAACAGGGTATATTATTAGGAGACTAGTATAAAAGCCCGTGTACATGGGCCAAGGACCCGGGTGATGTTAAAAGGCCGGTCCTGCTCTGCGTCCTGCCACCGACGCACTCATGCACTGTAGAGACTGCCCGAATGCACAGAATGCTTCCAGAACAGAACTCCCAGTATTCTGTGCGTTCGGGCAGTCTCTACTGTGCATGACTGCTTCTGACAAACATCTTAGCGAATTATTATATAGGATGCTTAGGGGTGCAACTTTTGAATATTTAATTAAATTGATTTTGTGTATTATTACTTTGATTATTCAATATAATTTGACAGAATTATTAGACCAGCTAGAGAATTTAAAAACTTTGCACATGTGCATAAGTACAATCCTGCATTACCGTGAATTCCCACGTGCATAATTTCACTGTTGATTCATATAGTAAAATATTAATTTAAAATCAAACTAAAATATTTAATTACATATTTGGATAAATCTAATAATCATTGCAGATCTAGAGGCATTGTGTTCCTTTAATTATAAGACCTTCAATACAAATAGCATACCACTATATAAGAAGATTACAATTCTACTCTATGATCAATACTACAAATAATTGTAAGGACATATATTACGGTTTTCATTATATTATTCCCTTAAATAAACAAAAAGAAAAGAGTTGAATATTGCTCTATGATTTTGTGCTTATAGAACAAGCATCATATGTTAGAAAAGCTCATTTTGAAATAAATAATAGCATCTCCGGTTACACAAAATTATTTTGAGAGTGTGCCCAGAAATAGTCTCCTACTTTGTTCATCTTTAGAGATTTCTGGGAACGTTCCCCAAGCTCAATTATGTTTTACTTTAATTCCTAAACAAACAATAGTTTCTTATTTGTGATGATTTACGCTTTGTAAATCCAGTGAAGGGAATTTTACAAAATCCCCAACATCCTGAGAGGGGCTGAATGGCGACCTGAGTGAAACATACAAGGGAAAAGTCCAGTCAGGATAGAATTTTATTTTAAGCCCAAGAAACACAAAGTAGACAATAAACAGAGAAAGGTCATTGCATGGTTTAACCCAGGGGAAGTCAGTTGTTGTATGTCAACTGTTGGGGACTGCAATTGCCATCATTCTCAATTAGCCAACAGCCGATTGGGGATAAGGGGAGTTGTAGTACCCCAATAACTAGAGGTCTAACAAATATCACTGATTCTATTATTTTAAAGGCCATGCCATTCTCATCTATAGAATTAACAGTTCCCATGACGTTCTAGTGCTTCAAATTTAGGATTGGCTTCATCCTTCTTTTATAAAGAGCCAACTTACAGCACTGTATAATAGGGAATAACTACTTCTAAAGACTTACAGCAGTACAATTAGTACAGAATACAAATGGATCAAAGGGCTCTGCTTGTGAGAGTTCAGGAGTAGTCAGTTTTTTGGACCTCCAGGAACAGAATGTTCTTCACCAGAGGTAATCAGCTGTTTGACCTCTAGCCATCTTAGACTCATCATCCAACCATCAATGGTTGGGAGCTGTAGTCACCAACACTTGGAAGTCTAGAAGTATTAGTGTAGGATTCTGAATGTGTGATTTTTCAGCAAGTTGGGGGGGGGGCAATTTTTCTGCTTACCCCTCACTTCCTGTTGTGTATTTAAAGGGATAGTAACTATTCTGACTGCTTGTATTCTGGAAGCATATACTATGTAAAGTCAAGGCCTATACCTTTTTATTTTGCATCCTGCATTGATGACAACTGACCAAAAAACATTCTAAAAACAAAATCAGGGAGCTTATGGTCAAGTGCAAAAAATGAATAAGAAAAAACAGGAGATTTTACTTGAATATGCAATGTCAAAGGGGATACTATCCCTTTAACAACAGAATACAGCCATTTGATGAGTACAAGGAAAAATGACTTCCCCAGCCTGACAAAAGGCAGCACATGCAACATCCTCAGTGTGTTAGTTACTGTACTCAAAGTGTTAAGCTTCATATATTTGAAATATGAAAGCATGTTCTATAATAGAAGAATTTGTTTAACCCTCATTGTTAGATCTTCCTTGTGTTTATATATAAATATATATTTCTATTTCAGGAATAGTGAGTCATTAATCACAAAACCCAACTTACAGTGATTTGGACAGATAGAGGTCCTTGTCCTGCATCCTTGGCATCTATAGCGAAATTAACTGGCAGACTGGCGGGGACCCCTTGAGTGCTGAGTCCAGGGCCACTGGCAGTCACTTTACTGGCATCATACGTTGGCAGAACCTTCACCTTGAAAGGACTTCACACATAAGATTGTAAAGTTAGGGCCATGTTCAGGAAAAGGGATGATTCTGGTGCAAACCAGCTGCACCAGGAGACAAACATAACCCCAATTCCTATTGATGGGGCTTGTAACATTGCTTTGTAATGTGTTGTAGACCTCTCTGGAATTTAAGGGGGTAAAATCATCATTTACAGCGGATCACCCCTATACAAGTTTGTGTTAAAATATAGGTTATATAGCGAATAGGTATAATAATGTATTCATTTCTTTTTTAAAATTGCTATTTGGCCAAAATTCAACAAATCAATACTGCCCTGTGCCCTTCTTCTGGATAGACTGCAGTTACCATCTCGGTACCATAGTCTGTCACTCTTCCTATGCTCCCCTCCTATCCAGCCTCCTCCTCCAATGACGGGGGCTTTCTGCATTAAGCTAGAGCACTCTCATTGGCCAGAGATCGCTCCAGCTTACATGCAGAAAGTCTCCGTCATCGGAGGAGGCTGGATAGATGGAGCGGAGCGGAGCAGAGCAGAGCAGAGGAAGACTGACAGACTGTGGTACTGAGCTGGTAACAGCAGTCTGTCCAGAAGAAGGGCGCAGGGCAATATTGATTTGTTGAATTTCGCCAAATAGCGATTTTAAAAACGAAATTAATACATTATTCCACCTATTCGCTATATAACCTAAATTTTAAGACAAACGTGTATAGGGGTGATAGGTCTCCTTTAGCCCTTTAAGGGCCAAAGGGGTATCATCTAACAAATTGAGAAGTAATGTGCTGGATACCCCTCTGGCCCACAAAAGGTTAAATCGATGGGGACTGGTTTGCTCCAGAATCTCTCATCTTTTTCTTCCCAAATGAAGCCCATATGACTGTAATCAATAAGATGTAGAGATGCAAAACCATATCATAGGGGTGAAATGAAAATTCTACATTATTTAAATGGTGATTTTAACCCCTTGGATGCTAAAGGATTCCAATGCAGAGCTTTGCAACACATTGGAAACCATTCTAACATTCAAAGCTATTAAAAGCCTCATTTAAATTAATGGGAATTTTAGTAATGTGTATTTGTTCCCCTGTGGCACAGTTGGCTTGCTCCAGAATTAGACCTCACTGGCACCCTGCACAAACTTTCAAGCTGGAATCCCAACAAAACAGAACCCATATTACAACTCAAAACCAATGAGTTGAAAAGGGATGGCGAGTGCTGGGAAACCCTTTAGTACAGAAAGGGTTCATGAGATTTCAGAAATAATTAGGTCCCCAAAATAATTTTATATATACACATATTATATATTATATATATATATATATATATATATATATATATATATATATATATATATATATACACACACACAAACACACCACACTAGCTGAAAAGCCTGTTTATATGGGCCACAGTGCCTCTGTTGCAGTCATGCACAGTAGAGACTGCCCGCGCCGCTGCTGATACAGAGCGGGGAGCTCCGAATTCAGACCAGAGTTCTCTCTGCACACCCCCCTGGGATATTTGGTCCTAGGAAGGTGCGCAGAGAGGAATCCGGTCTGAATTCAGAGCGCCCCGCTCGGTATCAGCCACGGCATGGGCAGTCTCTACTGTGCATGATTGCAGCGTGCGCAGCCGTCTCTACTGCACATGACGGCTTCTGACAAACATCCTTAGCGAATTATTATATATATATATATATATATATATATATATATATATATATATATATATATATATATACATATACATATACATATACATACACACATACATATACACACACACACAAACACTCAATTTTGGATAGCTGTGTTAGTCCAGTTGTATAGATGCCAAATATCTCAGTATGTAATAATACCTGTTTTACTGAACTAACAAGCAGTGGGCTGGACAAGCTTTCAAACAGACTCCCTTTAGCAAGTCAAAAGCATACTACATTAAAAATGAAATCTACAATTAGGAGTCTAGTTAAGAAAAGCAAGCTTGTGTTTTACTTAGCTAGGCATTTACCATGGATATTTAATTTCGATTATTTAGAATGCTTTTGAGTTGATAAAGTGAGCCTGTTGCTCGCGAAAGCTTGTCCAACAACTACATTGTACCATAGTAACATAGTTGATGAGGATGAAAAAAAGACATGCGTCCATCAAGTCCAGCCCATGCCAGAAACACCTCAGTGTGCACTGCTATCATGCTACGCAGGCTGAAACTGAGCTCTCCGGGACCTGAGTGCTCAGTTTCAGTTCTCTGTTCTGCCGGTCCACGTGATCGCTACTACAGGGGTCACATGTACTGGCTTTTTCATTCACATTTATGTTCTCTACCTCTTCCTTACTATGAGAGTACGGAAGAGAGAAGCAGAGAACAGACAAAATGGTAAGAAGATAGAGGTATTAACCCCTTCAGTGCAGGATATGTGGGCAGAATGAATGCAGGTCCATTTTTGACCTGCCAACAGCAACTTGTTTTGTTTTAAAATAAATATAAACCAGAGCAATGTATTTTATTTACACAGACTTATGCATAAAAACATCTATTCAAGTTTAAACAAACATTAATGTTACTGTTAACAAGAAAAGTAATACACTTATACAAACTACACAATCTTATCCAACAAAAAAGTGGAAACTTGGGGGGGTGTACATGGTAATTTTCACCCAAGAGGGACAGTGCCCACTTAAAACTGCCCATTTTGTAGGTATGAATAGTCGTTCATACCTTTTATGCAGTCTCCATAAAAATTGTGTTTTATATCCAAAGAAAGCCCTAGTTGTGTGGAAAAAACAGTATATAATTTATGTGGATGGAATAAAAGCCTTAGAGGGAAAACACTGTTGAAGAAAGACATAGTGAAAAAGGTCAGAATTGCTCTGGTCCTTAAGTGTAATCCACCCCAGATTTTCCCAGTAATTAAAGCGGAACTTTCATCAACATTACAGTTAGCCCCAAGTAATTAATATGTTAGCGATACACATAGAAATACTTGTAATTTGCAGTATAAGTCCAGCATAAGTAAGATATAGACCATTTTCGGCAGGCAGGTACCGTCTGGGATCTTGCTGTAGGCGCTCTCTGCACCTGCGCTGTTAGTCCCTTCCGGTGCCTTAAGGCACAAGGCTTCCAACTCACCAATTGTGGAGCTGAAGGGGATGGACAGCGCAGACTCAGATGGTGGCTCTGCAAGATGTCTGCGCTGCTGTCTGTCTCTCTTACTTATGCCGCACTTATACTGCAAATTACAAGTATTTATATGTATATTGATAACATATTAAGGATTTGGGACTAAATGTAATGTTGATGAAAGTTCCACTTTAAGGGCTTAAAAAACATTTACTGATCCTTTAAATTTATTTAACATTTTCAGATTTGGTCATAGGGGTGCAAAAGGTAGGGGTCCTAAGTGTAGGGCTGGTTAACAGTAGGTATTGGCAATATGGGGATGATAGGAGTTGTAGTACAACCATAGAACCACATGTCAGCCTCACCTGCAGTGGCTCTGGCACTGTTGGATTACATGTATCCCCACATCTACAGACTTACCTTCGCGGGATCTCTTCATCTGCATACTGGACGGAAACGGTATAGGGGCCTTCTAGAGTGGGTGTGTAGGATACAGTGTGTGTTCCATCTCCATTGTCTGCTATGTCAACTGGTTCCACAATCCCTGTGCAAAATACACATAACACTCTTAAATCTATTTACTGAATAGCAATTTCATGGGCTACAGCTAATGGTGCTTACTGTTACATACATGTGTCCATCACCATAGCAGTTAGTAATACACCTTTGGAACATGTTGCTCCCTCCTCCTCCTAAAGAACTATTACACCTTAGAGTACCAGAGAGATGTCCAACGTATGCTACTCCGCTAGTTCTCAAAAGGGTCAGTATCCATACCTGGAGTATATAGAGATTGATGCTCCAAGGTAATGAAAGTACTTTAGGGCACGTATAGAATTGTGTCGAGTGTAAAGTATAAATCACTTTTAAAGGGAAATATCATCTAAAAAGAACTGTGGTTTCAAACTTACAACCACTTTCAAAATTACCTATATATTGTATTAGCAATTTCTATTTAGAAAACTAGTTTTTGATATATTTATATGCATAGATTACTCTGCTTATGTAATGCAGTGCATGCACTTATGGTCTTAGCATTACATTACCTCCACTTCTCAATGACACAACCTGTTCAGTGCTATGGGGAGGGTAATGCTGCTGAGCAGTGTCAGTGAGTAAGGGAGGTAATGTAAGGATAAGACTAGAAGCCAGTGCTAGGGGAGATGGATAGTGCATTGCTGAGCAATGTCAATGAGTGGGGGAGGGATAGCTCAAGATGTCAGTGTTAGGTGAGGTGGGTGATGTATTGCTGAATAGTGTCAGTAATTGGGTGAAATAATGTAAGGATAAGACAGGAGGTCAAGTGCTAGGGGAGGTGGGCAACATATTGCTGAGCAGTGTCAGTGAGTGGGGGAGGTAATATAGGGCTAAGTCAAAATCACACAAAAACGAGTCATCTAAATAAACGGCTAACACGATATAGAGGTCATTTTGAAATCTGTACCAAAACCTAGTTGTAGGTGATAGTGTCCCTTAATGAAGATTAAAAACATTTAATGTTTATGAGGTTGATGGGCCATTAAGATGGCTGGGCCCATACCAGCAGCACCCACTAGTCCCCTGGCAGGTCTGCCACAGTCCATACACTACTCAGATTCCTAAGGGATTTTAGTGCTCCAGGAAATAACTTACAACAGCTCTGTGGAAACGGGAGGGCAGGTTGTAAGAAAACATGCCGTTATAACAAGCAATTAGTCTGTTTAATAATACCAGGACTATAGCATTGATTAAGTGAGACTATTTGGGCCCAATTATCAAAATTAAAATGGAGCAATTATTGGGCAAACTAACAAATACCCCTCACTGATTTAGATGGGGCTTTTAACCCTTTGACTGCCAGAGGGGTATCTAAAGCATTGTGTTGCAATGTGTTTGATAGCTCTCTGGCACTCATAGGGTTAATCTCTAATGCTAGGGAGGTCTCCCTGTTCAGAAGCTATCCATTGGAGACGTCTCTAACGCTGAAGGGTTAAAGAGTCCCATTTAAATCAATAGGAATTGGTGAAGATGGCTTGCTCCAAAATGGCTCCTCTTCTCTTGTAAACAAAGTGCCCTTTCAGCACCAGAGGTGTGTGTTGCATGCCACATGCCCTCAAACTCAAAAGGGTTAACTTCTGACTTAAAGGAAAATCAATTTGAACATGCAGATTCCCATTATATGAAAAAGAATGCTGTAAACATACACGCATATACATGTAAAAACGTTCATGCTTGAATAGAACTTATGATACATGAGACCGCATGTGCTGTTCTTCAGCAGGCTGGGAGAAGCCATTTTCCTTCGTACTCTCTTTCTGTTGTGTCTCACGCCACACTTGTCTTATAGATTACAATTCAGCCTCCAGACCAGGAAATGAGGAGGGCAAAGGAAAAGGCTTCCAGCAGCCTGCTGAAAAACAGCACATGCAATATAATATCATAAGTTAAACGAACATTAACACTTAAAATGATCTGCGGTTAGTTGCATTTAAAATTTAAGCAATACCTTTTTATAATTTAGGGCCATTTGAAAGATTTCAGAATCTCCTATATGTTATATTAGATATTTCATTGTTTAAATAAAAGATTATGAGATATTTAACTTTGTCAGTGTATGTATGTCAATAGTGGCTGGTAAAGCCGTGTGCCAGATATGAACATTCTATACCACGGTCCCCCCACATTCCTCTCTTGGTTATATATATATATATATATATAATTTTTTTTTACTGTAGATAGGCGTCTTATGCATCTCCCTTTCTCCAGTTAATAAAACAGGTAGGAAGGAAGAAGAAAGAGAATCAAAGAGAGAGCGAGAGAGCACGCACAGTCTATACCAGTAATGTTAGTATCAGGCACACAGCTGTGCCTGCCCGTTCTGTCTAAAATGCAAATTATTTATTTATTTATTTATTTTTAAATGGCTAATTTAATATATAGGTTGATTAGGAATGCCTTTCATATTACCCTAAATTGTGTTAAAGCGGAACTACCACCCGACACAATCTTTAACTTAACTAAGTCCCCATCTGGCGACTAGCTGCTTAGTAGTGCTAGTCGCCAGAATAATTACCTTTTTTAATAGCTTTCTGCTCTCTTCCCCGACTGACAGGCAAGACGGAGCGCGGACATCTTGCCATTGTGACATCCGCGCGCTTGCGTTGTCAGTCCCAGCCGGGTCTAGTAGTCGTTGTTAGGAGCCATTTGGCTCCGGCTGGGACTGACAGCTCAGGCGCGCAGATGTCACTATGGCAAAACGTTCACGCTCTGTCCTGCCTGTCACCCATGGAAGAGAACAGAACTCTATTAAGTAAAGTAATTATTCTGGTGACTAGCGCTACTAAGCAGCTAGTTGTCAGATGGGGACTTAGCGAAGCGAAAGATTGTGTCGGGTGGTAGTTCCACTTTAAGTTATTACTTCCACTTTAAATACCCTGTATTCCTTGACAGCATCTGTAAAAATCCTCTATTCGTTCTCTGAGACATAATATCTAGTCTTGCATGTGCTATGATGGTGTAGCCATTCCTGTCTACCATGTTTCCAAATACCATAAATAGGATCTATGATAGAATGTCTCAGAATCCATACTGCTGTATTGTCTTTAAATGGACTGGTATAGAGTAACAGCCTTTCTGAATATAAGAGAGGCAGGTACTAGTCAAGTAACTGCAATAAGACTGGCTACCTCTCTTGCACTCAAGGGGCCAATATAAATGTAGGAATAAATTATTATGCCTAACAAAGTAACCAGTTTTTACAGATGCCACCTGAAAATACAAGATATTTACAATTCTATAACCAATTTCATTTTTAGGTGTTAGTGTTCCTTCAAGTTGTATATATATATTATTATATATATTATATAATATATATATCCGTGAATCTTACAACATGCCTTGTTCATCTAAGAGTAACCTGTATTTTAGCATGTGCTCCTTTAAGCAACACAAGGCACCAAAAAAAATCAGTTTTAGAAAACATTAGTCCAAAGTATTATTATATACATTATTATATGTCAAGTGCATTAGCATTTTATAAGGATTGAAAAGATTATTTTGAAGAGAATCTCATTATGCTGGAAAAAAAAAGACCCACAAGCCGAGCCGAAAAGAAACCGAAGCACCAGACTATCCGACATAACAATATATCATTGCACGTTAATGAATAGTGACAGTTGGGGGCAGTTCTCTGGCACTTCAGCCATTGGGAGCTACAACTCCTATCATTCCTATCTGTGGGCTGGCTGGAGCGGATACGATTTGTAGTTTCCAACAGCCACAGTGCTAACCAGTACTTGCCCCTGGTGTAACTATTCTACATATAAACAGACATTAGCAGCAAAGAACATATTTGGTTTGTGTGTAAAATGCAAGCTTGAATAATTTTGTGGTAAACCAACTGCCCTATAGGGGACAAATAAAAAAGATCATCGATTTAAATGGTGCTCCCCATGCATGCTTGAGCTGTCTCCAATGTATTAACCCTTTGAGTGCCAGAGTGGTAAGCACTCTGGCACTCAAAGGGTTAAGACTTTTCTAGCATTCAAGAGGTTACAAATCCCCAGTTCAAGTTAACGTGAATTTTGTGAAGATATTGTCCCCCTGGTTTGCTCCATTCTTTGCTTATTATAAGGCCTACGGTTTCCGTATTACAGACACACTGTCTGAAGCTCCTTGGAGACCTCACTAGCAATCGATGTGTTCAAAGCCCTCATTTAAATTAATGGGAGTTTGGGGAATTATTTGGTGCAATGGATACGCCCAGGAATTGATCCACTATGGATTTCTTCCTACGGCACTTTGAATACCTTCTCCACCCCAGGACTAAACCTTTTTCCTCTAAAATGACTTCTGAAACAATCTACCTTCTGCATTATACCAGCTAGGCAGGGTGGGGTCATGTGATTTTTAAAGCACAGAGAAAACAATTAAGCACAGAGCCACATCTTGGGCCTTATTCAGGATCAGGAAGCACACAGCAATTATGGAACATCACATCAAGAAGAGTGGGGGATGAATATTTACACCGATTAAAAAATGGGCCCGTTTCTTGGATAAAGCAGCTTGTAGCTGTGAAATGCGTGAAAGCTGTTTTTAACCCTTTGAGTGCCAGAAAGGTATCTAGTGCATTGCAGCACAGTGCAATGGACACCTTTCTGGCACTCAGATGGTTAAATTGTATAACTCTGACAGATATCTTTTAAATGTTAATAAACATGTTATTGTTATACTAGTGTAAAAACCCATGTACACGGCCAACACTGTGTGTTCGGGCATTAGACAAACAAACACCCAGCCTTTTATATTATAGGATAGGATGGAATCTAGCAGCCAGGGATTCATTTGTTGCAGAGTCGGTGGGATCACTGAGCGGAGATGGACTCCTTCTCCTTTTCTTGTATACTTCCACATTTGGAGACCGTGTTTGTGGAGTGGAGCTGCCTATAGAACGCTTCTGAATAACTCATAAGCTGTATGTCCAGGGATTGCATAAGCAAGAACCCGGTATCTGCTTTTGTGAGTACCCATTTGGAGGTGCTCTGGTGGTGGTCCATGAATATTTGGTGTTATCTAAACTAGGGGAGCCCCCTTTTTTCTCCTTTTATTTCCACAGTGCAATGGATTGCACACTTTTCTGGTCCTTAACAGGTTAAACTACTGAATGGAAGAGAGGTATTCTACATACAAATATCAGAATTTAATAGATAATAAGGGACATACGGTGATCAAACTGTAAATTGAAACAATACACTATATATACAGTTTCCTGTATATAGTGTTCTCTAGTGGCGTCTGCTTCCAAGTCACATCTACTATACAAATTATAGAATTCAATTTACCTGAATGGTCTATTTTGTTACCAGGTCGTAAACTTATACATCACCAAGTGCTCCACTTTAGTCGGGACAGCACCTCTTTGAGGTCAAATCCCTCTTTCCTGAGATAAGACTGTGTGGTGCATCACATTGCTCTAAAACAGAAGTGTCCTTTTTTGGTTGTTTGCAATACTGAGATGTGTAAACAATGGACTAAAGCAAAAGACTAAAGCGGATCTGTAACTTATTTGCATATTTGAAAACTTCATTAGATATTGCCTATGTGTCATATTAAGCAAAAGTCCAGCAGATGTATAATTTAGAAATATATACTTATTTGTAGGAAAGTAAAAGTGAAAGTCTCCTGTTTTAGCACAGAGCTTTACCCCTTAACGACCCTTGACGGTCACAGTACGTCAAGGGTCGATCTGACTGAACGACCCATGACGTAATTTGACCGTCATAGAATTCCAGGCTTCCCCTGCGGCTGCACGCCGTTCGGGGAGTCCGGAAGTGGAAGAACGAAAAAAAAAAAAATGCTCCGTGGTCCTTAACTGACCGTGCAGATTGGCCGGTTGTTAAGGGGTTAACTAGCATATGAAATGTCACTGGAAGACTTAATTAGCATATAAAATTACACTGGTAACACAGTTAGCATATGATACCAAATATGAATATCTCCTTAACTCTACATTGCTAGTCTTTTGGCTAATGACAGTAACGAAATGACTAACTAGTTAATCCCTTCTGCTAAACAAACTAAGAGACACTTATTCTCAGGGCACAGTTCCCATATAAATCTAATTATTCCTCTCCTGTATCACTGCTCCCAGTGCTCATGTGATCCCAACAAGGGAAAACCGATAATACCACCTGGACACAGTGGTATAGGTATCCAGGAATAAAATGGCAATTTGCATCAGCTTTGAAGCTCTGGTCTGCTTTTCAACACTTGACAGATATCCCCAGGGAGATGAAAGGTTTAATTTTACTGCTGGAAGCTTTGCGAGTCCAGCACACAAGGAATTGTTTGTTTAAATTCATCCAATCTGTTCTTTGCTGCAGTCTATAATACATGTCAGTTGACACCATAAGACAGGATAGTCTGTGGCCTCTAAGGTGCGTTCCCACGGGACCTGTAACCAGGGCTAAACTGCTAAAGCACAGACCTGTGCCCACTCATCTAGATGCCAATCCTTGCAGATGGGCAAATGCTGCAAAGATTTGGGTGAAATCTGCAAGCAGTATTTACATTTATTGTTACACTTTAGAAGATCTTATTTGGAAATCAAAACAATGAGTAAATCTCTAG
Source organism: Rhinophrynus dorsalis (assembly GCA_037306005.1). Lineage (NCBI taxonomy): Eukaryota > Metazoa > Chordata > Amphibia > Anura > Rhinophrynidae > Rhinophrynus > Rhinophrynus dorsalis. Next base: position 74,377,282 of record CM074722.1, read on the forward strand.
TAAACCAACAGAACCATAGAAGAAATACCAAAATTCCCATTGATTTAAATGGGGAGTTTAACCCCTTGAATGTTAGAGATATCCCAGCTAGAACTCTCTAACATTCAGTGGGTTCAAATTCTCATTTAAAGCGGCACAATCATCAGAAATCAAAGTTTTACAGTGGGTTTTAATGTTTAACCCAACATAAGAGCTGTGTGTATTTTGTTTTGAAATTGCCTGTAAGTGGAGATATTAGCCCTTCAAAATCAGGCACTACTACATTCAGAGGGACTGTATGTCCCACATGATGCCTCAGGACTTCCCAGCTGCCCCAGGGAGCGTGTTCATGCTCCCCCTTCGAAGCTGGATTTCTGTGGTGTAGCGTCACAACAAACTCCATTTACAATGCTACTGATTTTCTTTGATTTCTGGTGATAGTTCCGCTTTCAAAGGACGGTACTGTGCAATATGAAAAATAAACAAGTGTATTCCACCTGCAGAAAGATATTTTATTCAAATGTTATTGCAGCTAAGACTTTATTTTTTTGGTACAATACTTCAATGGCCTGAAATTTTATGATGGAGCAGTCTAGGGGCAGATACACTGCCAGTGACGATAACCGCCAATAATGGATAATTTCAGCCCATGTAGGTACTGCGACTGAGCTGTATTTATTTTATAGTAGAAGTAACATCCTTTAACCCTTTGAGTGACAGAGGGTATGGAATGCATTGCTTTTGCAAAGCATTCCATACCCCTCTGGCATTCAAAGGGTTAACTCTGCATGGTAAACCTACAATTTATATTTTTCTTTATTGTACAATATTTTCACTTTTTTTGCAATATAGAAAAAGTGTTTCCATTATAGACAGGGCTTTTAACCATTTAAAGCAGGAATAGGCTTTTAACCATTTAAATCAGGAATAGTCTACTGTTAAACTTCCTGGTGTTGGGAACTAAACATCCCCAACTAGCCAGAGGTCTAACAATTGCCTTTCATGTTTGAAAAAACTAGTATTAAAGGTGTAAAAGCCCCTCTGAAACCAAATGAAATTTGGGGCATTTTTATTGTCTGCTATGGTGCAATTGGTTTGCCCAATAATTTATATATTTTTTTTACTTTGTACTATAGACAAGTACAAGATGAGAAGAGGTAGTTCTTTTGCACTTTGTTTACTAAAAATTCAGGTGATCCACTCTGGGCAGTTTACTTGGTAACAATATGTTAAACCTATGAGAACGCACCTTTAATGGGACACGATGGCTAAACTACAAGATGCACAGATATGAAAAAACACGTTGTTGCATTCACAGAAATAAATAGTAATTGCAAGTGTTATATAATTAAAAAAAAAAAAAAAACTGCAAGCAACTGTTATGTCTGCCTCCATGGACCTGACATTCAGGACGGATTGAAGAGATTCTTTCTTGAATAAGCGCACAAGGGCAAAATTCATAGGGACCAATAGGATTTTTTGTCCATAATGAGGGTGGGTGAGTGTGTGTGTGTGTGTGTGCCATTTTTACTTTACATATTCTGCACATGAATAATATTTAAAGTCAGATTGTACAGAAACACTTACATGAGCACACACATTAATATATATTATTTTTTGGAACATGCTCTTTCATGTAAATGCATCTTGTATTTTGGCAACAGTGTTCTTAAGTAATTGGTCAAATCAATTTCAGCTAAACAATTCCATTTCCGAGTTAAACTTTTAAGGACCAGAGGTTTGTGCACCCCTGTGACTCATAAAGGGTTAATATAAATCTACATATTAAACGAAGAACTGACTAGACATCAACATTCAGCTGTGATTGGCTGGATTATTATGGAAGCAAAGAAGTATAAAAAAAACAGACAAAGAAAAGTAAAAATCAGGCTTCATAGGGAATCCACTTTTCCTGGAGCAAAAAGGATAAAAGGTTCAAACCTGGCTCATTTGCATCTCGCTTGAAGTCACCTTTAAAGAAATCTGAAATGGCTCTCAGTGGGCTGCGCCGCATTAGGAAATCTGTCTCATCCGCTAGGAATAAAGATGGTTATGAGAGCCGCCGTACAAAGTCGTAAAAAGTTTCAAGGGAAGGCTAGCAACTATTGATCAATTCATCTTAAAAGGAGCTGTAAATGTTTAATGTGATAAAAAAAATAAAATAAATTATATATATATATATATATATATATATATATATATATATATATATATATATATAGGGCTTATCACCTTACTTCAAGTTTGCATATTTGAAAACTGCATTAAAAACTGCCTATATGTCATGTTAACCAAACTTCTAGCAGATGTATAGTTTAAGACATATTCATACTTCTTTCTGGAGAAAGTGAAAATGTCCTGGTACAGCACAGAGCTTCATTAGCATATTAAACATCTCTGAAACCTTCATTAGCCTATGAAAAGGCTTTAATAGCACATGAATCACTGAAAAGCTTAAATAGCATATGAAACATCACTGGTATTGCAATTAGCATGCATTAGCATACAATAACAAGTATGAATATCTTCTTAACTGTACATTTGCTGGTGTTTTGGTTAACATGACACACAGGAAGTTTTCAAATATGCAAACTTGCATTATGGTGAAAGTTCCACTTTATAGTGTTAGTAGCAGTGCCACCTGGTATCCAGACAGAAGTAGATGCATGAAGGCACTGGTTCTCAGGTCAAGTCACCTAAGCAAACCAGCAGATCAGGTTTTCAAGAGATTCCTAACTAGGCATATGTAAATCAACCAAAGTGACGTTACCAGTTCACTCATCTGTGACTAAGTACTTATCTGTTGGTTTGACCAACAGCGAGAAACACTGCACTAAGGTGTGATAATGTGGAGATTAAAAAAAAGAAAAAAAAAAAAAAAAAAAAGAAAAAAGAAAACTTCCGCAGTGTAAAATTCTCAGATTCTCATGTTTTTCTGTGGAGGCTATGCACTAAGATATCTCAAGCTGGAGAGATATTACAGTATACAGGCTACTTAGAATAACATTAACTAGAGTGTTTATCACACTGGAGACGTTATCTCCTCTATTACACCTTTGTACATCTCACCCCTATAGTCTATAACTAAAGCCCTCCCAAAGAATAACACAGGAGAGTTGATCACACTGGAGACCTTGGGGGAGGTGGTGATAAAGACTTGACAAAGTTGATAAAGTGGAGATGACTTATCCAATTTATAATTTCTCCAATTCCTATGTTATTCTATGAATCCTATGCAATAAGATCTCCAAAGCTGAAGAGTTTAAGTGATATCAGTAGAGAATTCCTTTAAACTTTATTACCGCTTAATGACTACCCCCCCCTATCTCATCTTTATCACTACTTATTGCATCTCCCCATTGCTTCCAGAAAGTTTTCTATTGCATTCAATTGGAGAAATGAGTCACTGACTACAGTTCTCTATAGAATATGATGGAAATACCATTATTACTTCATACAACTGTAATATTTTTTGACTGTACCATCTACCAGCAATAGGAGTAATGTTGTTGTACTCAACAGGAAAACCACTACTATATACACTATAAATGTTACTGATCCTTTAACCCCTTGGTTGCTGGTGACATTCACAACAGACTGTGTTACTAGTAGCCAACGGGATAGTAGCCCAGATATCAAGCAATAGCCTTCACATATCTGGTACTTGGGCAGTCACTGTAAAACAACTAGATCAACTCTATCAGGACCTCTAGTGCCTGCCTAGTCTATTTTTGGACCTCCACATCTTGGGGACTACAACTCCAATCGTTCCCAAACAGCCTATAGTTGGTTGGGAATGATTGGAGTTACAGACACCAACAGCCAGACCAAGACCACAGATGCTGCAGAACATCTTATGCAGCAGAGATATCAATCATCACTCTGTTCCAAGAAACTGGACAGTAATTGGCAGCTTTGCTTCATTAAACTTTATTGTCCATGTCTCTGTGGGCAAAATATGCCTAACAACAGGACAGAACTCCCTAAATGATTACAATCTTGCTATCAGCTGCACAATGTACCCGTAGCTAGCCTGCCATGTACGATTCTTCCTCTTTTCAGACTTAACAATGAGTGTCAGAGTTGGCACACAAAGAGATAAAACATTAACATACAATGCATATATAGAACGAACATGTTGTAATATTCTCAGGTAAACAAAAGGTTTCCATAATGTGATATAGAGATTAAGATACAATATATTTTCTGTGCAATTTTCCAGCAGGCTAGGGGGAAGCAATTTATCACTGCATGCCTCACATCCTGTTGTGTCACACTGTACAGTGTAAGCCTACAGACCAGGTCATGAGGACTGAAAAGGCAAACTGCTTCCCACAGCAAGCAAAGCATTTCTTAAACAGTCTCCCCAGTAGGTGGCAAATCCCCACTGATGTAAAAAGAGGATTTTAGTCTTACCTGTTAAATCCTTTTCTCTCAGTCCATACAGGTTACTGGTAACTTTGGGTAGGCGATCCACCACTTTAATTGTAGGCAGGAGCAGTTCCTACTCAGAGGAATCTGATATGTCAGGTACTCCCTGTGGTTTTGGCAGGGAAGACTTGATGGAAGAAGGGGTCTGCCAAGAATGGAAGACCCCCTGTAACTGGGATGGAAAGAGTTGCAATGTAGACCTAAGGTCCCTAGTAGCAGCCTTGAACTATTGCACCCAAACTGGCTCTAATGCATGGCTGGAGGTCCCTGGGAGACCTTCAGAATGACCTGAAAACTCTATAGGTAACCCTGAATGACAGGAAGAGCAATGCACAGTAGGGGATACAGAGACCCCAGCATCCTTAGTCTTAGGTCTGGCTCCAACGGATTAGACTTTCTCACAGCGTCAAAAACGTTACAGCATAAGAAATCACCCAATTACAGTGTGTAGGATTAAAGTTTCACCCCAGAAATCGCTAAAACAGACTTATCTGGCAGTGGAAGGGTTAATCAGCAGAGGAGAGAAGGAGATTCCAAGCCCTGCCTAGGATACTCGTTCTGGAAATGGCACAAAATGGCTGCCGCGGTGGGAGCCAATCAGAAACAAGCGCGCGAAGCAAGCGCGCATGGGAAATGTAGTTTTCCCAGAAAAAGTACCCCAAAAGTGCCTAAAGCCCCCTGAGCCCCCCAACACACATAAAACATGAACCGGATGATAGAGCAAGGGCAGACAATAAAGGTGGAGCTGTTGCAGAGATATGTCCCAAACTGTACAGTCCCATAGGAGTGAATGGAGCAAAACAGTTAAATTAAAAAAATGCATGAAACATCACTAGAACATGTTAGGATACCCAAAAAAACACTGAACCAGTAGGAAAAGTATCAATAAACTCCCCAAAAGATACAAAACCAGCAGCTAAAGGGTTAAAGTACCACATAAGCTGCTCCAAAACACCCATCTGACATACAGATAGACCCAATGAGTGCAGGAGTGTGCAATAGGAACTCCAAATGAAAAACCCCTGTGTGGAAGGGCACTGTGGGACATGTGGACCTGCAGCACTCAAAGAGTTGCTCACCTTTTTCTGCAGATCTTCAGATTACCATGCATCTGCCTAATGGTGGCATTCTATTTGTAACAGAAAAATAAAAAAAAAAATTCTAAAACTATAGCAGAACTGTTCTCTTGCCTGTGTCTTCACCAAGGAACAAATCTTTCTGGAGCTGGTTGGCTAGCTGCAGTCAAGGAGGGAAGGTAGGCTCCACCCCCTGCATACAATTCTAGAATTGTTCCTGCCTACAATTAAAGGGGCGGATCGTCTACCCAAAGTTACCAGTAACCTGTATTGTACGACAGACAAAGTTTTTTTTTTTTTTTTTCTTTTTTTTTTTTTTTTTTTAAAACCCCTTGAATGAAGTATCCAATGGATTGCAAAACCTCACTAGCATCCAAGGGGTTAAAAGACAAATTTAAATCAAAGCAGATTTTGGAGAATTTTAATTTGCTCCTCAATGATGCAGTTGGTGTGCCCCAAAATTTCTCTGTTTTAATACTAAGCTGTCAATGCTGCTATATACTCACTAGTTAAAGAGCCCGTTACACGGGCCACAGTGCCACCGCCAGCTGGTCGCGGGGCAGTCTTGCGCAGTAGAGACTGCCCAGCAGCTCTGTATCAGCCACGGCTCGTGCAGTCTCTACTGCGCATGACTGCGTCATTACACGCGTTTTAGCAAATTATTATATAGGATTTGTATGCTAGAATTAGTGCTGCTTTTAAGACCATTGTATTCTAGAGGTCTACAACACATTGCAGTGGCCTCTAGCATTGTAACTGTTAAAGTGATAACACTTAATATGCAAAAAACAAAACAAAACAAAAAACAAACAAAAAATGCATTGCAGGGTTTACCCTCACGAGTAAAACAAGGTTACCCCTGCATAAATTTTACAGTAGTGCTGTTGCTATATCATCCCATAGACAGCTCTAGTAGGTTGATGAAAAACCTCCTCGGGATGGTTAGCAACAGCACCATAGAAAAACTTCAGCCCAATGAGATTTTACACCTAATAAATTCAAAGTTAAGATGTAATAACTTTTGAATATACACACACACACACACACACACACACACACACACACACATACATACATATACATACTAGTTAAAAAGCCCATGTACACGGGCCACAGTGCAAACCAACAATGGACACCGTGCAGTCATGCACACTACAGACTGCCAGCGCTGCGGCTGATATGGAGTGGAGCGCTCCGAATTCAGACGGTGCACAGAGAGGACTATGGTCTGAATTCGGAGCCCCGCTCCGTTATCAGCTGCAACGCGGGCAGTCTGTAGTGAGCATGACTGCTGCGCGCGCCGCCGACTGTACTGCGCATGACAGCTTCTGACAAACATACATTTAGCGATGATATAGGATGTTTTGCTTGCATATTGTGTTACTATCCCTTTAAGATAACTGGAGTTCCAGTTAATCTTGGACAGATCTTTCTGGTACACAGGAGACAAGTATTAACTATCTAATTCCTCTGAGCTTACATAAACTTGGAAACATGACAAAAACATGTAAGAGCAGAGGTCACCCACAAAATTTAGTCTGGCAGGACAAGGAACAGCCTTACAAGACTGTTTTTAAGGATATGTCTCTTTTGTTTTTTCCTGCTGAGTAAATCGAGTAAGCTTCCACTGCAGGGAATTGCTTTATTTAAACATGAAGTGGTGGAGCGGTTACTATCACATTCTATGGACAACTGTAGACAGTGACTCATGAACTCTCATAAAATGCATCATCACTGTCTGGACACCAGTTTCATATAAAAAGAAGTTTGATTTATAATAACTTCGGAATGAAACATGCTATACACACATGAGAAGGCCCTTTTTATTTTATTTTATTTTTTTTTACTGAAAAGGAAAATTCCGACAATGTGTTGTTTTCTTTTTAAACACAATGAAAATTTACATCTCCTGTAAACTATAAATTTGGTGTGTTACCACATTCTTTATTAAAGTAACGCGAACACCAAAAAGGCTGATATAACTTTTACCCCTTAAGGACCCTTGACGGTCCTGGTACGTCATGTCTGGATTTGCTTGAGGGACCAATGATGTACTAGGACCATCACGGAATTCCGGGCTCCCCGTGCAGCTGCACGCTGTTCGGGGAGTCCAGAAACAGTCCTTAAGTGACTGTCAAGTGCGTGTGCGGCCGGTCCTTACGGGGTTAAAGGGATAGGTTTCACAATAAAAGCAGCTCCAATTAATCTTCATAGTATCTTATTTCAGTACTGTCAGTTGTCGTTCAAGAGTAATTGAATGATAAAGAATCCCCCTCCCGCCCTTTTTACTGATGTAACACTGCTCAGAGCAGCAAGACTGTCTGAATGGATCACAGAGAGGGACAACCTTCAGTGAGCATAAGGAAAAACCTGATAAATCTGTCAAGGAGGCAGGGATTTCCTTATATTCACAGTAAGAATATTGTCCCTTGCTGTGAGCGGTCTGGTCTCAAGTCCACATCTGAGGGGAGGCAGCTTACACTAGGTAAAAATGGCGGGAGGGGGATACTTTCTCATTCAATTACTCTTGAACTCCAACTCTGACAGTTTGAAATAACACTCTCCATGACCTAAATACTAGGAAGATTAACTGGAGCTGCTGTTTTTATGAAACATTACTATCACTATAAATACCAAGTACTTATAGATAGCAGGCAGCCTTTCATTTGACATCCCTAAGATATAATAAACTTACTTTTTAATGAATGTGTAAATTGTCCTGTTCAGAGAGAATTTAACCTGTTAGGGATCAATGATGTGCCAGAACCATCATAAGTTTCAGTCCATTAAGGATGGTCCTGGCACGTCATGAGTTAAACGATCACCAAAACTGAGTGTTCCAAGACTGGAGCAGTCAGTTTCAGCCTTTCCCTTGGCAAGCCAGCACAAGTGAGAGTACATTTGCTGAGCCGGCACATGTGAGCTATCTGGTACAAGAGTGTACAAGAACCAGAGATTTTAAGGGGTTAAATGTTGTTTGAGTGGTTTATATTAGACTAGTGAAAAAGCCTGTGTACACGGGTGTATCCTATAATATATAAGGCCAGCACAGTAGAGACTGCCCTAACGCAGCACTACACCTACCTCCCAGCATTCTGTGTGTTCAAGAAGTATCTACTGAGCATGACTGCATCGGACAAACATACATCTGCCCTTTTATATTACAAGGATATGAGGTAAAGTCAGTTAATCATTTTACTACTATTAGCATCCACTGTTCTTTTCAGAAAGACTTTTAGCTCATCTCAGCTAATTTACAGATAATGCCAGATCAATGGGAGCCCTGGAACCCTGCAAAAGGCAGGAATATCTGCACCCTCAGAGTATATATAAGACTAGATTTAAGGCTTCAGAAATCAGAGAATTTTTACAGATGCTGCATTAAAAGCAGTGTATTTAAGAATATATAACTTCGGTTAATTTTTAGTTGTTAGTGTTACTTTAAAATAAAAAAAGGGATTCATTATAATTATGAACAAAGGTGTAAATCTCACAGAGAGGCTGATGTACTAGGAAGAACTGGTACAAACCAACTGGACCATAGGAGACGAAAAAATGCCCATGAATTTAAATGGGAATTTTAACCCTTTGAATGCTAGGGAGGTTGAGACCTCCCTAGCAATCAAGAGGTTAAAGCCTCCTTTTAGAGTCAGAATTGCCCCAGAGTAACTCAGCCTCAGTTAAGTGTATTAATGGCGCACACAGACAACTTATATAACCCCCAATCCCAGAATTCCTCACCTCGTGGTCCTGTCACCAGCACCTTAAGGGGAGCAATGCCAGCTTTGCTGGTGTCCACAGTGAACTGTTGAGGGATTTTGGCCCGCACGGCTGTTCCTAGTCCAGGACCGGCTATCTTCACCTTACTTGGATCCACAACATCCTTCACAGGTACTCTGAAAGGACTGCCTGTAAGGGTTAAACCGAGGCGTAACAATGATAAATAAGGGCATTGCCAACGTAGGGTTATTTTAATGAAACTATTTTACCAGGATGGGTACACTAAGATCATCACTCATTTTCAAGTATGTTGTGGGTACACATTTTATCTACCTCAGAATGGCGGGAAGGCAGAGTTTGATCAGATGCTACAGCTGGTGCATTACCCACACATTATATTTTAGAGATGTGGTAGAGCTGTTATATACAAAGTTTTGGGACACACCAACAGGTCAGATTTCAGGATATCAGTGCTTAATTACAGGACAATCAGTGGATCAGTCAGTGTGATTCATCTACCTGTGTTTAAGTAGGAATATCCTTAAAGCGAAACTACCACCTCCACTAAAGCACCATGGACATCTTGAATGCGTGCCTGCGCTGTCAGTCCTCTTCACCCTTCACAGGCCTTGCACTGGCCCGGACGGCTCCAGAAGAGACTGAAGGTGCAGGTGCCTAGGCTGCAGTAACCCGGCCGTCAGTCTCGTCAGCTTAAGGATAACTTTATTTGTGGGCACTTTTGAGAGGTAAAATAATGATTACAATGCTAGTTGCCACCTGCATAAGAATTACAGGACGACTTTAGTGGAGGTGGTAGTTCCGCTTTAAAACCTGACCTGTCTGGTATGTCCTGAGGACTGGAGATTGGGAATCACTGTGCAGTGGCTCAGCTCTCCCCTAGAATGCAACATAACTTTTTAGATACCAGAGGACATTTCTGGACACCAGGTGACACTGTTTCTTACAAGAAACATAGTTTGATATATAAACTTCTGAACTACAAATCTCACATCAGTGGGAGTACCATGATTTTACAGATCAGAAAAAGCCTTTAAAAGTTTACTGTTTTTTAAAGAGCTTTACTTTTGTCTGCTTTTATATTATAGACAAAGGCAGGTTAGGCAACAGCTGAACAATATCATGTTGCCTATCCCTTTTCAAATTGTGTTTTTTGGGGGTCTTTTCTCAGACTTGAAAACAGTGAACTGAAATGGAAGGCGAGATCATGCAAGTAGTGGGGTGTGGCCATGGGCAGAGCCTAAGAGTACCTTTCCTTGGGGAGCCTGGCATATACAGTCACCCCTGTTGGCTGATCTGTGCCGGCCAGCTCCAAAAGCGACTGACAGCACAGGCGCACGGACATCACTATGGCAAGATGTCTGTGCTTCCTGCTACTGTCAGCCTCCGAATAAATCGTAAATCTTTTAAACCAGGTAATATTTCTGACGATTAGCGCTATTAAACAGCTAGTCGCCAGATGAAGACTTAATCAAGATAAAGTTTTTGCGGGGTGGTAGTTCCCCTTTAACTGAAATTAGAATCTGCAGTTTTTAAAGGGAAACCCAGTGTGTTCACTTAGGCAGCAGTGCGTCATATAGCAGTAACTTATAATACACCTCTACACATATACACACACAGAATTACAAACCTTTGCACACCCTTTGTATCCATAACCCTCTGAGTGACAGAGAGGCATCAAACACAATGCCTTGGATACCTATCTGGCACTCAAAAGGGATGTGCCACTGTGCATCTCTCTATATACAAACGCCTGTATCCCACTGTGTACATGCACTTATGCCCCAATATGTGTACTCTAGTCACCTTCACAATAAATAGATATTACCAGTCAGAATGAGATCAGTCATAGAGAACGCTTCCCATGATTCCAATGAGACATCAAAACCTTCTAAAAGGTAGTAAAATGTCCTTGTTTAGCTACAGAATATAGTAGAGTTCAAATGCAAAAAATAGTAAACTGATAAAACTGACTTCTATATAAAGGACAAATTCCTATGCATGACCTTCTCTTATATACATTGACAGTGAATTATTCCATGGGCATAGCTCCACTTTAACACTTTAAACATCCACAGGGTTTCCCAATGATTGTTGCAGTGGAGGAGAATATTGTAGCAGCCAGTCATCATCTACTGAGTGACCATACCTGGTATATGCTCTCCCCCATATGTGATGTTTACATCATAGTCTCCTGGAGCATACGGCGTGTACTCCACACTGCAGCTTCCATCTTTGTTGTCTTTACAAGACATTTTGGACTCTGATGGTCCCTCAACTGTAATTCCCAGACCACCAATCCCAGCACCCCTGCAAGAAAAAAAAATACTGAATTTAGTATCACTGCAGATCTAAGCATTCTGAGCAGAGTAGTAAATGCTGGACAACAGCCTGTAAGTGGCTGCAGGCGCGCGCGCGCACACGCACACACGCACACGCGCAAGCACGCACGCACACACACTATTTAGAGGAACTTGAGATGATTTAATTATTGGCCTCAATATACACAACTCTGAGTGATGAACTGGAATGATATATGAGAAAATCAGTATTGTTATAGATCAATATGTATGGTCAATTCATTATGAAATAACCACCAAAAAATGGACAAGTTGAAGCAAATGGGCCTTTATTTTAAAGAACCAATTAAAAAAAAATGAAATAATATATGTCTAGAGTAACGCTGGCATAACTAGTCATTGGCTGGCCCTAGTGTAAACCTATTGGATCCAAGTACAAATGTACTTTGGCTCAACATCCAAGGTGGCCCAGGCACAACTGCACCACCTGTATGTTGTAGGGCTTCTCATGCCAACTAAAAACAGAAGGAGCTTTCACTGTGTATAATTAATTTCTCTCTCTCACTCTTTCTTTGACTGTCACCCTCCCCACTTCTCCACTTTCCTTTCACAATAAAACTGGTGTGATTTGGATGTTTCATTTTGATGTTTAGTGTTTAGTAACCCAACTGGGTTTCACTAATGAGAAACTCTAAAGATGTACCTGGGAAGATCACACTCAGATTCCTTTTGGCAAAGCTGTAAAATGTCAAGCATACAATAAGGATAGAGTATGACATGGAGGGACATAGAAGAAAAGAGCATTTCGGGGAGTAAATATCCATTCTCTCTTCTGTATCCCTTCCATTGCATTAACATTTGAGACTTCCAAAAGCAGTACCATATACCTTAGAAGGAATAGGAAGAGGAGAAGAAAGGCATGAACAGAGGAAAAGAAGGAATCATTGTATTCCAACACCAAAGGAGAAGGGGTAACTTAGAAAGATTCTACCAGATTATACTGAAACCATTGCCTGAAGGACTTTCCTTCTGAATCTTGCATCTGCTGAAGTATGGATATCCATTTGGTAATGTTTAATGAAGGTGGACATTGATTCCCAACTTGCCCCCTTCCATATGTCAAAATGAAAGGCCTCTGCTTTCCTGGTCCATGAAGCAGACATAACTCTGGTCTAACTAGCCTTTAACTTGAGGGGAAGAATAATTTCATAGCGGAGATGAAATTCAGAGACTACTTTCCCTTCGAAAGCTGGTTTTGTCCTCAGAACAAATGTATCTTGGTGAATACCCAGAAAGGGAAATTTACAAGAAAGAGCCTGAAGTTCATTAGCTGAAGTAAGGACCATTAGGGACAGTATTTTGACAGTAAGGTTCTTTAAGGGAACTTGGTCAAAGAGTTCAAAGGACCATGATTTTGACAACTGGTCCAAGGCCAGATTAAGGTCCCAAGGAGGAACGACACTTCATATAATAGGCCTCATCAAATCGACCTTAAATATTTCTTCACCAGATCTATCACTAACTGAAGAGATTGGATAACTATCAGTGCTGAAATTTGTACCTTTAAAGAAGCTGGTTTTAGGCCTGCTTGGAAGCCTGCCTGAAGGAAATCCAGAATCCTTGAAGATGTAATTGAGGATCTGTCAACATCATTCTCTTTACACCACTGACAGAATCTGCCTTAACCCTGGATGCTAAGGTCTTCCTACCACCATTAATTGTATTGCAAACTGCATCAGAGGCCTCTGGCCCTTAAAGAGCTCTGCTCAGCCTCAAAGCAGTTAGTCTCAAGAGACTAGAGGAGCGAGCCATTGGACCTTGTATCAGCAGATTGGGAGATGTAGGAAGCTTCCAGGAAGGGGACACTGACATCTTTAATAGGAATGAGAACCATACCCTCCCTCCTAAGCAATCTGGTAGAAATCAAGATGACTTTCGCTCTCTCCTGTTTTATTTTCCCAACTACCACATGAGGATGACAGATGGACGGAGATATAAGCTAAAGGAAAATTCCAAAGAGGTTTTAGCACATCCTAATTTAAGGCCTCATATTGGTTTGTCCTTTGAAGCTATCAGGTCTATCACCACTTGCCCTATCTGATGGATATCTGGTTGAAGATTTGAGTATCTAGTGACCATTCCCCCTGATCCATTAGGCTTCTGCTGAGGAAGTTTGTTGCACTGTTGGTTATTCCTGATATGTGGGAGGCAGATAACACAATGAGATTTATTTCTGCCCAACACAGTACTTTTCCGGCTTCCTAGGTTAACCCGCTACTCCTTGTCCTTCCTTTATTCCTGATGTACATTACTGTTGCCATGTTTTTGGCTCTTATAAAAAAAACAAAACTGTTTTTTCTGCAGGAAGCTTTGAAGTTGATTGAGACACTTCCAGAAGGCTAACATTTCTAGACAATATATATGGAGTGACCTTTCTGAGTTCTTCCGCCTTCCCTGAATAAGGATCCCTCTCCAAGTGCCTCCCCAGCCTGAGAAACTGGCATCTGTAGTGATTATCTCTCAATCTGATTCAGGTAACAGAGTTTACCTCTGAAGTTTGCTGCTCTGCAACCACCACCTTAACCCATGTTTTGATGAGATAAATATGAGACTCTCTAAGAAGAGTTGCCAGAATTCCTGTTCCAGAATCTCAAGAAATTGAGATATATTGATCTGAGATGAACCTTGTCTATGGGACGACCTGAGTTATTGAAGATTGTACCCCCAGTAGCTCCATGAAGTCCTGAGCTGTATGTCACAAAGTTTTATTGAAATACATCAATCTCAAATGAGTGTTGATTTTGTCTTGCAAGAGGTAAACAATCTGTATGTGTGTCCAGCCTTAGAACCAGGAGCCTAGAGTCTGAGAAGGAACAAGATGACTCTTGTCCCGATTCACATTCCAGCCCAGATGCTGGAGATGGTCCATAGACCTTCTTGCATGATCCTTTGCCCACTGAAAAGTGTTTGCCACAGTGTCGCAATGTAACACACTGATGCTCTCCTCCCTTAAGGACTCCACAGACACTTCCAAGGTCTTTGTAAAAAATCCTTTGTACTGCAGACAGACCGAAGCTGAGAGTTGAGTACTGAAAGTGATCCTCTCCTACTGCAAACCTGAGGCATTTCCAATGAATAGTTCTGATACGAATGTGGTGATACGCATCCTTGAGGTCTACAGGAGAGAGAAAGGCATTTGGAGGAACCATCTTTATATGGCAGGTATTTCACCTGAAATGTTTCACCTTGATGAATTTATTGAGTCTCTTCAAGTCCAGAATTGTACAAACTCTGTCACACTGTTGAAGTTTAGAACAAGAACCCAGTCAGGCCCCCCCACACACATGCACACACAATGGGATATGAACTAGGGCTCACCTGGCCTCAATAGTACACTTTTTACAGCAGAGGCTTCCAGGAAAAATTCCTTCCTAAAGCCTCCTCGGACTCTGCAAGTATCCCTGCCTTATTTGTTTGTAAAAAGGTGCTTTTACCACCAAATACTTTCTTGATTATATCATTAAGATGCTCCAAGAATAGGGAAGCACCAGTAAAAGGAAGAGATACAAGTTTACTCTTAAAAGAAATGTCAGCACTCCAGGACCTTAGCCATAATGCTTGCCTTGCGGTTTCTGAAAGGGCAGATGATCTGACTAACAAATAGTATCCAGGGAGCCATCACATGAAAAATTAGTGGTCTCCTTCATAATAGCCAAATCCTTGATCAGCTTGGATCTTGCAACAAGAGACTCCATCTCCTCTTCAAGTTCTGAGATCCACATTCTCATACCACAGGCCATACATGCCATGGTGATAACAGATTTCAAATTCAGGCCCAGGACTGTGAGCAACTTCATCAACACCCCATCAATCTTACTCTCCATAGGGTCCCTTAGAGAGATCCCATCCTCTGGAAGCATTGTGAGCAATGGAAGCATGTATAGGGAGAACTGGATATACTATTTTATTACTTAGAAAGGCAGTATTCATAACATTCAGACCCTGATGAGACTATAAAACCTAGAAAGGTCACTGATCGCTGTTTAAGGCTACGGAATCCTCAATGGTTTCTCCCTCTTCTTCTGAAGAAAGATCTGGATCCAGCAAACTAGGTTCCAAGTTTTCCTCTTCCTCATGATACAAGGTAAACTCTGCAGGGTCCAAAAGGAGGACAGAATACTATGATGTGTTTTCTACTTATGGAACGTGTTTGCATGTCAGAACCTGAAAGGAAAATGTATCAAATGAAAGGCAGAGGTAATAAAGCCATGGAGCGGATCCACAAGGGCCGCAGGAATGGAGTGGAAAGTGCAACTTAGGAGAAATGATGCAGGAGCCAAGGTAATGGGAAAAACCCCATTCTTTGCCCACAACAGATGAGAGGCAAACAAGCAACCATTTACCCATGTGCGGATACAGGGTCTGCAGGGAACCTATCCCTGTATGGTCAGAACGTGAGGAGGCCAAGGACAAGAAATTAAACCCAAATAACAGCAGCAAGTGAAAACAGTGCAGCCAGCTGGGCTGGAACAAAAAATGGAGGACTATCTTCCCTGGGTCACCTTAAAATTTCTCACTGCTCCTATCCAGCTGGAGGGCAGAGACAGTACCCAAATTATGCTGGTAGGGACACGGAAGAAAAAACAAAAACATATAGGTTGGAAAAAGTTATACAATGTATCTTAATATGGCAACATATTTGGAGTAGAGCAATCACTGTACAGATATAAATTTGACTGGGTGCCAGTCACAAAAGTGTTGTATGTATAGATGAGGAAGATGAGCGCAGTCGCAGAACTTGTAGATAGATCAAAGGTGCTGTTTTATTGATCAACATTTTTGCCCTCTCTGGAGCCTTTATCAAGATTACAGACAACAGAAAAACCAGGTCATGTGAGTGCGGCTCATCCTTTTCATCCAATATTTTATATATATATATATATATATATATATATATATATATATATATATATATATATATATATATATATACACACACATTACGAACACATATTTTAGGGTTTATCTTCCTGAGTAAAACATGGGCACGTCCTCTACTGACAGGTGTTTTATTCAAAAGTTATTGCAGGCCAAACGTGATTTTTTTTTAGGTACAGTATCTCAGTGGCCTGAAATGTTACAGTGGCGCTAGTGTTGCACCATCCTATTGAGGTTTAGGGTCAACTGACCACAGCTGTCCTTAGGATGGTGTAGCAACGGCACTACTGTAAAACTGAAGTCCATTGAGATATTGAGCCTTAAAAAAAAAAAAATTCTGACCCGCAATTACTTTTGAATAAACCACCTCTCAGCAGTGGGAGTGTCCATGTTTTACTCAGGAAGATAAACCCAAAAATATGTTTTCTTACATATTAAGTGCTACTCTCCCTTTAAACAAAGTAACCATACATATTTAATTCAGTCTATAATTCTAATTTGACTGTTAACTTTCAAGTTTACCCTCCTCAGTTTCTGATGCGTGCAGCTGCAATTTCTTTATTTTTATGAATAAAGATTGCAATGAAAATTGTTAGTAAGGAAAGAGCCAAAACATTTTTAGTTGGATCTGATTTACAGTATATTTACAACTCTTTGGAGACATTTCCAGCTTCCAAGAGGGTTAATGCACTAATCAATATGTTTCTAATTGAATACATAAGAAATTGCAGCTGCACACATCAGAAACTGAGGAGGGTAAACTTAAACTTGAAAGTTAACAGTCACTTTTTTAATCCACTAAAACCAAGTTATCGAAGAAAAATGTTCCATTATTCCACACCCATGGGAGTAAACATATATTAGTATAGTATGCCCTTGGTGGATGACTTCATTATTATCATCCTATATAATAATTCGCTAAGGATGTTTGTCAGAAGCCGTCACGCGTAGTAGAGATGGCTGTGCGCGCTGCAGTAGAGACTGCCCGCGCCACGGCTGATAGTGCACGGCGCTCTGAATTCAGAATGGAGTCCTCTCTGCGCACCTTTCTGGGACCAATTGGTTCCAGGAAGGTGCGCAGAGAGAACTAAGGTCTGAATTCGGAGCCCCCCGCTACATTAACAGCCGTGGCACGTTTTGGCCAGTTACTACTACGCATTACTGGAGCGCGGCCAGAGACAACACAGGATCCGGTCACCAGCCGAGGTTTCTGGGTGGCACTGTGGCCCGTGTACATGGGCTTTTCAACTAGTTCATTTATAATATGCCAACATATTCCGCAGCTCTGTCATTGTACTGGACAGATTTCTTTGTATGAGGTTTGGAAAAGAATAGTAAATATATCATGAATTCACATGTAAGTAAATATTTTACGCAGGTAAATGTAAAAAAAGTGTAACTAGGCTGGAATGTCCTCTAGTTACCTGGTAACAACGGAGAACACATTCCTTTTGTTTGTTAAAGCTTCAGTTAATCCTGCTCCTTGGGCTTTTACACGTGAAGGGAAGCATCCTTCTGTCACCCCAACTTTAAATGGACTATTTGGAACAGGTTCATCATCATAAGTTACCTTGATGGTATGAAGTCCTAAAATAAAAAAAATAAAAAGTATCAATTAGGGGGCTTGTACAATATATGCAAATGTTTTCCAGTACTTTTTATTCTGAAAATCATAACAAACAGTTTTGGAGCTCCATGTTAGTTTGAGGTGCACATGGGAGAACCACAGCAACCTGATGGAGGTGAATCTTGATTAAATGATTTTAGACAGGCTTCTCCCCCTGGTTAGTTACTCCTGTCAAAATGACCCCCCTGTGGATTTTGCTGCAGTGATTTTGCCACTGCTTTAATATTGACAGGAGTGGCTGCAGCGGGGGGCTTCACCCTCAGGCCACAAATGTCAAAATCATAATAAGCTGGTGTGCAGGCTAGTTCCACCCAAGGAGCATCAGACAGCAAATAAGAAATATATAGAATGTTTGTGTATATATATATATATATATATATACATATATACACATACATACATACATACACATATATATACATACATACACATATATATTGAGATCCCCCACGATGATTCTGAAGGGCCATATAATAAAGATTATGTTGGTAGTAATATGTACCATTTCAGTTACAGACTACAGCAATGTTTAAATACAAAAATAGCAATTAGTTATGCCTAACTTCTGTATGTAAAACACTTGCTATGTATTTGCACAGTGATTATATAGATATACCTGACTGCTATATGATGGACTCCTTCCTAAGTAGTTCTAAGTTACAACACCCCATGGCTATTTGTAGGACAGTTGGCTGGGAAAGTCCTTCTGTTAAACAAATTAAGAGCAAAGTATTCCAAATGTATAAGATCTCCTTTAAGCTAACTAAATAAATTACAAAGAAGTTTGAGAATTTCCTGTTGAGGTTAAATAAGGACATACAGATAACACTTCTGTAATAGCCCCAAGAAAGGCTGTCTTAGGACACAGAACACAAATACTACATGGTGTGTAATAAGGCAAATGTGAAGTTTTAGGCACGTTTGCCTTCTGGACTTATCTAAACAAGCTCAGTGCATAACCGTTCGTTCTTCTGTGTCAGGGCAGGTTAGACCCAAATAAGAATTGTCCCAGGGTAACCCATGCTGACAACAACGAGAGTCACACAGTCGCAGAGTGATCTGGACTGCTGTCAAACTTATAGTTATATTGAGACTGATGTGAACTAGTGGGTCAGAAGTTTAGATGTAATGCAAGGACATACTACTTCACTGAGAGGGTGGTAGATAACCATATACCAAAGGACTGCGGTTTTTACAGTAGGAAAAATGGGCAGATAGATTGGCAGAATGGTTCTTATCTGCCGCCCAATTTCTATATTTCTATTTACTAACATGAACTGGGACAATTCTGGAGCAAACCAACTGCTCCACAGACCATCAATAAATATCCCAAAAAACCCCCACTGATTTCAGGACTTTAAACCTATCTAATGCAAAAAAAGGTCTCATGCGTTGAAGACATCTCTGGCATTCAAGGTGTTAAAAGCCACATTTAAATTGATGGGGATCTCCCCACACCATGATGAAATTATTTTCTCCAGAACTCCCCCAGTTCATGCATTATGAAGCAATGAGTTGTATGCCATGCTGGTACTCAAAGTGTTAATACAGCCTCAGTGTCTACACGTTTCACTTCCTGATGGTGTTACTTTGGTATAGTAGTAGCCTGCAACAGCTGGACAAGTTCATACTGCTCACCCTTATTCTAGAGGAATATGGTTCAAACACAGCAGGAATATATAAGAGTGTAGATGACTATTATGTTATAATATGGCTTTTCTCGCTGCGTAAAATAAGAGCACTCCCACCTCTGGGAGATCTTACATCCAAAGGCTATTACAACTCTAACATTTCTAAAAAAAGAAACGAATGACAACAGTGCCACTCTATGGGACAGCTTGAGACACAGACTACACCACAGCAATGACTAGAATAGCACCACTTTGTGATCACCGTACAAAACTGCAGTTTAATCCTTTGAGGACCAGAGGGGCAGCCAACACATTGCAAAGCATCAGCTACTCCAATGTTACTCAATGAGTTAATGTAAAAAACTTTGAGCTGTAATAATTTTTAAATGCAAAATCTCAAGGCAGTGAGGATACACTTGTTTTACAAATAAAAGTTTAAACATTTGAAGACGCTTATTTCTGTAGGTGTATTTGATCTCAAAAGTTTCATAATGACAGAGGAAGAAAGGTAGAGATTCAGAAATAAAGGACTAACTCTGGCAGATGCTTTTAGGATTTAAAAGGAGTAAAGCACAAGGCAGGTTAAACCGTAAATCGTAGTAGTCAAGTCAGGCAAGAGAGTGCCAGGATAGATACTTTACAATAGATGGGCAGAGGTGGATGAGGTTTTTGTATTATTATTATTAAAGGGGGGGGTTATGATTAAAACCTAAGATGAATTTAGTAAATTGCATTTTTGGGTGTGAGGCGAACCTGGTTTGGGAAACAAAAAAATAAAATCAGTGTCAAACATGTACAGACATAGCACAGCCTGCTGGCACCCAATGGCTGTTGCTGCCACTGCAGTCCAGATGTCCTCTGGAAAACATCACCTTTTTCAAAAGGAGTGTACTCTACTTCATACGTCCCATCAGCATGATCTTTGACATTGAAGTCTGTGGCTGCTCCGGAAGGATTGACGATCTTTGTTTTGATATGATTGCCTCCTGTTTGTGTTAGAGACCGAGCGTCCACAGTGAAGCTTGTTGTAGCTTCTCGATAGACACCTGTAATATAAAAGCACAAAAATCATGAAAAAGTCATATTTTCTTTCTTAAAAAGCCATAATAATCACATCTATTTTGCATACAGGATAGTTACATTTTACTTCTTAACTTAGAATCATCCAAACCAGTCATCATGGTCCAATAAGAAGCAACACCTTTTATTAATCCCCACGTACATTCCTATGGCCGGATAATCCTAATGTTCCTTACGATTTTCCCATGTGCCTTTGTTCAAGAGAACATCTTCAGTCAGTCCTGGATGTCATGTCCATAGGGGCAGACAGGAGAGTTCCTAGCAGGACTACAGGGCCTCAGACTCTGCTCACTGCACATGGTAATTTTACCCCTTTAAAAACAGACAAGTAGATTCAAATATTCTGCCTGTTACAGTATGAAAAAAATTGCCAGCAACTGTCAAGTCTGCCTGCATGCCCATAACGTCCAGGACTGATTAAACAGATTATGTACAAATGCATATAGGGCCAGATTTCCCAATAGGCAGAGTAGGCCACCGCATAGAGCTCCCAAATTGTGGGTTTGACCAAACCAACTGTCCCTGCACTGGATTACTACCCCGATAACAGGCTATTATTTAACCCCCTGGATGCTTCACAATACGTTTGAGATCTTTCTCGCAACCAAGGCGTTAAAGCTTTTATTTGTTCTTGTATTTTGTGTACCAGGAAACAGTAGATGGTACTGGTGGTGGGCTCATGTGAGGATTGGGGGTGTGGCCATGGGTGGAGCTAAGGGTGCCTGGGATGTAAGTCCAGCCCTGAATGCATAAGAACAAAATCCATAAGAGTCATTAAGATTTTCTGGCCATAGAAAGGTATGTGTGAGGTGTTATTTCACCTTTAATTATATCTGTAATGAAGCACAGTTGTGTTAATCAGTGGCTTTTTTTTTACGCAACTCCATCACTCAAGAAGGGGAATCCTTAAATCTAGGCCTATTAAGGGCCACTTTAAAAGTGTGCTGCTTCTTAAAGGACAATCTAATTTTTTTAAAGCAAGCACTAACGTTACTTTCCTGTTACTGACAGAACAGGAAGAAAGGGGTACCAGAGTGATCAGCAACACACTGCAAAACACCCTAGTGTTTAAAGGGATGAAATGCTTTGAACAACCTTTAAAATAGCATCATTAATTCAATATAGATCAAGCTGTATCAATATGTGGAAATGTTTACATATATCTGAAGGTCACAGTAAGCACTTTGACATAAGAGCAATTTATTTTGAAGATTGTAGCATCTTTAAAAAACATGACCACATTTTATTAATTGTATGAGTAGATTAAGTAATAGTTTCCATATGTTCTAAATTACGGTTATTACATTAATTGCTTCACTGAACGTGGAGTACGAGAGGAAACACTGAGAATCCACAAATTACACGAATCCCATTACTACAATCTTCTTGCATTATCTGCCCCATTGCCAGCATGACGTCTGCCAAAAATTCCCAGGTGCGCAGAGTGATAATGATCCTGGCTTCGCTCTCGACAGCTCTTACTGTATAGCAGCAGGTTGCTGAAAGACTTGTAATCTGTTATTACCCATAAACCAAGAATTACAGCAGATCTAAGACAGATGAGGTGGCAGGTAGCCAGGAGGGGGATCTAAAGCCAGAGCCCCATCCAAATTACTGTGAGTTCTGCAGATACCTGCAGTTAATTCTTCATGGTAGTATGAAGGCCACAGAAAGACTGATCAGGTCAGGCCATATGCATCAGTGTGTTGCTAAAAATTCATTACTTTATTCATCAAGCATTGGGCAACTCTGGAACAAACCATCTGCACCAGAGGGTTGAATGAAAATTCATAAAATTCCCTAAATTAAATTGGGCTTTTAACCCATGAATGCTAGAGAGGTCTCCAACACATTGCTTTGCAATTAATTGGCGACTTTGCTAGCATTCAAGGTATTAAAAACACCATTTCTAGGAGCAGTAAACTTTTTTTTTTTTTAAAGAAAATGTGTATGTTATAGTGCTTTTTCTGCTGAGTAAAACAAGGTAATTCCCACTGCTGTCAGTTGTTTTATTCAGAAGTTACAAATGTTCAAATAATCAGGAAGTGAATTTACTGCACATTTACTTCCTGATATTTCTAACTGACAGGAAGTGACTGGCAGTTTCTATCACATTGTATGGAGAACTGTAAGTCATTGACTTTCCTCTCCATTAGAATGTACAGGAGAACTAATTGAAATTTGACCACTACAGGGCACTGCTAATGTAAATAAACACAGGTTTAAATTTTAACTCTGGAAATATGCATCTGTCAGCAGTGGAAGCACCCTTATGTTACTCAACAGGAAGTGCCATACAATATGTTTTTTTTTTCATAAAAAAAGTTGACTGCTCCTTTAAATCAATGCAACCTCTGAGTAACGAGCAAAATTCCTGGTGCAGAGAATTTATAAAAAGTGTTGCAAATAGCAAAAATATTAAAGCCTAGTCTAACCTGTTCTTAAATAAGGCAGAAAAGCATAGCATATATCATCAAAATATCCTTGGAATTATATAAATATCACTGTTCATCACCATGCCTTGCAATTTTTAGTGATCATTTTAGTGAAACAATGTTAAGAATAGCTATACTTCCTCCCCCCACCCAGTTTATTTCTTAAAAGTATCCTATTATTGTCCATATGTATCAACATTAGACGGGACCAATAATAACTAATCACTGTTTAACAAATGTTGAAATGGCGATCTTTACAATTGCAACAGCTGTGTGTTGATAACAGATTGCCATTCAAATAAACTAATGTAAAAAAATGAATCAATCTCAAAATATTGTTAAAGGGGATCAATGGCTAGAGATCGCTCCAGCTTACATGCAGAAAGCCTACATCATCAGTGGAGGCTGGATAGAGGGAGGGGAGCAGAGGAAGAGTGACAGACTGCAGTACAGAGCAGGTAACCGCAGTTTGTCCGGAAGTAGGTACAGGGCAACATTTACTCTTTAGATTTCGGCCAAATAACGATGTTTAAAGAAAAAATAAAAGAAAGAAGATAATACAACACATTTGATATCTAGCCTACATATTAAGACTAACTTGTTTAGGGGTGATAGATCCCCTTTAAACATTTGCTATATAATTCTTATAATATAAAAGGCCAGATGTATGTTTGTCCGATGTAGTCATGCACAGTAGAGACTGCCTGAACACAGGCCGATGCAGTCATGTGCCTCAATCACTAGAAATATGATTCCCAATCACAGTGAGCAAATCTTGATATAAGTGGGACATTTGCAAGAACAAGAAGGACGGGAGAGCAAGGAGAACATTATAACTTGTCGGGAGACATAACCTTGTGAGCATATACTCTATGGTGTTTACGATCAAAGGGATAACAACAAAAAAATGATGTATGAACCACAAAAAATAAGTAATTGTATGCATGAACAACATTTTCTATAGAGTATACGACAAAAAACTAGTAATGTCTGTTGTGCAGGACAACTACAGAAATGCCGGTCAATGGGGCGGGGGATGGGCATGGCTAAACTATTCCCCAGTGTCGTATAGAGGAAAAGAAAATTTGTTGTAACCAACGACAAAAAAAGGTCTTGCAAGACAAAATTTGTGCATTAAGGAAAAAGTGGAGGGAATGTTAAGTTCTGAATGTGAGAATTTTTGTCTTTACTTCAGACATTTTTTGTAGTGACATATGACATTTTTGTCTTTAAATACAACAATTTTGGTCAGGACAAACAACATATTTCCGATCACAATCGACACTCTGAAAATATTAATGATCCCAACGACACTGTACTTTGAAAAGTCCTTACATATGGCCCTATGAGACTATACTATAGTACAAGATTGTTAACTAATGCGGACTATGGTTCCACCGGGACTTTTATGGTTATACTAGTTGAACAGCCTGTTACACGGGCCACAGTGCCACTCCTTCGGAGCACCCAGCTCTGTCTCAGCTGCGGCACGGGCAGTCTCTACTGCGCATGACTGCAGCACGCGCAGCAGTGTCTACTACAGCCACCCATGTGCTACACACATACATACATACACACAAAAACACACACATAGAGATAGATAAACATACTGCTACTTTAAAGATATGTTCTTACCATCTCCTTCAACTCCTGGTCCAAACACCTTAATTTTACTGGTATCTACAGCTGGGTCAACTTTTACACGGGCAGGAAACCTTGGCACTTGTTCTCCCCCATATTTCATGGACAGTGTATACATTCCCGCATAGAGAGGTACATAGGTAACGGCATGAGTTCCATCACTGTTATCCTGAACATAAACTTCAGCCTTTGAACCAGAGTCAGAAACAGCCTCCACCGCCAAGGTTCCAGGACCTGCTTGTGTACAGTCCACGTGCACTAAGGCAGGTTCTCCTACTTTACCATGCTCAAGACCTGGACCTGTGGCCACCACTTTGGTAGGGTCAAAAGGCATTTCGATGTCTGCTTGGAATGGCGATCCAGGAATGTGAGTTTCTTCAAAAAGGATGTTAACAAAATAATCCCCTGGCATGGTTGGAAGATAGGAGACAGAACAAGTGCCATCGCCATTGTCAGAGCATTCAATTTTAGCTTCACAAGGACCTTCGACTGTTAGGCCCAGTCCTCCTGTGCCTGCTCCTTTCGTATCAATAGTGAATTCTGCCGGTTTCCCAACAAGACCTCCTTTGAGGCCTGGTCCATATGCTTTAACCTACAGAATAAAAAAATATAAGATAAATTTACTATGAATAATGAAAATTAGCATAAGAGCAGTTAATCTTTGGCCATCCAGCTGTTGGATATTACAAATTCCTGAAATGATGGAAGTCGTAGTCCCCAACAGCTGAAAGTCTAAAAATAGACTACCCCTGACCTATTTGCATTTGCTAAAATACCTGCTAAGGATATCTTATTATTTTGAGTTCAAACAAAGTGAAATACGCAGAAACACATATATTAGCAGTTACAAGGATAAAAAAAAATAGGCTACATAGATTCAACATATGCGGTATCATGTCACCCTCGTTTCTCTTTTAGATGCCCCTCTATCCCTTGACCCACCCCCAGATTTTCCCCTTGCCATTGTATCACCCTCAGGTCCATATGTGCCCTTGTCCCACCCCCACCCCAGATCACCTTGTGCCCTTGTCTCATCCCCAAATCCCCTGAAGCCCCTTTCCCATCCCCAGATCCCCTAGCGCCCCTGACTTATCCCCAGTTCCCCTTGCACCTGTACTTTTCCCAACATTCCCTCAAGCCCCCTCAACATGATTTCTTCACACCTATGTTCTTCCCACGATTCCTTCACACCCATATCCCTCTTTGTGATCTCCCAGTACTTGTGTTCCTCCCCAAGATTCCCTCAAGCCCATGTCCCAATATCTAGCAGTCAAAGCTATTTCCACCACCCCCAAATTCACTCCCCACAATTCTTTCATTCTTCTGTCTCTCCCTGCATTTCCCTCACCCTCGCTCTATATTTAGGCATGGAGGAGAACACTTTCCTCGATAGCCAGCTCCACAACAAGTGGGAACTCTGAGTAACCCACTCTAAGAGGAAGGGACAAGCAAGGGGCTCTACATGGGCTGATGCCGACTGCACAATCAACTTTCGATATACAGGGAACTATAGCAGTTTACTCTAGTGGGAAACCTGGTGGATAAAAAAAATTAGATCAGCAAGATGTATCAGTGTTTCTAGTTTACCTTTGTGGGATCTGGAGGTAGAGTAGCTTCCACTGTATACGGACTTCCCGGGACCGGATTCCCATCATAGTTCACATCAACACTGTACAGCCCCTCTTCTTTGGGAATATACTTCACAGTGCTACACTCTCTACCAGAAACTGGTTCCACCAGACAGGACACAGATTTCCTGCTTGGACTGGATATTTTCACATCCAGTTTACCTTGTCCCCCAGCCCCTTTTGTGTCCACTAGGAACTGCTGATCTTTACCAACTTCCACTCCTGTAGAAATAAGAAAAATTATGAATATTCTTGATCACAGAGCATGCACATTCATTTCTAACAGAGGATCAATACATGCAGGGATGGGTTTGTAGTTCAAATAAGAGTCATAAGCAAATACGAACAATGATGGGCTAAGACAGGTGCACCACAGGAGAGAAAAATCTCATCTGATTTATATCATTTCATACTGAGCAAAACAAAGGTTGGAGGAGAAACTTCATTCAAAAACCGTTACAGCTCAGACTTTTTACAAATGAAACCGCTACATGTGCTGCCATCACAGACATTCTATGAGGGAGCCATGTCTTAGGCTGCTTCTATCCAAAAAATGTTCTAATAACAGCAGCACGTCATTGTATTAGTTTGAGCTGTAATAACTAAAATGTTAAGTATCTTCCAGCACTGGAATAATCCTTGTTTTACAGAATAGGAAAAACCCTATATTTTTCTTTTAGAAACCTTCAGCTCCTTAAATTGGCTTTTAACCCCTTTAAAGCCTAATTTATATCAATGGGAATTTTCATTTATCCCAAAATTACTCATCTTTTTTCTTTGCACATATTGGACATTTTTTATCCATGTGGATGCTAAACACATCTCCAACTTAGTCAAGCAATGAAATGCAGACTTCTCTAGTATCCAAGAGGTTAATTCAAATGAAGCCTTGGCTCTAATCAGGGCATGGATTCCTTCTACCACATCATAAGAAGCAGAGTTTACTGTATCTTTTTGTTTCACTATTTATCACTTTTTGTTTGTTTTCTCAGTCATTACATGGGAATCTGTGACTCAGACCTTCATGGCGCTTCGAAGCATTTGGAGTGGAACAGTCACTTTGTAGCAACTAGATGATTTTGAAAGGGCTTTCAAAAGAAAACTATATTTTAGATATGTTTTTATTTAAAAAAATAGAAGATATTTAGCTTAATTCATTTGTTGGATAGTGCAAGTCCTCCAGGCATGCCAGGAGGTTTGAAACATTCCACATAGCTCTGCAATACCAACTGTCACTTCCTACCAGGAAGTACTACCTCAGCTACATAAATGGACACAAAAGAAGCTAAATAGCTCTAAGACTATTGCCTGAGATTTAAAAATGTCTAACAAAGGTGATTTTGGATGCTCTTTTCAAAATAACCTCTTTGTTACTAAATGTCAGTTCCACTTTGAAGGCAATTTAAGATGCAAAGACACTACTAGCCCAGTGGTTCTCAACTCCTGTCCTCGGGACCCACTAACAGGCCAGGATTTGACGATTTCCTTGTTAGAGCACAAGTGAGTTAATCAATGTGAATGAGCCTCTAATCACCAGACCTGTGCTCTACAAGAAATCCCTAAGCCCTGGCCTGTTAGTGGGTCCTCAGGATGGAGTTGAAAACCACTGCACTAGCCTAAAGGGGACATAATGAAAAATGCTTGTATAGCTGTTAATCTTTTGCATCATTAAGTAATTTAGTATTGCCAAAATATTATTTTTTATTTAATGTCATCACACACCCTTGAGTCTCTTTGAGGTATCTATGTAAGCTGCATATTTCTCTATCATCCTTGATGGAAATCCCATTATCGTACACTTTGTTTTTCAGTCAGTGCCATGGTTTTAGAGATTTCTATTTAGTAATTAGGGTCTCTATACTCAGAAGACCTGAGCTCTGAGATGTGTGGCATATTTTGAATAACTACTCGCCAGTCCTGAAATTGCCTTGCTTTTTAAACAGATAAGAAAATGGACTAAAACATATGTATTTGCCACTGTACTGTAACATTACTGTCCCTTTAGCTTACTGAGCCTGATTTACTATTAACTCAAACAATTCTACTAAACAATTGTACCACAGCATTCAATTAGAATTCTGACTGATTTAATCCTTTGAGTGTCAGAGGGATGTCGCATTGGACACCCCTCTGTCACTCAATAGGTTATGTGGGACTTTTCTGACCCCTTGAATACTAGAGAGGCCTGCAGCGCAATGTGTTGGAGGCTGTTCTAGCATTCAAGGGGTTAAATGCACTTTTAAATCAGTGGGAACTTTTATTTCTCCCCAATGGTGTATTTTGGTTTGCACCAGTATTTAGACTGGGACTGATACATTAAACTTACTGCTTTCAAGTCCATTGATGTTGATCTTGCTCAGGTCCAATGGAGCTGCAACACCCACAGTGAATGGACTCTTGGGAATGGGGTCTCCACCGTAGTTCACAGACACTTTCATTTTGCCCTAAAATGATAATAAAAAAATAATATTTACATGTGCAAATATAATACATTTTAGTGTCAGACATAATGGCAGAAAATGTCATGCTTTGAAAGAAATGAATTCCAAGCCAGACAGCCTTGTATAATAAACAGAAATACAAGTTTTTGGGCTCGTCTGATAAGTGAAAATGCTCAGACATGTTTGTTTTATCATTACTGTACTAAGACGGTAACAATGGCTATAGGAATGAGCAGCTCTTAAAGTGGACCTCTCACCTTCAATTCAAGTTTGCACAGGTGAAAACACCATGTTAGACAAAAGACCAGCAGATGCACGCTTTATACAATTACTTATGAAACGTGAACGTTTTTTGGTGGCTTTTTTTTATACTAATTAAGGTCTGTGTTGCACTGATAGCTTAATTAGCATATTTTACTGGACTCAGAGCGACCACTTTTTCAGAAATAAAACAAAATCTCCCAAACTATGCATCTGCTGGCCTTTGGCCAATAGACATTGCATGTTTTGAATTAAGTTTTCAGATATACAAACTTCAACTCAAGGTGACACTTTAATGTATGTAACCCTTCAAGGACCTAGAGTGTTTGTACGCATTGGTTCTCATTACGTTAGAAACACCTCTGGTCATTAAAGAGTTAAAAGAACAAAAAATATAGGCATGTGCATTCATACATACATACATATACATACATACACCTAATTTTGCATTTCATCTCTGTTTTAACCTATAGCTGGTCAATTTCATTTCACAATCTGCTTAAAAAACAATGGCCCTGCAGAAAAATCATGTGCTGTTATCCCCATAAGACTTCTGATGATGCCTGCTGCCTACGTTGAGGAGGTAAAAAATAATTTTGAACAATGCTATGAATATGGCTGTAGGTTGAGCTGCTAGTCCTTACAAACACTGCAAACTTGGTATATACGTCAAGAAAAATGCCTTCACTTTGTACAGCAGGACTACAGCAAAACATAATGAACTGACAACACGTTTCACCTGTAGTTAGAGCTTATGGGATTTTACATCTGTGAACTAAATGTACTCCCGTTCCTGAGATATTTAGGTTTGAAGTTATGGTGTGTGCATTTGGCAGTGTGTTTTTAGACAGAAGTTGATAAATCATGAGTATGCAC
This sequence comes from Rhinophrynus dorsalis, assembly GCA_037306005.1. NCBI lineage: Eukaryota > Metazoa > Chordata > Amphibia > Anura > Rhinophrynidae > Rhinophrynus > Rhinophrynus dorsalis. Next base: position 74,407,364 of record CM074722.1, read on the forward strand.
AAGGCTGACATTGGGTCATGCAGCTCAGAGTTTGGTAGGGGGAAAAAAAAAAAGGAGTGGATGTGAGACAGATCAAGACTTTGATTGCTCAAAAATATAACAACTGACCTCAAGCAGTGCAAAAATTAACAAGCAATGAAGCATGCTTGATTTAACACAAAAAAATAGATTTTTTTAAAATACATACTGATTAATCAAGCATGCAATTACTTTGATTAAAAAAATGTGGTCGATCTACCGAAGTAGATCGATTAAAAGAAAAACAAAACAGTGAAGCAATAAGAGCTTTTAATCAAGCAAAAAGTATTAATTTTTTGTATCACAAGCTTGATTTGTGAACACAGATGAAGTGGTGATTTGCACTTAAGTGAACCAAACAAATCGCACACAAAAAGTAAAATACTTTTAATCCAGAATTGCATTTCTCACTATAAACAGAAACACAGAAATGTTGTTACATTTCTGAGAACATTAACACTTTGAGTGGCAGAAAGGTATCCAACACAATGCATTGGATTCCTCGTTAAAGGGATAGTAATGTTTCATATTAAAAGCAACTCTAATTAATCTAAATAGTATTTGGACCTTGGAGAGTGTTATATCAATACTGTCAGTTATAGTTCAAAAGTAATTCAATGACAAAGTATCCCCCTCTCGCCCATTTTACTGATGTAACACTGCTCAGCCAGAGCAAAAGGGAGGTGCCCAGGTAACCTGCAGAGAGGGACAATCTTCAATTAAGATAAGGGAAAAAGCTGATAAACTTGTCAAGGGGGTCAGGGCTTTCATTGTTCTTATAGGAAGAAGATTGTCCCCTGCTGTTATCTGTCTGGTCTATAGACTGCATTCCACATCTGAGAAGAGATGGCTTACACTAGGTAAAAGGGGCGGGAGGGTAAACTTTGCTTGCGAATATCTCTCAAACCATAGTTTGAGAGAGAAGACTTATATAGTTCTTCATGTTTTTTTAATGGCTACACAATAAAATAAAGATAAAACAAACTATTACTATCCCTTTAAAAGGTCAGCTCAGTTCCCCATGTGTTTGTAAACATCACACAGGAAACATTTAAATTAAAGGCAATGTCATCTATGGGGGTCATCAACAAAGAACAGGAGGAACACTGAGTCAATGCTCACTCTAATTTAGCAGTACATTTCCATGCTTTTCTTTGTAATTTGATCTTAAAAAAAAAAAATCTTCAGATTTTAGATTATAATAAGTTAGTCATCAAGATGAAAACAAAATGGCAATACACATAAAAGTGGAACAATTCTTGATTACCAGACAGGTCTTAATTGTTCAAATTGCATTGGAAAAATCGCTAGCATCAAAGGGGTTAAGAACTCAAATCAATGTGATTTTTTATTATTTTTCAGTGCACTTGGTTTGCTGTAGAATTGATTGACTTTCTTTGTGCCAAAATGATCAGCTGGTAAAATGTTAGACATCATTAACTATCAAATACTAGGGTCATTGTTGAGTTAAAGGGATAGTAATATTTCAAAATAAAAGCAGCTCCAATTAATCTTCATATTATTTAGCCCATGGAGAGTGATATTTCAATACTGTCAGAGTTGTAGTTCAAGAGTAAGTGAATGATAAAGTTTCCCCCTCCTGCCCCTTTTACCTAGTGTAAGCCACCTCCCCTCAGATGTGGAATCTGGTTCTGGAACCAGACAGATAACAGCAAGGGACAATCTTCTTACTGTGAGAACAATGAAAACCCTGCCTCCTTGATGGGTTCTTCAGGTTTTTCCCTTATACTAATTGAAGATTATCCCTCTCTGCAAGCCATCTGGACACCACCTTTCTGTTCTGAGGTAAGCAGTGTTACATCAGTAAAAGGGGCAGAAGGGGGATACTTTATCATTCAATTACTCTTGAACTACAACTCTGACTGTATTGAAATAATGCTCTCCATGGCCCAAATATTATGAAGATTAATTGGAGCTGGAAACATTACTATCCCTTTAAACCTTTGAATACTAGAGGTGTCTCCAGCCCATTGATTTCCACTGATCTGGAGACCTCTATAGCATTTAAGCAGTTAAAAAGAGGAAGGGGAATAGAAAGTATGTCCTGATTGCAATGAATACTACCAGGACAGTCCCATCTGGGGATCTGATCCAATCCAGTAAACCGCAATGAGAATAGGCTGTACGTGTGTTATTGTTTAGTGTTTCCAGGAAAAGATCACAGCGCTCCCGCTTATAATACAACATCTGATAAGATGCATGTTCTAAAAACATTGCTCGTAGTATAAGCAAACAGAGCAAAACAACCCGTTGTCATGTGTTCAGATGGAAGGCTTTTGAGTTTTCAGTGAAGCAGAGAGCGGCGCTAGCATTGTGTCTGTCACAGACCATTTACCAAAACAAATCTGCGTGTATACATTATCGTGGGATGGAAAGAAAAAAAGCCTCAAAATCGCCTCCAGCCAAAACAAAAACTTAAAGTAAGTTACAACTAGCAGTTATATTTAAAGACGACGTATCACCCTTTCAAATACTCCCCTCATTGGGAGCTTCTATCTTTAAATCTTCTGCACGACTATTGACATCCCATTAACCCTTTGAGTGCCAGAGGGGCACGCAACGTATTGCAAAGTAATGCGTTGCGTATCCCTCTGGCACTCAAAGGGTTCATTTACAACACCCCTCTGGTGCAAACGGATAGGTTCTACCAGCCTATGAAGGTAAAGAGATGCAATTTTACGGACATGGGAGAAATTATTTAAAGGGATAGTAATGGTTAATTTTAAGTTGATTTAATATTGTAGACATTAAAAAAAAGATTAACATCAATGTAAGTCTTATCTCTCAATCCTTTATGGTTTGAGAGATATAACTTGCTAAAGTTACCTTTTCCTGGCTGTTTTACTCAAGTCTGCCATCTAGCTCACCGCTGCAGATTCCAGTCATTTGACCAGACAGAGGCTCTTCAGCAGAGCTGAAATCACGCTATTTAGAAATAAATACTTCATTGGAACGGTCTACAAATTGTGTGCTTGCAAGCTAGGCACACTTTGTAGACCATTCCAAATGAAGTATTTATCTTTAGATATCGTTATATCGGCGCTGCTGAAGAGCCACATCTGGTCAAGAGGCCAAAATCCGCTTCTGACAGCTTTACAGCTCGTCAAGCAGAAAGAGGAGCGACCAGAGAACTTTATTTTCCTATATCTCTCAAACCATAATGGTTTGAGAGATACAAATAAGTGCAAGTACCCTCTTAATTTTATATACCATATAGTTAATACTTTTTTTCTGACATTACTATCCCTTTAATTTTGCAGTTTTCACTGATTTAATCATAGTAATCCCTCTGCTAACCTTTGATTCTCTAACTACCAAATTAAATATCTGTTAACCTGTTAGCAAAACAAAAAACACAAGGTTTATTGAAAAATCTGTGTAGGTACATGTCCACGAAGTTCCTGGTGATAGTCACAGACTGAATGTTCTTAAACCTTGAGAGAACTTCAGAAGTATAAAATTGCAAGTGGTTTTCAGCAGGCTGGGGGGGAAGCAATTTTTATTTGCACTCAACTTCCTGCCATGTCATACACAGTAAAGAACAATCTCCTGAAGGGGAAGTGAGCAGTGCAATGGAAATAGTTTTCTCCCCCATTGTTCTGGATAATATTATATATCTTAAATTCTCTTAAGGAATGGAAACAATTTGCCTTAAAGGGATATTTTGAGAAACTTTGAAACCCTAGGTAATATTGTGAATGGATGTCTCAATATATTAAACATTTAGAATCCCTTTAAAGGGACAGTAATATTTAAAATGTAAAAAAATATATGCTGTAGGGTTATCCCCCTGAGTAAAACAAAGGTACACGGCACTGCTGAGCGATATTTTATTAAAATTTATAACAGCTCAGACTTGAATTTTTTAAGGTGCAATATCATAGTGGTCTGAAATTTTACAGTGGCACTGTTGTTACACCATCCTATGGACAGTTCTGGTCTGTAGACCATAAATCTCTATAGGATGGTATAGCAACAGCACCACTGTAAATTTTCAGGACACTGATATTGCACCTAAAAAATTCAAGTTTATGCTGTTATAATTTTTTAAATAAAATCTCTCAGCAGTGGGAGTATTTTTTTTATTCAGGGACATAAACCCTACAACAAATATTTTTTTACATCTTAAATATTACCATCCCTTTTGTTTGGTGGTTGCCTTCCTTAGACCATTACAAGTTGTTGAAAAACCAATGGGGTGCTGTGCACCAGGACCACTATCTGTATTGATAGCAGGATTATATTGGTTAGGCGCTCAGCCTTTTGGAACCACCCTCAATTAAAATGCCCGTGATCTTTATGTTATTGAATGCTACTAATATTGTATAAAACTGAAGTTTTACATTTTTCCTATGACACAGGTTAGACATGAGTCCCCTGCTGCAACATCTTCCTTTTATTATGTAGAGTGGACCATGTTAAAAGGATTCAGACTTGTGGTGAACAGGTTACAGATTACAAAAGTACCACACTCTGTGTTCTAGAAGCTAAAGGGATACAAGTCTAAAACAAATAATTCAACATTGCAATAATGAATATACAAACATTCCACTGATTACTGGTACAAACCAACTATAACACAGGGAACATATACAAATGACCATTTAAATGGGGATTTTAAAGGAGTAGTACATTTTTTATGAAAACATAGGTTATAGAGATTTTCCTGCAGAGTAAAACAAGGGAACTCCCACCTCTGTCATTTGTTTTATTCAAATATGGTAACAGTTCAAATTCTCAGGACATGAATTAGTGTGATTACTAGCAGTTTCCATCACATTTTATGGAGAACTTTCAGCGGATCATCTCGCCTTCAAAATGTGTTAGAATAACTAATTGGAATCTGCCCTCTAGAGGGCACTGTTAATGTAAAAAACAAGAGAGGGAGTACCCTTGTTTTACTCAACACAAAAAGGAAAATTATTTCTACTTACCATTATTTTCCTTTCCTGGTCAGTAGGCATGGCAGCAGTCACTAATGGGTTAATGCTTTCAGTGACCCTGGAAACAGGAACTTCCCAAAGTAAATAAAAATCTCTTCCTTCTTCCTTCCCCTAAGTCTAACTTGTCAGCCAGTTAAAGTGTGAAAACCTGAGGGAGGGATTGGTGACTGCTGCCATGCTTACTGACCAGGAAAGGAAAATAATGGTAATTTGAAATAATTTTCCTTTTTCCATGGTCACTGCATGGCAGCCATCCCCAATGGGTAGTACCCAAGCAACACAAATAAACCGGGTGGGAAATAAAAAACACAGGTCACAAGATTTTAGAAATGCTCAAATTTAATGAAAAAAGGAGAAGAACTATAAGCCATCAGCTGAAGATACTGAGGCCAAAACATTAAGCCCAAAGAGAGATTCATGGGCAGAACGAACATCTAAATGATAATGTCTAATAAACGTAGTACTAGATGACCACACTGCGGCTTTGCAGATGTCACTCTGCTGCCCAAAAGGTCAAAACTGCCCTGGTAGAGTGTGCCATCAGACCATGAGGAACCAGAAGGCCTTGATGATCATAGGTTTTAGAGATGGCTGAAACTATCCAACGGCTGACTGTAGACTTGGAAGCTGCTTCACCTTTACGAAATCCTGAAGGGATGACTAGAAGTCTGTTTTCCTGAATGAAGCAGTTCTGTCGATATACATTTTCAGACATATGACCATATCGAGAGTGGGCCATTCTGGTTTGTCCCCCCTGTTCCACCGAGGAAACAAAGGTCGGTAGGATAATGTCTTGTGAAAGATGGAATGAAGATATAACTTCAAGAAGTCTGGCACTGGACGAAGAACCACTTGGTGCGGAAGCAAATTAATAAAAGGATGCTTAACGGAAAGAGCCTGTAGCTCAGAAACTCTTCTGGCAGAAGTAATGGCAATGAGGAGCGTAATTTTCAGAGATAACATACCTAAGGAAATGGTTTCTAAAGGTTCAAAAGGATGACCTGATAGAATATCCAGGACTGGAGGTAAATCCCATGAGGGAAATAAAGGTCTTACTGGAGGTCTCAAATGTGAGCAGGCATTGAAGAACTGAATCACTAGATCATTAAAGGCTCATTTAACCCCTGATAATGCTGAGAGTGCTGAAACATGGACCTTCAAGGTATTATAAGCCTTTCTGAAAGCCATCAGACAAACTCAATAAGAGTGGAAACAGAGAAATCTTCTGGATTAAAACCCTTTGAGGACCAATGGCAGAAAAAATGAACAAATCTGGACTGGAGAACGTTTCCTGGCATTCAGCATGAATGAATTTACTCTGAGAGACCCTGACTGGCAAATTTCGCCGTTCAATCTCCATGCCGCGTATGTCTGGGTGAAGAACAGGACCCTGGGACATGAAATCCTTCCTGTACGGAAGAATCCATGGCTCTTGTACTGCCATTAACTTCAAAAGTGGAAACCATGAACGTTGTGGCCAAAGATGGATGATGGCTATCAAGAATGCGCCTTCCTGCTTGATTTTCTCCAGCACTCTGGGAATCATGGGAGGAAAAATGTACCCCTTTTCGCTTGCCCATGGGTGAACCAAGGCATCTGTCCCCTGTGATTCCGGGCAGTATGTCCTGCTGAAGAACCCGGTTACCTTCCAATTCGCCAGAGAGGGCATGAGGTCTATTGTTGGAAGACCCCATCTTTGGACTAGCATTCCAAATATTTCCGAGTTCAAGGTCAAAGAACCTGGATCCAACTGGGTTCGGCTTAGGAAGTCAGCATGAACATTGGCTTTTCCTGGTAGATATACTGCAGCGAGGAGAACCGAGTGAGCAATTGCCCAAGTTAGTATAGGCCTTACCTCCTGTAGGAGCACCCTGCTCAGAGTTCCTTCCTGCTTCCTGATGTAAGCGGCTACTGAGATGTTGTCTGTCCTGAGTGACCTGTCAGGAGAGCAGAGAAGTGATGGATTGTCTTCAGAACAGCTCTCATTTCCAGAATGTTGGAGGATAGGGTTATGAATGAGTCCAGCCAGAGGCCCTGGGCAAAGTGACTGCTGCATGTTGCCCCCCAGCCTTTCGTACTTGCATTCGTTGTGAGGATGATCCAAGACATGTCTCCCAGTGGAAGACCTTGGCATAGATTGTGGTGATTCTGCCACCATGAAAAGATCCTCCTCTATAAATTGGGGAATCATGATTGTCTGATCTAAGGAGTCGAAGCGACTGTCCCATTGCTCTAGTAAGATCTACTGCAGAGGCCTCATCTGCCACCTGGCCCACCTTACCGCTGGAATGGATGCGGTCATGAGACCCAAAATTTTCATATACTCTTCCGTCTGAATCTCATAACTTGCAGAGATATGTGATGTATCTTCTCGGTCGGCAAGGACACAATTGCTGGCAGGGTCTTGAATCTTACTCCCCAGAAGATCATGTCAGCAGCTGACTCTCTCTGATTGATGGTCCACCCTGCTTTAGACAAAAAGTTGATTGCAAGATCTTGGTGTTGGAGAAGTAGTTGGTATGACTGACAGGATCAACACATCGTCCAGATAATGGAAGATTCTTAACCCTCTGTTTTGTAACTCCGCAATCAGGGGTAGTAGGATCCCAAATGGTAGACAAGTAAATTGGAAATGCTGTCCCTTTATGGCAAAACGAAGAAACTGTTGATGACTTGGTAGGACTGGAATGTGTAGATATACGTCCTGTAGGTCTATAGAAATCTTCCAGTCTTGAGGAAGAACTTGCTTGATGATAGTGTTCACAGACTCCATCTTGAAACCTTTGATGTTTAGGTGACTGTTTAGGAATTTTAGATCCAAGATTGGACGTAGACCCCCAGAGCGCTTCTGGACAAAAAAAAAAAAGGAGGATGGAATAGGTGCCTTGGCCTTGTTCTTCTTCTGGCACCCTGGAGATGGCTCTCTGTTGTAAAAGCTGGCAAACAAATTCCTGAAGAAGCCGAGCTTTTTGATGATTTCTTGGTAGTGGTGTGGTTCTGAAAAGGTTTGTTACTGGATTTACACAGAAGTCTAGTGTATATCCTGAAGTGACGGTCTGAAGGACCCACTTGTCTGATACCCACCTGGTCCAAACTGGGAGAAAGTGTTGCAGATGACTGCCCACTTGCCCTGTCTGGACCGGTACACCATCAGAATTTAGGTGCAGACTTGAATCCCTCCCGGGAGCGGAGTTTGGAAGTACGAAAGAGATTAGGCTCTCGTCCCTTCCAGGCCTGTGATGTGGATGTTTCTTTACCTGGACTATAGAAGCGTGATTCGCGAAAGAAAGGACAAACCCTCTGTGTTTTGCGGTTCTGCCCAAAATCATTCCATCTGTTCTTCTTGTCTTGGGGAAGAAATATGCTCTTGCCTCCTGATGCTTTTTTGATGATATCATCCAGAGCATCACCGAATAACTTCCCTGGAGTAAAAGGTAATGCGTAAAGATTATATTGGGAGGGATAGTCTGCATTCCAGGAGCGCAACCATTGTGCTCGTCTGACTGCGACTACCAGATACATTTCCCTCGACTGAATTTTAACTAAGTCGATAGAACAATCAATCAGAAACTCAATAGCTAGTTTGATCTCCGCCAAAGCATCTATAAGGGAGCGACGGCTGTCTCCCTGGAGGATGGCCTGCTCAATATTATCCAACCAGATCTTCATGGCTCTGGAAACTGAGGTTAAGGCGACAGCAGGTTTACATGTGGAGCAGATGGAAGTGAAGACTTGTTTCAAGTCGTTATCCAGACGCCTGTCTAACAGATCCTTAAAGGAAGAAGCGTCATCTAGAGGAAGAGTAGTTTTGCAAGCTAGATGAACCACAGTGGCATCCACCTTAGGGGCCTGGTCCCTGAGTTGGCAGTCCTATTCTGAAAAGGGATACATCCTTTGTATCCTATTCGTAGCCTTGAATCTTTTACCCGACTTCTGCCATTCAGTCATGATGACTTCTTTAACCACTTCATGTAGAGGGAAAGTAGCGGATTTCTTTTTGTGGGAGGAGAACATGCAATCCTTGGGACTTTTATCTGCAACTTCAACAAGGTTTAAAGACCGTCTCACAGCCTTAATTAAGGGTTCCACAAGGGCTACGTCAAACCCTACAGGCTCTTCAGACTCGTCCTCTTCTTCCGAAGAAAAAGCTGGTTCCAGCATCCTAGGTTTGTGAACTGATTCGTCTGATGGAGAAAGTATTTCCCTCTGTTCTAATGTTCTCTGTCTCTTTTAAAGATAAGATGAGGCAGCTTCTTGTATGCCCTGGACCACTGCTTGCTTAATAATGGAAGACATATCAGCAGAGGTGGAAGGAGAATCACTGGCTAATACAAACTAGCAGACTCTACTTAACTTCTTGCCCTCCATGGCATTCCTTTCGTAGGCAAAGCACGCACGTGGTCTTGCTGGGGACTCAGATATCCTACGAGGAGCCAAGTCATCCGTAGAGCTGGAAAGACATGTAATATAGTCCCATCAGCTACCTATCACTCTTTTTAAAATAAAAGACTAGAACTTACCTGTAAGCAAACTTACACCATAGGCTTAGAGAGCGACGTATTTTGCAGGGGATCAAGGTCTATAGCACAATCTAAACAGGTATGCCAAAAAACCAAAGTAAGAAATTAAACAAATCAGAAGATTAAGAAGCAAAAAAAAATTAAGCTTCCATAACAAACTGACCTGAAACACGGCAAAAGACACTAGAGGGCAGCAAAAAGCAGCAACAGAAAAAAAAAAATCACAGGATTTCTGATGAGAAAAAACTGGACAAAGAGACAAAATAAGCAGTACCTGGCTTAAAAAGCATCTTCTGAGGCTTATGCATCTTTTAATTTGCCGGCTAAGCTGCCGACTGCTGAACGCGATGCGATGAAGTCATTGCGTCTTGGGGAACCCGGTAGAGCCGCATGGAGAGGAATGCCCGGCTGGCAGCCACATCCAAAGCCCCCATCGCAGAAAGGGGCCTTCCAGCTTTACTCCCTTATGGGAGGGACCCACTGGAAGCTCCAGTGCCAGGGAGTGAGAGACCTGGCACCAGCAGGGAATCTAAAGAGATTTGGGTAAGCTGCAAAAGAAAATAACTATGCCACTAAATGTGGGGAAGCTCCTGGCGATGGACAGGAAACAAAAAAAGACTGAGAGGATGGAAGAGATTTTTATTTACTTTGGGGAGTTCCTGTTTCCGGGGTCACTGGAAGCATTAACCCATTGGGGATGGCTACCATGCAGTGACCAGGGAAAAAGTCTTACAGTAGATTTTTCAAAAGAAAAGTTTATTGCTCCTTTTACCCCTTGAACGCTAGCGAGATCTCCAACTCATTGCAAAGCAATGCATTGGGGACCTCTCTAGCATTCAAGAGGTTAAAAAAAATCAGTGTCAATTTCTATTTATTCCCTATGGTACAAATGGTTTGCACCAGTATTGCACCTTTTTCCCCTTCCCGAACATGGCCGTACCATATTCATTTGTGTCTCCAAATGAAAGGAAGGATTTTCCTGGGCCAGAAACAGTGGCATTAAAGTGTTAGTAATGTCCAAAAAAAGTTTTATGCATTTAGAAGAGCTTAAAAAGCTGAGCTATATGCAAAAAAACGTATCTCTCAAACTGCTATGGTTTGAGAGATACGGGCTTTTCAAGTTTGCTGTCTCCTGCTGACAGCTGTAAAGCTGACAGCAGGAGATTTGTGTCGGTCGACACTGTGGCGCTTGAGAAGTGCCGCGATCTCGTTACTTACAAGGAATCCCTTCATTGGAATGGTCTAAAACGTGTGCTTGAACACCAGGCACACGTTTTAGACCATTCCAATGACGGGATTCCTTGTAAGTAACGAGACTGAGGTACTTCTCAAGCGCCACAGTGCCGACCGACATGAATCTCCTGCTGACAGCTTTACAGCTGTCAGCAGGAGACAGCGAACTTTAAACGCCTGTATCTCTTAAACCATAGCGGTTTGAGAGATACGTTTTTTGCATATAGCTCAGCTTTTTAAGCTCTTCTATATGCATAAACTTTTTTTTGGACAGTACTAACACTTTAAACAACCTTGTAATGGAATTCCCAGGAAAATCCTTTCTGCCCTGTTAAAATCAATGGGAATTGTAAAAAGTTTCAACCAAAAGTACCCAAATTTCACCCCAGTGAAATAAATGTGAATGCCAATTTTTTCCTCAGTGCCTTGTTCCTTCCGAGCTGGTCGGAATAGGTGGAAAAGTAATAAAAATAGGAAGCAAACAGCACTTTTAGTCTTCCAAAAGCAGAACCTTGTATTACATCTCCAGGAATCCCCAAAAGGAGAAATCAAGGGTTTTAAGTTAATTTTTTTTTTTTGTTTTTGCAAATTTCTAAACACATATATTAAGGTTTGCAGATGTTGCTACATTTGTATCACGTTCCCTAAAGTACAGCATAAAGTTTACTGTTACACAGTCTCATACCTGCCAGCTGTCCCATATTTCTAGGAACAATCATTTTTTTTTTCCTCTGGAAAAAAATACGTTGTAGGGTGCATCTCCCTGAGTAAAACAAAGGTACTCCCACTGCTGAAAGGTGTTTTATTCAAGAGTTATTACAGCTCAAACTTTAATATTTTAGGTGGAGTATTACAGTGCCCTGAAACTGTACAATGGCGATGTTGCTACACTATCCTATGGAGATTTATGGTCAAACTGACCAGAGTTTTTCACAGGATGTTGTAGTAACAGCGCCAATGTACAGTTTCAGGACACTGTGATATTGCACCTCAAAAAAAAAAAAAATAAATAAATATCAAGTTTGAGGTGTAATAACTTTTGAATAAAACACCTTTCAGCAGTGAGAGTACCCTTGTTTAACTACATATTTTATGTGTTTGTTATCATGCTATAAATGGATATTTATATTATTTCATGACATTTTATGGCAGATATCTATGCTGCTGTAAAAGTGCTTCTTTAAACCTGATATACTGAGTTACTGTTGTGCTACACAGTACGATGAATTGCTCGTGACACTGTCATGTGACTGCCTGGGGACAAGTGTCCCTGGAAATATTTTTAAATGTTGACAACTGTGTAGACTGTGCACTCAGCCCTCTTCTTGCACCTATAAGGCTGAACTATATGAACTGTGTACAGAACAAACAGGAGTACAGCACCTGTGTGTGTGAGGGGTCATTGTAAGGCAGCTTGTACTTAATGCTGCATTAAAGGTACCTTCACCATTTCTACACATTAAAGGTCTTTACACACATGCTGTTAATACATGTAAATACTAAATATCGGTATCTTTATACCTCACATACCACTTACTATTGTATAGTTAACCCTCTCAGGGTTCCCCTGTAGAGGATGAACTGTCCATTAACATGACAACAATGCTGATCTAATGGGCTACAAGAAATAGCACAATTCATACCCGTGCATAGAGAGGGATATAGAGGTCTATAAAAAATTCCTTATCTCTTTACTATATTATAATGAAAGTTCATAAGTGTAAATGCACCTTACACTATAGCTCTACAGCACTTGTTATGGCATCAGGAAGCAGGGCTCCATTCTTCCCCTAGTATTTGGAACTATATGGTTACACTGACTGTTCAGCTACTGGTAGACGCAAAGATGTGTCCAGCCAATGGGAAACAGTCTAAAAGGTTCATCTCTGGAAGAATTCAATCACACATGCACAGTAGATTACATTTGGGCAAACTGAGGCCACCAAGATGTTGAGGACTACATTTCCCATCATCTCTGGCCATCCACTGGCCACTGATGATTGGAATCCTATACCTCAACAGCTGGTGGGGAGGGGGATCTCAGTTTGCCCAAACCTATATTAGATTATAAGGTTGGGGGGGGGGGAATGAGAATGAGAATAGAATGAGAAGACAGGGTGCTCAAAAAAGTGCTTCCGTTTTGCCCCTGGGGCAGATAATTACTCCACTTTTGTTTTATGTTGCATATGGACAAATCGGCATAAGACATATGCTGCTCAGAAGAGTTTACCTAGACAGACAAAAACACACACACACACACACACACACACACACACACACACACACACACACAGTCCATGAAAGCAGACATGATCCTTTGTTGCAGAAGTCCCAGATACCTAACTCCTCCCACTGACTACTTCTTAGTAAGATTTAATAGGAGGTGTCTGGGGTCCTGTACACAGGCCTGCCTCTATGGAAATGAAATACGGGACCAATGAAAGATTCATTTGGAGGAGCCAATCCAAACTGAATAAATTCATAGTGGCCAGTAGGATTTTCAGCCCAGATTAAAGTAAATGTGTTTTACTAGGAGGTGATCAGGTTCCTTCAATGTTGTACCACATTTACCTGCTGAATTGGAGTATATCGGACTGTGTGGGAATAGTCATAGTTGTCAATAATCTCAAAGTCTTTGACCGCGTCTCCTGGCTCTGGACCAATGAAGGACACATCTACTGGGGCTTTTCCTGCCCCTTTGGTGAAGACAGTGAAATGGGACGGTTTTCCGTTCTCAACACCTTATAAAAAGCACAGATGAAACTGAATTAGGATGGAGTCCAAATGCAATCATTTGATCTCTCTTGGCAACGACTCATTCTTCAGAACTTTTATGTTTGACAAAGATAAATGAATGCATTGCGTCTATATGTCCATCCAAAATACCTTTATAAAGGTCTTGGATACTAGAGAGGTCTCCAACACAAAGCAATTCATTTGAGACCTCTATAGCATCCAACAGGTTTCTCTTGGAAGGCCTTGACCCTTTGAGTGCCAGAGTGATATGCAACACATTGCAAAGCAATGTGCCGCATTCCCCTCTGGCACTTAAAGGGTTAAAGGAAAAAAAAAAAAACAATACAAAACATGTTGTTACAAAGTTCATAGGCAATGGTTTCCCAGCATTAGATAATTTGTCTCATTTTTCATAGTCATCCTATACAATAATTTGCTAAAAGGTTTGTCATGACACAGTCATGCTCAGTAGAGACTGCCAGTGAAGCGGCCGATATGGAGTGGGGTGCTCCGAAGTATCAGCCACAGCACGGGCAGTCTCTACTGTGCATGACTGTCCCTCGACCGGCTGGCACTATGGCCCGTGTACACGGGCTCTTCAACTATTATATGATTTGTTTTGTGGATATCTGTGTTCTGCTGTGCATGTGCAGCTCCATGTTATACCTGGTTATCTATGGGTGCTGAGAAACACAGTGGGCTTCATGCACAAAAGGAGAGATGCAGACCTGAAGTTAACCATCTGCATCACAAGGGAGATCTAGAAATTCCCCAAATGTACACTTGTTTAGCCCTTTGAGTGCCAGAGGTGTATCCAACACATTGCAACACGAGTGGATATTTCCCTGGCAGTCATAGGGTTAAGAATAAAATGTTATTGGTCCCTCAGGTTACTTTGCTCCAGAATCGCAGCTAAACCAAAATCCTTAGAAATGTTGTCATGAGGCAAACTTACCGGATCTGTTCAGCCCTGGACCTTCTGCTCTCACTTTGCTGGCATCATGTGAAGGGTCAACTTTGATTCTAAAAGGACTGGTAGGGATTTCCTTAAAAACATAAAAATAAACAAAATGTCATGGTCAGACCAAAGCTTCCTTCTGAATATTCAAAATTTATGTTTAAGTGATAAAATAACAAAACTACAACACTGAATTCACACACACTTGGGAACAAGAGGGGTGTGCACTACAATGTTTTACACAACCCTCTGGTCCCAGAAGGGTTAATTTACACCATTATTACCTACATGACAATACTGAATCTTTGAGATAAACGTCACCATAAAGCTGGCATTTGCTAACAGGTTGCTGACACAAGCAGTGGAAATGGCACATTATTAGTCATGTGGAATATTACACACCTCTCCAGCAAAGAGGACTTTAATGGTGTATCGTCCTGCACCTGGTGGCATATATTTGACCGTGAAGGTGTCATTAGCATTGGGAATGATATCAAAATCAATGTCTTCTTCTTCATCACTGATGACACGTGCATCACATTTAATTCCAACGCTGACATCACCTGAAAAGCACAAGTTATCCTATATAATAATTCGCTAGCGATGTTTGTCAGAAGCCATCATGCGCAGTAGACACAGCTGCGTGCACTGTGGCTGATATAGAGCGGGGCGCTCCGAATTCAGACCGGAGTCCTCTCTGCGCACCTTTTTGGGACAGATCGGTCCCAGGAAGGTGTGCAGAGAGGACCACGGTCTGAATTCGGAGCTCCTCGCTGGGTTTCAACCGCGGCGCGTTCCAGCAGTCAGTTCTGTGCATGACTGCAGCACCACCAGTGTTGGCCCATGTACACTGGCTTTAAAACTAGTTTTATATAAATGTTACTTTAGTGAAACAAACAGTGAATACACCTCAGACACGTGGTTCTGTAGTTCAACATAGTTCTATACAGTACAGTAGTAAAGATGCTAAACAACACTGACAGTGCATGAATGGTAGGCATGACATTAAACATTCAAGATAATTAAAGTGACCGACTTCTCAGTCAGTGCTGAATGTCATGTCTGTGGATGAAGACATGATAGCTACTGAACATTTTTTCAAAACGAAGCAGGAAGAGTGCGGGAGCCTTTGTAAGAAGCAGAAGGGTGTACAATTGTAAAGCAATATAATGCACATCTCTCTGGTCCGTAAAGGGTTAAGACTACTATATGCAGTGAGAAGGCCTTGCTAGCAGATGTCATGTCTACCTCCATGGAGAAGACATCCAGGACTAATTGAAGATGGCCTTAACTCATGAAGCAAAGCCAAAGGAAAAAAAACATATAGACTATTTTCTGGCCAAAGAAAGACAAGTGTTAGTCAAAGGGCCATGTTTTATCAAAATTTATGTTTCTAACCATTCTATCAAGAGGCCTGTTTTATTTTTCCTGATCTGGTGGGCTTTAAAGGGATAATAATACTTAAAATGTAAAACAAATATGTTGTAGGGTTTATCCCCCTGAGTAAAACAAGAGTACTCCCACTGCTGAAAGGGGTTTCATTCAAAAGTTATTAACTTTCAAAGTTGAATTTTTAGGTGCAATATCACAGTGGCCTGAAAGTGTACAGTGGCGCTGTTGCTACACCATCCTATAGAGATTTATGGTCCTGGGACTAGAGCCGTCTATAGGATCGTGTAGCAACAGCGCCACTGTACAATTTCAGGCCACTGTGATATTGCACCTAAAAATTCAACTTTGAAAATTATTAACTTTTGAATGAAACACCTTTCAGCAGTGGGAGTACTCTTGTTTTACTCAGGGGGATGAACCCTACAACATATTTTTTTTTACATTTTAAGTATTACTATCCCTTTAAAAATGTCAAAAATTTACTGCTAATAACAGAAGTAGTCAGATGGCATAGCAAAGACAAGACAAACTTAGATCTTTCCACTCACTGATATTACAGGTTGGGAACAAAATGTAACAAACATAAAAAATTAAACATTTGATAACAATGTGGTGCTTAAAAGACAACCTGATTTTCTAAAGGGGATTTAAATACCAAAATAATCTGTGCAATTATGGGATTTAAAACAGAAACAAGGCGTTTCCCCACAATTTCATTTAATTAAAGATACAAGAGAACAAATGTACAGTATTACTTTATAGTCTGTTTTGTAATAATTTTTTTATAACAGCTCAAGGAGATCAACCGTTCCTGCAGGGTAGAGACACAGCAGGTTTTTGGATCGTCCCTGATTTTGAAGACCAGGTGAACTTAATGTTTTCCATTCCTGAGCCCCGTGATCAGAAATTCATGTGTGTGCCACATTTAGTTTATTTAATATAAATAATAACTGATGAATTATAGCCTACTAGCAATTCCAAAATAATTGATTTTTTGGCTGAAATACAAAAGCAGTATAAAACAAATGACTGATCAGCTTAATTCACAAATGCACGGTTATAGTCTTAGTGCTAGTTACTGAGTTTTGTTCAAGCCAATGAGAACACCAGTAGGTAACAGACTGAAGTATTTGGGAACTGTAGGGTGTCCGTTACACAGTAGTTGTGGCAGTCTCTTCTGGTCTCAGTCCATACACGCTAGCTAATTATGTACAAAATATTTCTTTGACATCACAGGCTGATCGTACTTGGGTTGAGGCGGGATGAGTTTGGCTCACAGGAGTTAAACTATAGTTTCTACTCATTGTTTGTAACATTGATTATAAGGGTCTAGAAAAAGTGATTTGGATAAATACATTTATTTAAAAGCATTAAAAAAATTTTTTTTTGAGCTGCAATAACTTCAACATGCAACCCCCAGTACAGAGAGTATTCAGCAGGAGAAGCACTACATGTTTTCTTCTCATAAAATAATGTTAGTATCTCTTTAAAATTCATTTTTTTAAAGGGAAACCATAAAGCCCTAAGTGATTAAGACAATATTTTGTGATGAACAGTTTGATGCATATTTAAAAGGATCACTTTTTTTTTTTTTTAAATATAAAAATCTTGTTGATAGCAACAGAAGACTGTAGTTCAGTCACACAGCAAAATATAATTAAAGTGCAATGAACACTAACGGTCCTGCAGCTGAAGTGCCCACCAGTTTCAAGGTGTCATAACTCAGCCCCTGCCAACACTACGTACAAAACAGTAAGGTTATACACAGCTGTTCGGACCATCATGCATCTGAAGGAGCAAAATTATTTCACTAAATTATTATGTGGGCTCCTCCAATCAATGATGAATTTGAATTATCAAAATGTAAACTTTAATAAAGTCTCTTTCTAAATAAAAGCAGAATACTTTAAATTTCTCAGAACAAAAATACTACATATCATTTTAACTGAAACTTATCTGATTTTAATATTTTTCCTCTATTAAAAGGATTCTGAAACTCAAGCAATAAAATTCATCTTACCCTCTCCTGCCTCCGTACAGTCAACTGTAAAGTGCGTTGGTTCATTTGCTTTCAAACCAGTTTTTTCCACGCCGGGGCCAAACACTTTTACCAGATGTGGGTGGCTGCCTTGTCCAATGTTGACCTAAGTAAACCATGAATGAAAGTTAATTATATTGCACAGGACAGTACCGCGCACACAGTAAAATCCAAGTAAATTATCACGTTACATCATTATGCCTGCTGGCAGTCTTTTTTTCCTGTATCAAATCTCACTAGAGTGAATATATCTGGGGCAAGTGAACTGGAAAAGAACAGTATTTGAAAACTAAAAATCCTGTTTAACCCTTTGAGTGCCAGGGGATTCTCCATGGAGTTGCTATGAATTGCACTGAATACATTTCTAGCACGCGAAGGATTAAAGTTAAGTTGTAATTGTTGAATGTAGGCTTTGTTGAATTGTAGCAATAACCTAATAGTCAGAGTATTACAATATCAATAACATATGGACTTAGACTGCCAGCAACTGATTACATGAGCCTATTCAGCAGTTTTAGAACCAGTGGGGATGCTCAATGAATCACAAAGGAACACACTACACACTCCTTTTGTCCTTATACGGCCAAGATTTCCATTTGAGATCCTGTAGAGCTGCCAGCAACTGTCATGTCTGCCTCCACAGACATTACATGCAGGACTGATTGAAGAGGTTTTTCTTTTGAGCTAAAAAGCAAAGGCAAAATTCACAGGGGCCATTTGGATTTTCTGGCCATAGTAAGGTAACTGTGTGTTATTATTAGTCAATGTTATTTCTCCTTTAAAGTCAATAAATAAAAAAAAAAAACAAAAAAAAAAACCCTTAGTGACCAGCTGCGAGCGCACGCGGCCGGCACTTAACGGGGGGTTCTGCATTGTAGCGAATGACTTCCATGACTTACCAGGTATGTCCTTTGTCACTAAGTGACATTTTTGCGTTACGTATCTGGTAAGTCACTTGTCGGGAAGGGGTTAAACAGGGATCATAACTTAACCAAAATGCCAGCTCCTGACACTGTATGAAAAGTAGCATATCTGCATACAGAGCCAGCAGAGAAAGGAAGTTACATCACCACAGGGGGCAGTGAATGGTAATAAAATAGAATTTAGCTAGTATAAGGTTCTGGCAACATTTAAACTCTCTAATGCTAGATAGATGCCTTGGAGATATTTCACCAGTCTTGATAGTTTCACCTTTTATCACTTAAAGGGATAGTAATGTTTCATAATAAAAGCAACTCTAATTAATCATCATAGTATTCAGGGCCGGCGCTACCATTAAGGCAGCACAGGCAGCTGCCTTAGGGCGCCGCATCGGAGGGGCGCCGGAAAGGGAGAAGCTGAGAAATATTTTTTATTTTTTTTTATTTTTTTTAACTATATCTGCCACGAGGGAGCGCTCGTTTACACGACCAAGCGCTCCCTCGCGGCGTCTATGGGACGCTCACAACGCAGAGCGACCCAGGCTCTGTAGTAATACAGAGCGCTGGGAGATGACATCATCTCCCAGCGCTCTGCATTACTGAGAACAGCGCTGGGAGGCTGAGCTCTGTGCCGAAGGAGGCACAGAGCTCTCTTAGAGCTAGACCACCAGGGACTCAAGGTAGGGAGCATTGTGGAAATGAAGGGGCATAAAGGAAGGAGCAATGTGGAGCTGAGGGGGCATTATGGAAGGGGCAGATGAAGGGGCATTATGGAAGGGCAGTGTGGAGCTGAAGGGGCATAAAGGAAGGGGCAATGTGGAGCTGAGGGGGCATTATGGAAGGGGCAGATGAAGGGGCATTATGGAAGGGCAGTGTGTAGCTGAAGGGGCATAAAGGAAGGAGCAATGTGGAGATGAAGGGGCATTATGGAAGGGCAATGTGGAGATGAAGGGGCACAAAGGAAGGAGCAATGTGGAGATGAAGGGGCATTATGGAAGGGCAATGTGGAGATGAAGGGGCACAAAGGAAGGAGCAATGTGGAGATGAAGGGGCATTGTGGAAGGGGCAATGCTGAGATGAAGGGGGCATTGTGGAAGGTGCAATGTGGAGATGAAGGGAGCATTGTGGAGGTGAATATGTGGGCGGGGGCAGGGGACTGTGGTAAGGTCAGGGGGGGCAGGTGGATTGTGTCGGGGGGGGGCATCAAAATGCACCTTCGCCTGTGTATATAAAAATCCTTGCACCGGCCCTGATAGTATTTGAGCCATAGAGATTGTTATTTCAATTCTGTCAGAGTTGTAGTTCAAGAGTAATTGAATGATAAAGTATCCCCCCTCCCACCCCTTTTACTGATGTAACACTGCTCAGCCAGATCAGAAGGGAGGTGCCCAGGTAGATTTCAGAGAGGGACAATCTTCAATTAAGATAAGGGAAAAACCTGAAAAACTTGTCAAGGGGGGCAGGGCTTTCATTGTTCTCATAGGAAGAAGATTGTCCCCTGATGTTATCTGTCCAGTCTTACAACCAGATTCCACATCTGAGGTGAGCAGTGTTACACTAGGTAAAAGGGGCTGGAGAGGGATACATTATCATTCAGTTACTCTTGAACCACAACTCTGACAGTATTGAAATAGCACTCTTTATGGCCCAAATACTATGAAGATTAATTGGAACTGATGTTTTTTTTAAAACATTACTATCCCTTTAACATATTCCACAAATGCATACATTGTCTACACTTTTTTTTTTTTTTTTTTTTGTCCGTTAAACAGTTTCCTATAACTCTTTGGGGCTTCTCTCTCTAGATGTCTTTAGAAAGAAGATTTCTGCTTCAGCTGTATCTGGCCAGAAAAATCAGGGATAGTGGTATAATGTCAACATGTGCAAGATGTTAACATTATCTGAAGAAACGCTCTTTATATATTCAGGTGAAAATCTAAACTATAGATTAACATTTCAGAACTTCACATTTATTCAAATTTATACAAAATGAAACAATTATATATTAGGCTTATTTTAATTTTAATGCTCAATAAGATTTGGGAAATTGCATCAAAATAAAATTATTACATTTCAAAGATTTTGAATTCAAATCTTTATCATCTATTTACAGATTAATAGATGGCAGAATATATTACAGGAAGTTTTAGAAGATGAGGAACGGGGCTACTGTATTACAATTTATACCTAAACACTCAGTAAATATTAGTCTTATGAACAAGTATTTAAAAGGCTTCACATGACATAGTTCTGGGGAATATTGCGCAACAAAGGAATACCTCAAACAAATGTTTCAGAAACTGTGGTAACAGTGGTTCTTTTATACACATATAGTAGGTGTACAATAATATAAATTTATGGAAGTTTATTATTTTAGCCATTTCGAGTCTTGTCTAAGCCATTAAACTGCAATCACAAACAAAAAGACAAACCTCAGCAACTCTATCTAAAGTGTGAATGTGTGCCTTGTATTGAGCATATCTAGCATACCTCCCAACATTTCAAATTGCCAAAGAGGGACACTTGTGTTTTAGGGGGTGTTGCTGGAGGTGTGGCTGATGGGTGGGGCATTACTGATAATTTTTAAGCTATTTCATGACCTGTTGACAGCTCCTTGTATAACCTAATAAATGACTTATAACAAGATCAACTTATTTTTATTTACACAGACTACTTAATAAACTTATCTACTGATGTTTAAACAAACAATAATGTGAGTTTTATTGCTGTAGAGCAGTATGATACATATATATACACAACACACAGTCTGATCTCCCAAAAAAAGGGAAATCAAGGTGGGAAAGAGGGACAGAGGGATTTGGGTCTAAAAGATGGACTGTCCCTCCTAAACAGGGACACTTGGGAGGTATGTATCTAGTATTTCTTAGTAAATAAGCGACATTTTGGTTTCATAAATTGGCCAAGTCATGTATAAGCTTGCTGCCCCATCAAGGTATCTCACTTTAAGGCAAGTCTTACTCTAATACATCTAAAAAACCCTATCTAAATGTAAAATTCTCTGAGGAAATGTCCTGTTTAATGCTGTTTAAAGAGTGAACAACATAAGTATAAATTAATTTTAATCTTGTTACTAGTAGTACACAGAGTAAATTTACCAAGATATACTTGTAAGCACCAAGGCTCATTAGAAACTGTAGGAAACATTTAAATGTATCCAAGTTAATTTAAATGACATTTGACTTATTTAAAACATTAATTTAGGACAGAGCTTTCCAAACTTTTCATGTTGGTGACACCCCTTTTTAGGCATGCATCATTTCGTGACACAGTAATTCAGTTTTGCTAGCAAACCGGAGGTTAAACTAATAATCCCTTATAAGAGATACAGACACATACATAAATTGTAATAACAAGATATATGGGGACGCAACATATCTCATGAAAACCTTTCATTCATACTGCGGAAGGCATTAAGCATGTTGTGTGGTTTTTAAAAGGGTGACATGAGAATGTTGAGCTACATATAAGCGCAAGATTCTCATGTCACATTATTAAATAGATAGCGCATAACTGATTTTAGAAGTACTGCCCGTCTTTCCTGTCTCGTCGGCATCACAAGCAGAAGCATCAGCCATGTCACAGGCAGGGTCAGCGCACAGGGACACTCCAGCCTGGCAGCCCAAAGAGAGGGCAGAGGTATAGAGGAGGTGGCATCTCAAAAGATTTTAACAGCTGAACCGCCAAAAGATTTGTAACAGCTGGAGTGCCTCCATGTGCTGCATACATATTATGTACGCAGCACACAGAGGCACTCCAGCTGTTACAAATCTTTTGTGGCGCTCCAGCTGTATGCAGCACACAGAAGCAATCACCCGCTCCCAGTGTAGCTCGTGCTTGGGTTGAATGACAATCTTGCACTGTGTAAATGGTACCTTTGCCTGTGACACACCTACACACTGCAGCCGACACACTAACATGTCGCAACACAGAGTTTGGAAAGCACAGATTTAGGATAATCATTTTTATATTTTACATGCATTATTATTATTGTTATAAAATTAAAAAATAAATGATTTTTTTTTCAAGAGTACACCTGTGTGACCTTCTGCAATTTTACATATTATTAACTTGCAGAATATGTAAAGTTGAAACTCTGTAAACAAAATGAAAATATGCAAGCTATTTTTTTGCGTTCTGACAGGTCCATTTTCAATAACATATTATGTACATTTTATTTGAAAATCCTGATGTATTTTCTGCACTAAATAACAAAGGTGAAACTATAATTAGATTTCACAGAGCTCTGTGGGGAGTGTTTTTTGTCTTTAAAATCAATAGACCAAGTTTTTTTATTTATTTTTTTTAAATCACAATTCATGTGACTACCTAAAATAAGGCCCTAAAAGCAGAAAAAAAACAGACATAGGCTGAAAGAATAGCCAATTCCCCCACCCCTTTAGCAGAGAATGAGGTAGGAATTTTGTATTGAGCATTAAATTAATAAAAATGTATACTTACTCTAAATGGACTGTTGGGTACACTGACACCACCCCATGTAACAGCTACAGTGTGTTTAATGGGCTTTGCAGGATTATACGAGCAGACATAAGTACCATCTGGTTTAGCCTTAGTATAGATATCAACTGGATTCCCTTCCACATCCTGAAATCACAGAAACAATGCACTTGAAACTGAGAATGCACCACCTTTGTAAAACAGGGCTCCATAATCAAAAAATTCTAATTCCTATTTAAAGACATTTTTTCTTTTGGGGGAGGGGGGTCCAATCTTGACAGCAATTTTTTTCTCAAACAAAAAGCTTTTACCCCTTTTGTTTTCCTATTTTTTGATCAATCAAATTTGCTTTGCACAACAGACCACTTTTTAAATCTATTTTAAAAATACAATATTCTTTGAATCTATATATATATATATATATTTTATTTTTTTTTTTGTAACCTGATCATTTTTTCAAAATTAATTTTGCTTTGATCAATCGATTAGTTTCTTTGTATCAATTACAATATACAAAATATGTTTGGTCTTTGTCCAACTGCTTGAGGGTCAGGTTTTTTTGTACATGATCAGGCTAAGCGTGAAGGTGTTAAAGTATGAGCTGCGTAAATGGATATGTATCGGGATTTGCAGGGACTGGCAAAGACTGCTTAATCCCCATATTACAGCATAATGCAAACTGTTTATCCCCTTACGACCGGCTGGTCGCGGTCACTTAAGGACCACAGAACATTTTTTTTTTTTTTTTTTCATTCCAGTTCCGGACTCCCCGAACGGCATGCAGCCATGGAGGGAGCCCGGAATTCCATGATGGTCATAGTACATCATGGGTCTTTAAGTCTGATCGACCCATGACGTACTATGACCGTCAAGGGTCGTTAAGGAGTTAGTGACTGATGCCGTGCTAGGGCCGTAAGGTGAATTTGACTTAAGGACCGATGGCGCTCCTGCCACGTCAACGATTTTTTTTTTTTTGCTCACCACACTCCTGCGGAAGCTCTGAGCACTGCCAGAGTCTGAAACTGACAGTAGCGGACAGTATCAGACCCTCCTTCAGTGAGCCAGCACATGTGATAAATCACGTGTGCAGGCTCTTCAAATGGGATCAAAGAAGGTCCTTAGTGGAGTTAAAAATAGGTAAGCCTTTTTCAGACATTTAAAAAGAAACACAGTTTGAACAATAATTATGCACAAGTAAATACAGCGCTTATTCTAAAGTGCAGACAGTCAATTTTTGGACCTAGAAAAAAGATGAATCTTAAACAGGTGAAGGCCCTTTATTTGACTACCACTTTGGCATTAAAATTTCCAACATCAATAACCAGCCATTGCCTGGTTGAGGATGGTGGAAGTTCTAGTCCTAACAGTTGGATGCCAAACTATTGACTACCCCCTACAATATTGCTCTGCTCCCCTCCTGCAAGCCAACCACAGAGAGTCATGCAGTAAAGAGGAGAGAGACTGCCTAATGGACTTTTGCCAACCAGGACAGGCAGAAGTCCACAAGGCCAGTGACTGTATCCAAGTACCTGCTCAAAAATCTATATAGTAGCCAGCTAGTGCACAGCGTAGAACACCATTGCTGCCACTTCTAACTGACCATAACAAGTTGCCAGGAGGTTTTGCAGCATTCTACATCTCTTTAAGGGACTTGAAGCCTGACAGAATGACCCATAGTAATGGCTCAAGAACATTCATCGCATCCACTTTTTTAAAGCAGAACTACCACCCCTTGTAAACTTTGCCCCAAATAATTACCCATCTGGCAAGTAGCTACTTAATAGTGCTAGTTTCCAGGATTATTACCACGTTATTGAGAATTCTATA
Source organism: Rhinophrynus dorsalis (assembly GCA_037306005.1). Taxonomy (NCBI): domain Eukaryota; kingdom Metazoa; phylum Chordata; class Amphibia; order Anura; family Rhinophrynidae; genus Rhinophrynus; species Rhinophrynus dorsalis. Next base: position 74,432,446 of record CM074722.1, read on the forward strand.
CTGCTCCCGGACTGACAGCCAGGAAACAGCGCAGACATCTTTCCATAGTGATGTCTGCGCTGTCAGTCCCAGCCTGCTCTAGGAGGGGCAAAGTTTACAAGGGGTGGTAATTCCGCTTTAATAACAGTGTGGAACATAGCCTTATCTGCTTTCTATTCTAAACAATCCAACTATTTACAGTATTTAAGAGATGTTTTCATATTTATCTCATAACATGCTGAGGAAAAGACCTGAGAGATCTTGAAAGCTTGCATTCTAAATCTGCTTAGTTGGCCAATAACTTGACTATATTTGCCTCCTGTATTTCTACGGTTAACATGGTACCAACTCATCTTTTAAATTACCCATAACGGAGAGTGATATCCTAACACAAGTGTAAGTAATCTAAGTGCCTTCAGCTGTTATGGAGTAATTACCATCATCCCCAGACAGCCAATAATTGGTCTACAACTCAACTACAGCAAGTGGTTTTGCAGCATCTGTTGTTGAACTACAACTCCCATCATGATGAAAGTTGCAGTCTCCAACAGAAGCAATCCAGATATTGCCTCCCCCTGTCTTAATTGGCTGAACTGTAGAAAATGGTACATTAACTGCTGTGCCAAGAAAAAAAAAGCTGATTATTTTTAGAAATGCTTCAGTGCAAAAATAGACAAGGTCAGCATATATTCTATTAGTGTAGAAATAAGCAAGCTTTCCTCGCGCTGGCAGCCAAGTCAACTCATTCCTGGATGGTGGAAAGCAACTACATTTGCTGCTTAGGATTGTAATAAAGCCAAGAGTATCAGCCAGATTTAGAACTGGACCGCACAGGGACATGAGAACAGTAACCTCATTGTACCTGATCAGGCTGCTCTGTGGTCAACTCCTATCCATGGAATTAAAGTGGAACTAACACTTAATAATGATTTGGATGATTCAGGGCTTTCAAGATAATCTGTATTTAAGCTAACCATTATTTGTTTAAAACTATAGTCTGAGATATTTAGCTTTGTTTATTTGTTAGTTTATGCAAATCAGCTAGTACTTCCTGGTAGGAAGTGGTAATGAGGAGGGGGAGTAGAATGTTAGTATCGGACATCAGGCTTTAGCATCTAGTACTGTCTAATTTGCATAAAAGGACAAATAAAGCTAATGTTTCTTAAACTTCATTTTTAAATAAAGAATGGCTAACAAATATAGATTATTTTGAGTCTTTAAAAATCTTCCAAATTATAATAATATTTTAGTGAACTTACCATTACATCCTTTTGCCTAAATCCATATGGAACACAGGAACCATGGAGTTGACCTCCCCTCCTCCAGTGGGCATAGCACTTCAAAATATACAATGTCTTTGAGCCAGAGACTCACTTCTCTTCCTCCAGCTCAACTCCCTGCCTATTAAGAATCACAAACAAAAGTGGCACATAGAAGTAACAAAAGTGGGACATAAAGGAGGAAACAACCTGAACAAAGACACCAGAGGACTACTCTGCCCAAGGAAGAAAACACAATGTCCTGTGTTCCATATAGACTAAGAGAAAATGATTTAATGGTAAGTTCACTAAAATACTATTTTTGCTTATGTCCACTATGGAACACAGTAACACTGGGGATATATCAAAGCACCTATGAGAGAACAAAAAAAAAAATCTGCCAACAGAATACCAGTATTACACAGGAATAAACTGGCATCATGTAACCGCAGGTGTCATGAAACTGAAAAAGCAAACAAGCAAACAAAAGCAAACAGGGCTCAAACTACTCAACAAGGTGGAATTAGAAGAAAAAAAAAATCCTTAAACGGGCACAAGCTCCTGAAAGACCTTCTAACCAAAGCTGGTCTTAGCAAAGGTTTAAACATTGACATGGTAGAGTTTGGTGACAGTGTAAAAGGAGGACTATGTTGCCATCTTGCACAGCTGTAAGACAAAGGCCTGATTCTTGTAGGCCCAGGAGGCACCCAAAGGCCTGGTGTAGTGTGCCATAACTAAAGGCAGCATGTTTCCTGATAACATAAGATTGGTGTATGGTAGTCCTGATCCAAGAGGCAATATTGACTTTGGATGCAGAATGACCATCTCTAGGACCCTCAGGAATGACATAGAAGGAATATGTCTGGTGAAAAGACTGTATGATGCACATAATCCTTAAGGCATCAAACAAAATTCAACAGATGAAGATATTTTCCTATTTGGAGGAAGGGTCAGGACAAAAGGAAGGATAATTACTGGGTTAATGCAAAAGTCAGAAGCAACTTTGGGTAAGAAACTACTTTGTCTTGGTGAAATGCCAAGAAGAGATGCTTACAAGACAAGGAACTAAGCAACCCTTTGTACAGAAACGATGGTTAAAGAAAAGTAATTTTGATAGTCAAAAAACACAAGGAAACCGATTAAAGAGGTTCAGAGGGAGGTCTCTTACACCCAAAACCAAGTTAAGATCCCTAAAGGAGGGAAAGATATGAGCCACCCCTTGAAAAAAGTCTTATAGCATTTGGTAAAATAGCAACACGCTTCTGAAAGAGGCCTGGGGGTGCTGAGCTCTGTACATTGATGGAGGTCAGGCTAAGACCTTTATCCAGAATATGTTGAGTTCAAGAGCCATGCCATCAAGGCTAGCCTTTTCACCTGTATGAACCAGATGGGACCCAGCATCAGAGGTCCGGTCTCAGCGGAAGGCGGAACAGTTTCTCGATTGACAAATTGAGATCTGCAAACCAGGTCTGACAGGGCCAGAATTGTGCAATTAGGATAACTAGAGCGTTTTCATCTTGATCTTCCTGATTACACTGAGAAAGACAGGTAGCAGAGGAAACACTTAGAATATTGCACCTCACTGTTCTTATGGGATGAGATCAGATTCACCAATGGAAGGCTCAGCAGTGGACTATCTGGTCGAACACTTCCTGGTTCAGTTCTTAGTTTTGTGGCTCCAGATAGTCATAGCTGAGAAAGTCTGCAACAGCATTTTCCAACCCTGGAATGTGGATCACCGAGATCCACCCATTGGGACAAGTTCTCAAACCAACAACCAGGTTGACTCTTTCAAATTGCTCCTTGACAGCTGAAGTAAGAGTTTGCCATTGAATTGTCAGACTGAATTTGCACCGGGGTTCCTGTTAGAACCCAAGACCACTGAAGGAGTACCAAATGAATAGCCAGACTCTCCAGGATGTTGATTGGTAGACTCACCTCTCTGGTCAAACGGCCTGATTTGTCAGGGTTGCTCCTCAGCCCCTCAGACTGGCATCCATCATGAGCAATTTCTATTCTGGTATGATAAAGGGACATGCCTGTGTCAGAGGAGGATGATGTAGCCACCAACGAAGACCCTCCCTCATCTGAGGGGGAGAGTCTTAGAGTGAGACAGATGGGAGTGCTGTTGACACTAGCTTTTGAAGATATCCAGACAAAGTTCCCTTGTGTGAAAACAAGCACCAAGAACAACTTCCAGGTTTGACACCAAGCATCCCAGAATTTTCATGTAATTTCTTATTGTCGCTGAAGGCCAGGCCAAAGCTCAAGACCTGTCCTGGAATACGATCTGGATTTCATCTTCTTGTAAGAAAACTTGTCCTTGCAATGTGTTATACCTCATTCAAACGAAATTCAGGGTCTGTGAGGGATGAGGAGCATTCTCCCAGATGTGGAAAGACAAAATTTACTCTGAAGGAGCGTTGATCAGAAGATTGTTCAGATATGGAGTCAAAGATTCCTTGTAAATGGACGTATGAGGCCAGAACTTCTATGATCTTCATGGCGCTGACCCCAGGCCAAAGGACAGTGAAGTGAACTGGTAGCGACTGCATGCAAAGGCACCATAGATAGCCTGGATGAATTGGGACATGCAGGTATGCATCCTGAAGATCTAGGGAGGCTGGATATTCGCTTGGACACATCGCTGACATGACAGACCGTATAGACTCCATCTTGAATTATGTGGCTCCACTGAGGCATTTCAAGTCCAAGACAGGACACAGCTTCAGTCCTTTTTGGGAACCATAAAAAGGTTGAATAAAAACCTGAAAAGCATTCCTGGTCCGGGACAGGAACCAGTGTTGTCCTACAGGGATGAGGCTAGATCCGTGGGGGGAGAGAGAGAGAGAGGGAGGGGGGGGAGAGAGAGAGAGTGCGAGCTCTGGCCGACTACCTGAACTGTGTATGACACAGCCTGTCTGTCCATCCATTCTGGTGTTGACCTGTGGCTCTGTCCGACCAGTCTCCTTGTGCGTTCTGATCTGGCTAAGACATCCTTTCTGGTGCAAACATGTGGCTCTGGCTAACTACCCGCTCCACGTATGACCTGGCTTGTCCGACTATCCTTACTGTTTCCTCAGTGTGTTGGTCCGTGCTCCACAGACACCCATTCTAGTACAGACCTGGGGCTCTATCAGACTCTTAGACTGACTGCAGGCTGAGTCTGTGCCAGTCCTTTGGGCATTCCGAATTACCTCGAGGCTCCAGTGGGCTGAGGCCTAGTCTCGGACAGTGTGGTGGATGTATTGGGGGACTGCTATTTCTGAAACAGTGCTTGCCTCTTTGATCACCCTGTGTGTTATCTGTTTAAGTGCATTACTGGTATTATTCTAAGAAGAGACTATTTTACTTTACAGTACTGACTCCTGGTTTATTCCTGGGCTCCGTGACACACAGAAGATGCCAAAACATACTGAAAAAAATGGAGGCAACACCCTACAATTAAGGGATGGACTAGGTCCCCCTGAGTCATGAGGAGGATGGCTTGTCAAGCTTTAGGCTTTAGAGCATTTTTGTTTTTGTTTTGCCATGCCTGTTTGGGCTTTGAGTGGGGAGCTTGAGTTAAACCCCCAGCACTCTGAGCTGGTGGGGGTGGGTGGTGAGACACTAAATCCATGCATGTTCCTAGTAAAATAGGGATGTTTGGAAGAAATTTGAGGCAAAAGAGTGCTTTTGCCTCCAGTAGCATCACGGATGACCTATATCAGGTCAATCCCAAAGAGATTCTTTCCCGCAAAGGGGAGAGAAACTAAAGATCTCTTGGAAGATTGGTCTTATGACCAAATCTTGGGCCACAAGAAGCAATGTGCTGCAAGAGATAATGCTAAGGACTGTATTGAATTACTGTTTAATTAAAAAACAAAAAATATTGAAATACAGTATTACATGGCCCATGTCATAGGAGGATCAATCAGAGCTGAATTTTTTTTCAGGTATTACTATCCCTTTAACAAAATTAAGCCCTATAAGTGGGGTTGCTGCTCAAAAGCTTACCTAAACTGGTAAAGTGAGACATACAGAGAACATAAGGGTTAAGTGAGGAATATAATGCTCGATTTCTGGTTGAGATTGAAGACCACAAGTAAAATTTAAGAGCCTTGGATGTACAAAGTCAGTGCCTTCCAGCTTTTTGAAGCCTTGTAGAGGTTAAAAACCCAATTTAGCCCCTTGAAGTTAGAGAGGTCTCCAATGAATCACTGTGAAATTAGTTCATAGTGTTAAATCAATGTGAGATTTCATTTCCTCATTATGGCGCAGTTTGTTTGCTCCACAAGTTCCCTGCTTTATCCTGATAAATAATAAAATGTTGTATGCAGGGCCAGATCTCCCACTAGGCAGAATAGACAACTGCCTAGGTGCAGTGTTTCTCAATATTTCCAAGATATTCCTTCTTATTTACAGGTGTGTAATTGTTGGCTCAATCATTGTGATTGATCTGCCTTTGCTAAATTATGGGCCTCATAGAAATGTGATCTGCTTGTGTGCTCAAGGACTGGAGTTGAGAATCTAGAGGCACCAATCTTTGATGGCCACACCCAACTACTGGATGGAGATGATGAGATTTGTAGTCCCCAACAGCTGGAGAGCCATGATAATACCTCTGTATTAAAGTTAAGTAACATTCATAACACAAAGTAGACTAGTTAACTGTTTTCTGCACTGGAAGTTTATTTGGGTTTGCATGTCATAGGCCACGGGGCAACAACCTTCGGCCTTCTAGCTCTTGTTGGAGTAAAATTAATCTTCCGCCTGTGGTGCTCCTATCATCCCAAAACAGCCCCAGGTTGGATGAAGATGGCAACTGTAGTCCAGTAGTTGGTGGTGGTGGTGGTGGGGGGGGTCACTGGCTGCACACATAAGTTATATATTAAGGACCTTATGCAAAAATCAAGAGAACAATTGAGGGACAAACCTTCTACACCATGGAGAGGGTGGGTGTTGAAAAATAGAGGATTAAAAACGTCAATGACAGAATGGTCTCAAACACACCTTCACAAAGCATTAGAGTCCTCTCTAGTATTTGGTTAACCCTTTCAGTGCCAGAGAGGTACGAAACACATTGCTTTGCAGTGTGTTGCACACCCCTTTGGAACGGAAAGGGTTAAACTTCTCATTTAAATCTATGGGCCTCTTATCTGCCCCTACACTGCAGCTGGTTTGCTCCTGAAAAGCTTAGGCAGAAAATAAAAGGTATTTTCTTTATTAAACTACATAAAAGGGGCTGGGGGTGTTAGGTGAGAAATAAGGGTGTGAACATTGCTAGGACTATGGGTGTCTATGAGGCCTTGGCCTAGAGAGTCTGAGATGTAAATCTAGACCCAGTTTGTTGACTTACTTGTGAATAGATTTTCAGTGGCGCTTTCCCGGCAGCTGTTGGATCTACAAAGAATTCTGCTGGAGTGTTAACGATGCAGCCGTTTTTCTCCAGTCCCGCTCCATAAGCTTTAACCTGCAATCGATTACCATATTATTAGTTAAAACATAGTAGGAATGAGCAACTTGAACTGATGTTAACCCTTTAGAACCCAGAGAGGACTGAAATTCATTACTTTTCAACCCAAGGAGATAAAGAAATCTGAATGCTAAAATCAATATGAAATATGCATATTACAGGGCGGATATCAAATAAGCCCAGCAGCATGCATTTTATAAATGTCTTAAAATAAAAAGGTGGTCTGGTCACAAGTATCCTTTATATAAAATGCATGTTATAAACAGATTGGGGTAGGCAACAATAGGCCTCAACTGTCTGCTAGACAACAGTTGGATCAATAACAGCAAGATTAGTCAATGACTGAACCTCCAGCTGTTGGGGACTTCAATTCCCATCATTCCCAACCAGAGGTCCAACAATTGTTAATCCTGATTTTAAGTGACAAGACCACTGGGCTTGGCCCTGTCACCTTGAATTTTTTTTTATTTAAAACATTCATTAAAAACTGCCTGTGTGTCATGTTTACCAAAAGTCCAGCATATATATAGTTTAGGAAATATTCACACTTATTTCTGGGAAAAGTAAAAGTCACCTGGTACAGAATAGAGATTTATTAGAATTAGTAAAGTTACTGTAAAGGCTTAATATACATATGAGACTTAACTGAAAACGGTAATTAGAATAAGAATCACTGAAAAGCTTAAAAAGCATATGAAACATCCACGGTACTACAATTAGCATACAGTACAAGTATGAATATCTCCTTAACTGTACATTTGCTGGCCTTTTTTGGCTAACTTGACACACAGGCATTTTTTAAATTAAGTTTTCAAATTTGCAAACTTGAAGCAAAGTGACAGGTCCAGTTTAAGCAAAGATATAGTGAAAACATGTGCGATTGGCTGCATTCAATGCCAGGAGAACAATTAAGATGCCTTCCATGCTCACTTCCCGATTAGGAACCTGTGTAACATGAAGCAGTGCAACGGAAACTTCTTCCCCCAGGCTACGCATTATTAAAAAACACAAGTTACAGAAACAAATGGAAACTATTACATATAGCTATGTCAATAGCAAGATTAGTTTTAGAAGTATTCTCCTTTTAAACCCTTTGATGCTTGAGGTTTCAAACACATTGCTTCACAAAGAGTTGGAAAGCTTTTTAGCATTCAGGAGGTTAAATATTACCTCCTACTGCCAAAGTAAACATATGAAAAAGCAGATAATGTACTAAAACTAGTATTTTTACATATGAAGACACACATACAATATTACATTTATCATACTACATTTTTGGCTAATTAATCAAAAAGCAATTAGCAAAAACAATATATGTTAAATATCTATAATTTACTAGTTGGACTGACAGTGATAAACTAGTAAAAGGGAGTATAACATTTTTATTTTCATTTTTCACATTATTACTGATGAAACTGTACCAAGTCCCTTACATAATTATGTTTTTCTCACAGGACAGGAGCGATACTGGGACAATCAACTGTATCACAGGGGGTTGACTAAAGTATCCCAAAATTCTAAATGCTTTCAATGGGGCTGTTAACCCCTTGAATACTAGAAATCTCCAATGCATTGCAAAACAATGTACTGGAAACCTCTTTAGCATTCAATGAGTTAACTGAAAAATGTTACTAAAAGGGTATGTTATTATTTCACATAACAGCTCCTTTTGTGCGTAATGCCCTATTGTTGGTAAAAAGAAGTTTAACTCTTTGAGTGCCAGAGGATTATGCAACACATTACACAGCTGATAAAGGGATTGGAGGATCTGAGTTACGAAGAGAGACTAGCCAAACTGGGTTTGTTTACATTAGAAAAGAGACGTCTAAGGGGTGATATGATTACCATTTACAAATACATTCAAGGCCAATACAAAGAACTATCCAATGAATTATTTATGCAAAGAGCTGAGCTAAGAACAAGAGGTCATCCATTAAGACTTGAGGAAAGGCGCTTTCGACTAAAACACAGGCAGGGATTCTTTACAGTAAGGGCGGTAAGGCTATGGAATTCTTTGCCTCGGGATGCTGTGCTTGCAGATAATGTAACTGCATTCAAAAAAGCAATGGATGCCTATCTAGCACAGAACAATATTGACAGTTATGACAGATGGCTTCAAAGCAAATAGGATATTGAGCCGGGGAACTATTTGACACACTCACACACACACACCTACATTGGAAATTGCTCCAGAGGGCTTTTTTGTTGCCTTCCTCTGGATCAACAGGGGTGTTATTGGCATGGGCTGGACTTGATGGACGCATGTCTTTTTTCAGCCTTATCTACTATGTTACTATGTTACAGCTATACCTTTCACACCCTCTCTGACACTCAAAGGTTTAACGCTTTGAATGCCAGAGGGGTGCACAACGCATTGCAAAGCAATGCGTTGTGCACCCCTCTGGCACTCATAGGGTTAACAATATGAGAGAATGTTTCCTTTATCATCGTTACTGGTTATTGCTGTTTCGTAAGGAATTATTTTTTCATAATTGTATCTCAGTCCAAACAATCTTGGAAATAAGTTAAAGAAAGGTCTTAAAACATTTAAAAATTCCTACAAAAGTGTCTATTGCTCAGCACATCGAATATGTACTCTCTAGTAGAAACACAACACGAAAATAATGGAAACACACACAGCAGTTTAAACTGCTGAATGTCTCTTTGGCATTCAAAGTGTTAATTCACTCATCACCTAATTTAAAATAAAGTTGCATTTTTTACAATCACGAAAAGTCTCAACTTGAAACCCAATAGCATTATTAACATTTCTGTGCCAAGATCTTGCATGCATTCTGCTTCCCACTCAACAATGCCAAATATGCAGACGATGCACTGTTACACAGGACATGAATAAATAGATTTTAGGAACTACTTAGATATGAACATTTTCTGGTCGAGAACACATGGGAAACATGCACTGTGGAGGTAGATTGAGGCTGATGCACGAAGTAGAAATGGAACAATTCTGGGGCAAACACGCTACATCACTGTGATGAAATACACTGAAGAGGTCTCTAGCATTCAAGGATTTAAAAGTCCCATTTAAAATCAAAGGAGGGTTTTCGTTTGCTCCTATAGCGACTTTAGTTTGATCCAGAATAGCACAGTTTTTTGTGTGTGTGTGTGTGTGTGTAAAAGGCCAAAATGGGCGTAAAGACTGAGTGAAAAGTGAGAAACTAGCCAGTTTAACACTCCAGTTTGTCTGTTATACTATGGAACCTCCTTTTCAAATTCCACAGACCTTTGCACATTGAGTCCTTACTAAGGTAACTGTTGAGCTTATCAACTTAGTGCATCTCCCTCATTGTGATTATTTATAGATATAGGTGAGTGGTAGACTGTTTTTACAGATTACAAGTAAGGGGTACTCATAAGTGAAAGTGGAAAGGAAAAACAGAAATATCTGTGAAAAGATACATAGAATCTTGGGTACAATATGCAATATTTCCCCCTTTTCACCTCAGTTGAAGTGGGAGGGTTCAATACACACACAAAACAAAAACCAGCCACTCTCTTTCTCACTCACTCCCTATATCTACTGTCCTCTCTCTATCCTGAAAGCTCATATGTAAGCAGACAGAAGATCTCGCCATCATGTTTCAATGTGCTGCCTGTTTACTTGGCCACATCTATTATCCTTTCATCTACTTCTTGGACCTGGCAAGGCATATCTTTATGTGCAGACTCACAGTGCTTGTGCGTACGTGTGTGTGTGTGCGAGTGTGTCCCCTTACCACTTTGACCCCTTAATGACCCTTGACGGTCCTGGCACGTCATGGGTAGATTTGCGTTAAGGACCCATGACGTGCCAGGACCGTCATGGAATTCAGGGCTCCCCGTGGTAGGTGTTCCTTAAGTGACATCTGCATGTGCGATCAGCCATCCTTAAGGGGTTAGAAAAAATAAGTTATGCACAGTGTGTATATGCGCTAGAGAGTGAGTGTGAAAGGGTGAGAGAGAGGGAGCGTGAAAGGGCGAGAGAGAGGCAGCGTGAAAGGGCGAGAGAGAGGGAGCGTGAAAGGGCAAGAGAGGGAGTGAGCGAGAAAGTGTGTGAAAGAGTGAGAGCGGGAGCATGCAAGAGTGAGCATGTGAGAGTGTGGGAGTGTATGAGATATATATATATATATATATATATATATATATATATATATATATATATATACACCCATACAGTAACAGTCACACACACCCAGAGTACAATGACATCCAAACCAACTCTCTGGCCAATTGAGTTTCACACCCATGCCAAAAATGTATTTAGAATTAGTACCAGACATCAGATTCACAGAGGGATACTTGACACTTTGCTTTGGGTCTCTGGAAGCAAAAACTGTTCAGTTGCGTGCTTCCCAAACAGACTTCACTGCAAAGAATTTGGTGTCCCGGAATGCTGCATGGAGGTGGACATGATGTTCTCCATGAATTACAGATTCAATGCAGAGAACTAATCTATGCATAATTAATTCGCTATGTAGGTTTGTCAGATTCTGTTATGCGCAGTAGTGACGGCTGCGAGCGTTGCAGTCATGCACAGTACAAACTGCTCTCACCGCGGCTGATAACAGAGCAGGATCCCGAATTTAGACCTTCAGTGCACAGAGAGGACTACGGCTTAAATTTGGAGCTCCCCTCTCCGTATCAGCCGAGGCACAGGCAGTCTCTACTGTGCATGACTGCACCGCGGCCGTTGCTGGGAGCCCGTTGCTGCCTGGCACTGTGGCCCGTGTACACGGGCTGTTCAACTAGTCTATGCATAATTAACTCAAGGGACCATTAGAACTTTCTGTCCAGATTAAGGTAAGGGGAGGTTTAGGTACTTGAGGTTTCTTTACTATACCAAAGGAGGACCTATTCATTTCAGTAGTATTCTATGAAATATACATTTAGACTTCTTGCCTTATCTGGGTCAAAATCTGCTGATGCAGGCTGGATAAAAGCCATATATGGACTATTCTTAATGTCTTCATCATCGCACATGACGTGAACAGCGTATTCGCCAGGTTCCTTGGGCCAATACTTCACATCACAAGACCCGTCACTCTGGTCTTCACATTCTATCTTGGCTTGAGATGGACCTTCAATGGCAAAACCTGCAGCAAATGGGATGAGACAAAGATGAACATTGATATGACGGAAAACAAATCTGTCCATAGGAAAAACGTCTGGTACAACACATTTCTTCCGCAAGTATATTTACTCAGCATATTTAACCCTTTAAGATCCAGCTGGGAGTGCAGTGCATTGCACTCCCATGCGTTTCTTAAAGGGATAAAGACTGATCTAAATGGCATAGTAAAGTTATTTTTAAATTAAAAAATATAGCTTGTAATTTTTCTGCTGAGTAAAAACAATAGGATCATCACTTAACCCTTTGAGTGCCAAAGAGGTATCCAATGCATTGCAACACAATGTGTTGGATACCTTTCTGGCACACAAAAGGTTGAGGGACATTTTTCATTCATAAGTTAAGAACTGATTTTTTTTTTGTTAACCCCTTTGATCTGGAAGGGTTTAACTTGCAATTTTCCACTGTTTCGCTGTTCCTATCAATTATAACGGAGAGACTGGGGTGGCTGACTCAAGCTCTGTCCATTGGAAAATATCCATGGAGAACCACAGTCTCTGACTCACTCCCTGGAATGCCTTTATAAAACAAAACAAAAACACTTTGATTTGAGTTACACTGACATTTGAATGAATCCTCATCTGTCAGTAGCAGCAATATCCTTGACTAACTTGAGAGGAAAAATATTAGAGTTTTCACAAAGCAACTTCCTGTAAAAGAAAAAATAAAATGTGTGTATCCATTAATGGGGTAAATGGGGAGATTCCCCCTGGCACTTTGACCTACTCATCATACAGTTTAACTCAACTTGCGGCAACTTCGATGTGTTCTGCACTGAATGCATGTAAGTTTTACCCAGGTGTTATCTGCACAACCGTATATGGAGATGGCATGCAGCTTGTTAACACAAGTATTGCTAGACTCAATTTCATCTCTAATAACTAGTCGATATATAGGAAGGAGGCAATGAGATCTGACTGCCATTCACATGCACCATCTGTAACACCCACTAAATGAAGAGACTGTCAAAGTGCAGGGCAGTGCAAGTTGTGGGGACACAAGTCCTTCAGCCAGTAGAGCTGCTGAGATAGAAAAGAGGGCAGTGGCATAGATTAAATAAAGTATTCTTTTCAAGTACATGGACTGCTTGGTACAACATTTTTTTTAAACATATTAAACAACCTATTTGAAAATCAGTCTGGACACGGTAGCTTTGAGGCAGTTAAAGGTGATGGATTGGTTTACTCTGATCTCTGACGTAGTAGGCAAGGTACTGTGATATATTTGTACTGTACTGTGCTGGCATGAGATCAGTTGTCAGGCCCTGTAAAAATCGTAACATTGCTAGCATTTATTTTTCTGCTTGGCTTGGCGGATGTTTGTTCTGGTAAAAAGTTCATGTTCCCAAACCTTCATTCTGAGCTACTGGAGAGAACGGATATATTACAGTCCACTCTTCTGCTGCTCAACGGAGATTCTTTTTTGAATAACCGATTTTAATATAATAAGCTTTTCTCTGATAGAAATCCTGTTTTCACTTAGTAATTTAAAAAAAAAAGAAAAAACAATGTTGGGCTGTCTCTATAAAGCATTGGTTCCCAAACATTTCCTTAATGGAAAAAGGCCATGTCTTTAGAATTTCCCTGCTTGAGTACAGACGAGTTCATTATATGCTCAGTCATTTAATTAATTCCCCTGTACACAAGCAGAGAAACAGTAAAGACATGGCCTGTTAGGTGTCCCTGAGAACAGGGTGGTGAACCACTGCCCTATAGCAGGGATGACCAACGTGAGACCTTCCTGCGGTTCAGCAATGCATCTGCCATCAAAGTGAAGCTATTAAAGGGATAGTAATGTTTCATAATAAAAGCAGCTCTAAGAATCATCATAGTATTTGGACTTTGGAGAGTGTTCTTTCAATTCTGTCAGAGTTGTTGTTCAAGAGTAATTCAATGACAAAGTATCTCCCTCCCGCCCCTTTTACTGATGTAACACTGCTCAGCTCAGAGCAGCAGGGAGGTGCCCAGGTAGACTGCAGAGAGGGACAATCTTCAATTAAGATCAGGGAAAAACCTGAAACTTGTCAAGGGGGGCAGGGCTTTCATTGCTCTCATAGGAAGAAGATTGTCCCCTACTGTTATCTGTCTGGTCTATAGACTGCATTCCACATCTGAGAAGAGATGGCTTACATTAGGTAAAAGGGGCGGGAGGGGAAACTTTGCTTGTGAATATCTCTCAAACCATAAAGGTTTGAGAGATAAGACTTATATCGGTTTTCATGTTTTTTTAATGCCTACAAAATAAAATAAAGATAAAACGAAGTATTTCTATCCCTTTAAAGGAGACAAGACTACTTTTCATTTACTTCAAAGGGCGTTTTAAAATCTTGAATGCTGGAGGTGTCTCCACGGTGAATAAATGCATGGAGATTTCTCTAGCACTGAAGGAGTTAAACAGCTTTATTAAATAAATGGGAATTTGGGTTTAGGAATTACAGCTCTTTAATATGTAGCCCCCTCTTTTTCAAGGGACCAAAAGTAATTGGACAATTGAATCTAAAGTTGTTTCATGGACAGGTGTGAGCCATTCCTACGTTATTTCTTCATCAGTTAAGCAGGCAAAAGATCTGGAGTTGATTCCAGGTGTGGCATTCACATTTGAAAGCTGTTTCTGTGAACCCACAACATGCAGTCAAAGGAGCTCTCGATGCAAGTGAAACAGGCCATCCTTAGGTTGAGGAAAAAAAAAAAACCCATCAGAGAGATAGCAGGAACATTAGGAGTGGCCACATCAACAGTTCGGAGAAAAAAAGAATGCATTGGTGAGCTCTGCAACACAAAAAGGCCTGGACTTCTACAGAAGACAACAGTGGTGGATGATCGTAGGATCCTTTCCATGGTAAAGAAAAACCCCTTCACAACATCCAGCCAAGTGAATAACACTCTCCAAGAGGTAGGCATATCATTATCCAAGTCTACCATAAAGACAAGACTTCACGAGAGCAAACACAGAGGGTTCACCACAAGGTGCAAACCATTCATAAGCCTCAAGAATAGAAAGGACAAATTAGACTTCGCCAAAAAACATCTAAAAAAAGCCAGCCCAGTTCTGGAACAGCATTCTTTGGACAGATTAAACTAAGATCAACCTGTCCCAGAATGATGGGAAGAAAAAAGTATGGAGAAGGCCTGGAAAGGCTCATGATCCGAAGCATACCACATCATCTGTAAAAGACGGTGAAGAAAGTGTGATGGCATGTGCATGCATGGCTTCCAAGTGCTTATTAATGATTTGACAGAAGCAGCCGGATGAATTCTGAAGTGTATAGGGATATATGGTCTGCTCAGATTCAGCCAAATTCAGTGAAGTTGATTGGACGGCCTTCACTTAACAGATGGACAATGACCCAAAACATACTGCGAAAGCAGCCCAGAAATTTTATAAGGCAAAGTGGAATATTCTGCAATGGCAGACTCAATCACCTGATCTCAACCCGATCGAGTATGCATGTCACTTGCTGAAGCTAAAACTTAAGACAGTAAGACCCACAAACAAACAAACAACTGATGACAGCTGCAGTTCGCCTGGCAAAGCATCACAAATGAGGAAACTCAGTGTTTGGTGATGCCCATGCATTCCAGACTTCAAGCAATCATCCCCTGCAAAGGATTCTCGACAAAGTATTAGAAATGAACATTTTATTTATGATTGTGTCAATTTGTCCAATTACATCTGAGCCCCCGAAAGAAGGATGAAAATGGCTGCAACTCCTAAACGTTTCATACGATATTTTTGTTCAGCCCCTTGAATTAAAGCTGAAAGTCTGCACTTCAATTGCATCTCAGTTGTTTCATTTCAAATCCATTGTGGTGGAGCACAGAGCCAACATTATGAAAATTGTGTCAGTATCCAAATATTTCCGGACCCAACTGTATATTTTATAATTATATATTATATATACACACATATATATTATATATACACACATACATATACACACACCTATACTCATGCACACCTTTTACCTTTTTCTCTTTTTTTTACATTATAATGTATTTTTTTAAACCTCTATATGCCAGAAGTATGGTTTACTAGTGGAATACCTTGGCAACAAGTTGTGGGTCCTGTTCTATTTAATATCTCATTCTATTTTCAGAAGTACAAGACCACAAAAATGTTAACTGTACCTTCCAAAAAGACACAGTTGGAGGGTATGACAACATAACATTGGTTTTCCCTTTAAAAACCAGAGGGGTGTACAACAACAGGATTTGCTTCCAACAACTAACAAAAACATTTATTCTCCAGTACTTGGCACACACTGTTTGTAGACAGGACAAGAAAACAGTTCCTTCCATTACAAAGCAGACTGAGATCTACAGCACAATGGACCATTGAGATGGGAGCTCACATGGCATCATTTATTAAAGTCCCACCCACAGTTGTGATTATGTCATGACAGCAAAGCTTCTGTTTCATAAGATAAGCACAACGACTGAGAAGCAGCTTCTAACAAAAATGTGTGTATTTTATTTCACATATTGTAGAAAATTACTATTCTTGCATATCTCTCTGACACTCAGGGGGTTAAATATGAACTGTCACTGCATAGCTTTGAGTTTTTAAAAGTAACAATTGCCTACATCTTGTGCCTTTTGGGTATCAGTGAGTGTACTGTATTTAGAGATTTTTGGTTTAGTAGTTGGGGAATCTTTAAGCATACTAGAGTTCTCTGACCTGTACGGTACAGCCTGCATAATACATAGTCAACTGTCCTGGAATGGCCCCTTCCTCCTCACTTCTGAGGCTGCCAAAATAAATCAGTTTCAGCAAAGGGGTGGAATAAATTAGCGAGGAGGAATAATCATGTAAATCTTCTCAAACTGGATAATCCCACTGGGGTGAGAACAGAGTTCCTTTAACCTTGGATGTTAGAAATGTGTCCAACAGATTGCTAAGCTGTAACACTATGCATCTGAGATGTCTGTAGCATCCAAGGGGTTAACCCCTTTGAGTAGGACCGATCAAACACACTTGATTGCAATACATTGGATACCTGTCTGGCACTAAAAAGGGTTCAAATACAATTGTAATTTTTCCTGGCCAAAAGACTGATATCCATGCTGATCTTCTTAAAGCGGAACTACCACCGCAAAACAACTTTATTTTAAGTAACTCCCCATCTGGCGAATTGCCCTGAGTGTAAATTACCATGTCTGAGTAGCCCTGCCCATTTTCTGGTGATTATATGCTTGTTACATCCACTTTACAGAGAAACACTGCCTACTCCCCTCTGACTCTGCTTAAGCCCTTCCCCCTTTATGATGATTTACTACACTAGCACCAAAGATTTCTTCAGGGGCACTGGACAATCAGGTTTCAAACTCCATGAATCTCAGCAATTTTATGTTGTATAGCGTTTTAGTTTGCAGATTGATTCATTATACAACCATAAAAATACCCACTGGATGCTGGGGAATCAAAATGTTTTACCCTTTGAGTTCCAGAGGGGTATGCAACACATTGTTACCCTGTCCATCCTTTAAAAAATAAGGCTTACCTAAAGAGCCAACTTCAGTACCAATGGATTCCACCACAAAGTCTGCTGATTTTCCAACCATTCCGCCAGAAAGTCCTGGTCCCCACGCACGCACCTTCTGATCACCAGCCTCAGGGCCCACCATAACTTCAAACGGACTGGAAAAAAGAAGACAATTCCTTCTGTTATCCATAGGAGCCGATAAAGCGGGGTAGGCAACCTTCAGCTCTCCAGCTGTTGGGGACAACTCCCATCATCTCTGACAAGTTGAGGATTAAGGGAGTTGTAATCTCCTACCGCTGGTGTACTGGTGGTTGCCCACCTCTGAGTTGCTCATCACATTAGAGGGGTAAGTTAAAACCTGCTAATAACAATCACCCACTTAACTTAATATGGCCAGAAAATCCTAATGGACATTCTTAAATTTGTTCTTGCTCCTTGATTCAAATCAGTCAGTCCTGAATGTCAAGTCCATGGAGGTAGGCATGACCATTGCTAGCAAGACCACAGGACACAATTTCCAAAATGTACATAAAACAAATGATCTGATATTCCAATAGGTAGAGCAGGCACGTACCTAGAGCACCACATTTTGAGAAGGTGCCTCAGCTGTGCAGGTCAATCCCACATTGTGTGGGTGTGGCCAGAGAAATCTCAGTGTCCTGTTCCAGTTTACCCATCACAAAAGGTATACAAAGCATTGGATACCTCTCTGGCACTCAAAAGGTTAAATACCCTTTTAATATCTATTATTTAGCCCTTTGGATGCTACAGGCACCTCAATGCATTGCGGAGCAATGTATTGGAAATGTCTAGAAACCAATGGGACACAAAAACAGTAGTGTGCAGGGAAACAGTAGACTGGACTGGAGGCAGGGTTATGTGAGGAGTAGGGTGTGGCCATGGGCAGAGTTAAAGGGATAGTAATACTTCATTTTTTCTTTATTTTATTTTGTAGGCATTAAAAAAACATGAACAATATAAGTCTTATCTCTCAAACCTTTATGGTTTGAGAGATATTCACAAGAAAAGTTTCCCCTCCCACCCCTTTTACCTAGTGTAAGCCATCTCTTCTCAGATGTGGAATGGACCAGAGAGATAACAGCAGGGAACAATCTTCTTCCTATGAGAACAATGAAAGCCCTGACCCCCCTTGACAAGTTTTCCCTTATCTTAATTGAAGATTGTCCCTTTCTGCAATCTACCTGGGCACCTCCCTTCTGATCTGGCTGAGCAGTGTTACATCAGTACAAAGGGAGGGGGATATTTTGTCATTGAATTACTCTTGAACTACAACTCTGACAGAACTGAAATAACACTCTCTAAAGTCCAAATACTATGATGATTAATTAGAGCTGCTTTGATTATGAAACATTACTATCCCTTTAAGGGTACCTTGCCTAGGGAAGACTGGGATGTAAATCTGGATGTGAAAACATATAGGGCAATACTTGAAAATATATACATTATAGTGTTTATCCTGATGAGTAAAACAAGGATACTCCCACAGTGGAAAAATGTTATTCAGCTTTACTGAAGTTCAAGTCTGGAATGTTTGAGTGCAGTGCCTCCATGTCCTGATATTTTACAGTGGAGCTGTCTGCCACAAAAGCATCACCATTACATTGGACCGCAGCCAAAAATAGAAGTTTAAGCTACAATAACGTTTGGGTAAAGCATTTCTCCACAGTGAGCGCACCTTTGTTTTATAAAGCAAGGATCAACCCAGAAATGTGCAGGTTTTTCCAAAATAATTTCATGCTATGCCTTTAACCCTTTGAGTTCCAGATAGGTATTAAAAGCACCACATTGCAGTGTGTTGGATACCTCTCTGGCACTCAAAGGGTTAAAACCTAGGACAAAACAAGGTAGAGTTCTCAGTGTACTAGATAAACTAAGTCTAAACGGTTGTCCCCTACACTCTAGAGTCATCTCCTACATGCTACTTTGCAATATGGAGTTAAAAGATAACAGAGAAAAACATCTATTAACCCCTTAACGACCCTTGACGGTCATAGTACGTCAAGGATCAATCTGACTGAATGACCCATGACGTACTATGACCATCATGGAATTCCGGGCTCCCCCCACGGCTGCATGTCGTTTGGGGAGTCTGGAACCGGAAGGTGTAATAAAAAAAAAAAAATGCTCAGTGGTCCTTAACTGACCGCGCCGATCGGACGATCGTTAAGGGGTTAAAGCTCTGTTATTTATTTTTACTAGTTAATCTCCACTACTGATCTCTCTTGCAGTTGAAACTTTATAAAAGTTTACAGTCCTCAGTGTACAGGTCAAGCACAAGTGCCTTGTCGCACCAGCTGCCAGTGGCAGCCTCATTCCAACTGGCTGGACATGTGGGTTTGACATAATAGCAGTCCAGGGGAATCATCAGCAGTCTCTATGGAACTTACACTGGACAAGTCATCTACACTTTGTCACCTCTTTCTTCCAGGGGGTTATGTACTAAGGTGTGATTAAGTGAAGATAACTTCTCCATTTCCTGCATTATTCTATGAAGACTGTGCACTAAGCTCTCTCACTTGAGAAATCTTAGTGCATAGTCTCCATAGAATAACATAGGAACTGGAGAAGTGATATCACTGCAGAAAGTATCGCCTCTTTATCACACACATCTCTCCCCAGGAGGGTTTCCACACACTGAGGTCTGTAAGTTTATAATACATATCCAAAGTGTGAGAGGTTCTGAGGATGAACAAACAGCACACAGCAGCCTGTTCTATGGCTAGACACATAAAATCATCACGTTTTAGCTCTCTAGTGCCATTACAGAGGAGAAGTTTCCACATGTACATTAGACTTATGCCACCCAGAAGGGTGGTCCACACCTCTCACAGTTGGATATGTATTTCTGATACTCCTTGGGCGGGGTCACCTAAGAGTGAAGGGTGATCCAGACATGGACTCCTTGATCTCATGGCCTAGGAAAACCAACTGCACCTCACTGACAAGGCTGCACAAGGCCAAAATGTACATCTGGGGTTAGCTGGTGTTCCCATACAGATTGTCATTTTGGAGCTGGACTGCCCTTTTGGGCTGGATTAGTCTAACATGTATGTCAAATTTCTCCTCTGTAATCACACTACAGCGCTAAAATGTGAGACTTCTGAGTGGTGTCTAGCCATAGAACAGGCCACTGTGCTGTCTGTTCATCCTCAGTGCCTCTCACATTTGGTATGCACTTTAAGTTTACAATGCAGTTACTGGCATATGTGTGACAAACAAAAGAAGAGTAAGAGACCAAGATTTATCCCTTTGAGTGCTAGAGGGGCATGCAACACATTGCGTACCCCTCTGGGACTCAAATGGTTTATATATATAAATTTATATATACTATTGCTCTTTAAATAAACAACAATATACATTTTTTCTGCTCAGACACTACACTTTTACTTTATGCGCCACAAGGCTTTCAGGCACATTTACCTAACCCTTTGAGTGCCAGAAAAGAATGAACCAAAAAAAAAGAGTGCAGTGCATTATGGATTAATGCTTTGCACAGCATTCTGGACCTAAACCCTTTCAGTCCCAGAGTCCCAAAGCAAAGCGTTCTGTACCCCTCTGGCACTCAAAGGGTTAAAGAGTTAAAACATTTTCATTTCAAAGTCACTTTAGCATTTCGGCACTAGAGACTTTTCCAAAAGCAATGGGATAAATGACTGCATTTGATGTCAAAAGGTCTGCGATATGATTAGCACTACTTCTAGATCTGACCTTACTCACCTTTTAGGGATGTGATGTCCGCCCCACATAATAGTGGCCACATGCTTTCCTGGATTTAGGGGGTAGTATTCAAACGAATAAACTCCATCCACAAAATCCAACTGTTTCACCAGTTCATCCAAGCCCTCTGTCACAAATAAGAACAGAACAGTCACTTTATCTCACCACAGGGTTCACTCATGCAAGAAATAAAACAAATTTGCCTATGAGATGAGAAAACAGGAGACCTGGGGAGGACTTCCTCAGACCCTCAGGCCTGGCTGGTTCTAGCCATATAGCAGTTCAGATATATTACTTCTGGCTTTCTCTGAAAAGGAAGAGTGACACATCCTATATAATAATTCGCTAAAACGTGCGTAACGCCACAGTCATGCGCAGTAGACACTGCTGCGCGTGGTGCAGTCATGAGCAGTAGAGACTTCCCGTGCCGAAGGAGCGTCTGTATCAGCCACGGCTCGGGCAGTGTGTACTGAGCATGACTGCACTGCGACCGGCTCACTGTGTCACTGTGGCCCGTGTAACGGGCTCTTCTACTAGTTTTATCATAAAGCACCAAACTGATACAATGTGTGACTCTTCCTGACCAGTGGGACCAAGAATGGATAGTTCCACTGAAGTCAGGGCTATTAAAGGGGAACATTTCCTTAAAAACCCCTAACACAGAAAGACATACCCCAGAACATCCTAGTGGCCCTTATGAATCTGCCCTTGAGCTTTTGTTCTAGAGAAAAAACCTTCAATTATATTGAATAATCAAAAATAACCTGTAGAATATTTGATTATGTATGCATGTACGCATCTATATGTAACAATACATATACACAGAGCTTTACAGAAGTTATATTAGAACAATACAAAAATACAGGACATCAGGCTAAAGTAAGATCATTGCATTATTAGCAGGGGGGGGGGATTGCAGCAAAGGGAATCATACTTTGGGAAAGGGAGACTGCCTCATGAGCTTACAATCTAATTACTAACCATGACAACATAAACATAAGTAGTAGGAAGGGGATCATAAGTGCAATTACAAGGCTTAGTGAAGGAAGATCAGAATGACTCATGTGACTGTCAGAACGCACAAGGAGGATATTGTTACTGAGATGCCTTCTGGAGCAGATGGGATTTGAGGAGATGCTTGAAAGTGATGAATGTGGATGATTGGCGAATGGTGATAGGGAGGGCATTCCAAAGTCAAGGGGCAGCCAGCGAAAATTATTGCAGCCAAAAGATGGCTAGAGTTGTGTAAGGAGAGAACAGGAAGAACGCTTCAGAAGAAAACAGGTGTAGGCAAGGGGTGTAGGGGGGAGATAAGAACAGAAATGTAGGAGGGTACTGAAGAAAAAAGACTTAGAGAGTAAAATAATTTTGTAAGAAATAAGAGATCTTATAGGTAGCCAGTAGAGGGATTTCAGGAGCAGATGAGAGGGAAGGTATCTGGGCACAAGGGTGGTTATTCTTATAGCTGAATTGAGAACAGACTGAAGTAGATAAAGATGACGGGCAGGAAGACCAGAAAGCAGAATGTTGCAATAATCTAGTCTGGAGAGAATGAGGGCATGACAGTTTTTGCAGTTGACATACAGAGGAAGGGTCATATTTTGGCAACGTTTTTCAATAAGAAACAACAGATTTTGGTGACAGCTTGGATACAGGGGGGAGAATGTCAAGCTAGAATAGGGCACGGCACCAAAACAGTGTTCGCTTTGGTTAACCTGATTAACATAGTATTACAAACTCACACGTCGATAGACATGACATCCAGGGCTGTATGAAGATATGCCTTCGTTCAAGAGATAATGTAAAAAAATCATAGGGGCCATTAGGATTTCCAGGCCATATTAGTCACTTTTTCTTCAATAGCAGAATAATTCAACAACTCTCTTATTTTCACTGACATCTCACTCTTCTACACACATTTTCTATTACCAGCTCTCTGGTGTGGCGGTAAGCTTAGCTTAATATGGGAAAAGGATGTGATTAAAATCTCAAACTTTAATAATGTGATTATATACAGGCAATATGATGGAGGATAAAGGGTTAACCCTTAGGGTTAATACTGGGTAAATATGGATGTGCATCAACAGATTGCATTTTTTATTTTATATATTGTACATCCCTCTGAAAAAAATGTTAACTGTGGCTTTGCCGTCATATCAGGACTCTCCTACAGCATATTTTTATTACAGGCAGAAGATCTGGAATATTTCTGGAATGTTTCAGATTTAAGCATTGCCGACATCTGTGGTTCTCAGTCTGTCATCAGGTATATAAACATGGATCTCTTGAGAAACACCCCCCTAGAAGCTAAAATAGTGATTTTATAGATCAAGAAATTCACTTTTGGCTGCCTACAATGGTAACGGTTTAACCCCTTGGATGTTAGAGACCTGTCCAATACATTAGCCTTAGAGGGGTTAAAGGGATAGTAAAAATTAAGCTAAATGCCCCCAGTTCCATCTCTTATGGTTTGCGAGATATTCGGCAGTAAAGTTCCCCCCTCCATCCCCTTTCCCTGATGTCAGCGCTGTAGCTGACTGCAGGGGAATCTGGTCCCGGGACCTTCGGAAGCCCTTCAGCAGAGCCGAAATCACGAGAGAGAAAAAGAACTACTTCATTGGAATGGTCTACAAAGTGTGCTTGCAAACCAAGCGCACTTTGTAGACCATTCAAGTGAAGTAGCTCTTTTTTAAGATCACGATCTCGGCTCTGCTGAAGAGCCTCCGACAGTCCTGGATTCCCCTGCAGTCAGCTACAGCGCTGACATCAGGGAAAGGGGATGGAGGGGGGAACTTTACTGCCGAATATCTCGCAAATCATAAAGGTTTGAGAGATGGGGCTGGGGGCATTTAGCTTAATTTTTAAATAGCTACAATGTTCATTTTTTTTTTTTTTTTTAAAAAGCTGACAATACTATGCCTAACATACATAGTCCTTTCTGCACAAAAAAAGAAGGTGCTATTACTGCACCACAGAAAGTCACTAAATTCTCGTCTGATTTAAATAGGGCTTTTAACCCCTTCAATGCTGAAGGTGTCCCAAGGCAATGCTCCTTTAAAAAGTAGCCCAAGTCAGCTGTTGGACTATAGTGCCCTACCTCTGGCTGAGGATGATGCAAGTTGTAGTCCCCACCAGCTGGACAGTCAATAACTGACTCACCCTGCCTTAAGGAACACCAACACAATTGTCCCTATAAATCAGTTCTGTGGGTATATTCCTCACAACTAATCTGTAATTTGTGCTAGATAATGTGTGTGTATATGTATCAGTGTATGTATATGTGTGTGTCTGTATGTGGGGGGGTGTCTGTATGTGGGGGGGTCTGTATGTGGGGGGGGGTCTGTATGTGGGGGGGGGTCTGTACGGGGGGGGGTCTGTACGGGGGGGGGGTGTCTGTACGGGGGGGGGTGTCTGTACGGGGGGGGGGTGTCTGTACGTGGGGGGGTGTCTGTACGGGGGGGGGTGTCTGTACGTGGGGGGGTGTCTGTACGTGGGGGGGTGTGTAGCATTTTCCTTGATCTCAAACAGCAAAACAAAGCAGGCAGCACCAGTGGGACTTTTTTTTTTTTTGCATGCTGAAAAAGTAAATTTAATTCGGGTTTTCAGTCCATTCCTGGAGTTTTATCAAGACCAGCGAGAAGAGTTTGGGGGTCTTAGTGTCATACAAACATTCATGTCAGCCTCCATGGACATGACAGACTACAATTTAAAGATGTGTGTGTGTGGTTTGCAGTACAAGTCACCAATATCTGATCAGCTGGGTGAGACCACCACCTTACTTGGCACTCATGGGAACTTTACCTGTTCCCAAAAAAGCTCCATCATAGACCCCTCCATATGGGCTTCTACTGAGTGGGGACCAGCTCCCATGAGTGCCAATGTCAGCCAGCTGTACAGCTTTAGTGATATGAACAGCAATCAGGGAGAGAACCAGTGAAATCTAGTTGTGTGAACACATCCCATAGCTCTGTGGGTATAGCCATGGGTTTAAAAGGGTTTTTTACTGACCCCATACCACCCCTTAAAGTTCTATCAAGTCATAGAAATATTCATATGAAATGTGTAATATGCTCTTCCATATAAGAACTCTGAATTTAGCATCAGTACAACATATATTATATTGCATCGAGGCACTACAACACTGGAGGACAAATTTATAAGGTTTGAAGTTGCATGGCAAATTAGATCAGATCTCAAAAAAACATTAAAACGTATAATAAATCAGATCAGTTTGAGGGGGATTAGGCGCTCCTCTGAGAACAAAGCAAAAATAAAGATTGTTACATTCCTAAGCAAAGTTCCTAACAATACTCATTTGTCTTTTACACTCCTTGTTTTATTACTCCAGGGAAAAAAATTGTGATATCCTTTACCAATAAATTTTAGTTCTTGGCTAGAGTTGAAAAGTATGTTGCTATGTTCTCAGCCCCACAGTTAAACAATACCATTACTAAAGAAGATAAGAGGGATGGTAATACTTACCATGAAATTCTTCTTAATTCACTATGTACTCAGGGAACATGCGGGTTAAGTATCCTCCACCAGGAGGCAGGTCAAGTACTATACAATCTTGTACTCTGATTTTCCTTATGTGAAGTGGGTATTTGTATTATACATTATAAACACACACCAAAAAAATGTAAATGCCCTCCCTCAATCTCCCTCCCCTCCCTCTCAGCTCAATACAGTTATCTGTGAGCGCCCGCTTTCCTTCCCCCCCAATCACCTCCATGACCAGGACCTCCGTACGAAGGAAGCAGGAGATCTTGGCAGTGGGCAGCATGCTTTCATTTGCTGCCTGCTTCCTGTCCTGCTGTACAGTCTCATTTCAGGACCTCTGCCCAGTGAAAATACCTTGATGTCCTGTCAGGATCTTCAGGTTCTGACAGGGCACTGCTATTGTTTCAATTGGATTCAAGAGTATCGACTTCTTGTATAGTGCATTTCCATGATGCAATTGTTGATTTGGAGGCAGATGTTCCTTTTCAACAACTCTTTGGAATGATAAAATGAGAAGAACTCTGTCTGAAGGCTTCTGTAACTTGAAAATAATGCATCAAACAGCTCGAGAATGTAGTTTTTCTTCCATGTTAGAAAGTTTTGGACACAAGGAGAGTAGGTTCCTGGTTGCATTAAATGGCAGAAGATATTTTACTTATAGTTCATAAAAACTGCCTTATGAAGAAAAATCTAATCAATTGATCTACAATGCAGAGCACAGGTGTCTGCTACTCTTCAAGTTGAGGAAATCACAGTTGGAAACAAGTTTTGAATGTAATATGACTGAGGGATGCTCAATATAATAGTTTTTTGTAAACCTCTAGAACAAAGATTAAATACCATGGGGAATGGGATCTTTTTAAGGATGTCCAATGTGGATTATTCCTTGTAGAATGTCCATACATCTGGAATGCCTTCTGTCATTTATCTAATCTTGCATGAAGAAAAGCTAGAAGTGGTAAGCTGAATGCCTCAGGATATAATGCCTGTTGCTCACAGAAAATGAAACACGTTCTCTAGACTTGGTAGATTTGGAGGAAACCAGTATTCGTACTTTCATCACTGTTTTGAAAAACCTTTGCACTTTATTATCTTTGCATGAGCTTCCATGTTGTTAAGGACATACTGGCTAGAATGGAATACATGGTTGGACTCAGAATAGTTCTTGAATCATAAGTAGTTTGCATGGCTGTTGTCGATAGATTGGTCACAATATGGTACCACACTCAGTATGGACATGCTAGTGCTATGAGGAGGACATTCACTTTTTATCTATTCATATTGTGCGAACCTTGGGGGATCATTATTATTCGAGGAAAGCTATATGCAAGATCACTATCACATCTGCTGATGTGGACTTGGGATCCCTGCTCAAAAAATGTTTTTTTAAATGTGAGACATTTCACATTGTTTCTGGACGACATGAGGGCTATTTCTGAATATCCCCATTTGGCTGTTAGATCAAAAAAAATTATTTGAGGCCTACATCTGTTTTGACCTTTGTCCATGAAGGAAGAGAGTGAAGGTCTTCCATGTTAGGATTTTTTTGATCATTCATCAAATCACTGGGGGTAGATCTGTATAGTTATTCAGGAATTTAACCTTCTTTTTCCATCCTTGTAAGAGCTCCAGTTGTAATTGCCTCACATAAAACTGAGAAAAAGGGGAACTACTTCCAAAATGAATACTGTGAGTCCCACAAAGCTCACATAGTTCCAGGTTATTGGCTTTTTCTCTTGAAGGATCGAGAATATCCTGGATTTGATATCTATGAGATTATCTGGGAGCAGAAATACTTTCTACTGAAACTTATTCAATTCTAACCCCAGAAGGTCATGCAAAGCCTCAGTTCCAGGTTTGGTTTGTCCAGACTGAGTATCCATCTGTGATTTGCCAGAGTAGACATTGTAGCTTGTATACGGTGCTATAATAAAATACTGTCCAGGTCATTGAGTTAAGGTGGGATGTTTGTACCCTTTTTCCTGTAAATGTACCACTAGAGAAGCAAATACTTGTGTAATACCTGGGGAGCAGTTGCAAGCCTGACTGACACGGTCACACATTGATCATGCAAGTTTTGCTACACAAAACAAATATAACAATGGTGTTTGTCCCAGATCAGAATGGGCAGGTAGGCATCTCTTATGCCCATGTGGAAAAAAAAAAAAAAAAAAGAATTTAACTGGTTCGTTAGCACTTTTTACAGACCTGATAGGTTCCATCTTAAATCTGGGTACTCTAAAGTACTTGATAAGAGTTAAATTTGTGGACTGGTCTGAGCCCCTATTTTTGTGGTTTGGAAGAAAGAAAATAGATATACCCCAGAAAGATTAATTGACATATCCATGAGTTGGAAACCACCTCCTGTCACTGTTTGGGAAAATGTCTGAGCATTCCTGCAGAGGTGGGCTTGTTGCAGACTTGATAGATTGCTTCCTCCCTTGCAAAGTGGACTTAGTCTTACACATGGAGACAGTTGCATATTAACTGAAGATTATGACCTATTCTTCAACGATCAAAAGCAATTTTGCTGGAGTAGGTGAGTGCTTTTATTGTTGCTTGTCTGATGTCCAACTCGGTTTCAAATAATAGTTTGCCTGAGAATGGAAATTATCAAAAGGGATTTCTTAGAAGATGACTCAGCCCATTAGTTTTTCAGGCATATTTATCTATGGGATGCAACAGAAGTAGCTTAACGCCTAGCTGCCAACCTGGCTACCTCAAGCACCGTTTCATTGTTGAAAGAATTTGTGAATGAGGGTCTGATGATTGATACTGCTTCACGGAAATTCGACTTTAATGCAGAATCAGTCTATCAGATGGATCCTTGTAAGCTGCTGCTGCATCTTCAACTGGCAAGAAAGAACATCTTGATAATCTGGATACTAGGACAAATAGTCAATTTAGCCATAATATCTGGTGGAAAAGGTTATAAATAAGAGAAATGATCAGTTTGCACTCTGGGCTTTTCCATCCATCTAGAATGATCTGTTCCAGCTGTTCATGCAGTAGAAACATTGAAGGTGTCTTTTTTTAATCTCTTAAACACGTTCTCATTAGGATGTTGCAGTTGTTCGGAAAGAATGGAGTTCCCCATATTGGCTTTAATGAGGAAATCTGATTTATTAGAATCCTTTATTTCAAATGTAACTAAATCTTCCCACTTTCACCCTCTAGAGAAAACCTCTCAATTGAATACATGCATTCCTTTCTGGACAAAAGAGGGTGTCCTCTTTCTTGCTGGATTGGCTAGGTTAGTCAGCATTTACACAAAACCTGATTAACAGACTGGTAAGACATTGATATTTCGTGTTTAGCAACCATTGATATCTGCTGAATGAAAACCCTCCAGACAGTGAGAATACCCTTGTTTTACTCATGAGGCAACTTATGTAACATTTTAGAAGCTGATTTATAGCAGACTGACAGCTACCACTAGTGGAGGACTGTTAAGATACTCTTTATCTGTCCAGGTCACATAATATATTTGGTGTAATTTTTATCTGTTTAGATCTGTTGAAAGATTTGATATTGTTATATGGATGATACACAAGTCTACCTCACTTCCCCTGACCTCACTATGGCTGTACAGTCTCAAACCACTCAATCCTGGATGGACCACTGCCACCTTAAACTCAACATGCTTGCTGACTTGCTGTATTTCCTCCTAGGCCCTACCTCAATCCCATTTACCAGTCAGAGTTGACAATTCTATCACTCGCTCCATATCCAAAGCCCTCTACCTTGGTGCTATATTGGATTCTACCCCAACATTCTCCCTAAATATCCAAGCTATCATCAAAACTTACTTCTTCCTTAAAAATATTGGCAAAACTCGGTCCTTCCTTTGTTGTTAACAGCCAAAACATTCACTCAGGCCCTCATTCTATATAGCTAGACTATCGCAACATTCTAGTTTCTGGTCTTCCTGCTTCTCATCCTTCTCCCCTTCAATCTGTTCTTAATGCAGCTGCTAGAATAACTACCCTTGCTTCCCGATTCCTTCCCTCTCCTCTTTTCCTGAAAACCCACTTGGCTACCCATAAGATCTCAATTCGTAGAAAACCCTTCTCCTCTGCTTTACATCTCTTTCTTCTTCAGCACCCTCTTCCATTTCTGCTCTTATTTATTGCTACATCCCTTCCTGACACATGCACCTCAAGGTGTCCCTCTATCCACTGCTTACACAACTTGAGCCATGTCTTGGATGCAAACATTTTCACTGGATGTCCCTCGACTTTGAAATGCTCTCTATCACCATTCACCTATCTTCCGAACATCACTTTCAGGCACCTCCAAAGATAGCCCACCTGCTCAAGAAGGCATCTCAGTACTAACATTCTACTTGTGCAGACATTAGCATCAAACTCATTCAGCAGTTCCTTTACAAAAGCGTTCTACCTGCACTCATCCCCCTCCTACTGTGACTCTGTTTTGTTACAACTACTCATTAGGTTGTAAGCTCTTTGGGACAGAGTGTCCTTCCTAATGTATTATACTCTTCACTGCACTTATCCACTGCTAATAATGCATCTATCCCACTTAGGGCTGAAGGTATCTCTGCCTTGTAGTTTTTTCATATTGTACTATTATTACTGTTTAGAGCGGAGTACATGTATAGTTTTCAGCAAATAAAAATATAGATATACGTATTAAGTTATAACAAGGTATGCAAACAAATCTAAATCCGTGATTACAACATGATCCATTCTACAAACTTGCATTTTAGTATTCCTTTAAAGGGATAGTAATGTTTCACAACAAAAGCAGCTCTAAATCTTCTTAGTATTTGGGCCATGGAGAGGGTTATTTCAATACTGTCTGAGTTGTAGTTTAAGAGTAATTGAATGATAAAGTATCTCCCTCCTGCCCCTTTTACTGATGTAACACTGCTCACCTCAGAACAGAAAGTTGGCATCCAGATAGCTTGCAGAGAGGGACAATCTTCAATTAGCATAATGGAAAAACCTGATAAGAAGACACCGGATGGGAGCACTTTACGGAGCATCCAGAAACTTCATGCCAGTCAAATGGTATCGTAAAAGATATACTATTTTATTCCAAAAAAACTATTTTTAAAATCAAGCAGGTATAGAGTATATACTCTTGAACAATAACAAACAAATGAGATAATGAACGATCCGCCTAATGCGGGCAGGAGGGGCAGGGTTTTCATTGTTCTCACAGTAAGAAGATTGTCTCTTGCTGTGAGCTGCCTGGTCTGTGGACCAGATTCCACATCTGAGGGGAGGTGGCTTTCACTAGGTAAAAGGGGGGGGGACTTTATCATTCAATTACTATTGAACTACAACGCTGACAGTATTGGAATAACACTCCCCATGGCCCAAATACTATGAGGATTAATTGGAGCTGCTGTTTTTGTGAAACATTACTATCCCTTTAAAACCTTTTGAGTGCCAGAGCAGTATCCAAAGTGTTAGATACCTGCCTGGCACTCAAAGGGTTAATGGAACACTAAGACCTAAAATTTTTAATGGGGTAATATAAATTTTTATCATCATTTATAGCATCTGAAAAAAATCTATATACTATATTTTGTTTTTTGCCATTTGTAATGAGAAACAAACGTGAAGGCAGTTAATTTATTGAAATTAGCACCCACCGTTGTTCTGTTCAGAAAGACATACCTTATCTCAGCCTCTTTTACAGACAATATAGCTAGCACAACCACATCAGACACCTATTATTACCTGCTATGGTAATGGCAGTCAGGGAGCCCTTTAAAAGGCAGGATTGGCTGTTTCCATACAGCAGATGTAAGATTTGATTTTATTCCTCAGAAAACAGAGTGTGCTATCAGATGCTGCAGGTTCAGGGTGCTTAAAGTGGATATCTCACCACTTTACAAGTTATGGTTATTATGAAGAATACTTACTGAATAATTACATAATGTTACCATTTAAAAAAAAAAAAAAAAAAAAAAAAAGTTATTTGAGAGAAAATTACAGTTTAAACTGTGCCCAGCAGCCTCCTTCCAGGTAGGCTGCTCTTGCCGAAGTTTGCCGCTCTGCCTCTGCTCCCGTCACTCTACCCAGCATCCTCTGATGATGGAGGCGTTCTGTTAGTAAGCTGGAGAGATCTCATTGGCTAGATATTGATCTCTCGATCGTAACATTATGTAATTATTCGCCAAGTATTCTACATAATAACCATAAATTGTAAAGTGGTGCGAGATCCACTTTAAGTATATGTATAACCCCAGTTCATCTCTAGGTGTGTACGTGGTATCCATGCATGGAAACCTTGACACATGTGTGAATGCCCTAAGTTGAATTGAACCTCAAAACAGCTTTGGTTTTCTGTTAACTCCTTGGGGTCTAAAGACATATCCAACAAGCTGCATTGTTTTGGATTGTGTTTGAGACCTCACTAGCCTCCAAGGGGGTTACCACTTACATTACAATGGGCAGACAATCCTAATGGTCCTTAAGAACTCTGCCCTTGTGCCTTTGTTCAAGAGATCAGTCTTGGATGCCATGTCCATGGAGGCAGACATGACAGTTGTGGAGGCAGACATGACAGATGCTGGCGATATTTTTTAAAACTGAAATAGGCTTGAGCGCATGAGCTTGGTTAACCCTTGAAGTACCATAAGAGTGTGCAATCAATACACTGCACACCCCTCTCTGACCCTAAAGTTTGATTACCAAGGGTAGGGGGCAGAGTTTGTGTCCGGTGGTCCTGTTAAGAGTCCTGCCTCCAAGGACACAACATTATACATTTTCAGTCAGTCCTGGAGACCATCTATTGATCATACTGGCTATGAGGATTCATTGGGGGAATCATACTAGCTATTAGGATTCTAGCCATAGAAAGGAAAGTTGGGGATTATTAGTAGGAGGTATTACTTTGCCTTTAATACATTCCAAAGCCCAGGGAGTGTTTCCAAATAAGCTAATAATATAGTACAACACTTACTTGGCCCCTTGACAGAAACATGAAGGTCACCACTTCCTGCCGCTTTCGTGTCGACCTTAAAATCAGCATTTTCTCTAATCCGGACACCCTTGGGCTGCAGTCCACGTCCGCTGGCTCGACAAGCATTCGGATTACAGGCTGTTGAAAAAAGAATTGTGATATGAATAGAACCTGAAGATTCTCACGAGAATATAAGTCTGTTGATATGGTCACTAACATGCTTTCACAAGCCATGGGCCAAACAAGACAAGTTAGTGGAGATGTGTTTGGCATGCTTACAGATCTTATTAGCCAAGCAGGCAGAAAAAGACTTGAACTCATAAACGAACATGCAGAGTCATTTTGGATTCTCTTCTAACATCATTTGTGTGTCTAAAAGGTGTTTAGCCCCAAAATGGAACTTCTAGAAAACATAATCTGTCCTTAACAAGTGTTAGGTTTTTTTTCATCTAAAAAAAAACTCTAGTTTAGATTGTTTTTAAAACTATGTGAGTCTCCATTTTTTGATATTCCATAAGTAGCAACATGAACAAATCAAGTCATTCCTAGAGATTTATAAATCATTCTACAGCAAATTGAACAAAACTGCATTATTAAATGGTAAACCCAAATAAATTGGTATCGTCTTGTGCTTAATAACTATATAATGTCATACTGCAGAAAAGAGAAGAAAGGCGCAAGGCATTTGGCAAATTTATAGTAAATATATTAACCCTTTGAGTGCCAGAGAGGTATCCAACGTGTTGCATACCTCTCTGGCACTCAGATGGTTAATATAGCTTCAACTGAACACAATAAGGCCCTGAGGGGTGCACAATGCATTGCTTCTCAGTTGCGCACCAATCTGGTTCTTAAATGGTTAAAGAATTAAGGAGGTTTATATTCAAGTTGTTATTTTGTCAAAGGGAATATTTTAAAGCGGACTTGTCATCTTAACATAAGCTTTGGTTTAAAATTTTCATGGGCAAAAAATCTGCCTATATACGGGATACTGGCTTTTCTGGCTTTTACTTTGCATTGCTGTGCACTGCGTTGGGTACCTTCCTGGCACTCAAAGGGTTACAAATTAAGAATTTCAAAACAAATATTTAAAAGTGCTTATATGTTGTACTAGCTGTTTGTAATATAAATAGTATTTGTTGGAGGCAAAGACTGGCATGTTATGCTAATTAGTTTATGTACTGGGCCATTATTGCTACACCCTGTGGACTAGATTCTATTGCAGGAGATAAACGTTAACACCCATTTTATCAAACATTTTCCAAATGACGTCTATGGGGAAAACTGGAGTTAGCACCTGTAATAGAATCCAGCCCTGTGTGAGCTATGAATGAATCTATGCAGAGACCATGAAAAGTTTGCATTTCTAAAAGCACAGTACGGCCTCTTTCACTAAGAGCTGCAGAGGTCCCGTTGCCTGTCACAAGACTTGAATGAAGGTCATTAATAGTGCAAGTTTACTGAATCAATGTTTTGTCCCTCACTAGGGCTTTTATCAGGACTGATAAAGGCACCAGTGAGGGCCAAAACATTGATTCAATAAACTTACAAATTATTGACAGGGGAATAATTAATTCAAAAGTTATAAAAGACCAAACTTGTCGAATTTATTTTTAATAAAAAAAAATTCATTTAAGCTCTATAAATATGTATAAACATTTACATATAAGTTATATATATATATATATATATATATATATTATATATAAAAAAACACAGCCATATAGAGTGTGTGTGTGTGTGTGTGCGCGTTACAACGTGTCTGATTGCATAACAATTAATTTTTAAATGTACTTTTTATTAAATTAAAGGAATCAAAGCAGGATATTTTCTTTTGCCTTGTGTTAATGAACATCCGAGAGGTTTTGAACAATCTAGGAGACAGAGCATAAAACTTTAAGAACCTCAAAGGAAGTAAATTTATAACAGAATCTAAGCAATGTCCTGCATTTAAACAAAAGCTTTCATCATTTCCCATTAACCTTTTGTTTATTTTTAAAGTCTTAACAAAATACACTTGATCGGAATAAACTACCAATTAAATGTGACATTAGGAAGCATTTTGAAGGGTTTTTCCCCCCCATCTTAATGGTTAACAGATTTTAAAATGAGCTCAAAATGTATTTAAGCATTGTGCTAAAGTCTTGATTACATGATGCATAGAGATATGTTTTAGTCTTTTTAGGTTGATCTCAAAAGTGATGCACAAACATAAAGGACATCTGGCTTGACATATTGGTTTATTTAAAGGGATAGTAATACTTCGTTTTAACTTTGTTTTATTTTGTAGGTATTAAAAAAACATGAAGAATGATATAAGTCTTCTCTCTCAAACCTTTATGGTCTATGAGATATTCACAAGCAAAGTTTCCCCCTCCTGCCCCTTTTACCTAGTGTAAGCCATCTCTTCTCAGATGTGGAATGCAGTCCATAGACCAGACAGATAACAGAAGGGGACCATCTTATTTGCATGAAAACAATGAAATCCCTGCCCCCCTTGACAAGCTTTTCAGGTTTTTCCCTTATCTTAATTGAAGACTGTCCCTCTCTGCAGTCTACCTGGGCACCTCCCTTCTGCTCTGGCTGAAGAGTGTGACATCAGTAAAAGGGGCGGGAGGGGGACACTTTGTCATTGAATTACTCTGAAACTACAACTCTGACAGAATTGAAATAACACTCTCCAAAGTCCAAATACTATGATGATTAATTAGAGCTGCTTTTATTATGAAACATTACTATCCCTTTAACTCTTTGGATGTTTCACAATGCATTGGACAATGCTCTAGAATAAAAAAGGGTGAAGAGCTTAAAGGGATAGTAATGTTTCATAATAAAAGCAGCTCTAATTAATCATCATTGTATTTGGGCCTTGGAGAGTGTTATCTCAATTCTGTCAGAGTTGTAGTTCAAGAGTAATTCAATGACAAAGTGTCCCCCTGTCGCCCCTTTTACTGATGTCACACTGTTCAGCCAGAGCAGAAGGGAGGTGCCCAGGTAGATTGCAAAGAGGGACAATCTTCAATTAATATAAGGGAAAAACCTGAAAAACCTGTGAAGGGGGGGAAGGGTTTTCATTGTTCTCACAGTAAGAAGATTGTCCCCTTCTGTTATCTGTCTGGTCAAGCAACCAGATTCCACATCTGAGGTGAGCAGTGTTGCACTAGGTAAAAGGGGCTGGAGGGGGATACTTTATCAATTACTCTTAAAACTACAACCATGACAGAATTGAAATAACACTCTTCAAGGCCCAAATACTATGATGATTAATTAGAGCTGCTTTTATTATGAAACCTTACTATCCCTTTAACCTTCTGAATGATAGAGGGGTACACAATGCATTGTGAAAAATGTATAGTGCACCTCTCTGGCACTCAAAGAGTTAAATGTAAGACTAATTACATCTAGGCTAATATAATTAGGATAACAATGGAATGTTTACTTGATAGAGAAGTGGATTTTATGTTGAGCCAAAGTAATGAAATGTAAATCATTTAGCTCTGCAGGCGTTAGTTCACCGATAAAGAATTTATTGGTTTCTCCAAGTAGATATGGTTCAAGACTAGGGGTAGAATTTTATGCAGATATTCTTTCGTTTTAAAGTAACACAAACACCTAAACATGAATTGGTTGATATACATTTAAATATCACGCTGCCTTTACCAGATTCACCTATACTGAGAAAAACTACAGGATCTGCGGGTACGCTTTATGGCTAATGCATTCCCAGCAGTAAACAAATTAATGGACACTTATATACTGACATGGGGGGTACTTCACTGTGCCTTCATTGACACATTGCTGCATGGAATTCTGGGAATGCAGTGGACATGCTGGAAAAGGTATATTTTTGTTAACTGTTTCATACATGTAAATGTACACATTCTGTAAGTGTACTACAGTATATAGCAAACATATTTTAAATATCATTTACTACCAGCTAGCATCTGTCAAAATTATCCATGTTTGATTCCTAAAATACAATCCCCTACTTATTCTGGACATCCAATGTTAATGGCAATAAAGAACCAACTATTAGACTGGTGCATCACAAATTTTTAATTAGTACTTAATATCACATCTACCAAGCTAGACATGCTTTTCCCAGGATCCTCTCACTAAAGTATTTTTGGGGATCCTTTTGAGAGAGTAATTTTGGGTCCTACAGCACTAGGTAAAGATATGACAAAGTAGTAATTAAACATGTATTTTGTATAACATGGACACCCTGAATTGTGTCTTAGTAGTTACTAGGATTTGCAGCCAGCATTAGGATAAGTAGGGGTCAATTATTAGGTGCTTTTGTTTTCATTGTCTGTGAGCAGTTTGCAGTGAGACAAGTGCAAAGGCATCTAACGTACAGAGATTAGAACTGATTATGTATTCAGAAAGGTTGTAACTTTGTATCTTACAGACAATCTTGCACAACTACTCCTGTGACCTCTATCAAGATCTTTATTATAAAGATATCAGGAGACCATGCAAATAGAATAAATTTATGTCCCCACATAGTTATGTAAAACTAGATTTAAGGCCTCAAGAAAAAAAATTAAAATTATACATATTTTTTCCCTACAAAAGCATGATTACCACAAACTCCTCCCACTGAAAACTCCCTTATAATAATAATATTTCAGTGGGAGGAGTTGGAATTCCTTGAATCCTATAACATTAATAATTTCTGCCTCCAGGGACATGATGTCCAGTAAAAATTACATGTTATTTGGTCCACATAAATTGAATCATAAAGACAAATTAGTATGTTCTGCTCTGATTAACCCTTTGAGTACCAGAAATATATCAAATATATCAAATGTGTTGAAATGCAGTGGATACCTCTCTGACACTCAGAGGTTAATGGGTAGTGTTCCATTTTAAGTTAACAATGGTGAGGGACCCAGCACTGTTTTAACAACTCCCCTTTTCAGTGCTGGGTCACTAAGTTATTCACCTCAGAGGAACAACTGATTATGAGGAGGGATTAGTGTTCGTTAACCCCTTAAGGACCCTAAATGTGCTTTTCAATGCATTGCACATTCCTCTGGTCTCTTAAAGGTTAATAGTTTTCACTGAATAAGATATCCCTGTCCTACAAAAGCTCAGGTGTGGTAGGTGTGTGAAGGGCGCATGCACAGAGCATCAGAGACCTTTAAATTTTCCTGTTTCTTTGAAGTTTGAGTCAGACCAATAATAAACACTCCAATATGGTTTCATTAGTAAACATAGAAGCAGGAACACATCTACCAAACCAGAAGCATTAGACTCCCAGTGAAAGAGCCGTACACATGGAAATGTGAATTTCAATTTAAGATCCAGTCTAGACAACAGAACCATGAGCACTACACGTGGACATTGGTGGATTCTACTGCATTCAGCTGGAATGGTGTTAAAGGGATAGTAATACTTCATTTTAACTTTATTTTATTTTGTAGGCATTAAAAAAACATGAAGAATGATATAAGTCTTATCTCTCAAACCTTTATGGTTTAAGAGATATTCACAAACAAAGTATCCCCCCCCTGTTCAACCAGATCAGAAGGGAGGTGCCCAGGTAGACTGTAGAGAGGGACAATCTTCAATTAAGATAATGGAAAAAGCTGAAAAACTTGTCAAGGGGGAAGGGCTTTCATTGTTTTCATACAAAGAAAATTGTCCCCTTCTGTTATCTGTCCTGTCATACAACCAGACTCACATCTGAGAAGAGATGGCTTACACTAGGTAAAAGGGGCGGGAGGGGAACTTTGCTTGTGAATATCTCATAAACCATAAAGGTTTGAGAGATAAGACTTATATCATTCTTCATGTTTTTTTAATGCCTACAAAATAAAATAAAGTTAAAACGAAGTGTTACTATCCCTTTAAGTAGGGCAATGAAAAGCTTGGTTCTCTAACCGACAGTTTTGACAAATGGTGGTCTGTTTACAGTGCTACTGTTGTTGCTGGACTATAAATTCCCATCATAATCAGACAGCAAATTAAATATGTGAATTTTTTGTCTCTTGCATCGCAATTGGATTCCCCCAGAGTTTCTCTATTTTTTTGAAGCAGACCAGTTTCATTAAAGGAGAACACACAACTGCTAATAAACCCTATCTTACCTTACTATGGTGAGTAAACCTTATTAGTTACTATGAATTTTGTCCATGAGATAACTTAGCCTACTCCTGGATGTCAGGACCATGGAGATGACATGAAACATTCCTTTTTTTTTTTTTTTCTTTTTTTTTTCAAATTGAAGCACGGCAGAGCGAGTGAGCCTGCTTCAGCCCTTAAGGACGTTTGCAATGCCTTAGGACATAATGCTTTGACCATAATCCTGGTCCTTAAAAGGTTAAAGGAATAGTAATGGATGGAAACACATGTAGTTCTGATTAATGCTCCTATATTATGGTTCATGTGACTTGTACTTCAAAAGTAAAAGTACCCCCCCCCCACATCCCTTTTACCTCTTGCATGCACCTCCACTCAGATGTGCAGTTTGGTCAAGCGTGACCAGACAGTGCGCAGCAAGGGATAATCTTCTTGCTGTAAGCATAATGAAAATCCTGCCCTCCTTGCAGAAGGTGGTCAGGATTTTCATTAAACTCCCTGAATACTGTCTCTTGCTGCGCAACAAGTCACACACCCTACTTATATACAGTGCTACATGGCCCATAATATAGGAGGATTAATTGGATCTACATGTGTTTGACTCCATTACTATCCCTTTAAGATTTCTATGTGCAGTGTTAGAAGTCCTGTGATCCTTCTAGCAACAGTCATGTCTGCCTCCATGGACAAGACATTCAGGAATGATCTGTGAGGTTCTCTCTTGAACAAAGGCACAATGGCAAAATCCATCAAAGCCACTAGGAATTTCTGGCCATAGTAAGGTACATGGTGAGTTGTTAGAAGGACGCAGGACCATAAACTCTGTTCAATGCACATGGTAATCTTAATCACTTAAGGACCAAAGAGATGTGCAATGCATTGATTTGCAATGTGTTGCTCATCCCTCTCGTCCTTAAATGGTTAACTAGGTTCATGCACTCAGTTTGAAAAAACTACTAGAAACTTACGTCCTCCTCCATGGACATGACATCCAGAACATCTTGAATAAAGGCACAAAAGGCCACAGAAAGGTAAGTGTGTGCGTGAGGTTATTAATAGGAGGAGTTGGTTCTCCTTTAAGTTCAAAGATACAAAAGAGATATCAAAAAGGGATCAAATGATACTTTGGTTTATCTACAACAGAAACCAAACCAGGCAAACACATCACATGGAAACAAAACTATTAATGGATGAAGGTGGGACACCAGGGGCTCCCAAACATCTCCTTATAGAAACTTAACAGGCCAAGTCCTCAGGGTTTCCCTTCATTAAATGACTGAGCCTCTGATTAACTCACCTGTAATTAAGCAGGGAAATCCTAAAAAATGGTCTGCTAGACAACCCTGAGGACTGGGCTGAGAAACATGGTATTACATGACAGCAGAAGCCAAACCCAAGCAGTGACCTGGATTCTTACCAATACATCTCTGAACAGACATTTATGAAGCCATAAGCAGAGAAGTCCAATATCCCAGAAAAGTAGAGGAGATCAGAGGAAGGGAGCAGTGGTCTGAAAGTACAGCAGTAAGGAAGAAGCAGATAACAGCAAAGGAGAAGAAAAGCTGAATCCAGAAAAAGAACAGAGAAGACAGAACAACAGCAGGCACTTTTACATACAAGGTTTTTAAAAACAGAACTCTCTTTATCCTAGACTGGTATGCTGACCAACTGCTGAAGAACATAATATTTTAATGAATAAATACAGTAGAGCTTTTCCTGCTAAGAAAAACAAGGCTTTTCCCACTGCTGTAAGATTTATTTTTTTAATTTAAAAAGTTATTCAAGATCAACTAACATCTTATGACAACCTAGGGGAGTTTTAGACGCTCTAATAAATTAAGCTATAAGTTATAACAGTTTTCTATTTAAACTAAGTAAGCTTTGTCAGTTCATGTACATTAGGCAGTATTGGCAGGCACCAGCTAGATACCAACATTCAACACTGATCTCCCTCCCACTCCCTGCCCACTAGATACCAACATTTTATACTGCTCTCCCTCCCACCTAATACTCCCTGTCAGCCACATAGACAGAATTCCTACTTACCTGGGATTTCCTTTTCCCTGTATATCTCAAGGCAGCACGCCACTGAAGAATGCTCTTCCGCTAAGGACAGGGACAGAACAACCCTATAAGAGGGCCCTCCCAGCCCCATCATGCAGTGCTTCATAATAAAGAAAGAATACAAGGCCTATGAGCAGTATTTAAGAAATGTATGAGGGTGGAAAGACATGTGTGCTGCCTTGGGATATACAAGGAAAAGAAATTCCCATGTAAGTAGGAATTCTGCCTTTCCTTGCTATCCCAGGCAGCATACCACTAGAGATATACCAAAGAAAATAAGGGCAAGAATCGGATTCCGTAGCCTGGAGGACCATGCTCCCAAAGGAGGCTTCCTCTGTTGACAGGATGTCCAGCCGATAGTGCTTACAAAAAGTGTGGACACTCTTCCAAGTGGCTGCTCTGCAAAAAAGAGATACCTCTGCTTTTTCTGCCCAAGAAGCTATGTTCCCTAGTCAAATGAGTTTTCAAAAAGGAAAGAGGCTCTGTATCAGATGCCTAATATTGCAACAAAATGGACTGCTTAAAGGGATAGTAATGTTTCATAAAAGCAGCTCTTATTAATCATCATAGTATTTGGACTTTGGAGAGTGTTATTTCAATTCTGTCAGAGTTGTAGTTCAAGAGTAATTCAATGACAAAGTGTCCCCCTCCCACCCCTTTTACTAATGTAACACTGCTCAGCCAGAGAAGAAGGGAGGTGCCCAGGTAGACTGCAGAGAGGGACAATCTTCAATTAAGGAAAAAAACCTGAAAAACTTGTCAAAGGGGCAGGGTTTTCATTGTTCTCATAGAAAGAAGATTGTCCCCTTCTGTTATCTGTCTGGTCTTACAACTAGATTCACATTTAAGAAGAGATGGCTTACACTAGGTAAAAGGGGCAGGAGGGAAAACTTTGCTTGTGAATATCTCTCAAACCATAAAGGTTTGAGAGATAAGACTTATATTGTTCTTCGTGTTTTTTTTAATGCCTACAAAATAAAATAAAGATAAAACAAAGTATTACTATCCCTTTAATTTAATGGGTGATGGATGTCTTGGGAAGCTCCTTTGCCATAAAATGAAAGAAGGTAAATGGCAAATAGCACAAGGTTTTATCCTTTCAGAAATCTGCTAATTAGAGGATGATTTGCCTCTGAGGAATTCCTGAATGATCTGATTACAGAGACGTATTCCCTTCAATGTTGCAGATCAGAGGCCATTCTCAAATCATTGTTATAGAAAATCCAGGATAGCAGAAGTCCTTGCTAAATTGAGGGGTGATTCCTTTCGTGTGACACCAACCTGAAGGGAGACTTCTTGACCTTGAGATCCTGTCCTCTCCCAGAAGGCTGCCAACCTCCACTCTGCATGCCTGTCTCTCCAGGAGGAGAGGTTAAGGGTAAGCAATGGGGTCAACTTGCGATCCCAATCTAGGGATCAGAACATAAGTAAAAGCAAAGAAGGAAAGAGAAAGAAAAAGAAAGCTGTGCACTCTCCTGCCTCAAGCAGGACAGGAAAGCACTGCATGATGGGGTAGGAGGGCTACCTTATGGGGTTGGTTCAGCTGTGCTCTGTTCTTGTCCTGGGGGGGATGGGGCATCCTCCAGTGATGTTATGCCTGGGATGTCAAGAAAAAAGGCATTCCACACTGCTCACTCTATCATATGTCACTACCTGCACGCTAGATACCAATATTTCATGCTGCTCTTCCACCAGCTACTCCCTGACAGCCAGAAACATGTTCATTGCCAAATAGATTCTAGCATTCTGAGCTGTTCTGTATGCCACGAGGTGCGCCCAGAAAGCCAAATTCATGCATTCCCACAGTTATTCATCCCACCTGCCACTCCCTGCCCTCCAGATACCAACATCCCATGCTGTTCTCTCTCTCTGACCTAGCTCTCTCACTGCCTACCAGATACTACACTGATCTCCCTTCCACCTGATACTTACTGCTGGTTTCTACTCACTCAGTTGTACAAACAGTCATGCAAACAGGCACTTTAACAGCACAGGATAATTATTGTTTCAGTGTATGGAGAGCTCTACAGATGACGAAAATTGCGCCATAGGGAAAAATGAAACCGCACCACCTGGTGGTCATGTACTATAGTTTTTAATTAAAGAAGCAAAAAAAAAAAAAAAAAAAAAATTGGCTTAAGCTACTTTAATGTTTGAACAGGAAAGGCATTATATATATATATATATATATATATATATATATATATATATATATATATATATATATATATATATATATATATATATATATATCTCACATGGGGATCAGACACCACAACGTAAAAAAGATCACTATACCACATCATAGGTTGATTTAATAAGAAATGGTGAAGCAAACCAATTTCACCATAGGGAACACACATAATTTCCCAGATTCCTAATGATTTAACGGTATTTCTGGTTGGAAGTAAGAGATTGCCAATACATTGTTTTCTAATGCCCTGGAGACCTCTCAAGCATTCAAGCCGTGATCCCATTTAGAGGTATATTCCTTTTAAAAAACAGGTTATAGAGTGTTTCTAATTCAAAAGTTGTAATAAACTCATTCTTTTGGCAGTTAAGTACCATAGAGCTTTTTTATTTATTTATTTTTTTTTTGGAGGAAATTAATTCAGGGATCCCTGAGTGGTATGCAGCCCCGCAGGGACCCCTGAATTCCATGACGTGTCAGGACCGTCATGGGTCCTTAACGCAAGTTTTTCCATGACGGTCCTGGCATATCATGGGTCTTTAAATGGTTAACCCCTTAAGGGCCAG
The DNA here is from genome assembly GCA_037306005.1 of Rhinophrynus dorsalis. Lineage (NCBI taxonomy): Eukaryota > Metazoa > Chordata > Amphibia > Anura > Rhinophrynidae > Rhinophrynus > Rhinophrynus dorsalis. The sequence continues at coordinate 74,475,834 of CM074722.1, forward strand.
AGGAGCATGCAAAGAATTGAAAATCAATGCGTTGCACCCACCCTCTGGTCCTTAAATGATTAATTAATACAAATTCTATCAAAAGGGACAAATAGGTGGTGCAAACACAAACAGAAAAAAGCATTACACTGATCAGTTCTTTTTTAATTAAATGAAAAACACCACCATGCAGCAATACCCTCCCCAGCTTACCTAATTATATCCAGAAACATACTACAGCACCTATGACCTTTGCTTTTGCTCTTTGGAACATCTTCAGTCAGGACCACAGGACCCCACAAACAATGCGTTGTACAACCCCTTTGCTTCTTAAAGTGTTAAGAACGGTCATTCCCAGTTTGTAAAATATGCCTACATGGACATAACATCCAGGACTGACCGAAGATCTTAACGTATGGACAAAAGCATAAAGGCAGAACTCCTAAGGATCATTAATATTTTTCAGGCGATACTGAGGTAATTATATATTTATTTAGGTTTATTTGTGCGCGTAAATATGTGAGTGCGTTTATTAGAACTTGGCGTACTCCTCAAAGATCAGCACAGCAGGGGAAGTACTCTTGTTTTTCTCAACCGTTAACTCCCTACATTATACATTGCTCCTACCCCCAAAGAAAAACAAAAAACAAAAGCCTATTCATTTAATTCAATTGGAATTTTTTTTCTTCACTGTGGTGTAGGATCGATTCAGTTCTTATTTATATCTCAGCTCAAAAGTATCTCTGTACTTTTACATGGTGACCAATGGAATAGTACAATTGGTTGACATTTATAACAACTGTCCAACTGTCACAAAGTAGACATATTTGGTTGGTGCTTTGACTGAACCTTTGCATAGACAGAGAATGCTTTTTTTGACACTTACCTTCACCAATGTTAACCGTATAAGGACTTTTTGGGATGACTTCACCACCAAAGCTGATGCTGACATTGTGAGGTCCAGCTTTTACTGGCTTGTAGGTACAACGGTAAACACAATTTCCCTTATCTTCAAGTGCCACATCCACTGTGTTATTCCTCCCTTGAGGATCAGTCACTTCAATTCCAATATCTCCTACACCAGCTCCTGTTTGCAACAAAACAGATACAATATCACAGTATCCTCAATACCATCATTTGTTTATAACAGCAGAGTTATAGCATCCCCTATACTCTCTATTGTTTGTAATAGGTTACTCATCCCGTGTTTCATAGATGGTCAATCTTTGTACATCCAGCTCTCTGTTGATCAGCCAACCAGCTTACTATCTTAACCTTCTGAGTGTCAGTGGGTATACAGCACACCGAAAATTGTTGAGCACATCTCCAACAATCAAGGCTTGAAAATAAAGTTTGTCAATCTTTTATCTAAATGAACAACACTTTATTTTGACTTTACATATTCTGCAAGTACTTAAATGTGTACAGTCACACCGCTAATAATTTATTTTATTTATTTTTTTCACTTTAAGCTCACTGAATTGTTTCCATATTTTTCTGACAAGTAGACCAAGTAAGATGTAATACAATGCTACACTCTCCCTGTCACACTGAATGTTCTGTACGCCATATTGTTTACATTATCTCGGTTTTACAATGCATCGCTAGACCTGCTTTCAATGTTCCCAGACAGAAAACCCTCTGCAAACAGATCCATGGAGCTCATTGGACAGGACATTACATATCCTGCAAGTGAATAATGTGCAAAGTCAAAATAAAGTGTTGCTAGTCATACCTGGGAACTTTCCACGGATGTCCACCAGGAGGGGAGTCCCCTGGTGCAGCAGGGGGTGAGAATATTGATGCAAATCGTGTCAAAAGGGGGGGGGGGGCTTGACACACACGGGGGGGCTTAAAGGTGTGAGACAGAGCTCAAAAGAAGTCCAGGGAAGGACTTACAACGGGGGAAACAGTAGGAGTGGGTAGAGTTTCAATAGAAACTCCCCACATCCGGAGGAATCAGCCTCTGCCCCGGAGACCCGGTAAAGCAGTGTCAAAACCGGAGTCTCTGGGGCAAATCTGGGGAGTTCCCAGGTATGTTGCTATTCCTTTAACACTTTAAGTGCTAGAGAGGCATGCAGTGTATTGTACTGCATACCTCTCTGGCAACTAAAAGTGTTAAAAAACCTCAACAAATAAAGACAGCACATATGCACAAAAAAGTGGAACAATCCTGGGCAAGCAAACAGCACAACGGGTAAAAGATAATTCACTGATTCTCCATTTAAATTGTACTTTTAACCCACTGAATGTTAGAAAGGTCTCCAATGCATTGAGAAGCAGTGTGCTGAAGAGCAGTGTGCTGGAGGGGAGGGTTAAAAGAACCATATAAAAAGATAATAATCACAGTTTACCAAGTCTGCTTCAATGGGAACAGCCTTGGCAAACAAATTCTGAGTCTGTTCTGTACATCACCAAAAGAACTCCTATCAGCAGCTCGGAAGGTGAGAAAACTGACCCCTCGGTTGGAATGCAAACGTGTGGGAGACCTCTTAGTGCAAAGGCTCCATAGAATAAGACAGGGATTGGAGACGGGATATCACTGGAGTAGTTAATATCCTCTTCATCACCTCTTATCTTACCGTAGTGTATAACCCTGCAGGAGGCATATGCACTAAAATGTGTGTTAAAGAGGAGGAAACTTCTCCAGTGTAATAAACTGTCCAGTTCCTATGCTATTCTATGGTAGGGCTTTAGTTATAGCCTATAAGGCGTGATGTACTAAGGTGGGATAAAGTGGAGAAAACCTCTCTGGTGTGATAAACTCTCCAGTTCCTATGTTATTTTATGGGAGAGATTTAGTTATGGACTACAGAAACATTGGGACAAACCAAATGGGCAGAAAAGTGACAGATGAGGTTTAATGTAAATAAATGTAAGGTTATACATTTGTGCTGCAGAAACAAACATGCTGTAAATACACTCAATGGTAAACTAACTGGGGAATCCTCAGAGAAAAATTTAGGCGTACTGATAAATAGACTTTACAGCAGTGTCACTCTGCAGCTGCAACAGCCAACAGGGTATCAGGCTGTATAAAAAGGGGTACAGATGCTTAAGATGGAAATATCATTCTACCTTTATATAAATCCTTAGCAAGGCCTCATGTAGAATATGAAGCAGAGTTTGGGCAGCAGCTATTCAAGATATTAGTTAACTGGAAAAACTGAAGAGACGCACAATAAAACGGATTAAGGGACTGGTGCTATAAAGAGACTAGCCAACCCAGGTCTGTTTACATTAGAAAACTGATGTCTAACGGATGATATGATTACGATTACCTATATATTTGAGGTAAAGACAAAGCTCTCTCTAAGGAACTATTTACTCAAAGAGTTGAGAACAACAACTATCATCAATTAAGACTACATGATAGGCACTTTCAACTAAAACAAAGGCAGTGAAATTATTTTCCAGTTAGGGCATGGAGGCTGAAGAATTCTTTGTCTCAGGAAACTGTTTGCATATATCCTAAAGATGAACTGGACAATTTTCGAACTCCGAACAATACTGAGAATTTTGAGGGCTGGTTTCACAGAAGTTGATCTAGGGAAATATCCAACTGTCTTTTGTTGGGAAGAAGGAATTTTTTACTCACTTGGGGCTAAATTGGAAATCGCTGAGTTCTTGTTGTTTATTTATTTACTTATTTTTGTTTGCTTCCACCTGGACCAACAAGGGTGATATAATGAGGGCTAAACTTGATGGACCCATGTATATATTCGGCCTCATCAATTATATTACTATGTTATGATATCCAGTACCAGTTAAAAGTCAATTGTAGTGAACAAATCCATGAAGAACTGATTCATAACAACAACTAAGATTTTCTGATAAAGTTAAGGCAATTAGAGATCATTATTAGGAGGTGTTAAATCAGTAGGAATTTATATCTGTCCCCTTTTGAGCAGTTGGTTTGCTCTTGAATGCCTCCAGATATTTTTAGTACATCATTTTCAGAGTTGAAAAGGTTTTGCCGTATTGATAAATGTGGCCATGGTACATACACAGCTATTTCCTTCATACAATTGTGCCCGATTGTTACAGAAGCACTGTATTAGCAGCAGGAGCCAAGGACTGACTAGCACTCTTCCAAGCTGATGTTCTTGCACCACAAGCAGCAAGTCATGTTTTGCTTGGCTCAGCCACACCAGAAGTGTAACAGCTTTCTTTGTGTTTTTTGTTCTAAAATTAGCCTTGGTTAGGATGATGGAAAATATCCCAGGGCACAAAAAACAGCTAACTTTTCCCTACATGTACCTACTGTATTACATACTAGACATTAACTGGTCTAGTTATAATATACAGCCAAATAAAAGTCAAACTATGTGCTTTTATAAGCTCAATCTATACACTGAACCATCTACAGTATATCTAAAGTGCAAACATGAACATGTCTTTGGTAGTTTGTGTATTCATGTGTTTGGAACTGAACACAGGGAAATCAATGCTTTTCTGCTCTGGGCAAAAGGTCTAGATGAGTGGTCCTCAGGGCCCACTAACTGGCCAGGACATAGGGATTTCTCTGCTAGAGCACAGGTGTGGTGATCAGAGGCTCATTCACATTGATTAACTCACCTGTGCTCTAACAAGGAAATCATCAAATCCGGGCCTGTTAGTGGGTCCTGAGGACAGGAGTTGAGAACCACTGGTCTAGATTAACAGCTTGGATGCTAGTTCTGCCTCCAAGGTATTGAAAAAATGTTTGTGGTATCAGAGTACTTTGTGAAAGAGACCTCTGAGTATTTGTTCTGCTTTTTAAACATTCCTTTAAGAACCAAGGGGAAAAGAAACACAAGGCTTCACAGTGTGCTGTACACCCATGTAGTCTTTAAAGACTTAAAGTGATAGTAATGTTTCACAAAAACAGCAGCTCCAATTAATCTTTATAGCAATTGAGCCATAGAGAGTGTTATTTCAATACTGTGAGAGTTGTAGTTCAAGAGTAATTGAATAATAAATGTTCCCCCTCCAGCCCCTTTTACCTAGTGTAAACCCCAACTCCTGAGATGTGGAATCCAGTCCATAGACCAGACAGCTCACAACAAGGGTCAATATTCTACTGTAAGAAGAATGAAAGCCCTGCCCCCTTGACATGTTTTTCAGCTTTTTCCCTTATCTTAATTGAAAACCGTCCCTCTCTGCAATCTACCTGGACAGACTTGCTGCTCTGAGGTGAGCAGTGTTGTATCAGTAAAAGGGGCGGGAGGGGGATAATTTATCATTCAATTACTCTTGAACTACAACTCTGACAGAAATGAAATAACACTTTCCAAGGCCCAAATACAATGAAGATTAATTAGAGCTGCTTTTATTATGAAACATTACTATCCCTTTAAGATAACGTATATTCTCTTATATACTTCCCACCCCCCACTTGCAAAAAAATCTGTGTTCCCTCTAAGATGAGGAAACCATCACTAAGAGTTAAAAAAAAAAAAAAATGACATGTTAAACCAGCATGACAACCTTTAATATATATTTTTGTTAAAAGAAGATTTTAACAAACTTATCTTTAAATCCTCTTAGTTCATATGGAACACAGGAACCATGGGGTAAAGTTTCCATCCTCCAGAGGGCAGGGCACTTCAAAAAAAGGCAGGGCTTTTGAAGATGAGAATCCCTTCTTTCCCTCAAGGTTTACCTGCAACCCTCAGTTTCAAATACAGCAAAGTAGTAGAAACAAAATTGTCGAGAGAGTGAGAGATAAGAATGCATACCCACTGAACAAAGACCCCAAGAGGACCCCTCTGCCCAGGGACTTAAATCACAGGGTTTTTTCTTGGGGTAGAAGTCCTGTGTTTCACATGGACTAAGAAAAAAGGATTTACTTCCTTAAAATCTTCTTTTCTCTCATGTCTAATATGAGACACCGGAACCATGGCAATATAGCAAAGCATCCACCATGATTCCTGCAAGGGAAAGAGGGAAAAAAAAACCTCCACCCTACCATATAAACCTCCAGGTGTCAACAGACACCAAACATGCACACCAAACATCTGAACAAAGATCAACGGTGTTTAGAACGGTGCATAAATAAATCTAGGAAAGAAGTCCTTAAACAGGCCCACCACCTAAAGAAGCACTCATAGATCTGGTGGATTGTGTCATGAATCGAAAATAAACAAGTTTCTTTCTGATCAAATATCTGTCGGATAGTTGCCTAGATCCATGAAGCAATGGGGACTTTAAACGCAGCTTGGCCTTCTCAGGGGCCATCAGAAATGACAACAAAGACTGTGTACAATGCATATAGTACTTAAAAAGGTGTAACACGTCTACCAGATGGAGATCCTGTTGTTAGAAGGATCGGGGCAAAAATAAGGAAGGAATGATGTGAAAATCTGAGACTACCTTACACAAATACCTCTGAGAATACAAAGAATCACCTTATCCTGGTGAAAAACCAAGAACAATGGTCTACAAGATACAGCTTGTAGTTCGGCCATTTTGCTAACATGTACAATGGCCAAAAAGAAAGGGCATCTTAAATGTCAGAAGATACAATGAAACACATGAAAGAGGCATCTGGAAAACGCCTAACACCAGGTTCAAATTATTTGGAGGAGTGGGATCCCTGAAGGTAGGGTAAGCATTGAGCCACCTCCTGAACAATGGTATTTATGACAGAAAGAAAAGCAATCTGCTTTTGAAAAAGAACTGTGCTGAGATCTGAACCTTAAAATAACTCGGAATGAGACCCTTGTTGACACTATCTTGAAGAAAGGCAAGTACTATAGGAAGACTGAATGACTCAGAGGACATATCCCAATCTGCACACCACTGATAAAATAGAGACCATATCTGACAATGAGCCTTGGACGAAACAGGCTTCCTATGGCATGAGCGGAAGAGAAAATGCTTCTTCAATGGACAGGCTGAGAAGATCCATGAACCATACCTTATATGGCCAAAAGGGGAGATCATAATGATTTGATCTCTCTCCAACTCAGTATCCTGGGAATCAGGGGAACGACACAGACGCCATAGAAATTTTAATGAAGTGAGCATCACGTCAGTCATAATCGAAAGATCCTTATTCTTGGTGCAGAAGAGCAGAATGTTCTGGTTGTTCTGAGGTGTCATGATATCCACTGCTGGGAGCTCCCAGCACTGTACAACCTTAGAAAGTCCACAACCACGTTTTCCACTCCTGGAATATGAGCTTCTGAGATGGCTGGGACATAATCGTCTGCCCAGTGTAGAAGGTCCCAGATCTCTACCCAGGCAGACTCCCTTCTGGTTCCTCCTTGGTGAATTACATAGAATACTGCTGTGGCATTGTTAGATTACACCCTCATTGGTGCATTTGACAGCAGTAACGGTCAGATGGCCCATATTTACAGAATGCTGATTGGAAGAAACATCTCCACCCAGGTTCAGTGGCCCTGTGCCATTAAATGACTGAGGGTGGATTCCCAATCAGTCAGGCTGCCATCTGTGTTGAGTACCACCCATTCATGTATGACAGAGGGATAGCCCAGCATTAAGTGAGCATGAGAAAGTCAATAACAAAGATCCTCCTTTGTTTGTGGAGACAGGGACATGGCATGAAACAGGTGAGAGCATTGTCTTGACCATCTCCTGAGGATGTCCAACTGTAACTCCCTAGTGTGGAAATGATCATAGGAAAAGGCTTCTAGAGCAGAGACCAGACAACCTAAGACTCTAATATAATCCCTTTTTGTTTTCAAATGCCAGGATATTGGTTTAGAATCATGTAGACAGAGCCTGGATCTTGTTTTCCAGTAGAAATACCATCCCTTAGAGAGTATCAACTCTCATGCCCAAGAAGTACAGAACCGGAGAAGTTACCAGAGTTACCTGGGAGCCAAATACAGCGTCCGAAGGAGCCTTGAGCAGATGGTCATCTAACTAAGGGCTCAAAGTAGCCATAACCTTCTTAAAGGGATAGTAATACTTCGTTTTATCTTGATTTTATTTTGTAGGCATTAAAAAAACATGAAGAACGATATAAGTCTTATCTCTCAAACCTTTATGGTTTAAGAGATATTCACAAGCAAAGTATCCCCTCCCACCCCTTTTACCTAGTGTAAGCCATCTCTTCTCAGATGTGGAATGCAGTCCATAGACCAGACAGATAACGGCAAGGGACAATATTCTTCCTATCAGAACAATGAAAGCCCTGCCCCCCTTGACAAGCTTTTCAGCTTTTTCCCTGATCTTAATTGAAGATTGTCCCTCTCTGCAGTCTACCTGGGCACCTCCCTTCTGCTGTGGCTGAGCAGTGTTACATCAGTAAAAGGGGAGGGAGGGGGATACTTTGTCATTGAATTACTCTTGAACTATAACTCTGACAGTATTGAAATAACACTCTCCAAAGTCCAAATACTATGAGGATTAATTAGAGCTGCTTTTATTATGAAACATTACTCCCTTTAAATATCATTGCAGCAGATGCTAGTCTGAAGGTGAGAGTGGAGAACTGGTAAAGGCCAAGCATAGAAATTGCTGTTGGTCCATGTTCAGTCCTCAACAGTTACCAACAGGTCAGAATTTAAAGATTTCCCTGATTAAGCACAAGTGAGTTAATCAGTGGCTCATTCATTTTGACTGGGTCGCCTGTGCTTAATCAGGGAAATCCTAAAATGTTGTCTGGATGAATATGAACATTCATATAGGCAGGCATTCTGAAGGTCCGGGGAGACATGATATTCTCCTGGACACATGGCAGTGATGAGGGAATGCAGGGATTCCACTTCAAGTTCAGAATAGGACAGCATCCACTATCTTTTTTGAGGACCTCAAAAATATTGGAGTAAAATATGCAAAACATTCCTGAACTGTAACAGAGACCAGCATCTGTTTCTCCAACAGGTAGGATATGGGATTTCAAGTAACTCTTGACAAAAAGAATTAGTGAGGTGGAAGGGATTTAAGATTAATGGAATATTCTTCCGAAATGACCAGCAAAACCCACTGGGTTTTGAAAAAGATGCACATGCATTTCGAAAAAGATGGAGTCCGCCCCCTAGTACTCCACAAGTCATGCAGACTTCATGTTCTATCAAGCCTATTTGGGCTTTGGAGTGGGGCTGGTCAGAAAGGCATGTGGAGTTTGAACCCTAGACAGCCTGGACTGCCGGGGTAACTTAAGCCAGCTGTCTTCCTGGGAAAAAAAAGCAAATTTTTTTCCCTATAAAAGTAAGGGACACCAAAAACTTTTTGTAAGATCGGTCAGTCGACCATATTTTGAGACATGAGCCATGACTAACAGCAACAGAGAGGGTTGACATCTTTCCTGAAAACTTGGCGGATTCAAAGGCTGCCTCAGTAATGTATGCATTGGTCTCCATGATACTGGTTAGCATGAACAGCAGTTTAGAATCATCCCCCAACGGCATCTGACACTTGTTTGCCCCAGACGGCCATGTCTCTAGAAGATGTCTGGTGTCGAAAACCTTGTATAAGAGGGATCAGAGACCTGCAAAAGTCTCTAAAACAGCTCTGATAAGCCCCTCAGCCGAGAGACAAGGGTCTTCCTCATATATATCACCAAAAGACATGGAACACTCCATATCCTCCCCATCATTGTCAAGCTTCCCCACAGAGAAGCCTCCAACAATTGAGACTGGCTCTTAAACACAAAATCAGTGTGTCTGATGGGGTATGTGGTGCAAAGACTGGAAAATCCCTTGAATAGATGAAGGGATAGGAGCAACTGAAGACATCAGATTCTTAACCCAAATTGGCTCTTGTTCTGTATTGGAGTGCCCCAGAGGAGTAGTAGGGTCACAATGCAAGAGGAACATAAGGTGTCACAGTATTGCCATGGAAGCCCAGTTTGGCATGAAAAACAGTGTGGTAGAAGGGTTAAAGGACCCCTGAATCATTATGTTTAGCTTTCTCCATGTGTCCCTTGGCATCAGACATGTTCCACGAAAAACCCTCTACAGTAGGTCAAAGTAGTAGAGAAGTATGATAAAATATACCACAATACCAGAAAAGGTACTTATCTGATAGGAAAGGGTTACTGGAGAGTAGAGAGTATAGCCTATGAGTAACATATGCAATGGGAGTAGTAAGATGGCTGCAAAAGCACAGTGTCCTCAGCAGAAAGCCAGGGAAAAATTAGATTCTGGGTAGTGTAGTTTCCCATTGCGCACACTAAGCAAACAGGGGTCCTCTAGCTGTTACAAAACAGCAAAATAAAATTATCTGAAAACTGTCCCCACACCGACCCTGCAACAGAGCATTCCCAGTGATTCATTTTCAACCAACTCTGACCCTTGTAGATGAACAGGGAGCAATAATATATCCCTGTAAATATACAGCAAATTAACCAGAAAATTATGATATAGTAAGGTTAACAAAGAAATGAAGAGGAAGCCGACAGACAACTGATAAAGTATGCTACAGTTCAAAAAGGGTTAAAAATCCATTGTACTTGCCCTTTTCCTGAGGCTGTCAATTGAGACTGAGGGGCGAGGTTAAAGCTGAAGGAAAAGGAGAGCCCCTCTCAAAGACCCTGCATTTTCTGAAGTGCCCTGCCCTCTGGAGGAGGGAAGCTTTACCCCCATTGTTCCTGCATTCTACACTTGAGTAAGAGAAATAAAGTTGACTGCTCTGATAAAACTGGGAATAGCTGAATGGTGCATCTGTTATTCCAATGCCGCCCTACATAAACAGGCATCCAACTTTTTAAGCTTTGTGTTTACCACCTCTGGTAACAAATGGAGAACACATTTATACACCAATGCATGCACTCATACAAGAGACCCTCAAGAAAGTACTCATGCAACCTACACAAAAGTCCACATATCATTGAAAACACACAAGCACCCACACACAAACGTGCATTCCTCCTCGACAGAAAGCACAAATATAAATGTGCACAACTCGTCAGTTACACACACTCGAGCACAAGTATGTGCACACACCCTGAAGCATACACACAGACACACAAACAGACGCCAGACGTGCGTGCACAGACATATGCCAGACGTGCGTGCACAGACATACGCCAGACACAGACAGATAAATGCGTAAAAGTGTAAAATCTTGACCTGTAAGTATGTACCTGCTGTATAAATGTCAAAATAGGTAGGTTTATTAGCAATGTTTCCAGCAGGCTCCAAGCCTGGTCCCTTGGCAGTCACTTTACTTGGATCTCCTTGTGCCTTCTCAACGTTAACCTCAAAAGGGCTCTTTGAAATATGCTGTCCAGCAAAGAGAACTGTGACCTATAAAACACAATATGAAACACAATGAGCCAAGATAGATCTTTCAAGTTACAATATCAGAAATTTATTGGCAACAGTCACAAGTGGAGAGTAAAGAGATTGACACTAATATTAAACCAGTGTGGGCTACAACCTGCCTTAGCTTGTTAAATTGAAGACTTCCCAAACTGTATATCACAGAGACATGAAAACAAGAGGCTTTAAGCAAGATCACAGATCTGAGTTTCGGTTAAGCATTGTTTAAGAAGCTGTAATAAAACATTATGTGAAAGGAGGAATTTTAAAACAAATTTACGAGCCAATTAGACATCTCCAATACAAGTTTCTACTAGTAGATGCTTAAAAAAACAAAACAAAACAAAAAAAGTGTGTAGAGGATGGTGCCAGGAAGACTGACGGATCTTGTCAAATTGCTGCCAATGGCAATGTGATGACATGGAGATGCAGAGAGATTGTAGTTTTATATCAGCCTCTTAGATGTGAGAGTTCTCCAGTGACATAGCAATGCAATGGAGACCACACAAGCATCACAGGGATTATAGATCCAAGAAAGCCATTTGTTACTAATCAATGCAAGGAAGGGGAGGTCTTAAAGGAATACTATCACATAATAATAATTATGCACACAAGCACACATTTGCCTTAAGGACCAATGGACCAGTGGGACGAGCAACCCATTGCAAAGCAATGCTCTGGTCCTTACAGGGTTTATCTGGCCACAGGTCTTCAATGGCAACAATAAGTCAATTCTGCTTGGATCATCTTTCCAAAAAGTAAACCATTACATGGTTCTCTCTCTCACACGCAAACTATTATGGGACTCCAGGACCACACACACTTCTTTACTCTTTAAGAAATCATTGGGAGTGGCTTGAAATTCAGGAGTCCAGGAATACAATCATGTCCATCTCACTGATCAGGATGCCCAGTTCTAATTAAAGTAGAATTGTCAATTTGTGACAAATAAGTGATTTTGATAGCACTTTTAAAATCACCTACGTTTATTTTAACCATTTTTTTCCAGACAACAGCTTGAGTTATTAAGCTTTACATACAACAGTTATTACTGGTCAGCAGGAAGTGACAGTTGGGATTGGGAGCAATGTAAGCATTGGGTTGGCACGACACAAAGCAGTATCTAATTAGCATAAACTGATGTACATCAAGTTAAACTTCTCAACCTGTTGTTTTAAATAAAACATGGATGTATGATCTTGAAAGCCCTTTCAATATCATATATTTTTAACAAAGTGACATTTGCACTTAAACAACAAAATTCTCTTTAAATTGCCATTTGGATTTTCTACCCAGATAAAGCTATGTGAGGGACCCTTCCTTCAGTGCATGACTTTGATTTGGTTATGGAGGGTCTCCTTTAATAGAACAGGCCAGGCACAGGCAGAGAGAGGAAAGTATCTGAACAGCAGGACTATGTCCCCACCAACATTATGGCCATATAGGATTCAGTAATCCATCTTGTTGATGTCCATTGGATGATGGGAGTTGAAAAGCACTTAATGCAATTGGCCGTTAGTTTGTCCATCCGGTCATATGACTTGTTACGTGACTGAAATACCTTGATTTTAGATGATTAGCGTTCAACTGCTTTACTTAAATTTATAAATCATAGCCTACCTAGTGATATGTCAATGGTAAATGCCATTGATGGGCAAAACAGTGGTAATCCCCAATTTTGGCTTCATTTTTCAAGCAACTAATTTTGCATACCTCCCAACATTTCAAATGACTAAAGACGGACACACTTGTTTTAGGGGGTGTTTCTGGGAGCGTGGCTGGTGGGCGTGGCATTTCCAAGAAATTTTAGGTTATTTCATGACCAACTGACAACACTTTGGTCTCGCTCAAAATAATGCACAAAGTATTTAATTTACACAGACTAAGTCATGAACTCATATACTGAAGTTTACACAAACATTAACCCTTTGAGTACCAGAGAGGTACAGAACACATTGCTTTGCAATGCATTCCGTACCCCTCTGGTGCTCAAACGGTTAATGTGAGTTTTATTAGTGTGGAGCAATGTGATATACGTATATACTCACACCACACCAACTGATCTCCTAAAAAGAGGGACACCAGGTTGGGAAAAAGGGATAGAGATTTGGGTTTGAAAGGGGGGACTGACCTCCCAAGTGTCCTCCTTTAGAAGGGAATGTTTTTTACCTTGATTGTATAATAAAGTTATAATTTTATACTTTGGTGTACAGCTCTTTAAAACGGATCTGTCACCTTGATTCACGTTTGTATATTTGAAAACTTCATTGTAAACCATCTAAGTCATCTTAACCAAAAAGACCAGCAAACTTACAGTTAAGAAGATAATCATAATTAGTATGGGTTTTCTAATGTAGGCTAATTGCCGTACCCCCAAGTTAAGTCAAGGTGTATATGCCAATTAAGCTTTCCATTGACATTTCATATACTAATGAAACCTTTTCAGGGATGTTTAATACACTAATGAAGCATTTTAGTGACTTTTAATATGCTAACATATGCACTACACTAGGAGACTCTCCCTTTCACTTTCCCAACAAATAAAAGTGTGGAAGTTTCCTAAACATGTGAAGCAAGGTGTTGGGGAGCTCTCTAGAATTCTATGGGTTAAAAACACTTATATTCATGGGAAGCTTTATTTCTCACTTATGGTTCAGATGGTTTGTTCCAAAATCATTCCACTGTACTTTTACACACAAAGCCCATTGACTTCTTTTACTGAGGCGTTAATCCAATCACACACTTGTAACAAGTTAAGACAGATCTTGAGGCTTCCAAACCCCTATGAGATAATATATCGCTTGGAACATGATGTAGTACAAATCTGTTCAACGTTAAAAGGGATTTTTTATATAAATTTAATTACTGGCATCAGTTGCTTATCGTACAGGTCTGATGAATACCCAGCGATTCCTTGCTAGTGCCAGACAGCAAGAAGACTTTTGCCAAGGAATGAAGTATTTTGTTTCCTTTGGCACCTACTTGACAGAACAGATCCTGAATTAATATCCAGTTGAAGATGTCAGCCACAACACGTAGCTCCTGTAGTGTAACAAATGTGACTTAACCAGAATGTTTTACATGGATCACCTAATGTAAACTAGGTATAGAGGGTGCAAATGTTACTGGGTCTTGAGTCGCACAAAAGGAGAGATTACCACAGTTGAAAATGAAAGTTTGCCCCCAAGAAAACAGTTATTTAACTCTTTGAGTGCCAGAGGGGTACGCAAACATTGCAAAGCGATGTGCTGTGTTCCGCACTGGCACTTAAAGTGTTAAACAGTGATTTTAACCCCTTGAATGCTAGTGAGGTGTCCAGCTCGCTGTAGCGTAATGAACTAGTGACCTTGCTTGAATTCAAAGGATTAAAAAGATGGGAATTTTGGGAATGTTTGTCAAAATTCATTCAAGTCACGATCTAAGTGGCCTCAGAAGGGTTAATATAAAATTGTATAAACAGAGAAAGTCACTGAGTTCATAAGTGTATCACTATTCTGCAATCATGTTTGTTACTGGATATTAGGTCTCCATCAAGATTATCAAGAGCAACCACACGGTGTGTAATCCTAAAAATGATTGCTTTAGTAAATCTTTTTTTTTTTCCTCTGTTAATGGAATAAAGCAATGAAATATGAAAATTCATTAAGGTGTTCCCTCCATACCAGTCAGAGATGTTCCACTCTTCATGATCGTGCTCTTTGAGGATTTAAAGTGGTATTAACATTTTACTTTGGTGATTTTGAAGGTATTTCCAAGATCACATATCTATTTTAGCCATTATTTAAACCTAGATTTACAAGATATTTAGTTTTATCTATGTGTAAGTTTATGTCACTCTTACTCCCAGCTACCACTTCTTACCAGAAAGTACTTGCTGATTAGCACAAACTGACAAATAAATACAGCAAAATGTATAATTATAGTTTTTAAATAAAGAATGTCTAACAAATATAGATGCTTTTGAAAGCTGGTATAAAGTAGAACTATCATGCATATTAAAGTGACCTTTCCCCCTAAAATAATTTTTAACACAGCATTAAGCATATCAATACTTTTATAATCCTTAGTAAGTCCGGCATTATTTAGAAATGGAATTTCTAAGGTTGACGACATCTTGCCAAAGAGGCTTCTGTGCGCCTGCCCCGTCTTTCCCTGTCTCCTCTATGATTGGCTAGGGGGCATTGCATTGTACCTTAAGGGACAGAAAGGGATGGACAGTGCAGGCGACAGATTGCTCTACATCAAGATGTCTGCAGTTGAGTCTCTGAAGTTGGATTTCTTAATAACGCTGACTTACGAAGAATATTAAGTATTAATATGCTTAACGCTAATTTAAAAAGTATTTGGGGGGCATATTAATATGCATGTTCCATTTTAAATTATCCAAACTAGTTATGCATGTGTTAGTTCCACAGTAATGTAGTACTGATTTTATGCTTTCCAGTGTGTGTTTGGTAGTACAGCAAACTGTGCCACAGGGGACAAATGAAACAAAGTAAAGGCAGCTCCCAATAGTACAATACAGTAATAGACTAGCAAAATAAACCTGCACAATTAATGATATACTCACAGACGTAGTCATTTGTTAAAATAAAAGTGCGATAACACACACAACTTAAAAAGCAGAGTCTCAAATTCTAACCTTTTGAGTGCCAGACAGGTAGCCACTCTGGCACTCAAAGTGTTAAACTGTCCCTTTAAGGACCAAAACTGTGTGCAATGCACTGCTTTGCAATGTGAGTGCACCCATCTGGTGCTTAAAGGGTTACATTACTCTGTATGTCACCAGGGAAATTCTCTCCAGAATGAAGGATTATGCAGTATTAACATCATCCTATCCTATCCTATATAATAATTCGCTAAAACGCGTGTAACGCCGCATCATGCGCAGTAGACACTGCTGCGCGTGCTGCAGTCATGCGCAGTAGAGACTGTCTGTGCCGCGGCTGATGCAGAGCTGGACGGTCCGTTTCAGCCGCAGCGCGGGCAGTCTCTACTGCGCGTGACTGCCCCGCGACCGGGTGGCAGCGGCACTGTGGCCCGTGTAACGGGCTCTTCAACTAGTATAATATAAAAGACCAGATGTATGTTTGTCCGATGCAGTCATGCTCAGTAGAGACTGCCCGAACACACAGAATGCTGG
Organism: Rhinophrynus dorsalis; assembly: GCA_037306005.1. NCBI lineage: Eukaryota > Metazoa > Chordata > Amphibia > Anura > Rhinophrynidae > Rhinophrynus > Rhinophrynus dorsalis. The sequence goes on from CM074722.1 coordinate 74,492,175, forward strand.
ACCGTGTACACTGGCTTTTACACTAGTTCATTTATAAAGCGCCAGCATATTCCATGGCACAGTACAATTAGAGAGCTCACTACAAGCACACGGCACACTTAAACTGATACAAATGGCGGGGAAGAGTAACGCTTCATTCACGTCATGTATATTTAGTTTCCATTAACCCTTTTAGTGCCTGAGGGATATACACATTGGGATGCAATGCATTGGACACTCCTCTGGTACTCAAAGGGTTAGATTAATACACTTATGTGAGTCTTCTTATTCTGTATTTTTTTGTAGTGTCCTATCCTACTGATGTATGCACAAATGGTGGAGAGAACCTAGCTGGTAACTGCGTGCAGTCTGCATAAAAAATATTATCTTACCTTATGGAGACCAGTCACTTTGGGCACATATTCCACAGAGAAGGTTTTGTTCTTGTCGTTGTTTGGGGTGACCTTGGCCTGTAAGAGAGGAAGAATGTTATTAAGTGAACACACAAGTCCGTGGGAAGATTAAAAGCATCATCATTTTGTACATATTTGTCATACCACTGAATTATAGAATGAAAAATGAACTTGTCTTTCAACTCTTGTGCATTATAAAATTCAAGTTTATTGTCTGGAGAAACCTGTCTGGATCCCAGTAGGGTTGGAGTTTCATTTCAAGCTCCCTAGGCAAGAAATCCTTCGCACTCTTGGCCAGGGCCACACCTTATTTCGTACACAATCCCGCTCACGGCCCAATTCACTATTGTTTGGCACATAAAATCCTCTTAACCTACAACATATAATCCAAACCTCTTCTAAGGAACACAGAGGCTGATGTACTAAAGTGGTGCAGTTTAGGTTCAACCAGAGTGCTCCATAAGAAGTTAAAAAAAATAAAAAAATAAAAAAAAAATTGAGGGGTTAAAAGTCCAATTTAAATCAGAAAATGAACAGAAACTCCTATTGGCCTGTATGAATTATACTTTTACTCCATGCTTCAAGGTCATGGCCATAGGAGGTGGGCATGAGAGAACATCCTCAAGGTCAAGCACAGGAGGTGGACATGACAGATGCTAGCAGGGCACCTGGACTCAGATCTGGCCCCAGTTACTTCCTCCCTTCACCACCACCTTTCAATCTGAAGCAGGCAAAGTATGAGTTGAAAGAGTACAATGCACAGTGGGCAACAGAGTCCTGCAAGCAATAGTCATCTCCACCTCTATGTACAGGACATCCAGGACTGATTAGAGAGGTTATCTTTGGAACAAAGAAGCAATGATATCATTAATAGTAGCCATCAGAATTTCCTGACCACAGTAGAATGTCTCAGAGGTTAGTGTTCCTCTCAATTAACTGGCCAGTGTAGGGGTATATAAATTGGCCATTACAGTAATATCAAACCCATTAAGGGTTAGTAGTGCTCACATTTAACTTTATTCAATTCAAAAAAGTATATGGAGGAAGTCCCATCTTTCAAACCTTTATGGTTTGAGAGATAATCGCTGATAAAAGGAAAACGAACAACAGGACAGATGGGAGAGCTTTTAAATGCAAATGAATCAGTGATCTTCAGATAATCAATAACTCACAGTTAGTAGTCTTCCAGCTATGTACTCTATAGCCGGTATGTGGCAACAGAGTATATACACCTGCTTCTGTTCAGGCTTTCACGGACTCTGCTCCAGAGATTCCAGACTCATCCAAAAGTTTTCAGTGACAGATCCAAAGAGTAGGCAATCGGTAATTCAATTAAAATTTATTTTGACATAAAACAATAAAAACACCAACAGGTGTTTTTATAGTTTTACGTCAAAATAAATTTTAACAACCAACAGGTGTTTTTATTGTTTCACGTCAAAATAAATTTTAATTGAATTACCGATCACCTACTCTTTGGATCAGTCACTGAAAACTTTTGGATTAGTCTGGAATCTCTGGACCAGAGACAAAGAAAGGCTGAACAGAGGCAGGTGTATATCCTCTGTTGCCACATACCAACTATAGAGTACATAGCCGGGAGACTACTAACTGTGAGTTATTTATTATTTTAAGATCACCAATTCATTTGTATTTAAAAGCGCTCCTGTTTGTTTTCCTGTGTTTCTCTTCTTTTTTTGAATGTTGATCCCTAGGGTAGCAGCTGTAACGATATTGATATGCGTGGCGGGCAGTGTAATATCCCCAACTGGTCCATCTGCCACAAGTAACAACTTCGTAGCCACATATAAATGTGAGTGCAATAATTCTGTTTCACGCATTTCAACAATTTCCATAAAGGTTTAACCCTATGAGCACCTCCTCTTTTTTTTTTTTTTCTTTACATTCGCCGCTAATGTTCCACCCTCCCTCTTGTCAAATGCAAAGCTGACAGAAGGAGATCAGAGTCGGCCGACTCAAGGAGGCTCTTCAGCAGAGCCGAAATAGCGATATTTAAAAAGAACTACTTCATTGGAACGGTCTACGAAGTGTGCTTGCAAACTAGGCACACTTTTGTTGACCGTTCCAATGAAGAAATGCTTTTTAAATTTCGCCATTTTGGCTCTGCTGAAGAGTCACCGGCTGGTACTAGGACCTGCTGACGTCAGGAAAAGGGGAGGCAGGTGGTGAATGTATCTCAAACCTTTAAGGTTTGAGATGAGACTTTCTCCATATACTTTATTTTTTTAACATCTACAATATTGAATCAAGTTAAATATGGGCATTACTAACCCTTTAAATAAACCAAGTGGAAGTTGATCCCAGATGCAGGAGTAGCGGAGCAGAATTTGCTGCTTCCACAATAAAGCCCAGTGTGTGTGTCCAGCAAATTTCAGAATCTGGCACTCTCGACAACACAGCTGCCAATGTTGCCTACTCAGAAGACATGTCCTAGACCCCAGTATCCTGTGTGTGTGCCATTGAGGCCTACGACTGAAGTGGATCTCTGTGTAACAAAAATTCACACTTATTAAAATTGGTCTTTTAATCCATTGGATTCTAAAGAGGTCCCCAAATCATTCCAAAAAATTTGTTGAAGACCTCTTTAGCTCTCAAGAGATTCATTTTATAAACAGTTTTACGCCAGATCTGCTCCACCTTTGTTGATATACCTTTGCTATATTGTATAAATAAAATGCAACTGTCCTTTTGACAGAATGCCTCCACCTTTCTTTTGAACATACGGCTATAAGTCAATGTCCCACCTTTCAAACAAATCATATCTAATGCATATAGGACTTCAGCTCATCTCTTTCGCTGTGGCTCTGTGGTACAATCAGTCAGTTTTCCCTCTATAATGAGCAACCAAGCACTGAGACAGATAAAGGGCAATTATCATGTTTACCAAGTCTACTCTTTTGGAAGAATGCTTTGTAAAAAGCCTAGGGCTGCACTGGCGTAAGAGTGTATGTGTATACCATAGTTCACTTATTAGACCTTATTCACCTGCCCCCAATGATCCTCTGGGGCTCAACATACTGGAGCAGATTTGCCGAGACAGCATTATGCTAATGAGAGTTTTTAAAGAAGACTGCTTTAGCATTGTTGCATTGGTATAAAATATTCACCTTACAAACCTACCATATTTTAATTACTCTTAACTCTTTCAGTGCTGGGTTGAACACCTTTGTTCACCTTACATGCAACACTCGTTACAACTCTTCATTCATTGGGAAGTGCTATAATACACACCTCTTCTCTTATTCCCTCTGGATCTTCCACAAACACCAGGACCTCCCCTTGTCCCGCACTGATGGTCTCCACTGTGAAAGGTGCCGGCCTTTTTACCATATTGCCAGTTGGTTCAACACCTGAGAAAATGTTTACAATGCAAATATGAAAGGGTTAAAATATTGAAATGTAGCCAAATATCTGCCAGTTACTACAATGTCAGGAAGGCAACATAAAGGTGAAAGAACATGAAACAAAAATGTAGCAATTCATTACAGAAGTCCACTGGTGCGGCCTCACTAAGGCCTCTAACACAAGTGACATCAGTTTAATCGGTGCTGTGCTTCGTGATAAGATAGCATTTTAGTGAACTAACCATTAAATCCTTTACTCTTTAGTCCATATTGAACACAGGGACCATGTGGTTGAGAGCCTTCCTCCAGGTGGGCAGGGTACTTCAAAAAGACAGGGTCTTTGGGGGCAGAGACTTCCTCCTCTTCCTCCTGCTCAACTTCCCACCCACCAGATTCATGTGTGATACATACCACAGAAGAAAGAACCTAAGCAGGCAAAAAGAAAAAGAAGCTCTATAGACTAAGACCTTTAGAAGACTCCTCTGCCTGGGGAAAGAAGCACAGGCAATTTTTTCTCCAAGTGGGAGTCATGTGTTTCATATGGACTAAAAAGAAAAGGATTTAAAAGTAAATTTACTAAAATCCTATTTTCTCTTACATCCAATATGGAACACCAGAAACATGGGTATATACAAAAATATCCCAAGAATTCCAGGAAGGGAAAGGAGAAAAACTCACTCTTCCCCTAGGATACCAGTATTTCACAGGAGCAAACCGGATCTATGTAGCCTCAGTGTAAATGGACACCAAACTAGCACAAGAGCTAGGCAGAGACGCTCAACTAGGAACGAGCCTGCCCTCAAAGGGATGAGGCTCTATAGGATAAGTATCCTACCCAGGGTGCATTCTCTTTTAGCTAACTAGTGCCTTTCACAGAGAGGAAATATCCTAAAGCACATCATACTGATCCTACCAAAAGGTAGTCCAGCCACGAAGTAACAGGCAATTCCTCTCTGAACAAGAGAAACAGCCAACCCCAGACGTACGTTTCGGCCTTGTTCGGCCTCGTCAGTGAGGTGCAGCTGATCTCTCTAGGCACTGTGAGCAAGGGGTCCATGTCTGGATTACCCTGTTACCCTTAGGGTGACTAGTCCCAAGGGCAATTTGCATATGCAAAAGAGCTAATCAAAGTGATGAGGCTCTATAGGATAAGTATCCTACCCAGGGTGCAATCTCGTTCTTGTTCTAGAGATTTTAGAACAAGGCCAAAACGTCCGTCTGGGGTTGGCTGCTTCTCTTGTTCAGAGAGGAATTGCCTGGCACTTCGTGGATGGACTGCCTTTTGGTAGGATCAGTATGATGTGCTTCAGGATATTTCCTCTCTGTAAAAGACACTAGTGAGCAAAAAGAGATTGCACCCTGGGTAGGATACTTATCCTATAGAGCCTCATCATTTTGAGAGTAGGCTCGTACCTAGTTGAGCGTCTCTGACTAGCTCTTTTGCACCAAACTAGCACAGCAAACCAAACAAGAACCAATGGGCCCAAACTAATGAACAAAACATGGCAGTAGATGCAAGCAAAAAGGATGGTCCACAAGCAATGCTGCCTGAAGGACTTGTAGCCCAAACTGGCCTCAGCCGAGGCCAGAACATGGACACGTCAGTGTTTGGTAAACGTGTGTGCAAGGAGGACCACATAGCAGCCTTGCACAGCTGTTCAGGAGAGGCCTGATTTTGTAGGCCCAGGAGGCACCCACAGATATGGTGGAGTGTGCCATGATCTTGAAAGAAATGGGTGTCTTTCTGATCACAGATGCTTGAGGTATGGTAGCCTTAATTAAAGAGGCAAAGATGACTTTAGATGCAGCCTGACCTGCCTTAGGTCCTTCTGGGATGATAGAGGAATTCAGCCTTGCGAAAAGACCAAGTACGAATCACACAATATTTAAGGAAACGCACCACATCTAACAAATAGAGTTCTTTCTCCTGTTTAGATGTTGAGTCAGGACAAAAGGAAGGCAAAATGACCTCTTGATTGATCCGAGACAACCTTGGATAAGACCTCCTGGGAAGGTAAAAGAACCACCAGCTTCCAAGACCAAGCCTGCAACTCGCAAACCCTCTGAAAAGAATGTCCAAAAGCAAAAACAGTGGCCAGAGGCTCAAAGGGAGGCCTCTGAGAGGAGCCTTAAAACCAAGTTGAGGTCCCACTGCAGTGTAGGATCCCAAAATGAAGGGGAGGCATGAGCCACCACTTGAACAATGTTTTGATGTCCAGGAGAATGGTGATACATCGCTGAAAGATAACAGGGAGGCCTGAGGTCTGTACTTTAAAGCGGAACTACCACCTCTTAAACACTAAGTTCAATAACTTCCCATCTGGTGACTAGCAGCTTAGTAGCGCTAGTCGCCAGAATTATTACCTTATTCAGAAGAAATATGCATTCTTACCGGGCTGACAGCAGCACGGAGCGCAGACATCTTTCCATAATACCATCTGCGCGTCTGTGCTGTCAGTCCCTTTTGGAGCCAGACGGCTCCTAGCAACGCCTACTAGACCCGGCTGGGACTGACATCGCAGGTGCACAGATGTCAGTATGGCAAGATGTCTGCTCTCCGTGCTGCTGTCAGTCAAAAAAGAATGCATATTTCTTTTGAATAAGGTAATAATTCTGGCGACTAGCACTACTAAGCTGCTAGTTGCCAGATGGGGAGTTAAGAGGTGGTAGTTCCGCTTTAATAGAGCTCCGACTAAGACATTTGTTAAAACAATCGCGAAGAAAGGCCAAAACTGTGGGAAGATGGAAAGTCTAGGCAGATGCATTCTTGTTGGCACACCACTGGTGGAAGATGGACCAAATTCTATGGTGTGCCTTTGAGAAGACAGGTTTTTCGGGTTCATCCCTGACGGTTCATGTAGGCCACTGGTATTGAGTTGTCAGACTGTACCCTTACTGGGGTCCCCTTTAGAACTTAAGACCAGTGCAGGAGTGCCAGACAGATGGCACAGATTACCAGAATGTTGGTGGGCCACCTATCCGCCTCCATGAGCTACCAAAGTGGCCCAGGGTTGTGCCCCAGGGCCTCAGTCTAGCATCTGTTTTGACTGGGTTCCACTCTGGCATCAAAAAAGGGACATCCCTGAGTAAGACAGGGATGAAGAAGCCAGCAAAATAAGTCCTCCCTCACTTGAGGAGAGAGTCACTCTATGAGCAATGGGCCTGCTGTCGAGACCATGTCCTGAGAAAGTCCAGTTGAAGTTCCCTCGTGTGAAAAGGAGGAACTGCTTCCAGGGCAGACAACAGGTGACCCAAAACTTGATTGTAATCCTGTATTGTTGCAGAGGGCACTTCAACCCATCCTGAAAAGGGTTTAATCTAGTCCTCCATCAGGAACACCCACCATTGCAGGGTGTCAAACGTACATCAGACATCATAAAGTCAATCTCCATAGGAAAAAAGGTACATAATCCTCATGTGAATTGGTCAATCAAACTCCAAGTAAGCCATTCATGGGAGCCCATCTAATGGAGTATTATCCAGTCCCATATCTATGGTAAAAAACTAAAAAGTTCCATTGCAACTATCATGGATGCAGAGCACATGAATCTGGTGGGAATGGGTTGAGCTGGAGAAAGGGGAGGCAGTCTCCACCCCAAAGACCCTGTCTTTTTAAAGTGGCCTGCCCCTTCTAGAGGAGGGAGATCAACCCCATGGGACCTGTGTTCCATATTGGACGTAAGAGAAAATGCATTATTCTTCCTTTGCAGTAAGCCAGAAGTTGCCTCTGTAAAAGTACATTATGTGCTATGTGCTATTTATCCACATCCACAGGAAAAACCTCATACTTCATGGAAGTAACTTTCATAAAACATACCATAAACTACAGAAATAAATTCAAACATTAAAAACATTAGAATGTGTGCAGAAACATACAACCACTCAAACTGGACCTCTTAATACAATTTTAACCATTAGGATCATTATATTATGATTATGGTTATCCATTACTTTTTGGATTAATGTTAATTTACTGAAAATATACAGACCGTCTACTAATTCCATTAACAGGGTCACCCAGAAGCTACTGTCTGGATTGCACTAATGTTGTCATATCTCATGTTACTGCCTGCAGGGCTGAGATATGAATACAGAAATATATACAGTTCACATCTCTGCTAATCCTGCTAGGTTATGAAAGGTCATTGTGATTTCATCTTCTAGGTATATAATCAGAAAGAACCCGCCCAACATAAACTTCATCAGTGCACGATTTTATTGTAACAATGGGCCATGTTAATAAGTCGAAGTAGTACAATTCTACAGCAAGTCAACTGCACCACAGAAATGAAAATTCAGGTATTTATGTGATATCCCTCGTTTCGTGCAGGCATATACTTTTGCCTGCAATGGTAGCAAAATCAGCACCATCATAGGAAAACGCATTGTCTCAGCTAATTATGAATGCAGTTTGACATTCCTGTTTTAACTCTTTGAGTGCCAGAGGGGTACGCAAAGCATTGCAGAGCAACGTGTTGCGTACCCCTCTGACAATCAAAGGGTTAAAAGCTAGCAATGCACTAAACTCCGACAGAATGAAAGCGTTAAAAAGCCCAATTTAAATCAAGATTTTGTCTCTGAAAGTGCAGTTGGTCTGTCCCAGAATCCTCCAGTTCTTAACCCTTGGAGTGCCAGGGGGGATACAACACATAGCAACTCAATACTTTGGATACCAGTCCCAGCTATTAAATGGTTAAGAAATCAGACTCTAAACCAATGTATACTCAGGGCTGTTGCATTAACACACTGGTGTCCGCTACTATGTGATTTGTTGGGTACACAAAACCTTCCTGCAAACACATCATCTGTTTGCAGCAAGTCGTGCAAGGAAGAAAATATTCCTAATAAAAACAATCACTTGTTATTTTGCGTTGTGTCTGTTTCAAAGTGTTTTCAGAGACTGACAGCTGGGGATGGGTGCGACATTCATTTACAGTATATAAAACATCTTTTTAACTCATTGGATGCGAAAATTAGAGATATCATTAGCTATCAAAGGGTTAACCAATGCCTTTGGTACCGCTTCTGCACTCAAAACATTAAAGGGATAGTAATACTTCGTTTTATCTTTATTTTGTAGGCATTAAAAAAACATGAAGAACTATATATGTTTTATCTCTCAAACCTTTATGGTTTAAGAGATATTCACAAGCAAAGTATCCCCCCCCTCTGTTCAGCTAGATCAGAAGGGAGGTGCCCAGATAGACTGCAGAGAGGGACAATCTTCAATTAAGATAAGGGAAAAAGCTGAAAAGCTTGTCGGGGGGGGGGGGGAAGGGTTTTCATTGTTTTTATACAAAGAAGACTGTCCCCTGCTGTTATCTGTCTGGTCTTACAACCAGATTCACATCTGAGAAGAGATGGCTTACACTAGGTAAAAGGGGCGGGAGGGGGAAACTTTGCTTGTGAATATCTCTTAAACCATAAAGGTTTGAGAGATAAGACTTAAATCGTTCTTCATGTTTTTTTAATGCCTACAAAATAAAATAAGGATAAAACGAAGTATTACTATCCCTTTAAGCTTGGAGTGCAAGGAACAGCGAGGGAGAAACAGCGAGTGGGAGAAACAGCGAGGGAGAAACAGCGAGGGAGAAACAGCGAGGGAGAAACAGCGAGGGTGATGGAGTGAGGAAAAAAAAACATTTCATGGTTCCATCTTGTGGCACAAACATATTTAAAACTACTTATACCAACTTTATAATTGCCCTTTAATAAAGAACATGGCTGATCAGAGGCCTTACCTTTGCCATAGGCTCTTGCTTTCTTGGGATTCAATTTCGGCTTCAGCGGAGCACCCGGCTTCAGCTTTGCTTTGGGGAATTGTGACAAGTATGTCATTACAGAGTGTTCATCTACCCCCGGATGAATGATTTCTTCTGGAGCAATCACCTTTGGAAATCAAAGATTTATCAGTAAAAGCACTAGAGAGGTATCAAAGGGATTGTGAAAGATTGTGTTGGAGAGCTTTCTGGCATTGCAGGTGTTAAAGGTCTCATTCATCTAGGGAAATTTGCTGAATTTTCATTTCAACTCTATGGTGATGAAGTTGATTTGCACTTCTTTAATATGATAAGAAGACCCATATATTTTAACATTCGTTTAGTAGCATGTGTTATATTACCTGATAGCTATAGAATATGGACCTAAGCGCAACGTAACAAGTTCTTATTTTAAATCCCCCCTCCCAAAAAAAAAAATTATTGGCCAGCTGAGGATGATGGGAGTTTTAGTCGAACAAAAGCTGGAAGGTAAAAGGCTGTCCACCAGTCCAATGAACGTGTTTTGTTACCTGTGGGACGCCCAGCCAGTCATCTGCTTGCTGCATGGCTTCCCGAGCGTTATCCACTGGCTTCTTTGGATCCCAAGTCTCCCAGTCCGGACACAACCCTGCAAAGAATTAGAGCACATCTATTTCTATTAAGCACTAGGGAACTGGGGAGGGGCTGTGTTCAGGAAGATAAACAGGGGCAAAACAACTATGCGAGAGGGCAATCTAAAATTCCCCAAACTCTCATTGATTTAAGTGGATATTTAATCCCTTGAGAGGTCTTCAGCAAACTGCTTTGCAATTCATAGGAGTCCACTCTAGCAGTCTAGGTAAATAGTGGTAACATGTTAGCTGTAGAAAGAACAGGAGACTGCTAGAGTATAATTGATACCTTTATTGCTTAAGTGGCTTTAGGTTGCAAGCTTTCAAGACAACGTAGGTCTCATCAGGCATATCTAGAAGCCTTCATACTAAATATGCCGAAGAAGAGACCTACATTGTCTTGAAAGCTTGCATCCTAGAGCCACTTAGTCAGCCAATAAATGTATCACTTTTACTCTACCAGTCTCCCACTCTAGGACTCAGTTTAAAATTCCCATTTAAATCAACAGAAATGTATACTGAATAAGACACTATTATTTTCATATAAAGTGCATATTGGGGAGGGACATTAACATAAAAATGTAGGAATAAAGTGGGTAGTGCAATAATGGGTAGGCGCATTTAATGTGCAGAGTCGTGGTAGGGCTATGAGTAGGCTCATGTGAGTTACTGTGTAACAATGAGTAGATACAAGGGTGGGTCTAGGTATTTTGGAGCCCTAAGTAACCAATTCACATGGGACCTCCCTTTACTCTCGCACTGGTGTTTCTAAAAGAAGAATGGTATCTGATTTTGTTTACCTGCAGCGGTGCTACTGTAGAAGCACTGTGGGTGCCCTAAGCAGCCACTTATTCGGCTTATATTATAGTGGGCAAGGTCATGTAATGAGTGGGGGGGGTGACAATTCATAAGGGTATGGGTGAGTCCATGTAAACAGTGACTGTGTAAAAACAGGTAGGGCTATTGCTGGGCAATGTAAAGAGTGAGACTGATAATAGGTAGATCTGCGGGTGGTGTCATGTAATGGGTGTGCTAATGGGGAATGCTACGGAAGGGGCACGTAATGATTAGGTGTGACAATGGAAGCATGATGTAATAAGTGGGGTATAATATTGGTTGAGCAATGGGTGCTGTAATGTAATGAGGAGAAGTGTGAAAATGGGTCAAGCTACTGATGGTGCAACAGAATACGTTAGGCAGTGACAATGGGAAGAGCTATGGACAGGGTCATGTAATGAGCCAACGTGTGAAAATAGGTAAGTATATGGGTGGGGTCATGTAAAAAGTGGGGGTATAACTCCATACCTCTTTACGTAACCCTGCCATTAGAACAATTTGTCAATTTCCTGTTCATCACATGACCCCACACGTTGTACACCCCACTTATTTTTTTTACCCTGCCCAAGCCGTAACCATTATACACCTCTGCTCACTACGTGATCCTGCCCACAGACACATTCTCGCTCACTGCATAGTCTAGCTATAGCTCTAACCATCGTCACAGTCCCGCTCATTACCCAATCCATTGGAGATGCAGTCTCCAAAAGCTGGTGAGATAAAGGTCACCAAACTGAACAGATTTTACCTGGTGCACAGCTATCAACCAGCGCCCCCAAGGCTTTGCCATCCTGCCAGTTTTGGCTGAAGTTGGTAATGGGCAGGTACGGAATTTTGTTCTGGATCCAGCCAAGAAGTCTCTGTTTTGGGGTCTGGTTCTTGGTTTCCTCGTCTCCTTCGTCTTCCCAGACAGGCATAGAGATGGAGTAATGAAGGATAAGGGTCCATATTAAGCCCAAGATGAGCTTCAAGTTACCGTCCACAATAGCTTTACTGTCTGGAAATTAAAAAAAAAAAAAAAGTACACATAATTAATATAGGAACAATAATGTACAGTATCACCAGAAGTGCCACCTTAGTTTATAGAGAAAGTCTTCCATATATACTGATCAATCAGGGAGATCAATAAATAAGCACTTTAAAAGGTTTTGGTATCCCTTGATTATAAAACCATGAACCATAACCTGTGCAGTACTACCTAGTGGCCATAATGAATCAATTATGTACGGACTGGTTCCACCCAAATTCATCTCAAATTATGAAGGGATATATCGATGTAGGGATACAATTCCTAGTTATCCCAAACTCCTGAACATGTCTTCTGTGCACTGAAAACCACTCCAGTATTCAATGTGTTAAACCTTTCAGGGTCAGACGGATTAAGAAACAAATATTGTGACAAGCACCCATCGAGAACAAACAAGATAAAGTGTCTTATCCTTACACATAGTGGCCCCTCAATGGCACTACAAGTCACGTTTTTCACTCCCATGTGTCATTGCAGAGAGGAAATCTCCATATTCACATCAGACTGGTCCCGCCCTCAGAGAGTCCAGCTCTGAAATGTCAGGCAAATCCTCTCTACACGAGAGAATCAGCAAAACCACAGATGTATGTTTCGGCCTATGTGGGCCTCATTGGTGTGGTGCTGCAGATTCCCTCTAGGCACACGGAGAGCAAGGGCCCATGCCTTGGATCCCCTTCCACTTAGGGAGACTAAGAAACAAATATTGTGACGACCACCCATTGAGAACAAACAAGATAAAGTATCTTGTCCTTAAGTATAGTGGCTCCCCAATGGTGCTACAAGTCACGTTTTTCACTCCCATATGCCACTGCAGAGAGGAAATCTCCATATTCACATTAGACTGGTCCCACCCTCAGAGTGTCCAGCTCCGAAATGTCAGGCAAACGCTCTCTACACAAGAGAATCAGCAAAACCACAGATGTATGTTTCGGCCTATGTGGGCCTCGTTGGTATGGTGCTGCTGATTCCCTCTAGGCACATGGAGAGCAAGGGCCCATGCCTGGGATCCCCTTCCACTTAGGGAGACTAGAAATAAATATTGTAGCACCACTGAGGGGCCACTATGCCTAAGGACAAGACACTTTAGCTTGTTCGTCTCGATAGGTGCTCGTCACAAGATTGGTTTCTCAGTGCCAGAAGGATGTCCAATGCATTTCAATTCCCTGGACACCCCTCTAGCACTCAAAGTGTTAAATTCCCATTTAAATCACTGTTATTATAACCACCTCCCACTATAGGAAAGTCCTGTCAAACAATTCTAATTCCACAGTATATTACAAAGCACATATTTTAAACTTCTTTATAAATAAAACAGCATTTTACATTCATAATATCGTTTACATTACATCATTATCACACATACAAAATATAAGTTACTCCGATTTCAAACTATGAATAAGGGAATTGTATCCCTGCTATAAATTATTTACTCATGGGGAAAAAAATATCATTCATCTCCAGCTGCGTGCACAGAATTACCCAGAACAATTACTTAAGGCATGTCAGAAATTCTCAGACGGCTGATTAGCTTCTGTAATAAGACAACATGTAACTGTATAGTAAGCCTATAACCCGGTGTGGACAACCAGCAACTTCTCATCTGTTGGAATTAAATTCCCCTTTGGCTGGCAGAGAACTGCATGAAGTTGCAACAGCTGAGACAGCTACTAGCAGCTCACCCCAGAAGAGTACGCGATGCACTGCAAACCCCTCTGGCATTCAAAGGGTTAACACTTCTAGTATAAAAGTCTCAAACTGCTGAAATAATAATAATTAGCCTGGTCTAGCAAGGATAATAGCCTGGCGCACAAGAATGTTTTGCTGAGAGCCGACTGGACTCATAGCAGGTTAATCTGTGCTGTGTGTCAAGCAAAACCATTCCCAGCCATGAAATTGATTTAACACGGAAGTGAAAATAAGATTACAGTTAATCCATACTGAAAGCTTGTGCTAAAGATTAAAAAAAAGACTGTAAATTATTACCAGTTAAGAGTCTGCAAAAATGATTTCCACTACACAGTATAATGAAAGCCAGGGAGGCTGATACACCAAGAGGAACAGGAGCAAGCCAGCTGCATCATAGGGGACTAATAAAAATCCCCTCTTCAAATGATAGACATCTCCATCACATTGCATCCAATTTATATAAAAAAAAAAAATGTCCATCTGAGATGATACCCTTTAATGCCAGAAAGGTATCCAAAGCATTTCAACACTAGTCAGTTGAGTATAATAGAACCTTTGTTAGTGGCACTAGTTGCTGTGCTGGGCCAATATTCCCACATACTGTCTATGAACAAATCTAGCTGAGCCCACACACTGGGGGCGGGGGTGTAATAACACAGTAAGGGATAGGTTTGGCCTCAAATGGAACTAATCTGCACCAAATTGTGCCACCAAAGCAAAAGGTTAAGGTCTCAAAAGCTATTTTACAGAAATGCCTAGAACAGACAGACAGATCCAGGATATAACTACAGGGGGGCATGGTAGGTGCAGTTGTGCCCAGTCCTGGCATCCAAGGGGGCACCCATCTGCTCCTGGGACCAGTAGGTTCTACTGCTTCCATCTCTGGGAGATTATGTTTGTATTAACCCATTCAATGGCAGTGGTGTATACAACACATTGCTTTGCAATGCCTTGTGTACCGCTCTGGCATTCAAAGCGTTAGAGGGACTAAAATTTTACACCAGGGCCCTCAAATGGCTAATTACACCACTGGTCAAGATCTACCCCACTTGAGAAACATTAGTGCAAAGTCTCCACGGAGTCACAAGGGAAATGGTCTGCTTTTTATCATACCTTAGTACAGGGCTGTCCAAGTTTAGTCCTCAAGGGCCACAAATAGGCCAGGATGTAAGAATTTGACTGATTAATAACAGGTGAGTTAATCAGTGGATCATTCATTGTGACTGACTCACCTGTGATTAATCAGGGAAATCCTCACATCCTGGCCTATTGGTGGCCCTTGAGGACTGAACTTGGAAAGCCCTACCTTAGTACATTCCCCCCTCCTCCCAGTGTATCCTATATAATAAAAGTCCAGATGTATGCGCAGTAGATACGGCTGATGCAGTCATGTGCAGTAGAGACTGCCTGAACGCACAGAATGCTGGCCCGTGTACACCGGCTTTTAAACTAGTAGTCAGATATTCTATTCCACACAGTAGCATTCTCCATACAACGTGATTCTATCTGCCTCATCAACTTTTATCAGTTGTAACATTTTAATAAACTAACTACCAGTGGAGTAAAACAAGGACACTTTCTTTGCTGGCAAAGTTTACTGCTCCTTTAAAAGGGAATCAAATTGTAGAATACATACATATAATTTGTTAGTTTGTTAATTATCTTAAAGGGATAGCAATAATTAATGATTTTTGATATCTGAATAATATAAAATGCTAGGCTGAGAAGCTCCCTGTGTGCGTAACAGCACATGCGCAGCAGAGACTGCCGGAACAATGCAGTCATGCGCAGCAGAGACTGCCGGAACAATGCAGTCATGCGCAGCAGAGACTGCCGGAACAATGCAGTCATGTGCAGCAGAGAACGCACTGATCCAGAGCGGGGAGCTCTGAACGACGCACTGCCTGTCTCTGCTCCTGGCTCCAGGGCAGCAGCTGAGACCACTGGGTGGCACTTTAGCCCATGTACACGGGCTTTCATACTAGTAAATTTTATATTATATATATATACACACACACACACACACACACACATATATACATACACACACACACTCATAAGATCTATATATCAATATCTATATCTATACTAGTATCAAAGCCTGTATACACAGGCTAAAGTGCACCTGGCTGCTGCCCTGGAACAGAGACAGGCTGTGAGCCGTCCGGAGCTCCCTGCTCCAGATCAGCGCGTTCTGCGAGTCTCTCACCGAACGTGCTGATCCTCAACGGGGAGCTCCAGAGGGCTCACAGAGAAGCTCCCTGTGT
Source organism: Rhinophrynus dorsalis (assembly GCA_037306005.1). Classification (NCBI taxonomy): domain Eukaryota; kingdom Metazoa; phylum Chordata; class Amphibia; order Anura; family Rhinophrynidae; genus Rhinophrynus; species Rhinophrynus dorsalis. The sequence continues at coordinate 74,508,119 of CM074722.1, forward strand.
GCAAAACCACACATGCACAGTCTCTACTGCGCCTGTGCGGTTACGCTCACAGGGAGCAACGCAATCACTTTATGTTATAGGATATTATATATACACACATACATATACTATAGAGTATCCTGCATTTTTGAGTGCTGTACCTTCATGGCCTGAACTGATAAAATGTGCTAGTGCTACAGGACCATATGGAAGCTTATGATCAACTGACCAGGGCCATCCATAGACTGATGCAACAGCACCACCATAACATTTCAGGCCATGGAAGTACTGCACCCAAAAATGCAACTTTGAGCTGCAATAACTGTTGTATAAATTATCTCTCCGCACTGCAGGCATTTCTGTTTTACTCAGCAGGACAAACCTTGCAAAATATTTATTTCCCTATTAACCCTTTGACTGCCAGAGGGGTATCCAACACATTGCAAAGCAATGCACTGGATACCCCTTTGGCAATCAAAGGGTTAAGTAATACTATTCCTTTCTTCTTCATGACTTTTCTGTAAAGAGAAGAGAGCCTCAACTTGCAGGGACTACAGAAACAAAGGGGTATTTTAATAGCGTTACTTACAGAATAGTTCAGTAATGTGTTCTTGGAAATAAAACTTAGTTGATTATTATTCAGTAATGAATGTAGTCAACTGCACTGAAATAAATCCAAGGTTCTTCTAATCAGTGGCCGCCAAGTCATGGCTGGATATTGGTGCCAAGCCTCAAATGCGGCTTATTTTAGGAAAGAAAAAAAAATAACAGTGGCATTAACAGATGGCAACAGCAATCAGTCAGGATGATGAAAACATACAAAACAAGGCCAAATCCAAGTAAAAAGAAATGGCTCACGTTCAGACAAGAGATACTCCCTTATGGAATTTAAATATTCCCCTGTAAGTACCAGAAGAGTGTGTGGGGCACACCCCTTCTGTTCCTTAACCCTTTGAGTGCCAGAGGGGGGTACGGAATGTTCCGTAACCCTCTGGCACTCAAAGGGTTAACACTTTGACTTCCAGAGGAGTATCCAATGCATTGGACACTCCTCTGACACTGCGAGTTAATTATCTATTAACCCTTTGAACACCAGGAGGTCCCATTGTTGTGAAATGCAGCATTCAATAATTACAGCTCAAGCGCCATTGACTGATGTTACAGCAACCCATAGAAGGATATGGTCACTGATGATAGCACCCCAAATGCCACCACTGTAAGTTTGCAGGCCATCACTGAAAAACCTGCACAGTTTAACCCTTTGAGTGCCACAGAGGTATCCAACGCATTGCAATGCACTGGACACCTCTCTGGCACTCACTCCATTCACTGCTGTGAGGCTTTTCTATACACACAAGTAAAAGTATTAAATATACATTTTTCACTTCCACAGACTGATACCCTCTGGCCCTCCAAAAGTTTCAATTGCTACTGTGAATAGATTCGGCAATGACTGGTTCTCCAAAATCTTTTACTGGGTGTAATTTCCAAAGCAGCAGACATGATCTTTTCTGCAGGACTCCGGGACCACAAACTGAACCCAATGAGGTCTTCAGTGAGGAGAGTTTGTAGTTGTAGAGTCATAGATAATGAATCTTGTCCACCTTTACCTAAATTATATCCAGTGCTAATTAATTATTAATTTTGGAGAATACAGCCAATCAGAACTGATTCTTAGTGGCCATGCAAATTTTCTACCCTGATTAAGATATGTGGGGTCTGTTATGAATGTTCCTATACCGAAAATTGTTACAGAATTAGAAGGACATAAAATACCTATTTAACCCTTAGAGTAGCAGGAGGTATCAAACACATTGCAACACTATGCAATTCATACCTCCTTTGACCTCAAAGGGTTAAAGCGGACCTGTCACTTTGAATTCAAGTTCACACACTAGAAAGTTTAATTTAGAACTGCCTGCATTTTTAAACACAGTATTTTCTATGGTGTCTTAAACTTGCCAAATTGCTTCCCATGGCTGCAGCTCGGGCAGCTCACTTAGAAAATGTGTCCAGGCATCCAGCAGCCCAAACACAGCTTGCTGAAAGGTTCCTGCACTCAACACGTAAAATTCTCCTAAACTATTCATATGCTGGTCTTTTGGCTAAAAGGACACACAGGCAGTTTTGAATGAAGTTTCCAAATATACAAACTTGATTTAGGTTGCCACAAAAAAAAAAAAAATATATTAATTCTACAGATGTACTATTTTTTTTTTGTTCTGTTTTTTTTAAGGCGGCCTGAGTGAAGAGTCAGACATATTTCCAGCCAGGGCTCACAGTACCCCAAGCACCCACACTCTATGGTTCTGATCTTATTCCCGGACACAGTTTGTGGAGAACAGACGTAATTTTGGCCGCATATACTTTTCCTAATCCATCCAGAACCGCTGCAGTTTTGACATGAACCACACCCCTCACGCTTTAGGCTATATAATGGGCGCCCAAAGTGCGGCACGTGGGCCAAATCTGGCCTGCCTGTACCCAGGGTATGGACACCAGAGGTTTTTTTTTGTTGTTTTTTTTTGTTTGTTTTTTATCCTAATTAACTAGCAAACATGAACTAGCAGCCCAGTAAGACCACATCCCTGCCTGCCATTAGTTTATAGTTCAAGAATAGATGTATGTATGTAAATATCAGTATTGCCACTGACTTGATCAATAAATAAACAAATCCATATATATTTTTTAATATCTGACCAACTATAATTTACCATTGTTATTAATAAAAAAACAAACAAAAAAACAAACCATGTGGCCTTAACACCTATGGCTTTCTGATCACGTGGCCATATGTGGCTATATGTGCAAAATCAATATTGGAGCAATTTGCAGCAAAACTACTTCTTAATATGGGACACACAAGAAGTACCATCATCTCTATTCATTTAAATAGATTTTAACCACTTAAATGCTAGAGACCGCTCTCCAATTCACTACAGGAAGCAGGGACAATATCACCACTGTGGATAAAGCCTGCCTTGAAAAGATTTTTAAATAGATACCCATAATCCCCTGCACTTACCATGACCTGAAGGAACAACACACACAGATTTTGTTACCTTATGGCTGGTTTTATGAGAATTACAATAATTCCTTAGCAAACCAAATGGCGGAAAAAATCCCCAAACCACCACCAACTGAAATAAGGCTTTGAACCCCTTGAAGGTGAGTGAGGTCTCCAACAGATTGCAAAGTAAAGCGTTGCAAAACTCTCTACCATTCAAGGAGTAAATAAAACCATTTAAAATAAACATAATTTTCTTCATTTACCTCCAGTGGTACAGATGATTAGCCCCTAACTCTTCATATAAACTCAGCCTCTTAATGTGCAGTACTTAAATTGAAAAGTGCACCACACCAATATGTATATTCAAGATGCAAGTCCATTTGCAGTTTAAAAACATCAATATTTATTGAACATTTAAATATTAAGCACACAGACTATACCTTTTAGTTCATCCAGCTTGTATGAGAAGGTATTGTGGGCACCTCTCTCTGCAGAGATCTCTTTAAATTTTGATCAACATGTTTCGCGTACAAACACGCTTACTCATGACCTACTCAAACTAACAGTGCAAAAGCAAATACATTTGAATCTAGATGTCCAGTCACAGTCAAATGTCTCAGACATAAATCATCAACCTAATTGTGAACTAATTCCCAAAAGTCTAAAGGAAAGGGAATTCAGCGTAAATGGATAGATGTTGCACAATCTTTTAAACCTGGTGTCACACAGGTTACGTATCCTATGAAAAGTTACATCAACTGTGCATCTAAGGGAATTGTATACCTCATCATCTGCCGTAATTGCAAAATACAATATATTGGTAAGACCATGCGATGTTTAAGGCCAAGAATTAATGAACATCTAAGTGATGTACGAACAGGTGATATGAGGTCTGTCATTGCAGGGCATTTTACAACAAACAGCTGCAATTTTGTAGTCCAAGGTATAGAACGAGTCTCTTTGGGGGTCAGGGGAGGTAACTTGGATACTAAGTTAATACGTTTTTTTCAATATTCACTTTAAGAACTCGTCAACAAATTGGTCTAAACAGGCGTTATGATGTCACCTGCTTTGTATGACACTTTCCTATAGAGAGAATTAGGAGTTCCCTGAAACGTGTGCATGACTTTGAAATCTTCAAGAATTGTATATATTTCTAAAAAAATAGCACTAATGAGTCTGAACTTCTCTCTACTGGACAGTGTATAATTTTTCAACTGTATTGCAAATCATGGAACGTGTGTTCATATATTTTTTAGTGGATGTACTTGTGTTTTGGGGACACTAAATTTCTTTAAGCAATCGGATGATATAGTAAAGAGTGAGTATGGGTTGACTCACCTGTGTGTATGTGAATATGGGAAAGCACGTATATACACGTGAGTTAACCATACAGAGAGCATATGGACATGCTTAATTATTAATAATAGAGTAAAGCAGTCATTATTTTAAGGACTATTTCAATTGATTTATATCTGTTTTGCATGACAAATCACATTTGCTTTATTGGGATAAGAGGGGTTCATGTTATAAATTTCATCATGGTATAGTTGAAATGATCAGGGTTTTTATAGAATCTGATCTCTCTCCTCAATATGAAGCAACGCGTTAATTGTAGGTCACCTATAACCGTGTACATCGTATGGCATTCTGTTACTGAAACACGAGAAGATGCGTGGGATCATTCATCATGTATATTGTTTTAGATATAATAAATTACCTTTATACATATATATTTATAGATGTTCTGTCTTAAGAGTCCGCTATTTTGTTCTGTATATTTTCTGTTTTTAAATTCACTATGTATGTTAAATGTTTTGATAAGAAACCAGTAAACAGAGAGAATCAGCATCCAAGAAACAGTCAGCTGATAAAAACAGTTTAGAGAAATAGGACACTGAATTCCCTTTCCTTTAGAATCTTGGGAATTAGTTCACAATTAGATTGATTATCTATGTCTGAGACATTTGACTGTGATTGGACACAGCTAGATTCAAATGAATTGGCTTTTGTACTGTTAGTTTGAGTAGGTCACGAGTAAGCGTGTTTGTACGCGAAACATGTTGATTGAAGTTTTAAAAGATGTCTGCAGAGAGGTGCCCACAATACCTTCTCATACAAGTCAGATGAACTAAAAGGTATCGTCTGTGTGCTTAATGTTTAAATGTTCAATAAATATTGATGTTTTTAAACTGCAAATGGAGTTGCATCTTGAATATACATATTAGCGTGGTGCACTTTTCAATTTAAGTGTCGATTATACAAAGAGTTTAAGAGGAGTCTTAAAAGTTGCACACACTTAAGAAGAATTAGCAATACCATTGCATTTAAGAAGATCTCAGGGTTCTACTGATGTCCATGAATTATAATTGGTCTATGCCGATTGTTCATCTTGAAGGCAGGTTGTAGCGGCAGTGTGTTTTGTGTATTCTTAACATGCGGTACCAGTCAAATCAAAAATCAATACAGTATAACAGAGAATGGCTAGCACTCCTGGATAATATTTGGGAGTTTTTACACAATTCAGAACATTTCTTCAATGTTTTTTGATCCCTTTGTTTTCAAGTCAATAATCTTAAAGCCATTTTGAAAATAAAATACTCTTATTATTATGTACATATTACACAGATGTTGGCATGGTGATCTCAGTCACACATTTATATTTAGCTGGCTAGAGGGTGGAATAAATCACACAATTGATTCTGATGTATGGCAGGTCAGGTGTTCAAATATGGAAATAGAACGCCCCAAAATATAAAGACCTGCCATGTTAAAAGAGCCAAAAACACAGAAGAGATTTTTTCTCCAAGCACAGTTATTAGCTTAACCAATTGCATTTCTGCATGCATGCAGTTCTGAACACGTCTATACACATGCACATATCTACACCTGCCTGTGCATTTATATGCGCGTATTTGTATCAATGCCAGTGCATTTATGTGCAGAGATTTCCATGCATACCAGTGCATTTAAGCACACACATTTGTAAACGTGCTTGTGCATTTATGTTGGCTGTATAATTAAGCACATACATCAGAATGTTGATGTCACCATCATATATTTAATTCAATGTAATTCCGTTCTTAATCACAATTTAGCAAAAGCATTCCCATGCAATGCAAAGACTTTTTATGTTATAACCCTATAAACCAGAGATGGGTAAACTGAATTTCTCCTGCTGATATAGGACTGCAACTCCCTTTCCACACTGGCCAGCTAAGGATGATGGGAGTTTTACTCCAGAAATAGCTGAAAATCCACAATTACCCTCAAATTAGATCTCCTCTGTTGACCGATCAAGTAATTCAAACAATAGTTTGGCCATCTTTACCTTGTGACACATGTATATAGCAAGCTAAATTGAAAACAGGAAAAACAAAGCTTTTTAGCTGGTATTTAACACGCCTTGAAATAAGCTGTAACAAAACAACCAAGATGTGAATAAGAAAATCATTACCAGTGGGGACAATACATAAGAGAAACCACTTTTTACAGAAACTACCCACTCATGCCAGGGCTGGATTAAAATTATTTCCAATACACTATAATAAGAATTAATCAGAGATTCAATGGGTGTGGGATGAGCAAAACAGTCCCCAAATCCCCTAGTTGTATCTTTAAAGGGGCCGTTCACTTATTTGCAAATCCATTGATTTTTGTATTTACCAAGGCCAGCAAATGAAAGGAGTTGTAAAACTTTATTATGGAAATAAACACAAATCACAGGCACACACATCACAGTGGTACATCAAGGCTCATGTACTAAGTAAAACTAAACCAACTGTACAACATCTTTATTGCCCTCTCCAGCATTCAAGGTGTTAAAAGCCGCATTTAAGTCAATGGAAAATTGGGGAATTTTGTACTCGGCCCTTATCTTCTCTTCATTGGTTTGCGCCAGTCCTTTAAAAGAGAATTAACTGCCAAGGGTGTCTGTAGAAATTTTTCCGGTGTGGGGGGAGCAAAGCCATAATATGACCCCCCAGGCCAGCCCATCCAGCCCCTTTATTTATATTCAGGGGGTAGGTAATTGTAGAGGGGGAGCACGTTCCCCCCTTGCCCCCCCTCCGGACACCCATGTAACCTCCTAATAATACTACCCCCCCAACTTACATAAATATGGTTGTAAATGCCTAAAGGACCCTATGAAATTTGCCCTTTGTTCAAAAGAAAGCATTTTCAAATCAGTCCTGATGGAGGCGGACATAACAGTTGCTGGCATTTTTTTTTCTCTCCAAACGGAATCAGGAAAAGTACTTAACCCTTTAAGGACCAGAGAAGTGTGCAACATATTGCTTTGCAATGTGTTGCACACCTCTCTAGTTCTTAACCCTTTGAGTGCCAGAGGGATACGCAACACGTTGCTTTGCAACGCATTGCGTACCCCTCTGGCACTCAGGGGGTTAGAAGTTTAAGAGTACCATGTACAGTGAGTGGGCTGTGTGTGTCCTGAGTCCTCCTCCATAGACATGACATGAACCAAGGCACAATTAATAATAATAATATCGAAGTATTTTACCAGGAAAGATACATTGAGATTGTCTCTTGTTTTCAAGTATGTCCTGAGGGTATAGATATTATTACCCAATCTAATGGTACTCATTTTATCTACCTCGGAAGGATGAATGGCTGAGTCGGCCCTGCTGGGACTAGAACCTGTGACCTTGCGGTTTGGACAGATTCTACAGCTGGTGCCTTAACAAAATGAACCATCTCACCAGCTTGACAGGAATCATAAATTTTAGGCCATAATTATTATTAGTTGTCCATTTCAGCCCTACTGAATAAAACTTTGGTAAATTTCACTGATAAATCACATAATAGATCCCAACCCCCCCCCCCCACAAAAAAAAAAAAAAAAAAAAAGTACTGACTCATTTACCGTTTCTCCTGGAAATGCTTTATCTTTTCTGCAAACAGAGTGGAACGCAGTGAAAAGTACATAAACGAGATCACAGAGCGGGTGGGTATAAATGTAACATTAGCCAGCTATATACACACACAAGACAACTTCCGATCCATGTGGAATGCAGTCAGGGGGAAGCTGCATATTTGTACTGATTAATACACTTCTTTGAAGTCAAGGTTTTATGAATGGTTAATGACTTTAAAGACATGCAAGGCACTAAACTGTATCAAAAGCACTGGGTGAAGCAACGAATACATTAATTAGTAGAGATTCTCTTGGTAATTAAAGGTATATTAAACCCTTATTAGGATATATATTTATACAAGAGGACAACTGGAGGGGAGCGCTCAAACAGATCCGCTAAAGCTGGATACCAGTTAATCATCAAAAAGTGACCATTAAAATTTATATCTTTTATTGGAAATCCATAAAAAGTGGTTCATTACCACAAAATATTAAAGAGAGTGATACATAACAAGTACATGGCACCAATCGCCTAACGCGTTTCGTGCAAGAATACACTTAATCATAGGCTGAATGTCAAACAGACAATCACATCTTAAATAGAAAATGGATACAAAGTAACCCGATGACCATTGGATAAGACTATACACCTGACCAATGTAGTGGCCATATTGGAAATAAACTACCACGAGCAAACTACGATAAGACAAACTAGTCAAAAAGATAGTAAGAACAAATCGCGGTACTTCACCAAGACAACCAATAAACATATGGTGAGATGAGGTCATCGGGATAATCAATTAAGATATATATATATATATATATATATAAAGCGTTAAAAAATAACAAAAATTAAAAATGCATAAGAAAATAACAATATATATCCTATATAGTGAGACCAACACTAACCATAGGGACCATACTCAACATATAAAGACTATCACCAATCTCATAGAGAATTCCTCATATATATAAGTACATACAAACATATAAACATATATGCCTAAGATTAGATCACTTTATTTATGAATATATAAGCTGACATCATGTTCTGAATTAAGGCCATGTGGTATTCTAGTAATCAAATATAAAATCCATTTGACCTCTGCCTTATCCAAACTTTTTAAAGGATCTCCCCCTCTCTCATGTGGGAGGATCCTTTCTATACCCTGAAATGAGAAAAAATTCATATCCCCATTTGAGCATTCCAAAAAATGTCGTCCCAAAGGTTTAGTGACGTCCTTATGTTTAATTGCCAGAACATGCTCTCTAATTCTATCCTTCAAAGGACGCATAGTCCTGCCAATATATTGCTTGCAACATTTCAAGCAAGTAATAAGATAGACCACAGAGCTTGTTCGGCAATTAATATATTGTCTAATTTTGTAACTCCTTCCTGTCACTGAACTAGTAAATTCCAAACTCCTATTAACAAACTTACAGACCAAACACACCCGCGCCCCACAACCATACATCCCCACATTATTCAACCAAGTGGGTTTTGGTCTAGGTGTGTGTCTATACAAACTCGGAGATAAAGAGTTACCGAGAGTAGGTGCTCTCCTCGGGATAAACCTACACCCTCGTTGGAGATATTTTGTCAACTGTTTATCACCCCATAAAATGGGGATATGTCTCTCAATTATTCGCCTAATTTGATTAAATTCAAGACTATAATTAGTGACAAAAATAGGTGCATCTATTGCCCGATCCTCTTTCTTATTTCTCCCTTTTAGTTGATCCTTAATTAGCAAATCTCTATCCGTATTCTTAGCTCGATCATATGCTGAATCCACTAAATTTTTGGGGTAACCTCTATCCAAAAAGCGAGTGATCTAATCTTAGGCATATATGTTTATATGTTTGTATGTACTTATATATATGAGGAATTCTCTATGAGATTGGTGATAGTCTTTATATGTTGAGTATGGTCCCTATGGTTAGTGTTGGTCTCACTATATAGGATATATATTGTTATTTTCTTATGCATTTTTAATTTTTGTTATTTTTTAACGCTTTATATATATATATATCTTAATTGATTATCCCGATGACCTCATCTCACCATATGTTTATTGGTTGTCTTGGTGAAGTACCGCGATTTGTTCTTACTATCTTTTTGACTAGTTTGTCTTATCGTAGTTTGCTCGTGGTAGTTTATTTCCAATATGGCCACTACATTGGTCAGGTGTATAGTCTTATCCAATGGTCATCGGGTTACTTTGTATCCATTTTCTATTTAAGATTTGATTGTCTGTTTGACATTCAGCCTATGATTAAGTGTATTCTTGCACGAAACGCGTTAGGCGATTGGTGCCATGTACTTGTTATGTATCACTCTCTTTAATATTTTGTGGTAATGAACCACTTTTTATGGATTTCCAATAAAAGATATAAATTTTAATGGTCACTTTTTGATGATTAACTGGTATCCAGCTTTAGCGGATCTGTTTGAGCGCTCCCCTCCAGTTGTCCTCTTGTTTGTGGAAACCTTTGTCGAGGTTGTTGGGAGCTGCCCCGGATCCGCACGGCCACATGGCCAGGTGAGTGAATATGATCATTATATTGATGTCGGAGGAATTGTAGCAACCTGGGGCTATTTTTTGGTTATTTTCTATATATTTATACAGGTTTATTTGGTTTTACCAGCTAATTAAACTCGAAGGTAACTCCATTAGAGGGAGGTGCTTTGATGAAAGTTTTACAGTGTAAAGTTGAATATTTTTTTGAGAAGATGAATGTCATTTTTTTGTGGCCAATCCATTTTATGGAGTCATAGGACCTTATTCACAAGAGAAGAGCAATTCTGGAATAAAGAAAATTGCACCAGAGGGAGAAATAAACATTTTCCTGAAACTCCCATTGGAAAGATAAAGAGGTCTCCAATGTATTGCTTTGCAATGTGTTCGAGACTTCACTAGCGTTCCAAGGGTTAAACAGTCCCATTTAAATTAGAGTGTAGTTTTATTTTTTCCATGATGTAGCCGGTTTACTCCTGAATGGATCTTTATTGCTTTTGTATATAAGGTCTACTGTTGCTATTGCAGTCTATAGAAAGCTTTGGTCGGTGACACATCAAACTGAAAAGCATCACCAAAACAATGCTGCACTCAAATAATAATAAGTAGATAATAATGTGAGTTGCAGGTGAGCATGACTGCTCATTTTAAAGGGATAGTAATACTTAGTTTTATCTTTATTTTATTTTGTAGGCATTAAAAAAACATGAAGAACAACGTAAGTCTTATCTATTAAACCTTTATGGTTTGAGAGATATTCACAGGCAAAGTTTCCCCTCCCACACCTTTTACCTAGTGTAAGCCATCTCTTCTCAGATGTGGAATGCAGTCCATAGACCAGACAGATGACAGAAGGGGACAATCTTCTTCCTATGAGAACAATGAAAGCCCTGTCCCCCTTGACAAGTTTTTCAGGTTTTTCCCTTATCTTAATTGAAGATTGTCCCTCTCTGCAGTCTACCTGGGCACCTCCCTTCTGATCTGGCTGAACAGGGTTACATCAGTAAAAGGGGCGGGAGGGGGATACTTTGTCATTGAATTACTCTTGTACTACAACTCTGACAGAATTGAAATAACACTCTCCAAAGTGCAAATACTATGATGATTAATTAGAGCTGCTTTTATTATGAAACATTACTATCCCTTTAAAGGGAAAGTTATTACCAGAAAACAATGGTTATAAAGCACTTCACATGGTTTAAATTGCCAAGAATCACTACTTCAGTACGTCAAAATTAAACCGGATTCAGGAAGCTCAAGATCCGCAATTTTGTAGCAAACCATCTGCACCATAGGGAATTCTCTGCGATTGAAATAGGAATTTTTAACCCTCTGCAATGTCTTGGAGACCTCTCTAACACTCAAAGTGTTAAAATTCCACAACTGGGAAAGTGTATTTGTCCCCTAAATTCACCAATCACAGACCCAAGTGCCTTTCCCCAAGGGCAAGAACCCAGATTTGCAAATCTGGCTCTACCTAACATAGCCATTCACCCTTTGAGTGCCAGAGGGGTACGGTTACATACCCCTCTGGCACTCAAAGGGTTAAATGTGAATGCAGCAATTACTAAACGGGCAGGCATATGAAATACTGGATCAAAACAACAAGATTCTTATAAAAATTAACCCTTTTACTGCAACAGTGGTCTCTACCTCGTTGCTTTGGAATGAACTGGAGACTTCTGACATCCAATGGGTTTACAGAGCTCAAAAAAAATATTCAGTTTCATGTTGCGTATGGAGGGAGCACTGTCAAAGAATGGCTTAATTTTTGTATTAATAAATAATGTACACCCTACCTAGTTGCTCAACAACCTGCTATTTTCATCACATATCAATATTTGTTATGCAATTACACTTCACAATCGTGATCTCAACCCTAAATAAACCACAGGACAGAAGAAAAAACATAGTATTGAAGTACCAAAAGAAGAACCACCGTCTCCTTCCCTTAATATGTTATGTCCCAAAGTATGTTTAAAAACTGCTTATCAAACAATCACTACACAGAGTTATTAGATATATACGTGTGTGTGTGTTGTGTGCTGTGTGTTAAGGATGTACCAAATCCAGGCCCCAGGGCTAGTGTTTGCTTTTCACATCTGATTCAGCCAAAGCCTTTGGATAACATCAGTCAGACCTTAATACAGTCATGCCTAACCTCCGTGGGAAATCATGACTATACCAGTGACAGATGGAGGTGGAGAATAGGCCCTGGATGCTTAACTTCTGATTGAGCCTCTAGAGACAGCCAATCACCCACTTCCCATAGGTAACAGTAAAGTCATAAGTAATCAACGATTGGATCAGGAGAGGGTATGATCCCTAAATAAACACAAACAAATCTCTTGGGGACAACAGTCCATAGCTTTGTTAAATATTTCCAATCATTATTCGTATTTACCAAATTGCCCAAGCTCATGCTAGAATCCCGACAGTCACCAGCACTCACAGCCGAGCCCGACAGTCTCCAGCACTCACAGCCAAGCCCAGACTAACCCCCCTCTTTGACAAGCTAACAGACACCACATACACACACAAATATGGAAGGAAGGAGAGATGCTTCTCCTTGACCTCTCTTCCCTTAGCAACAATCCACTTCTTGGCACTAACCCTTCATGAGTCTTTTCTTTTACCCACTTCCTGCCTAGATCAACCCTCCCTATTACATGCTTCCCCTCAGTGTACACTGCATTCCCACCCGAGGAAGTCTAGCTCCTTGAAAAAAGGGTACTCAACCCTTTTCTCTCCATCTGTTATTGCATTACAACTACAATCAGTCTCAGATGGCCCTTGGGACAGCTGAAGAAAATTAGCAGTAGTTCATTACCAGATGGATAGGAAAAGGTTGCCTCTCTCTGTTCTACATGCACCCTCAGGTGTATTCATTGAAGCCAAATAATGCCAAAAGCAGTGCACTGCATACCCCTCTGACACTCAAAAGGGTTAAAATTAGCAGGTTAGTGGACCCAGTTTCCCTTTGTACGCATCACTTCCTGGTCAGGAGGAAGTATCCCCCTGTGTAATGCAGAGCAGAAAGCTTGGAGTACAAGGAAATGCGTTTTTTCCTCCAAGGTCAGGGACGCATATGGAATATCAATCAATTTTGCATCAATGTATGAAAAACCTTTGCATCTCAGAAGGTTACAACATGCCCTTATCTAAGATTGTAAGTTGTATGTTTGTGTTCTTATACAATCTCAATAAATCATCAATTGGGACAGTTTAGCATCAGTCCTCAACCCTTTGAGTGCCAGAGGGGTACCCAATGCATTGCTTTTCTGGCACTCAAAGGGTTAAATCAACACATATGCTGTTCTTCATTGCCAGCAGTTTATTGCCAATACTTATAAAATATTAGCCAACAAATCTATTTCTGAGGAGGCTTTTTGGGACAAACCATTTGCACTATAGGGAAGAACTAAAAAGGTACAAAAATGTTAAATACATTTAAACCAGAATTTTAACCCGTTGAATGCTAGAAAGGTCTCCAACGCATTGCAGAGAAATGCAGAGACCTCTCTATCATTCAAGGAGTTATAAATCCCCATTTAAATCAATAGGAAGTTTTATTTCTCCCCTACAGTATAAATGGTTTGCCCCAGAACTCCTCCACTTTTCTTATGAACATAGGGATCTTATGCTTAAAATTGAAAGGAGTCTATATACATTTAAATACCATTTATTCTAAACTAACATAGTAACAACTGTCTGTTGGTACAGGTCTTCTAAAATCTAGCCTTGGATATTCTATGCACAGGTCCCAAAATCACTTGTCTACATTTAACCTTTTGAATGCCAGAGAGATATACCACAAAAATGTGGTTGGATATCTCTCTGAAACGCAAAATTCATGTTCAGTGTTCAAGATGCAACATATTGTGAATCAAAGCTCTAGCACCGAATGGGTTAAGCACGCTTTATAGGCCTTAGTAGGGATAATGCAGCAATGTCTATAAACTGTCAAAATACAACTCTTCTGAACAGGAGAGCAATGGATATCAATTTCAATAACTGAAATGCTTTAGCTTGTTAGGCATTCCAATTGCACAAACAAGATCACGCAACCAGGAGGTCAAACTAGACGCAAACCTTTTTTACACAGCCATTAGAAAAGCATGTTCATGATTAGATTTTAGTGATAATGAGCCAAAGAAATACATTTAGACATTAGAGTACATAGGAATACAGTATATTTAGTACATAAGCCTTGTTGTATTTTATAACAGTTAGTGGTTCATTTAATTGACCCATTAAATTTTAGAGCCTTATCTACCATATAAGAAATGAGCAAATGCAGGATATTCAGTGGTTTACAAAAATAAAATTATTATTGAATCTAATGACCAAGAATTTGTTTTATGTAATTTTGCACCCAGAATCCACTGCAGCTTCCTGAACATACACTAGGAGTGGGTAACATGACTGAAGACGATGGGAATTGAAATCCACAACAGGAGGAGGGTCACAGGCTGACCCAACCCTAGCAAAGACATGTACAGAAGTCTCAAGCTTTTTTTTTTTTTTTTTTGCACTATTTAGAACAAAAGTTTATTTGCTGATGTGATGGTGTCAAAAGCTTGAAGGGGGGGAGGGGTTCTGGACAACAGGAAACTCCCTCTTGGTATACACATGAAATGGGTTATAATATGCTATTAAACGGGTCCCATTACCGAAACACAATTTTGGTGAAACTGAAAGATTTTGGTTGTATTCATCATTTTTATTTAGAAAACTAGTTGATCAAGACATACCATTAGGGCAGTTCTCTCAGCTCTACATAAATTGTACACTGACATAGCTCAGCAATGCACTGCCAACCTTCACGGGCACTAAAATAATTAAGTGTCACTATGTGGGGACCTCTAGCACTACAAGTGTTGAAATCCCTATTTGCATACCTGGAAACTCTCAGGATCTGCCCCAGAGATTCCAGTTTTTAGAGTTAATTAATGGGTCTCCGGGAACAAGGGTTGTTTCGCCAGCATTGATGGGTTTCCTGTGAAACTGTGCCCACTTCTCCTCCTTCTCACCCTGTTCCTCCCAGTTCCCACCAACTTCCCATCCTCACCCTGTTCCTCCCACTTCCTTCCTACTCTGTTCATCTCACTTCTCTCCCACATCCTCCTTTACCCCCTTCCTCCGACTTTCCACCCACTTATCCTCCTTTCCACCCTGGTCTGCCCACTTTCCTCCCACATCCTCCTCCCCCCCTCCAGTCCTCCCACTTCCCACCCAGTACCGCCCACTTCCCATCCACTTCACAAATATAATGCAGATAAGCCCTGCCCACCAGATTAAGACCCTCCCCCTTTCTGATGCAAATCACTTAATTTACATTCTCCCAGTAGCATCACATGAGCCCTCTCCGGGGGCTCAAGAGAACGAAGTTCCTAGGTCTGCAGATTTGAATCAATGGGGATTTTGAAAATGTTTATTTGCATGCTGCAGTTGGTTTGCCACTGAATTGCTCCTATAAAGCTTACTAAATGTCACCCAATACTCAGTATTAGAAGTCTGCGCAATGCTATTCTTATAGATGGTCAAATTATTAACCCTTTGAGTGCCAGAAGGGTAGCCAACACATTGAAGAACAATGTATTGGCTATTCTTCTGGCACTCAAAGTATTAGTAATCCCTTTTTTGTTTATTTTATTATCCAAAAGATAACTTTCCTATAACCACTTTCTTTCACTAGGCACCTGCATAATGTTAAACTAGTAAAACATTTGCACGGCCCCTGAACCATCTACCCCAACTGCAGCCACAACAAGGAAGTCTTTATATACACAGGAGGGGGTTGAGCACATCAAGCTACCTTTGTTCCTGGAAGAAAGAAAAATGTTAAAATATTCCAGCCCCTGCTAGTGTCTGTGTGTGGTCCTGCGCAGATCATTTTACCGATCCTTTGGCTCCAACAATTATGTCATTTACAGCTTCTTTAAAAACAGACAGTTATTGGTTCAAATCTGGTGTTTTCCAATAGACGCCACATGTCCTAACAAGGGCAATGAAAAATATATCACCTATTAGCAGTAATAACGTGTAAGAATGTCTACTGACAAACAGGCAGGGGGCCAGAAATGCCCAATTATCTCCTAATGCGCCTCCTTTCTTGTTTTCACTGGAAATCCTATCCCTAGAGTTCAGTAGTGGGCAGTTTGAGAATCTTAATAAAGCTGTTGAACTACAGTTCCCATCATGCACAATTGGCATCTGTCACTGATTTCTGATTCCTGTCCCTGCATCCTGCTGATGTTAAAATTTAGTTTAGTTATTTTAAGAGATATTACTAATCCTAGACTTACATTTTAATGCCTGTATAAACTATTATATGTAGACACATTTTAGTTTATTGATATACAGATAATGAGCTTAACACCCGCGGTTCTATTCAAGAAGGTTGCTAACTTCTCGGCCCATTTAAAGACAATGTATTTAGGGGGTCAGACTGTGTGGTGTGTGTATAAGTGTATCTCATTTCTCCACACCAATAAAAAACTCACATTAATGTTTGTTTAAACTTCAAGGGAGAGTAATGTTTCACAAAAACAGCAGCTCCGATTAATCTTCTTAGTATATGGGCCATAGAGTGTGTTTCAATACTGCCAGAGTTGTAGTTCAAGAGCAATTGAATGATAAAGTACCCCCCATCCAGCCCATTTAACCTAGTGTAAACCACCTCCCTTCAGATGTGAAATCTTGTCTCTTGACCAGACAGGTCGCAGCAATGGACAATCTTTTTACTGTGAGAATAAAGAAAACACTGCCCCCCTTGACAGGTTTTTCAGTTTTTTTCTTGTGCTCACTGAAGATTGTCCCTCTCTGCGATCCATCTGGACAGTCTTGCTTCTCTGAGGTGAGCAGTGTTACATCAGTAAAAGGGGCGGGGAACACTATAATTCAATTACTCTTGAACTACAACTCTGACAGTACTGGAACACCACTCTCTATGGTCCAAATACTATGAAGATTAATTGGAGCTGCTTTTTTGGGGGGGGGAAACATTACTATCTCTTTCAGTAAAGGGGTTTATAAATTAGTCTAGGTAAATGATATATGTTGGCCTTGTTCTAAATCATTTATTCAGATACACAAAAAGGTATCAATATGTTATTAAATAACCCAAAAAATTATCAGTAATACCCTTCCCACTAGCCACGTCCCCAGCAACTCCTACAAGTGTCTGATGTGAGTAGGTTTTGTGTATACATTTCTCATAACCTACAAGAGTCCCTCTTTGGCCATTTGAAATGTTGGGAGGTATGCTTTTAAAGAAAATGCAGAACAATCAACATTTAGACACCATGTAAAAATGGCAATGGGAGCCTCAACTGAGCATGTGTAAAAGTAGACTTTAAGCCTCAGAAAACAAATAGATGCTTGCATAGAGTATAGAGAATCTAAATCTGTATAATCCCAGTGAATTTTAGTTGTTGGTGTTCCTTTAAATAGAAGAACAGTAGATGCTAATCTCAATACATACATAGCGGTATTCTCTCTACAAAATGTGTCACTATGGGACAGCCTGTAGATACATGAAAATGGAATGTTAGGATTAGATTTTATGGCTCTAACAAAATATCTAAATTCTACAGATGCTAAGTACATGATGTTAAAAATGAAATAACCCAATTTTATTTATAGGTGTCCCTTGAAATAGAATAATGGCCTCTTATCAGTCCCGTACACACATACACACTCACTCCCTTCTCAGATTAAGGTTTCTTGCTTTGTATGGAAGGAAACTGAAGCCATGAATTCTATTCACAGCTACCCCTGTAACTTCGCCCTAGCAATCTACAGTATTCTCATCAGCCATGTGATACGAGGCATGATTATACCTGCTAAATATGCACCAAGTGTAGAAGACATTCATATTTCAAAGTATTTCTGTATTAAGACCATAGCACAATGGAACTTTCACTTGCTCCCTGCAGTGCAGTTGGTTAGTCCCAGAACTGCTTCAGTTTATCTTATTTAATCCTTTAAGAACTAGGGGGGTGTGCAGCGCATTGCTTTGTAAAGACATGGATGGCCTTCTGGTCCTTTAACCCCCATAAGAATGGCCCATCGCGTATGCGGCCATCACTTAAAGGACCACAGCCTTTTTTTTTTTTTTTATATATATATATATTTTTTAGCGCTTCCAGTTCAGGGCTCCCCGAATGGTGTGCCCTGTATTCCATGATGGTCCTGCCACGTCATGGGTCCTTTATGCAAATCTATCCATGACGTGTCAGGACCATCAAGGGTCGTTAAGGGGTTAAAGGAACACCAACATCACTAAAAACAAATAGGATGATAAATCATGTATTCACAGGTAGAATATAGAAAAAATAGTCCTGTTACCTCCTTAAAAACAATGCGAAACATGTTTAACATGTGTACAAATGTTTGTGTTTCATGAGGCATTTATGCAAGTTTTGATGAGCAAATTGTAGGTCATTTATTGTTTGTGTCCATTACTGCTCCTGTATTCAGAAAGGCTGTTATCCTATCTCCATTCTACTCTCTTTTTATTCCTTTCTTTAAGTAATTTACTTGCTACTGGGAACCCCCCCCCCCTTTCTTTCTTTACTGTACTCCAAGGTTTGCTTGGTCTCCATATAAAGCACTTGTTCATTTCACTGCACATATTCCAGTTTGCTGGTCTTACTTTGTATGTAACTGTGTTTAAAGGGGAACTATAACCCCTATACAAGTTTCTCTTATTGTAACCCTTATCTAGCGATACGCTTAAATCGCTCGTTATTTTTGAAGAAAAAAAAAATGCTGTGGCGATGAACATAATTAATAATGAGCCTGTACTTCCAGACAGACTGAGGGTACAGCTCCGTACCACAGCCTGTCAATCTCCTTCTGTTCGCTCCCCAAGTATGGTCACGTTCCAACCAGCTTACAAAGAGAAATCCTCCATCATCGGAGAAGGTTGGAACATGACCATACTTGGGGAGACTTAGGAGAAGATTTACAGACTGTGGTACAGAGACGCACCTGCAGTCTGCCCGGAAGTAAGGCGCAGGCTCATCCTATTATATAAAAGGCCAGATGTATGTTTGTGAGATGTAGTCATGTGCAGTAGAGACTGCCCGAACGGACAAAATGCTCCATCTTCCCATTCGCTCTCCCAGCCCTGTGTGCCCGGTGTCCGTCCCGGGGTGTGAGGGAGCCCTGGCCCTGGTCGAGCGGTGTCTAGCTGAGTCTGGAGGTGCGAGGCTCCTTCACGAACTCCCTGTTCTGGGTCAAGGAGCGCTCCCACACACACACCTGACACTGACGAGGTAGAGGCACGCTCCCTCTCCTGGTACCTCACGTGCTGCTGTTATTGAGGTCGCAGATGCAGGGACTGGCGGGTGCACGGCTATCTTAACCCTCTGAGTGCCAGAGGGGTACTCAACACATTGCTCTGCAATGCGTTGCATACCCCTCTGGCACTCACAGGATTAACCCATTCAGTGCCACTTTGGCCCGTGTACACAGGGTTTTACACTAGTTATTAATAATGTACATTTCTAACAAAAATAACCAACGATATAACCCTTTGAGTGCCTGAGAGGTACACAGCGCATTGCTCTGCAATGTGATGTGTACCCCTCAGGCACTCAAAGGGTTAAGCTTATCACTAGATAAGGATTACAATAAGATAACCTTGTATAGAGGTGATATACCAAAGTTTGGTCGTGTTCCAAGCAGCTTACAAGGAGAAATCCTCTGTCATCAGAGGAGGTTGGAACACGACCATACTTGGGGAGGGACAGAAGAAGATTGACAGACTGCGGTTCAGAGCCGTACCTGCAGTCTGTCCGGAAGTAAGGCCATTGCTTTTTTTTTTTTTTTCCAAACACAAAAAACAACAAATGTAGCGCTAGATACGGATTACAATATGGTAAACTTGTATAGGGGTGAGAGTTCCCCTTTAAATAGTTCCATACATTTACACAGAGCTTCACAGAAATAGTAACAGTACAATGCAACAACACAGGACCGGGTTAAGAGCATGAGGCTAAAGGGCGATCATTGAATTATTAGTGGGGGAAGGGGGGGGGGGGAAGTGCAGCAAAGAGACTCACACTGGGAAAGGGACCCTGCCCCAAGAGCTTACAATCTATTTAGTAATCATGATAATATACAGAGAACAAACAAACTAGTGTTTATTCACACTATACTTGGATGCAAGATTTGTAATTAAAAAAAAAACCCTTTAAGAAAACACAATCTCACTGGTTCAAATTATTTAACCCCTTGAATGTTAGCACGCTCAAATGTATTGCATAAGCATGTGTTGGAGACAGCCATCATTCAAGGACTGACATGCCCTATTTAAATATCAATGGGAGTTTTATTTGCCCCCAGTATTGCAATTTGCCCAAGAGTTGCAGTTTAATTAACCCTTTAAGTGCCAGAAAGATATCCAAGGCACCCAATACAATGCAATATATTCAATAAATCTCTGGCATTCAAAGGATTCAAATCGGCTTCATTGTGGACTTTTATTTTTAATCCCTTGGATACTAAAGACATTTTAAATTCCATGTCACCTATCTCCTTTATTTTAAGGGGATGTATCAAAAAAAAAAAAAAAAAAAAAGTTTTTGTAATCTAAGTACTTACAAAGATATGCTATCTTCTGTGATGCACTTCTGCATAATGTACACAGCATAGCCCTTCTTCGATGTGGATGAATATAATCCTATAATATTGCATATGTTGTGTTGTGCAGTATTTTCTCAACTAATGTGTTGACATAGTTTGCAGCAAGATCTGTTGCAATGTTTGCTGTTCATTGATCGGCAATAAACGTACATACATATATGTACACATTATTCTTCACTGCTGGACATTAGGACCACAGACTCCTCCACTGAAGATCTTCTCAGGAAGAGGGATTTTAGTGGGATGAGACTGAAGATGCACTACGGTGTGATCAAGAGGAGATAACTTCTCCGGTGGGATAAACTCCCCAGATTCCTGTTATTCTATGGAAGTGCTTTAGATATAGACAGAGTGGGGGAGAGGACTTCTCCAATGTGAAATTTTGATTTCCTGTGTTGTGCTATGGAACCTACACATTTTACATACCAGCCAACTGTCCCGATTTTAGGGCCCAAACCCGCTGTCCCGCCTGCATAGCTGTTTGTCTCGTATTCCTGGCCTGTTCCCATACACACTACCACTCCAGAAGCCTAAGAAGCATGGCACCACGCTGCATGATCAGCTGCGCATGCCTGAACTTGTATAATTATATGCGCCCACAAGCAATCACGCCATACTCCACCTGCCATCCTGGTAAGTATGAGGCTGAATCCTGCTGCGGAGTCCCATCTGAAGCAAGAACACATTGGTGTTGCGCCTGAGAAGATCAAGAGTTCTGCTCCCAGTCCTGATCAAATTATCCTTCTTGCTGCCTGGTATCTCTGACTCTAGGTAAACAGTAATATTCAGACTGACTCTGATATTTGTTGTAAACAGCCAGCCTCAGTTAATTTCATTGTGCGGCTCCGGGGGTGGGGGGGTGGAGGCTGTCTTGATTATGGGATACCTGGCCATAGCGGCGGTGCTTGGACTGTGTGAGTGGCCACTGGCAACACATTCTGCTGTGAGAGGCTGTCTTGATGCTGGCCACGGCGGCAGTGCTTGAATTGCCGTGGAGTACTCAGTGGTGATTCAAGCACTGCTGTCTTGGCCAGCATATGAGCACAGCTCTGCTCATCATGTTGCCTCACAGTGAGTGCTCCCTGTTCCGCCTGGCCTCCAATGACACCGGCAGCCATGAGTATAGCTGGCTAAGCTTAGCATGGCTGCCGGGTGTCTTCAGTGCACGATCAGCCTGACATCACTCAGGGTCACTGCCAGTAACCACTACCAGAAGCCTTAAGACCTCACCTAGTAAACCCCGACTGAGACTGGGTGACAGGGGTGGGCAATGCATCATATACCCCTCTGCAGACATTCAAGGGTCAACCCTTTGAGTGCCAGAGAGAAATCCATTACGCAGTGCTTTGGGTACCTCTCTGGCACTCAAACGGTCAATAAAAATGTGCACTTCAATGTTGGGAGGTATGCATTAGGATCTACATGGTAATGCCTAGGCTCCATAGAAAAACAAAGGGAATGGAGAGTTTATTTATGTTGGCAAGAATTGCTCTTTAACCCCTTAACGACTAAGGACGTACATGTACGACATGGGTGAAAGTGCCTAAAGGACCCATGATGTACATGTGCGTCATGGATTTCAGGGCTCCCCGGGCGGCTGCATGCCGTTTGGGGATCCCTGAATCTAATAAAGAAAAACTGCTCCATGGTCCTTAAGTGCTAGATGCGTGTGCGCGCCAGTCCTTAAAGGGTTAATTAAAGAGTATTAGTATGAAGTAAAGTGAAATGTCCACAGGCAATCTATACACTGGCACTAAATAAGTTCCATCTTCCCACAGTAACATAGTGTGTCCTTACTGAGGTCTAGGCCTCATTGTGATGGTAATGGCTGTAACCGCTTTAAAAGGAACACCAAACAAATGAAGATCGGTTATATCATTTTACAGATCATGCACTTCCAGCTAGCATCTGTACAATGTTGTTATTCTGCATTAGATCCAAAAATATTTAATAATAAACTTACAATTTTAATACATATGTAGACTGTGCTATATAGACAATGTGTTTAATTGTTCATGCATAGATAATGGTGTTAACGTACAGAGATTAGGCCCATTGTTCTTCTATTCAGAAATATTGATATCCTATTTGAGGCCAGATAACAGACAACAAAACACTATCACTTCTGACATACCTTGTTATTGATTGTCATTGTAAGGAGAGCCATGGGAAAAGCAGAACAGATCCCCCAGACAGCATATGGAAGACTACATTTAGGCCTCAGAATACTAAGAAGTTAACGTGAAATACAATGCATTTCACTTTATATAGCCCTAGAGCAGTGGTCCTCAAGGCAAATTAACAGGTCCTATTTTAAGGATATCCCTAAGAACAGGTGAAGGAATCAAAAAGGACTCCGCAACTGTTTACCCACCTGTTAACAAGCAGGGATATACTGAAAACCTTGGGCAGATGCACTAAAGAGTGACAAGGGGCCAGGATGTCAGTATGGTGGTGCATTCAAGTTAATAGCACATTTACAGAATGCAATGAGAGGTCTTTGCCTTCATATCCCTGTGAATCCTCCCTACAATCCACAGACATTGCCATGAATCCACCAAACCTTCAACAGACTTACAGTTTTGCTCAGCAATGTCTTATTTGCATATGAAAAATAGGATTTAATGATAAGTTCACTAAAATCCTTTTCTCTTAGTCCATATGAAAAACAGGAACCATGAGGTTGAGCTTCTCTCTTCCCCAGGGAATGGCACCTCAAAAATGACAGGGTCTTTGAGATGGAGTATCTTCCTCCAGCTCAATCCACCACCACCACCTTAATCTCCCAGATTCAAATATAACACAGAAAAACACCAAAAAGATGGAAACCCCTGACCAAAGATCCCAAGAGGGCTCCACAGTCCAGCAAAGGAATAACTAATCATTTTTGTCCTCTGGGTGGGATTGCTGGGTTCCATATCAACTAACAGAAAATGATTTAATGGTAAGTTAACCAAAATCCTATTTTCTCTTATGATCAATATAGAACACAGGAACCATATGGATATACCAAATCATCCATAAGATTCCAGGGGAGAAAAAGAGGTATAATTAAAAAAAAAAAAAAACCTCTTCCCATAAGATACCAGTATTCCATAGAAGTGGGTGCCATGTAACCTCAGGTGTCAATGGACACCAAGCTATCAGAGCAAACCGCTTAAAAAAGAGCAAACAGGGCTCAAAGCAGTGTTTAACCCCTTAAGGACCCATGATGGTACAGAACCATCATAGCTTGTTTTCTGTTAAGGACCCATGACGGTCCTGGACTGTCATGGAATTCTGGGCTCCCCGCACAGCTGCACGCCGTTCGTGGAGTACGGAATCAGATTCAAGGGAAAAAAAAAATGGTGCGTGGTCCTTAAGTGATGGCTGCATGCGTGCGTGGCTGGTCCTTAAGGGGTTAAGCAGACACAATTGCCTCAAGGGTCTTCTGGACAAAACTGGATTCAGCCGAAGCAAGAATACTGACACAGTAGTATTTGATGAATGTGTGCAAGGAGGACCACATTGCCGCCTTGCACAGCTGTTCAGCAGAGGCCTGAAACGGGTTTCTTCTTGATTACATATGCCCTGGTGTATGGTAGGCTTGATCCACGAAGCAATAGTGACTTGGGAAGCTGCCCGACCTGCTCTAGGACCCTCAGGAATGACAAAATGTAATCTGGCTTTCTAAAAGGCTATGTTTGATGTACATAATATTTCAGACATTGAGCTAAATCCAAAAGGTGAAGGTCCTTTTTTTGTTAGGAGGAAGGTTCATGACAAAAGAAAGGAATTACAATTTCCTGGTTGATGTCAGAAATGATTTTAGGTAAGAAAACTTGATATGTATGAAGTACGGCGTTGTGCTGGGGAATCACCAGGAAAGGGTGCTTACAAGACCAGGTGTATAGCCCAGCAATTGAAACAAGGCTAAAAGAAAAGCCATTTTCAGAGTAAAAAAACTCAATGACTATAATGTAAGAGTTACAAAGGGAGAACTCTGAAGAACACCCAAGAGAGGGTTAAGGTCCCCAAAAGTAAGGGAAGGCACAAGCCACCACTTGAACAAAATAGCAATACATTTCTGGAAGATGACTGAAAGGGCTGAGACCTGTCCCTTGATAGATCTTAGGCTGAGACCTTCGGTCACACCATCCTACAAAAAAGTCAAGACCATAGGGAGATCACAGAACTGAGGAGAGACAGTCTTACCAGTATACCACTGATAAAAGATGGACCAGGTCCCATGATATACTCTGAAAAAAAAAAACAGGTTTCCTAGCATGAATCATGGTGGAAATGACATCCTCTGAGAAACCCTTTCATCTCAGGATGCTGACCTCAAGAGTGATGCTGTCAAGGCAAACCTTTGCACCTGCTGGTACCAGATGGGTCCTTGCGTCAGGAGATCTGATCTTGGAGGAAGATCTGCAAAACCATGCACAACGGGCCAGAAGGGAGCAATAAGGACCACAGCCTCCTTCATCTTGATCTTCCTTATCCCCCCGGGGATTAGAGGAGGTGGATGAAATACATAGCCCAAATGAAAGGACTCCACTAGTCATGCAGAGGATGGCTTGACAGACTTAGTCTTTGGAGCAGACTTCTTGCTCTGCCAAGCCTGTTTGAGCGCTTTGGAGCAGAGCGTGCATGAGGGAGTTGAACGCTCTGCACCCCAAACTGGTGGGGAAAACAATCCATGCATCTTCCTTGCAAAAAATGGATGCTT
The DNA here is from genome assembly GCA_037306005.1 of Rhinophrynus dorsalis. Taxonomy (NCBI): domain Eukaryota; kingdom Metazoa; phylum Chordata; class Amphibia; order Anura; family Rhinophrynidae; genus Rhinophrynus; species Rhinophrynus dorsalis. The sequence goes on from CM074722.1 coordinate 74,533,867, forward strand.
AGAAGAAATCTGGTGTAAAAGAGTGTCTTGCCTCCAGTGGAATCAATGATGACTCACGTCAGGTCCAAAGAGATTTTTGCCTACGAAGGGAAGAGAATATTGGAAAAATGATCCACAACAAATATTCAGCCCACATGCGATACCTAGCAACAGATAAAGCGGAGGTCTTATGCTTCCAAAATATTGGCAACCATGATCAAAATTTCCTCTTTAGGCATATCCGTACGTATAGCTTCAGAAAACTGTTCACCTCCAGATAGCTATTGCTCTATTGACCCAGGGAATTATAGATTTTGTCAGCTTCAATGCACACTGATCTCCTACCTGGGATATCTGAAAACATGAACTATCGGTATGTGCTGAGGACTAATGTTGAGAGGCAATGCACTGAAATAGCATACAAACTATTGAAAATGGTCAGCATTGTAAAACACTTCCAAGTGAGAGTTAAAATAAAATGCTGAACAAATCCCACCTAAGAGTTTCAGGAGTATCATAAACAATTATACTACGTATTCACTTTTTCACAGGTGTCCCTATATAAAGTGAGAAATGCATTAATTTAACTAATTTGTCCCATAGTGACATAACTTGACAAGACCATGCAGAGTAAGGATCCTGAGGCTGGATTCAGTTGCAGTTGCTAATTTTATCTCTGCTTTTATCTCAATGTTTTCCCACAGACTTCAATAGGAACATTTTTGAAAAAACATTCATCTCCTGCAGCTGAATCCAGCCCCTGATCGGTAACTCCAGCCTTCATAACCCACTGAAGGAAAGAAAAGTGGCTCTTAATTTAACTCATGAACTAACCTAAGTAGGTGTTCACACAAAAGCCAGTTATACATCTTTATATATTTTGTTTTTTTATCTGCAGTTTCTTGTCAATAGTGTTCCCTGTTCAGGCCTGCTTATAGGTCTTATCTCCTCACAGTAAACAAACATGATTCAAATACAATTGGATCATAGCAGAAACCACTCGTTATCAGATTTGAAACAATTTGCAGTGGCTTCCAAGAGATTTAAAAAAAAACAAAAAAAAAACAGTATACAGATATAGCTCACTGTTGTTCAAAAGACCAAGTAAATTCATCTTTTACAGCAGGGTTGTCCAAGTTTAGTCAACAAGGGCCATCAACAGACCAGGATGTAAGGATTTGACTGATTAAGTTGAGTCAGTCAAAATTAATGATCCACTGATTAACTCACCTGTGCTTAAGCAGGGAGATTCACTATTGGTGGCCCCTTGAGGACTGAACTTCGACAGCCCTGTTTTACAGTATAATTCTCCTTTAACGGGAGAAATTTTCAGGACTTATTTTCAGGACTTAGTGACTTGAGCAAAAATAAACATTAATTAAAAATGTCTGAACCACTAGAAATGTGGCAAACCTTTTTCTACTCTAACATTTTTTTGACAATTCTTCTGGAGTTGCCTAGAGCATAACCTAAAGGAATCTATAAAGAGGCAAACTGCATTATGGGTACTCAGTGATGCCCCCAATCAGGTGAAAGTTTGTATTTTTGTGCCTAATCTGAAGCAGGCTGCACAGCTCAGGAGAGAACAATGAACTCAGAGTGCGAATCATCCATCTACTGAATTACGTGCGATCATTAACCAGTCTGCACACAAGCAGATTAAACTATTGTAGCCACAGGGAAGCAGAATGGCGGCCTAAAGAGTGACTGACACTTTCTCGGGACTGCATTGAACAGGACAGTTTCCTGACCTGTGTGAAGCTGGTCTCCCATACATCCTATACTGGACTTGAAAGCCTGACACAGTAGTTTTGCAAAGGAAACTGGGCTGTGTTCCAGCTAAAAAGGGGGGGGGGGATTTTCTGAAACTCAAAAGGTGGATATGAACTGATTGGGGCTTCACAGTGCAACACCTAGCTTTCCACCAAGTCCATTCCCACATTACACATACATTACATTATATATTCTATTATATACATACACATATATACAGCAGTTACAAGTTTAAAAGCCCTTCCCCAACTGCACCCAAGATTGTATCACACCTGCTATCCGAGCCAAACCCCAGGAGAGATTCCTACAGCCAAAAGCTCAGAGAGCAAGTTAATCACTTTCAAACTTTCTGATGACCTAAACTAAGATCTTTCCTGTTCTACGGTTAGACAGCATAAGTAGAAGCAGAGAAATGTCTGTGTTAGACAGGAGACTGCTCGGACATCACACACGATTAGGATACCAATATGCAAAAGTTGTGCGCCCTCATGCTGGAATCCATCACCTACATTTAAGCGATCTAAAGTTTTGTTTTTTCCCTAATTCCACGTAGCTTAAAGTTGAAATGGAGCTACACTAGTGCACCACTACAAAGCTTACAATTTAAGTAAAGATTACCTAGAGATACTATAGCGCTTACAAGAGAAATGTTTTATGCTACTAGTGTAACCCCCTTTGGATTGTAGCTCTGTGGTATCACTAGTGTAACTCCATTTGGATTGCACCTCTGTGGTGTCATTTATGTAGCTCCATTTGGATTGCACCTCTGTGGTATCACTAGTGTAGCTCCATTTGGATTGTAGCTCTGTGGTATCACTAGTGTAGCTCCATTTACAGCAGCAATCTGGAGATTTACAGAGGTGCAGTGGCCTACCAGCTCAGACATATGACCAGCCCAGGGGGCAATTGCCCCCCTCCCCCCCAGGCCAGCCCTCCCCTGGAAGCACCAGGTAATACATCAAAGTTAACTCTCAGAGTGCCAGAGTGGCGTGTGTGCAAAAACAATGTGTTACAAGCCTCTCGTTTAAGGTTGGCTTGTGTATTTTTAAAACCTAAAAATAACTTGTGTGTGTCATCTACAGCATTTTGGGCAGTATTCACAAACCTAAAGATGTGCAATTCTGTACCACATGGCAAAAATTACCGTTTCTATTGAGCAGGACTTCTTTACCATTCAGTGGTTTAAATGCCCCATTTAAATCTATGACGATTCTTTATTTTCACTATCTGCCCCAAGGCTGTACATTTTAAAGAAAATAAGGATTCTGGTGCAAACCTGCTGTACTATATGAAACAAATAAAAGTTCCCATGGATTTAAAATGGGGATTTGAATCCCTTGCATGCTACAGAGGACACACCAAGAATTTGATGGCCGATAACCGTTCAGCCCACCTAGTCTCACCATTTTTCCTATTTGGTCCTCGGCTCGGTCTTACATTCATGCATTGGAAACCTCTAGCATGAACAGGGTTAAATCACCTTTTAAATCAATGGATTTTTAAGATTTTTAATTTTTTTCCTATGCTGCAGTTGGTTTGCTCCAGAATTCATCCACGTTCGTTCTGGACATATAGCCCTAAGTGTCTCATAAAGACCAGTCCTCACTGAGCCAAGTTTTATCCCACGGATTCAACAGATGGTGACCTCTCTAGCATCCAAGGGGTTAAATTGAACTTCTGAAAGAATCCATTGAAGGTAGTGCAGAGCAAACGCCAGGGCAACTCAGTAATGTATAAAAATGTAAATAAATCCAGCACTAATTATGTGTAAAATAAATAAATTATACACTGACAAGTCTGTGGAAAGAGGCACACAGTATCAAGCCAACTGACGTCAATCCTACATAGACTAACATTCAGTTCATAGTCAACTGCTACATTCAATCCATTCCCCTGAAAGCACAGAACTCAAGTACTTTCCATCTAGGTCTCATCAGAATCTAGAACAGTGGTCCTAAACCCATGCTCTCTGGGCACACTGGAGTATCAAAGGTGACCTGTTCCAGCTCTAGAACTCCATCATGTTAAAGGACAACTATCAATTTTTTTAGATTAGCTCCCCAAAAGCAGACCTGCCAATGAACTCGGGAGCTGAACTAGTAACCCATGTGAACCAAGAGGAAAAAAATGAAACCTCCAGTGCAGCCTCATCTGTCCCTCAAGAAGTTCAGTTTTAGCCTTGCCCTGCATAATGCCGTCCTCAGACTAGTGGTTCTCAGCTGCAGTTGCACCTTGGTGTGCCCTACTGGCCTCTTGCCAAGGGTGCCACATTGTTTTCTAGAAATAAATATGCTAAAATGTTGAATGAAGAGTTTCAAACGTACATTTTTTTTTTTAAACTTGTTTTTGTTTCTTGTTTTTGTCATTCTGATTGCGAGACCCACAAATAAGAGCACTTCATTACACCCTTGAAATGTCAGAGGTAGTACCCTCTGTCACCCAAAGGGTTAAGCTCTACTCATAGAGTTGTCAATTTTAAAAAGCTAAAAAGGAATTGGTTAAAGTGGAGCTTTAATGCCTTGAATTCTACAGATATTTCAAAGCATTGCATGGTAGAGAATGAGCCTACTGAGCAGATCGCTCATACAGCACAGCAAACTGGATGCTCATCACAGTTCACTCAATTGCAGCTACTGTGGGTGGACACACAAAATCACTGCGGGAACACACAACATTGAAGTTAAGTAACACTGGAAATTTCAGCAGTGCTCAGACACAGCGCTGTTCAAATCTACAATGTGATCTTAGCCTAATATTTCCTGGAATAAGATAAAGCTAGATACGACATGTTAACATTTCTTTTCCCCATGTGCTCAAAAACCAATAGACAATTTTATGTGTCTCACATTACAATAGTGCATGAAAGCTTTTAGGTATATCTGGGAAAGTTTAAAACATGTTTTCCCATGAAAAACAAAGTGAGATAAGATCAGTGAAGTTTGAGTAATTAAAAAAGACAGAACAAGTGTATGATTCCTGCTGGTAGTTTACTCATCCAAAAGTTAATGCAATTCACCAAAAATGGTGACGTTTTACTGTCACATTCTAATGAAAACCAAAGCCAATGGCTCATCCCACCTTACCCATAGACTGCAATAGAAAAAACAAAAATCTGGACTTCAGGTGGCATGGTTAATAAAGTGAAAATATAGTGTACTATGGGGGTTATCCTGCAAAAAACAGGTACTACCACTGCGGAGCTGTGTTTTATTGAAAAATTATTGCAACTCCTCATTTGGTGGGTGCAGAACTTTTTAATTGTAGCAATGTTACCACAAGAGCTTATAGACAGCACCGTCAATTGTAATAACCCTCCATACGCTGCTTCAGAAAAGTAGCATAGTACAATTTCAGGGCATGGTAGTATTGCATTAAAAAAAACAAACACAAAATTGACATTGAATAACTTTAATAATAAAAAAAAAACACAAACAAAAACAAACAAACATTGCCCACCAGCATGAGTATCCTTATTTTACGGACCAGGACAAAGCCTGCAATTTAATGTTTAAGAGAGACAGTTTGAGCGGTGATAACCTTGGAGTAAAGCAGCAAAAAATGCCCTTGTTTTATTCAGCAGTAAAAGCCTGAACTTTTTTTTTTCTCTTTAATAGGTATACTGCTCCTTTAAGTATTATTGTAATCTTGGATGTTAGAGACATCCCCAATGAATCTAGAAAGCACAGGGTTAAGTAAGTAAACTCTTTCCCACCATAAATCTCAGCCCTTCTTGTATGTATTCCATGATTGCAAACACTCAAGAATAAAGATAGATGTGAAATCCTTTGTGTTCCATTTCCAAGGCTCAGTCCAGATTTGGAATGTTAATTAAAACATTGTACAAAATCAAACACTGATTAAGCCAATCTCTTCCCAAGTGAAAATAATAATCCAGCCATTTACCTCCCTAATGAATCTGTACTTTAAAATGTTTTCAATAACAAAATCTCTCATCGTAATTAAGATTAAAGCACCAGCTCCACCCAATCGCTCAGACGGTGAGAAGTGAGGGCGCTAATGGATAGTATATCAGCATGAGCCAGATTAACGTCTGCTTCAAAGCCCTAGATCTGTTTAATGGCTCTTGTAATTGGGGGTGAAAGACTCCAACACGTCACCAAATTCCAAAATATACAAAATGCATATTGGGCTTTATTGCGAAAATTTAAGAGAAGCAAATCCGGACCGAAACAATGGCACCACAGAGGACAAATAACATTTTCCAAAACTACTGCTTGGTTTAAGTGGAGATTTTAACCAATGAAGATTAGAGAGATCTCAAACCTCAAAGCACTGAGACCTCGCTAACATTTCAGTGGTTAAAACTTCAATTTAGAACAAGGTGAATTTTTCTTTCTCCACTATGACAAATAATTTGTATCAGAATTATTCCATTTTTTTTTCCAAAGACCCATTATATACATCAGCAGTGGGTAAGGTGTGGCCATCCAGCTGCTACCACATCAGCTCCCATCATTCCCCACCCAAAGTTGTCTGGAGGGGAATGATGGGAACTGTAGTCCGGCAGCAGCATGTTGCCCATCCCTGATGCACATAATCTCCTATTGATAGTATTTTTCACCAGCATGATCATTCTTTAGGGTAGGGCAATTTGTAGATAGGCATTTTAATCCAATAAAAGCTGGAGAATCACGTTCTACACATCAGTTTTGTTGAACTTTTTGAGGTATCCGACGGTCCAAAAGAGTCATGTTTTAAAGGGATAGTAATGTTTCATAATAAAGGCAGCTCTAATTAATCATCATAGTATTTGCACTTTGGAGAGTGTTATTTCAATTCTGTCAGAGTTGTAGTTCAAGTGTAATTCAATGACAAAGTATCCCCCTCCTGCCCCTTTTACTGATGTAACACTGCTCAGCCAGAGCAGAAGGGAGGTACCCAGGTAGACTGCAGAGAGGGACAATCTTCAATTAAGATCAGGGAAAAACCCGAAAAACTTGTCAAGGGGGGCAGGGTTTTCATTGTTCTCATATGAAGAAGATTGTCCCCTTCTGTTATCTGTCTGGTCTATGGACTGCATTCCACATCTGAGAAGAGATGGCTTACACTAAGTAAAAGGTGTGGGAGGGTAAACTTTGCTTGTGAATATCTCTCAAACCATAAAGGTTTGAGAGATAAGACTTATATTGTTCATGTTTTTTTAATGCCTACAAAATAAAATAATAATAATAATAAGGTAAAACAAAGTATTACTATCCTTTAAACACTTTTTCTGTAACATAAGACATTGAAAATAATCTGGGAGATATAAATTATCTGGCTGGGCAATAATACCAAGCTACCGGTCTTCTAGAAAACATTTTGTATGACTATATGCACTGCTCACTTCCTCTCTGTATTTCATTACTATCCACTTTGTGATGTGACTCATGGACTGTAGCATAACATATTAGCGCCGACATCTACTAAGTACAGTGAAACAATGTAGAAAAACCTGTCTCTACAGCAAACAAAACTACAGGAAGACTGCAACATTGTATACACAGCTTTGCTTTCATACTCACTGACCATAATGCTCTCTGAAAACAGAAATTCAGTGTGCTCAAAACCAGAGCCATAAGTGTAAGCAAATAAGTGAAGATGGAAAAAGAAACACAAAATTATAGGTAATCTGAATGATGCTCTACAAGTAAAGAATGTGTAAAGTCAAAATAAGGTGGAACGGTCTTTTAAATTAGACTGTTGAAGGAGGGATTGTATAGGTGAACAGAAAATGAGACAGAAAACACAACTGAGAACAACAAAAGAGAAAAGAGGATAAGTGTAACATGGGGGTACACAAAGGAAAAAGCAAAACTAAGTAAGTGTGATTGCACACAAATGACAAGGACACTGGAAGAACATGTAAAACTTATCTTAGGTTATATACACTTAAAGGGATAGTAATATTTACTGTGTACAAAATATATTGTAGGGTTTATCCACCTGAGTAAAACAAGGTTACTCTCACTGCTGAGAGGTGTTTTATTCAAAAGTTATTACAGCTCAAACTTTAATTTTTTTTAGCTGCAGTATCACAGTGGCCTGAAATTGTACAATGGCGCTGTTGCTACACCATCCTATAGACAGTTCGGGTCAGTTGACTATAAATCTGCATAAGATGGTGTAGCAACAGCACCACTGTAACATTTCAGGCCACTAACACTGCACCTAAAAAATTTCAAGTTTGAACTGAATCTTTATTTGTTTCCTACCATGTAGTTGGTTTGCCCCAGAATTACTTCGATTTTGTTTTGTGCATAACAGCAGACCTCACATTTAGCCAGGGAGAAATATGAAAATGCATAATTGCAGTGTTGCCCTGAAATATGCATATTCAACATGTGCTCCCAGTTAAAGGGATAGTAATGTTTAATAATAAAAGCAAATCTAATTAATCATCATAGTATTTGGACCTTGGAGAGTGTTATTTCATTTCTGTCAGAGTTGTCAAGGGGGGGGCATGGTTTTCATTGTTCTCATAGGAAGAAGATTGTCCCCTTCTGTTATCTGTCTGGTCTATGGACTGGATTCCACATCTGAGAAGAGATGGCTTACACTAGGTAAAAGGGGCGGGAAGGGGAAACTTTGCTTGTGAATATCTCTTATACCATAAAGGTTTGAGAGATAAGACTTATACCGTTCATGGTTTTTTTAATGCCTAAAAAATAAAAAAGATAAAACGAAGTATTACTATCCCTTTAAAGGGGTGGATTGGACAGCTTAACCGGTTATTCTGGATTAAACCAACTGCACCGTAGAGGACAAATAAAAATTCCTAAATTCCCATGCCCTTGAATACAGCTTTTTAAAAACAGCACTCTGTTGGGGTACGTGAAAACGGATACAGAAGTGCTGCACTAATGGGGTACAAAGCTCCTTCGCTATGATGTATTTTGGCTCACACATCTGTATCGCATAGAGGAATTATCTGCATTACACAATCTACAATATCCTTCTGTTTGAACACACAAGCCATGGTAATACACAGAAATGTTTCAGGCCAGCATGGCGAACACTAGAACGCCTTGATTTGTGAGTTCAGAGGTGCTGAACTAGGCAAAGCATCAAGGGAAATAAAAATGGTCCTTTTCACTTTGACCTCTCTGCGGGGTCACCCAATGTTCATCTTCCAACAAAGGGTGAAAAGGTTTATCAAAAAAGCTTTTGCAGAGAAATGATTTAACATGCCCAGGGAGAATAATGCAGCCAGCTTTTGGAAGGCTTGAATCAATGCTTTAAAATGTTTCATGAATCAACGCAACTTTTTTTTATTTTGGGCAGGAGGCCATAGCTCGAGGAGTGAATTCACTGATTGTTTGGTCAACGTTGCCAATTCTTCAACACATCCCTCTCTCGGGAGCCTTTTCCACTTGCACAAATTGATGGAATGTCGCGAATTACTGATGTTAGGGTGGGGGGTAGGTAAACTGAATCCAAAAATAGATTTGAGTTCATTACACGTAATTTAGGGCCCAAGTATGTGAATTCTTTGTTTAAAATGAAGAGTAATTCTGGAGTAAACCATCTGCTCCATCGGGAACAAACACAAAAAAATCCCATTGACTTAAATGGTGTTTTACCCCTTTGAGTGCCAGAGGAGTACACAACGAATTACAGAGCAATGCATTGTGTACCACTCTGCCACTCAATGGGTTAACCCCTTGATGCTAGAGCGGTCGCCTACAAAGCAATGCGCTGGAATCCTCGCTAGCATCTCAGGGGTTAAAGTGGAACTACCACCAGTAGTAAAGTCGCCCTGCAATAATTAGGCAGGTGGCGACTAGCTTAATAATAGTTATTATTAATATATTATATTAATAGTTACATTACCTTTCAGCACTACATCATTGTACAAAAATCCTTCCGATGCTATTCAGGCCAGTGCAATGCTTCTGAAGGGAGACTGGGACTGACAGCGCAGGTGGACAGACAAGAGGTCTGCGCTGATGCCTGGCCGTCAGTCTTGGAAGATTAAGGATTTCTGTAGAATGGTGTAGTGCTGAGAGGTAATATAACTATTATTAAGCTAGTCGCCACCTGGCTAATTACTGCAGGGCGACTTTACTTCTTGTGGTAGTTCTGCTTTAAAACCATTTCGAACAATAGAAATTTTGAGAACTTGTCTCCTACAGTGGAGTTGGTACGCCTCAAAATGACTGACATTTCTTTTGAACGTAGGACCCTTTGCGTTCCAGAGGGTTGGGCAGTGCATGGTCATCCATTCTATTTAGGGCTCTTTAATCCTGTAGGTGGATGGCCGATAAGGACCACTGTGCTTTTTTTTGTGCAATAAAATCTGGGATGGTAAAGCGGAAATGATGTGCCATGACTGTCACCCGGACCTGCGTGACAATCCTAGCACATCATTTCACTAAGGGGTTAAGATAGCTCCCAACATTTCAAATGGCCAAAGAGGGATGGCTGTTTTAGGGGGTGTAACTGCAGCTGGTGGGCGAAGCATTACCAAGAATTTTTAGATTCCATGACCTATTGACACCACTTTGTGTACCTGAATAAATGATTTATAACAAGACCAATGTATTTTATTTACACAGATTAATTTATAACACATACACACTCAAACATTAATGTGAGTTTTATTGCTGTGGAGCAATGTGATACACATATATACACACAAAACAGAGTCTGATCTCTCAGAGTGGGAAAGAGGGATTTTAGTCTCAAAGAGGGACCGTCTCTCCTAAAGGAGGACACTTGGGAGGTATGCATTAACACAGTAGAAATCCCTGTGTTAAAGATGGGTAACAAAGCATAAACCAAAATACGAAATTAATAAACCACTGATTAACTCTTCTATACTTACAGAGAGAGTTGTTTTATTACTGAGAAAAAAAACTCAAAAGACTTTTCCTGCTGAGATAAACAATGGGACTTTATAACTTCTGAATAAGTCAGTTTAAATAGATGAAGAAATTGCCTTTGTATTAACCCCTTAAGGGCCGGCTGATCGAGTACCTGGCTGGCACTTAAGGACCATGATCCATTTTTTTTTTCCTGGTTCCGGTTCAGGGCTCCCCGAATGGTGTGCAGCTGCGTGAGGAGCCCTGAATTCCATGATGGTCCTGGCACGTCATGGGTCCTTATCGCTCCAGACCCTATGACATGCCAGGACCGTCAAGGGTCCTTAAGGGGTTAAGGTGTTTAGAGCTTTACTGTCCGAGAGACAATCTTCATAGGGACCAATCAAACACCATGGCATACATTCACCTAATGGTCAGTTTTATAGGATTTTTTTTTGTTTTGTTTTTAAAGGGAACAAAAAAAAAAAAAAAAAAAAAAAAAAAAAAGATTTTAGTCTTACCTTAAATCTTTTCTCTGTCGTCTAATACAGTTACTGGTAACTTTGGGTAGGCGATCCGCCCCTTTAATTGTAGGCAGGAAAAAATCTAGAATTTTATGCAGGGGGTGGAGCCTACCTTCCCTCCTTGGCTGCAGCTAGCCAACCAGCTCCAGAAAGATTTGAGACACTAACTATTGACTAGATAGTAGAAGGGAAAGAAGACTCCTGTGAACATGACCCCGAAGGACCCCCATGGTGTCTGCCACAGCAGAGTCCGTATCACAAAGGAATTGAGATCATTCAAATCCAAAAAGGGGAGACAACCGCCGTCCTTTTTAGAGACCACAAAGAGGTTTGAGTAAAAACCCATACCTCTGTCCTGAACTGGAACCGGCTCTAGAACATCCTTGTCCAGAACAGCCTGAATAGCGCCATTGAACAGCCAGCATTTCTCTGCGCCCTGAGGCGTATGAAAAGGAAAGAAGCGAAAGGGAGGAAGAGAGAGACGAAAGGGATCCTGTAACCTTCTGTCACAACCTGTAAAACTCATGGGTCCACCACTGAATCCTCCCAGATGCTGTGGTAGTGACGCAGATGACCACCCACAGCAGAGTGGGGACCTGGGTTCAGTGAGTCATGCCGAAGAAGGCTTGGAAGCCTTGGGCTTGGAGGAGACCTTGGGCTTCCATTGCTGTTTGGGTTTGGAGGAGGCACGTGGAGCAGAGGGAACCGTCTGGTTCATCGGCCTTGTCTCAGTCTGAAAGGAACAAAAATACTGATTACGCTTAAGCAGAGTTTTCTTCCTGGGGACCAAGGGTAGAAGGGTACTTTTACCCCATGTGGCCTCATTGATCAGGTCTTTAAGATCTGGACCAAACAAAGAAGTACCTTGAAAAGGTAAGGAGAGCAATGCTTTCTTGGACGCTGTGTCAGCAGACCAGATCTTGAGCCAAAGAACCCGACTGGCCAGCACAGACATGGTGGAAACCCTAGCCACTAAACGAATGGCATCAAATAAGGCAGCAGACACATAGTGCTGTGCCTCAGAAATATTGGCAAGAAGGAGCAACATATCCGAAGTAGGAGCACCCTGACGGACAGCCAGGGTGAGCTGATCAGTCCAAACCGCAATGGCCAGGTTCACCCATGCTGCAGCAAATGCTGGACACATGGCAGAACCAGCAGTGGCAAAAATGGACTTGAGTGAGACCTCAAGTTTCTTGTCAGTCCAGTCCTTCAGAGCGGACGCATCAGAAACTGGCAAGGCAGTAGACTTAGATAGCCTAGGGATAGGAGCATCCACTTTGGGAGGATGAACCCACTGAGCAAGCGCTGCCTCAGAGAAGGCACCCAAACCGGCTCTATTGCATGGCTGGAGGTCCCTGGGAGACTCTCAGGGACATCAGAACAAGCTGAGCATAAATGACCTGAGAATTCTCTAGGTAACCCTGAATGACAGGAAGAGCAATGTGCAATAGGGGATACAGAGACCCCAGCATCCTTGGTCTTAGGTGTGGCCCCAAGCTCCAATGGTATAGACATTCTCACAGTGTCAACCTTACTGTATATGTAATCACCCAAGTACAGTGTGTAGGATTAAAGTTTCACTGCAGAACTCGCTAAAATAGACTTATCTGGCAGGTGAAGGGCTACTCAGCAGAGGAGAGAAGGAGAGTCCAAGCCCTGCGTAGGATACTCATTCTGGAAATGGTACAAAATGGCTGCCGCTGCGGGAGACCATCAGAAACAAGTGCGCGAAGCAAGCGCTCATGGGAAATGTAGTTTTCCCAGAAAAAGTAACCAAACAATGCCCGAAGTCCCCTGAGCCCCCCAGCACACTAGAAACATGAATGATAGAGCAAGGGCAGACAAGAAAAATGAGCCATCTCTGAAGTTGCTAGGTTAAGTGGTTGCAGAGATATGTCCCAAACTGTACAGTCCCATAGGAGTGAATGGAGCAATGGCGCCTATGCGGTAAGGAACTCAAATTTTACAAAATTGAAACAGTAAAATAAAAATGCATGAAACATCACTAGAACATGTTAGGATACCCAAAAAACACTGAACCAGTAGGAAAAGTGTCACAAACCCCCCCAAAAGATGCAAAACCAGCAGCTAAAGGGTTAAAGTACCACATAAAACTGCTGCAAAACACCCAACATACAGATAGACCCAATGAGTGCAGGAGGGCGCAACAGGAACTCCAAAGGTAAACCCCTGTGTGGAGGGGCACTGTGGGACATGTGAACCTGCAGCACTCAAGGGTTGCTCACCTTTCCTGCAGATCTTCTGTCTTCAGACTATCATGTATTAAGAAGAAGCCTCAGTGGGCAACTCCTGAGGAAAGCCAAGATTTTCCCCCCAGGGCTCAAGGTCCACAAAAAGCACCTGGTTACCGAGCTAGACACATCGGAGGGCATTGTCAGTTATGGTAATCTGCCTAATGGTGGTATTCCATTTCTAACAGAAAAATTAAAAAAAATCTAAAACTATAGCAGAACTGTTCTCTTGCCTGTGTCTTCACCAAGGAACAAATCTTTCTGGGGCTGGGTGGCTAGCTGCAGCCAAGGAGGGAAGGTAGGTTCTACCCCCTGCATACAGTTCTAGAATTGTTCCTGCCTACAATTACTCACGTCTTAAGTGAACAAAGATTTATTGCAAGGTTTTGGCCTTCCTCGAGACCTCTGGCCGAAATTAATATCTCTTTACATATGTTCACTTTTAAGTGCTATGAGTACTCTCGTTCTTTTGACTCTGAATAGAAAAGTTTCCACAACAACACCCAGACATTTTGACCTTTTTAAAAAGGAACTACCACCACTTCTAAAGTTGCTCCAAATAATTACCCATCTGGCAACTAGCTGCTCAATAGTGCAGGTCACCAGAATTATTACCACGTTACTGAGAATTCCTACTGTTCCCGGGACTGACAGCCAAGAAACAGCCCAGACACCTTTAAGTAGTGAAGCCTGCGCGCCTGCACTGTCAGTCCTAGTCTGCTCTAGGAGGAGTTGCTAGGAGCCGCACGTCACCGTAAGGGAATGACAGCGCAGACGGGCAGACATCACTATGCAAAGATGTCTGCGCTGTTTCCTGGCTGTCAGTCGCAGGAGCAGTAGGAATTCTCAATAATGCAGTAATAATTCTGGCGACTAGCACTACTGAGCAAGTTTAGAAGGGGTGGTAGTTACGCTTTAATTGAGTGTACTTCCACTATACACATGTATTATACGTTAACAATAGCCGGGGAGCCAAAAACTGCATATACACTCACATACACATACTTGTAAAAAGATACACAGTCACAAACATGTACAAGCATCTGCAATGTGACATGCACACAGTCACACACACACACACACACACACACACACACACACACACACACACACACACACACACACGTTAACTACAATCATCTGCATGTGACACTGCTAAAATGATTGTGGGTACTAGCAAAGAATTAAGCACAAGAAAGAGTTACTTAAGATCCCAAATCCCATCCACTTAAGTCCATGAATCGCAGGAAACTATAAAAATCAATGGCTCACATTGATTTCATGCTTAAAATGAAAAACATGGTCACTACGCCATTCAAATAACATTTCCTTTGGTCCCAGATGACCAGAGAAAAGCCTGTTTGTTGTGGTTTAAACAGCATGTTCTGTGTAGATATCGAAGGAAAAATTTGGAATTTCTTGACAAATAGCCACAGTACATCCTGTTGCAAATATACGTCCTGGACTGCAAATTGTAATTTAAAACCTACCCTGCCCCTGACATTTGGCGGACTTCAAAAGTGAAATTAGGCTGGAGAAAACATACTACTTAACTTCTTGGATTCAAAGCAATCTGCTGGAGACCTCATTAACATCCAAGGGGTTAAAAGTTGCTTCCAAGTTCACAGGCACTGGCCACATTTCCAGGATCTCATTACTTGATCACAGGTAAGTAGATCAGTATTTGGACTTTACCTAACTGTGTGAGAATCACTGGCATAAGAAACCCAATTATGGGAGGAGCCTCAAGTGTGATGGTCACTGCCACCATGCAGAGCTGTGGGTGTGTCCAGCACAATGCCCAGTCTCTCTGCATCAATCATCTATTCCTGGCTTATAGCAACAAACAGTGAGGTATTTAGGTCTAATGCAGCAAGCCTGGGAAGATTTGTCTCTATGTGCCTACATTCATTTTTTTAATAAAATGCAACATTTAAAAAAAAAATAAAAAAAAAAAATACTCCAATGCTTAGAGCTTATGGCAGGTATTGGCAACTGGAGGCCTTCCAGCAGTTTTGGAAGTGATGAAAGGAGTTGTAGTCCACAATAGCTGGAGGGCTTCGGGTCTACACCTGAAGTGAACATAACCAAATGCAGTTTGATATTCATGTGTCTGTGTATTTGGGGGAGAGATGGGGACAGAGTGACCTGCAAAAATGGGCTGGATAAAGGGCCATTGTGGCACAGTATGTGTGTGGGGGTGGTGCACATACTTGGTTGGGCATAGGGCAGCAGAAAAGTTTAAATGCACCAGATTCTCCCTTAAAACTTTCTCTAATGTCTACTTAAAATTCTAATATGGCCAGTTTATTTAAAGGGTAACTATGAGCCCAAATAAAGTCTCCCCCCAACAATGTCTCTAACGATGAGCTTAACAATAGTACTAATAGCCAGCATATTCACCCCATTACTGAGAAATCCTACTTCTGCCGAGACAGACAGCCAGGCAACAGCGCTTTAGATGCATCTGCATGCCTGTGCAGTCAGACTCTTATGGTACCTTAAGGTACCATGCAATCCCTCCTACAGTAGACCGGGACTGACAGCGCAGATGTGCAGTTGTCTGTAAGCAACAATGTCTGTTGCCTGGCCGTCAGTCTTGGCAGAAGTAGGATTTCTGAGTAACAGGGTAATTATGCTGGCTAATACTACTATTGTTAATCTTATCGCTAGACCGCTAATTGTTAGGAGGAGACTTTATTTGGGGTGGTAGTTCCCCTTTAACAGTATACGTACCACTTTACTAATCAGGTTATTTAACCATTTGGATGCTAGAGAGCTCTGAAATGCATTGAAAGGCTTTGATGACTTCTCAACTAGAATTAATTATTAAAATAAAAGCAGATCTTTATTCTGTATCAGTAATGTAAAAAAATTTCAAATTATGGCATGGGTAAAGCAATGCATATTATTACCATGCTTATTCAGGCCTCTCTAGCAATCAGGGGTTTAAAGACAATCAGTCATGTACAATAAACTTTATATCACAAGAAAGAGCCTTGCATTTTTCATATACATGTGTTCTTTATTTTTCTCAGCAATGTGTAGGCTAAGAGATGTATACCTCCCACACGTCTCTATTTGGGCCAGCTCCTCTTGGAGACCCAAGATCCCTCTGTCCCGCTTGCCTAATCTGGTGTTCCCCTTTTTAGGAGATCAAACTGTGTGGTGTATATATATGTGTATCACATTGCTTCACAGCAAGAAACTCACATTAATCTTGGTTTAAACTTCAGTATGTGTTTTTATAAATTAGTCTGTGTAAATAAAATATGTTGAACTTGTTTTAAATCATTTAGTCAATTACATAAAGCACTGTTAACAGGTCATAAAGTAACCTACAAATTATCCGTAATTAATCTCCCAGCAGACCCTCCTCAGCAACACCAACTAAAACAAAATTGTCCCTCAAAGGTCATGCGAACTGTTGTATATATGAATACAAGTATATAGTTAATGATTCTCCCCCCCCCCCTTTTTTCTGGTGAAGGCAGCTCTTCATGTCAATGACATGGCATAAACATTCCTTGCCTCATTACTGCTGGGTGTTACTGCAGTTCTTTAAACACACCCTTTCACCTCCCGTACTTTCTAGATCAGTCCTGTGTCATTCTTTCCCACAATTCATTGCAAAGACTTGGGCAAACCCATCTTGAAATCTACCTTCACTACAAACATGGCACTGCAGGTGGGGTTACATCTTTTTTTTCTTCAGTTTTAATACAAACAAGCATGTATTTCTGTGGAGAGAGACACAACAAACTGTGTATAAAATTACAACACAAAAAATGTGAAAATATAACATTGTTCTAGGGGATAAAACCCACAGACATTGAACAGTTGATAACTTATTCCTACAGGCCAAAGGTGACCTCCGTTCTGGCAGTGAAACTTTAGGATGTTGTGTAACCTGAGCTGCCCAAACCTGGCATGGCTGAGAAGAGAAGGGGAGATAAAGAGTAAGATCTGCCCAAAATGTCAGTTTCCTAACACAGGACAAATGTGGAGAAGCAAAATTCATATTTGCAAGTTTTGGTTTCATCTCTTGTAGAGAGAATAGCACAGTTCATGTTTGCTAGAGATTTTCTATACCATCCCCTGTTTATGGGGATGGTAGGCACTGCAGTGGGCATGTCAGGTTTAATTTAAATCAGTGGTTGTCAATTTGTTTGCGCTCAAGGCACCCCAAACATGCAATCTGTAATTTTCAGGGCACCCCTAACATTTTATAGGTAATATCTCAAGGTCTTCAAGAAAGGAATAATACAGTTATTCTTAGGTCTTACTGTCTATGAAAAAGAGCACAGCATGCATCATTTTCATAAATATACAACAAAAACTTAACTTTAAAATTAAAGGGATAGTAATACTGGAAAATAAGTTTGTTTTATATTGTAGCCCTTAAAAAAACTTGAAAAATTATATAAGTCTTATCTCCCAAACCTTTATGGTTTGGGAGATATTCATAAGTAAAGTTTCCCCTGGAGTGATGTCATTGCTCCACCCTTCAGATCTGGAATCTGGTCCCCGGACCGGCTGTGCCTCTCCAGAAGTGCTGAGATCAGCATCTTTAAAAATAATTTCTTAATTGGAATGGTCTAGAAAGTGTGCTTTCAAGCCAGGCACACTTTGTACATAGTTCCAATTAAGTAGTTCTTCTCAAAGATCGTGATCTCGGCACTGCTAAAGAGCTGCCGGCTGCTCTGTGGACCGAATTCCAAATCTGTCCACTAGATGGCAGACTTGGCTGAAACAGCAAGGAAAAGAGCATTCTACAATATTTTACATGTGAATATCTTCCAAACCATAAAGGTTTGGGAGATAAGACTTGTATCATTTTTCATGTTTTTTTAAGGGCTACAATATAAAATACAATTATTTTCAAGTATTACTATCCCTTTAAAGCCTTCATAGAAAAAAAATGGGCACCCTAAACTGGTGTACGGTGCACAACAAAGTGCCACAGCACCCTGATTGAGAACCACTAACAAACCCATGAGGTCCAGGAAGATGCGTAAAGCACAGCTTCATAACGCACTGATCACAACTCTGGTCTTCTTGGGGATAAAGTCAACCTGCTGTACTAGCAACTTGTAATACAAATGTTTTTTGGGAAATGTGTTGGTGGCAATGTGTGGCATGTTATGCTGATTAGTGTCTGTTGAGCCAATATTAGCACAAAAAATGTTGATTTAGTCTAGGCACTGGATGTGTGTCAAAACATATCGAGTGGCCTTGAAGAGAGCCCCATAGAGCTCTCAAATGTTACCTAAAAAGTATTTTTAAAGGGATAGTAATACCTGAAAAGAAGTTTATTTTATATTGTAGCCCTTAAAAAAAAACATGAAAAATGATACAAGTCTTAGTAAAGTAAAGTTTCCCCTGGAGTGATGTCATTGCTCCCCCTTCAGATTTGGAATCCGGTCGCCGGACCAGCAGTGCCTCTCCAGAAGTGCTGAGATCATGATCTTTAAAAAGAATTTCTTAATTGGAATGGTCTACAAAGTGTGCTTTCAAGCCAGGCACACTTTGTACACAGTTCCAATGAAGTAGTTCTTTTCAAAGATCATGATCTTGGCACTGCAAAAGAGCTGCCGGTTGCTATGTGGACCGAATTCCAAGTCTGTCCACTAGATGGCAGACTTGGCTGAAACAGCAAGGAAAAGTGACCTATACTATATTTTACATATGAATATCTCCCAAACCATAATGGTTTGGGAGATAAGACTATCATCTTTCATGGTTTTTTAAGGGCTACAATATAAAATAAACTTATTTTCAGGTATTACTATCCCTTTAAATAAGCAGAGATGAGAAATCCACCACTATCCTGACTTCATTCTATAGGAAATGTGCTTCATAGAGTAACAATTTGTATTGCACATTTTACAGTATGTTTCAATTTGGTTTTTAACATACTGAGTTCCAGGGGGCACAGAACACAAGGTGTTCATCCACAGACAGCAAAAGTTCCCATATGTTGAAAGAACTTGGCATGAGACTACAGATACTGCAAAGGTTATAACGTGCTTTTTCCTATAACAGCAATGTGTAGTTTCTCAATATGTTTTCATTAAAGTGATAGTAATGCTTCACAAAATCAGCAGCCCCAATTAATCTTCATAGTATTTGAACCATTGAGAGTGTGATTTCATTACTGTGAGCGTTGTAGTTCAAGAGTGAATGATAAATGTTCCCCCTCCCACCCCTTTTACCTAGTGTAAGCCCCCACTCCTAAGATGTGGAATCCAGTCCATAGACCAGACAGCTCACATCAAGAACAATCTTCTTACTGTGAGAACAATGAAAACCCTGCCACATTGACAGGTTTTTCAGCTTTTTCCCTTATCTTAATTGAAGACTGTCCCTCTCTGCAATCTACCTGGACACTCCCTGCTGCTCTTAGCGGAGCAGTGTTACATCAGTAGAAGGGGCGGGTACTTTATCATTCAATTACTCTTGAACTATAACTCTGACAGAACTGAAATCACACTCTCCAAGGCCCAAATTCTATGAAGATTAATTAGAGCTGCTTTTATTATGAAACAGGGCCGGATTTATATCTCAGAAGCTTGTAGGCACAGAAATCTGAACCCCCCCTCCCATTGGCCAGCTCCACAATGCTCCAAATCTCCATATTGCCCTCACATTGCCCCCATCAGCTCCACATTGCCCTCACATTGCCCATCAGCTCCACATTGCCCTCACATTGCCCCCCCATCAGCTCCACATTGCCCTCACATTGCCCCATCATCTCAACATTGCCCCCATCAGCTCCACATTGTCTTCCTACTGCCCCCATCAGCTCTACATTGCCCTCACATTGCCCCCATCAGTTCTGCATTGCCCTCACATTGCCCCCCATCAGCTCCACATTAAGCCTCACATTCTCTTCCCCATCTGTTTCCTACCTCCCTGATGGTCCAGCGGCAGGAGAGGTCTGTGCTTCTGCACAGACCTGTAGCTGCTGGAGCTCCCGTGCGGTCTTCTCTTTAGTAATGCAGAGCGCTGGGAGATGATCTCCCAGCGCTCTGCATTACTTAAGAGCCGGGGAAGCTCAGCAGATACAGGTCTGAGAGGCATAGACCTTACCATGTGGTGGGAGGCGCAGTGCGGCACACCACGCCACTTAGAGGAAAAAAAAGCAATCAAAATAACACATGTCCCTTGCAATGACAGGTGCCCCTCTGTAGGGTGCGCCTGTAGGCAGATGCCTACTCTGCCTTATGGAAAATCCAGCCCTGGGTGAAGTATACCCTAGTAATAAGTGGCTCTTATTTTAACGGATTAAGGCAACCTACCTAGGTAAATGAATTAACAGAAGCACTTACCTTCACAGAGCAGTAAGGTATATCTATACATATTTTTGCATTGTATCTGTACCTTCCTATAATTAGTGATCTCTGTTGAAGTTTACATCTATGTCACAGCTCAGTTAAAATTGGGTTTGGAAACCTGAATGGCTTATAAAGGGGCCCAGGCTGTTAAAGGGATAGTAATACTTCGTTTTAACTTTATTTTATTTTGTAGGCATTAAAAAAACATGAAGAATGATATAAGTCTTATCTCTCAAACCTTTATGGTTTATGAGATATTCACAAGCAAAGTTCCCCTCCCCGCCCCTTTTACCTAGTGTAAACAATCTCTTCTCAGATGTGAGTCTGGTTGTATGACAGTACAGATAACAGAAGGGGACAATTTTCTTTGTATGAAAACAATGAAAGCCCTGCCCCCCTTGACAAGTTTTTCAGCTTTTTCCATTATCTTAATTGAAGATTGTCCCTCTCTGCAGTCTACCTGGGCATCTACCTTCTGATCTGGTTGAACAGGGGGGGGATACTTTGTTTGTGAATATCTCTTAAACCATAAAGGTTTCAGAGATAAGACTTATATCATTCTTCATGTTTTTTTAATGCCTACAAAATAAAATAAAGTTAAAATGAAGTATTACTATCCCTTTAAAGTGATAGTTTTGTTTCTACTAAAGTGTTGCTCTGAGTATTCTTTATGGCTTTTAACACCATATTTGCAGTTCAATCACTATTCAAAAGGAAAAGATCCCCCTCCCGCCCCTTTTCCCGCATCGCGCTGCCTTGCTGTCTGGTCCTGATGGAGAGCAGCAAAGGACAATCTTCAGTAAGCAAAAGGAAAATCCTGCCCTCCTTCATTAAGGGGGCAGTGTTTTCCTTATACTTACTGAGTGAAGATTCTCCTTCGCTGCATCCATCAGGTCCCACCACTGGATTACAGATCTAATGAGTGATGTCCAAAAGGAGCATGAGGGGGATCCTTTCTGCTCGAATAATGTGTAAACGACAAATATGTAAGTAAAGAAATATAGCGCTACAGGTTATAAAAACCATAACGAAGACTCGGAGCAACATTACTATCCCTTTAACATACTGTAAATGGAAAAAACTAGCACTGGACTACAAGATATAAAAAACAATGGTAATGCATGGCAGATTACAGTCCATACCCTCCGTCTGCTGAGAAGGCCTTCATCCAAAGACACACAGAGACAGACACACACAAGCACAGACAGACAGACAGACAGACACACACAAGCACAGACAGACAGACAGACAGACACACACAAGCACAGACAGACAGACACACACACAAGCACAGACAGACAGACACACAAGCACAGACACACACACAGACACACACACACAGACACACACAGACACACACAGAGGTGGGTTAGTGGAGACAGCTTAACCCCTTTGTGGCAGGTTTTTTTTTTTTTTTTTTTTTTTTTTTACACTATAGGACTAGAGCAGTTTTGGCCTTTTTAGGAAGTGTTTGTTCGGTCATATTTTCCTTTAATAGACACAAACAATTTATATACCATTTTTGAAGATGGATTAGTAGGGCTTTCTTTGGATGCCATAGTTATATGTATAAACCATGATTTTGTTTGATTATAGCTTAAAAAAATATGAACAAAATGGGGGGGTGACGTTTTTATAAGGTTTTCCTATGATGTTTTGTGCTCAATTAGTGCATTTTTGTCAGGGACTGTATAAAACCCAAAATGTCTCTCTGAGGTGAAAATCCCCACGTCTCTCCCACTCTAACGTCCCTAATGTGTATAAGTGTATCACATTGATCCACAGCAGTAACACTCACATCAATGTTTGCTTAAACTGTAGTATATATGTTTATAATTTATTTAGTGTAAATAAAATACTTTGCTCTTGCTCTACATCCTTTATTTAGCTACACAAAGATGTGTAAATAGGTTAATGAAGTAGATGCACTTTCTCTCCCCACCAGTCCTGCCCTCAGCTCCACATTAAATAAAAGTGCCCCCTCCTGTCATTTTATGTGTTAGGATGTGTGTCCTCTGAGAGAAGCAATGTATATTTACATTGCCTTTGTCATGTGGCTCCAATGGCACACGTGATTGCTGTAGCAATGATCACATGTGCAGAGCCACCAGGGAAAGGCTGTAACTGACTGCTCCCGTCCTGGTCCAATCACTTACAGCCTCCCGCAATGATCTCAATATACCCTTAGGAGCACTGCGAATATTAACCCTTGACATGCCAGGACCGTCATCTTCAAAGAATGGATTTCTGCGATTGTCCTGGCATGTCACTCATCCTCAAGGGATTGCACATTTAACCCTATGAGTGCCAGAGGGGTACGCAACACATTGCAAAGCGTTGTGTACCCCTCTGGCACTCAAAGGGTTAACACAAAGAATGTAAGGAAGTAAACATTACTTTGTGGGCATTATAGAACATGTATAGGAGATTATTACTTGTTAAAGTCTACAATTCTCTTCAGCATGCATTCCATCATGTATTTATGTATTTGATATCTCCAATGTATTGTCTGGCAAGGCGCTGGAGACCTTGATAGCAGTGTTTCGTAAAACTTCAAGTCCTCAAGGCACACCCACAGGACAGGTTTTTGAGCCTATCACAGCTTTGTTCCAGTTCATTGTGGCTCAGTCTTTGTGATTGACCTATCCATGCTTAAATATGGGTATCCTGAAAACCTGATGTGTTAATGTGTCCCGAGATTTACGGTTCTAACACATTCTATGGGTTAACCCTTTGAGTGCCAGAGAGGTTGTGTACCCCACTGAACTCAAAGGGTTGAAGGGAATCAAGGACATTTAAGCCTTAGTGAAAAAGAAAAGTGGAGCAAATCACTTGCACCCACTGATATAAATGAAGCTTTTAACCCCTTGAATGCTAAAGCAATCTCCAACACACCTCTCAAGGGGTTATAGGCCCCATTTAAACCCATGGGAGTTTTTTGGTTACATTTTACTTGTTTCCTATGGTGGTTGCAGTTGGTGAGCTCCAGAACTGCTCCTCTCCCTTCGTGTACAAGGCTCTTTGGTCCTTATGCAGGAACCAACAGATGAGCAATGCTTGACAACTCCAACTGCACCATAAAGGAAAATAAACACTTCCAATATTTTAAATGGGAAATGTATCCCAATGAAAGCTAGAGAGGTCTTCAAAGCATTGCACAGCAATGTGATTGAGAACGCTTTCGAATTCAAAGGGTTAACCATACTGGTATCCATTGAAAATGTTGCAGAGAAAACAGCATGCAACTAAACAACGCATTAAGTATGTCACCGTGATGAAAAGGGCGACAGAATCTCGAGCTGCATCAAAAGCGTGAGATTCACATATCGCCTCCTTAAATATTGCTTCAAAAATGTTAATTTCCAAATTGCTTTGGGTCTGCGTCAGGCCCATAACCTCTACATTTGTGAGTATAACCAGCATCCATCATACCAACAGAAACCATGCCTCCAAACAAATATATTACCCACCAACAAGGCACACACACACAGAAACTGCATACCTTAGCATAGCTTTAACCCTTTCTGTGCCTCCTAACCTCCATTCATCCCCTGAGTCAGTCTCTCCCGCAAGCAGACTGACTAACTGAGGCACTAATGGATGCGGGTTGAAGCGATGTTTAAGGAGGCGACATGAGAATCTTGCGCTTTTGATGCAGGGAGAGATTCTCATGTTGCAATTTTCATTATGGTGACATGCTTAATGCTCTGTTTAGTTGCATGCTGTTTTCTCTGCTATATTTTTAAAGTGAACCAATATACCAAAATTAAATTAATGGGAACGTCATTTGTCCCCTATGGTACAGGTGGTTTGCTCCAGAGTTGCTCACCCTCTGCTTTTGTATAAGTTCATTAGAGTGCAGTAATTTTTCCTCTAGGCCTCATTAGCAGCGACTTAACCCTTTGAGTGCCAGAGGGGTACAGAATGCATTGCAAAGCAATGCATTCTGTACCCCCTGGCACTCAAAGGGTTAATAAACGTCGGCCAGTTCCAAACTTTGTGAACACTACTTTGTTCATCTGACATTTGCCTTGGAAACAAAACAGTTAATATGCCATGTAAAAGAACCTATCCCATTTGTTTCCCTGCCTTCAAGTTCCCAGAAGAAGTAATTGGAAAATTGAAGTCCGATGCGCACATGTCTCTGGAGAAAAAATCATTACACCAAAAAAAAAAAAAAAAAAAATTATACGAGCATCTGGAGAGTCATAGAGAACAGCTATGATATTTTGCCAGAATCATAGCAATGATCCCACTGCAGCCACCAGTTCCATTAAAGGAGCCACTTAGTCAAGCCCAAACAATGATTGGCCATTAATCTCAACAGTGCACTTAGTAGGTGTCACACAAAACCACAAAAATGCTTTTCATTGTCTACAGAATGAATGCTTTTCAATCCCCACTGGAAACATTACCTATGGAAATCATTTACCAAATGTCACATTAATAGGTCTTGCATTCAAAGAGGAAGGCTTTTGGACAAGTTCACTCTGACACGCATTCCATAGGCCTGGACTTGTAAGCCATGCTAGCAAAGTGCAGCGGCTTTAATAAAGAAAATAGGTTCAATACTGCATCAAATCAGCTGCACCTCAGGGCACAAATCATGGATTCAATTTTTGTTTAAAAATCTTTTTGACTTTAAATATTCTGCAGATGCATAATAGGTAAAGTCAAATAGCCTAAACGTTTATATTTTCTCAACTTCACAGTTCATTTCATATACTCGTTGATCAGCTCGTGTACACGGGCCACAGTGCCAGGCAGCACCGGCCGCAATGCAGTCATGCGCAGTAGAGACTGCCCGTGCCGCAGCTGATAAAGAAGTGGCGTTCCTCTCAGCACAGTGACTACTTTCTGAATTCAGAGCGCCCCTCTCCGTTGTCAGCCGCGGCGAGAGCAGTCTGTACTGCGCAAGACAGCTTCTGACAAACATACATTAGTGAATTATTATATAGGATTATATGGGAAATTATTCCAAAAGGGAAACTGAAAATGTTGACATTGTAAAGTTATTTTTCATCTAACTTTAAACCTTTGAGTGCCACAGGGGTACGCAACACATTGTTTTGCAATGTGTTGCGTACCCCTCTGGCACTCAAAGGGTTAAAAGTCCAGTGATCCCAGGTAAATTTCAACTAAAGTCACCCTGCAATACTTAGGCAGGTGGAGACTAGCTTACCCCTATGAGTGCCAGAGAGGCAAATAATGCATTGCTCTGCAATGCGTTAGGTACCCCTCTGGCACTCAGAGGGTTAATAATAGTTATTTTACCTCTTAAAAGTGCCCTTGAGTAGTTAGCAGTAATAGTCCGAGACTGACGGCCAGGTTAGTGCAGCCTGCGCGTCTGCGCCTTCAGTCTCTTCTGGAGACATCCGGGCCAGTGCAATGCATCTGAAGGGTGATGGGGACTGAAAGCGCAGGCGCGCAGAAAAGATGTCTGCGCTGATGCCTGGCTTCTGGTATCTGAAGCTGAAGGACAACTTTACTCCTGGGTACTTTTGAGAGGTAAAATAATGATTACTAAGCTAGTCACCACCTGTATAAGTATTGCAGGGCGACTTTAGTTGATGTGGTACTTCCGCTTTAAGGGATAGTAATACTTCGTTTTAACTTTATTTTATTTTGTAGGCATTAAAAAACATGAAGAACGATATAAGTCTTATCTCTCAAACCTTTAAGAGATATTCACAAGCAAAGTTTCCCCCTCCCGTCCCTTTTACCTAGTGTAAGCCATCTCTTCTCAGATGTGGAATGCAGTCTATAGACCAGACAGAAAACAGAAGGGGACAATCTTCTTCCTATGAGAACAATGAAAGCCCTGCCCCCCTTGACAGGTTATCTTAATTGAAGATTGTCCCTCTCTGCAGTCTACCTGGGCACCTCCCTTCTGATCTGACTGAGCAGTGTTACATCAGTAAAAGGGGAGGGAGGGGGATACTAGTTGAACTAGTACTCTGACAAAACTGAAATAACACTCTCCAAAGTCCAAATACTATGATGATTAATTAGAGCTGCTTTTATTATGAAACATTACTATCCCTTTAACTAACAAATCTGGTGTAGTTCTGGAGAATACAAACTACATAACTGGGACAAAAAAAAAAAAAATAATAGATTATTTAACTGGGCTATTAACCCTTTGACTACCAATGTGTTTGAAACATCATGGGGTTAAAAGCCCTATTACATCAAACAGAATTATTATTCCCCTATGGTGCAGTTAGCTTGCCTAAGAATTATTCACCTTCTCAGTAACATTATACACCGGTGATTCTGAAGTTTACCCCATGGGACACACCAACAGGACAGGTTTTCATTACTCTGCATAAACAGAACTGGGTAATCTGTGGAGCAGCCATCATGATTGGGCTGCCTGTGATTATTAAGGATTATCCTGAAAATCTGACCTATTTGCCTGGAAGACTCAAGCTGAAAGTCAATGTTTTGTATGGAAAGGTGTGTGTGGAAGAGGGTTTTAGAGGGGGAATGACCCTAATAAGTGCTATTTAATTAGTTTGCAAATTTTGCCATTGGGTACTACAACTCATACCATTCCTATACACCCAAAAGCAGCCCCCTCCAATAGATGGACTGCCAAAGGTTGCCTTAACAGATTAACTTAACTAGGTGTGCTAGAAACAGCCTGGTATATCTAGTATTTGCATTGCACTTGACATTTCCTGTACATTGTGACCTCTTTTGACGTCTGTCTACATTTCTTTTTCAACTGAAGCTCGATTCATGTTCCCAAGTACTAAGGATAAAAATGTAATACACAATAAAGCAGGTGTTAATATTTCACAATGAAACAGAACATGTATTAATCTCAACTGTGCGGTATAAAAGCACATTAGTAAAATACTGTCATCTAAGAACAAAAGTGCCAGAGAGGTATCCAATGCATTGGATACCTCTCTGGCACTCACAAGGTTAAATCTCTTGTACATCATGCAGCCTCTGTAAACAAATTACATCTTGGGGGGAGAGGGGTATTCTTGACTTTTCCAGGGCTCACTGACTCCCATAAGGGTACAATTATGATTTTCACCAGAGTTACATTGCATGATGCAAATGACCCAAACTAATGTATTTTAGGGATCTAACAATATATTCACAGGGTGTTTTTGTTGAGTTTTTTAATAACAGATGCTAGCTATAACTACATCATATTTAAAGGTACATGAACCAATTGAATTTGTATAGGTGTTACTGTATTACCTTGATGACCCAAAATGAAAAGAATTGCAAGTTTCAGAGAATAAAGCCATATTAATGCAAATGTGGTAAAAGTTTTATGTTCCCATGTAACTACCTATATCTCAGGAAATTATGTCAGTAACTCTGGCTTCTGTATATCTGAAATTCGCTTGTTGGAATTTGTTCTAAACCATAAAATCTAAATGAGTGTTATGGAAATAGATTAGGGTTGCTTTATTGAACACAGGATGTCTTTATGGCAATGCTGTTTTTACATAAATACTATCATCCCCATAGCAACAGCCGCACTACAGTCCTTTCAGTGTCCTAACCCGAACCACTGGGTGTTAAGCCAATTCCTTCACATAACAATTGCATAGAATTGATACCATAAAACATTAACTCATTTATTGCTTTCCTATTTTGGTCACATTTTGGTAGCCTATTGCATATATAACTATCACTATATGCTTCAACTAAGAACAGGTTATACCTGGTATAAAGACGTAATCACTAAATCTGCCTTTATTATTGGTACAATTAGCACAATTCTGATTTTGACAAGACCATTTCTATTCCACTTCAAAAAAAAACAAAAACAGTCTGACTGCAATAAGGACTTATAAAGGCCATATGTTCAAAAGTAAAGTGGAGGAGATCTAGGGCAAACCATTTGCACAATACAGAAGAATATACCTCCCAACATTTCAAATTGCCAAAGAGGGACACTTATGTTTTTGGGGGCGTTGATGGGTGTGTCTGGTGGGTGGGGCATTAGGGAGGATTTTTAGGCTATTTAATGACATATTAACACCTCCTTGTGTAACCTATAAATGACTTATAACAATATCAAAGTATTTTATTTACACAGACTAATTTATACACACATATACTTACGTTTAAACAAACATTAATGTGAGTTTTATAGCTGTAGAGCAATGTGATACACTTATATATGCACCACACCGTCTGATCTCCTAAAAGAGGGACAACAGGGTAGGAAAGAGGGACAGAGGGATTTGGGTCTAAAAGAGGGACTGTCCCTCCTAAAGAAGGACACTTGGGAGGTATGGAAGAACTAAAAATTCCCATTGATTTAAAAGGGGATTTTTACCCCTTGAATGCTAGAGAGGTCTCCAAAGCATTGCAAAGCAATGCATTAGAGACCTCTCTAGCATTCGAGGGGGTTAAATAAAAACATTTAAATTAATGGGAATTTTTGACATTTTTAATTCTCCCCTACAATGCAAATGGTTTGCCCCAGAACGCTTCCTTTTCTTCTGAACATACTTGGAGAACGGAGACAATTTTTCAGACACTTTCTTTATTACTCCAGTCTTATACATCTCCTCCATTGGCCCTTATGTATAAAAGCACAGCAGAGCAATTATGGGGCAAATCAATTATACCAGAGGTGAAAATAATAATTCTCAGACTTAAATGGGACTTATAACCCCACTGACTGCTAGGGAGGTCTCCAACACATTGCACCTCCCTATCTTTCAATAGCTTAAAAGCCCCACTTTTCCCATTAAAAACAGCTCCAATTAATCTTCACAGTATTTGGGCCATGGAGAGTAATTTCAATACTGTCAGAGTTGTAGTTCAATTGAACGATAAATTACACCCCTCCCACCCCTTTTACTGATTTAACACTGCTCAACTTAGAGCATCAAGACTGTCCAGATGGATCGCAGAGAGGGACAATCTTCAGTGAGCATAAGGGAAAATCTGCCCTCCTTCGTCAAGAGTGTAGGGTTTTCATTAAACTCACAGTAAGAAGATTATCCTTTGTTGCGAGCACTCTGGTCCAATGACTAGATTCTACGTTTGCGGGGAGGAGGCTTACATGAGATAAAAAATGCAGGAGGGGGATTTAACTCCTTGGATACTAGAGTCATTTCCAGGACATTGTTTCAGATGAAACGTATATTTGGTGAGAAACAAAGGTCAATGAGTAGAGGGAAACAAAGGTCAATGAGTAGAGGGAAACAAAGGTCAATGAGTAGAGGGAAACAACCCGCTATTCTCTTGTAACAAAAGATAGACAATATATCTGCAATATAGGTGATGCAGGGGCACCAGAGAGCTCTCCTGCTTCCATGCTAACCAGGGCAACCCTCATGTCAATGATAAAAGCTTTCCCTCATTGACGTGAGAGGGTGTCCTGATACGTCCCACTCTTACCCAGTTTCTCCGGGTAGAATGGAAGCAGGGGAGCAGTCTTGCCCTGTATTGCCTTCTATTGATCTCCCAAAACTGCTGGGAGAGCGGTAGCTGGGGAGGCCCACCACGAGGTCTGACTTTTTGTTTTTGCCTGGTCCTCTGCCTCCTCTTAAGCCACAGAGTAAAAGGTTTGTGGGTTTTTGTTTTTAACACATATATACATATAGAAAAACAAACTTTTTTCTTCTACTATAAACTTAGAATGCACCAATGGACACAAACAATTTTATGCATATTATCCTATATAATAATTTGCTAGGATGTTTGTCAGAAGTCGTCATGCGCAGTAGAGACAGCGTGCGTTCAGGCAGTCTCTACTGCGCATGATTGCATTACATGAGTGAGGCGACGCAAGACTGCACTGCGTGGAGCAGTGAGGTAGTGCCCGCTTAACCCTTTCATTGCCAGAGGGGTATACAATACATTGCAAAGCAATGCATTGCGTACCCTTCTGGCACTCAAAGGGTTAACATTACCCAGATCTTGGCCCCTGTACATGGGCTATTACACTAGTGTATTTTAATATTTTATATTATATATATATATATCTCTCAGGTGGAAGGGGTTTTCATTCACTTTTTTCCCCACCATAACCTTTTCAGTTTGTGATATAAGTTTGCAGATGTGATAAAAATCACATCAAGAAACAAGCGCGCTCCATTTTCTTTTCTGTTAGCGATGCCTTTTATGGGCATTAATTTATTCACTTATTAGTTTTGTCGGGACTTTAGCTCCATTCAGGCGCAATCTGGTCTCTATCACTCGGTAGACACAGTGTGTGTAGCATTATTTGTCTTTTTGTATGTTACTATGTCTCAGTATTGTGGCTTTGTTCAGCAAGTTCCACCCATTTAAAACATCGGGATGAATATTGTGTTATCAGACGCTATTGTTTCCGCTGGAGTTTGCAGAGTGGTACTAAAGAGGTTAATACTCATTGCGGTCCACGGATGCGTTCCAGCGCTGTTGGTGACGATGTCGCATTTGCCTCGTGGTTTTGGGTGCCAGTGGATATCTGTATTTAAGGTCAGTCTTTTTTCTTATTCTTTGTCTTGAGGAAGGCCCCGGGGGGAGGGGGGGGGTAGAAACATTGATCTGTATTAATAAATATTATATATATATATATATATATATATATATATATATATATATATATATATTTAAAAACAAGGAGTGTGCTTGTTGTTTGATACGATTTTAGCACATCTGCAAACTTTATATTTAAATAGATGTCAGGTAGCACCGGGCAGTTACTGAGTTAAATATATATAGTTTTGGAGTACCCACTGATTCCTTTGTATATATATATATCAAAAAAGGAATCATCAAGTGACTGACAAGCTTTGTCCAAAGCCAAAACACACCTAGGGGCGGCATTAAGGAGGAGTTATGCATATCTCCTCTATACTGCCTATCCTATTGGAGTAAGCATGGGACATGACTTTCAAAGAAGTGGGCGGGGGGCGTAGTTTTATATCTATACATCTGAAAATGAAGGTAGCGCAAATGTGTCCGATAAGGGCAAACTACAATCCAGCAGCCAGAAAAGTAGGATCACTGGTTCTCAATTCTGAAAAAATACAAACAACTAAATATATCGGTACTTCAGAATACTGTGATATGAATATGATATGATACGAATTGTGATATGGAAATACCAAGAGAGGCTAACCATACACGTTAAATATTTATACTCAATAAATGGAAGACCATCCCCAAAATGTAAAATTATGTTTTAATCTTACATATTAAAACATAATTTTACATTTTGGGGATGGTCTTCCATTTATTGAGTATTTAAATTACTTTAGCGTGTATGGTTAGCCTCTCCTGGTAATTCCAGATCCCTGTTGACTAGTATCATGAAGCACCGATATATTTGGTTGTTTACAAAACTCTATACGCCAAACGCTATACACGAAATGCCAAATATATACACGCTATACATGAAAAACTATATACCAAACAATATATGCAAAAAGCCATACGCGAAAAGCTATAGGATATGCACCAAACGCTATACGTGAAAAGTTATACACAAAATGTCATACGCTACATGCCATGCGCTATACATACAATGCTAAAGGCAACACGCTCGCAAACACATTCACACACACGTACGTACACACACACGCGTGTGTTAAATACTTATACTGTTGTCAGTTATTCCTGTTCAGCCCCATTACAACACTACACAGTATTAAAAGGAAAAAAATATATATTGCATCTGGCAGACTTTTCCCTCTTCTCAGAACAAGTAGAGTTTACCAGGCATATACCTGAGGGAGGCGGCTTAATTGAGTGACCGTGAATAAGAGCTTGTCATGATGTCATTAGTATTTATGTGCAGTTTGCGTATAATAGGAAATCTGGATCAATTTTTAGAATGAGGTATTAAAATTTTGCAAAAGGACCCAGGAGAAAAAACATTTATAGAAGGAAGACAATAACTCCGTGCAGCCCCATAAATTTTTCCATAAGGACAAATTAAAGACACTTCATTCATCCCTGGAAAACGCTGTTCCACATCAATCCTACAATGACAAATAATCTCGTTCTTAAGTACGATTTTCACCTCTCATAACAGGCATGTCACTACAGACATTCGGTAAGATGAAGGCTTTTACTATAAAGAAGTACTCTTCAGAATCTTTTCTAACGGAAATCTGAGATTCGTGTTTATTACCGATAAATATTACTTTAAAATCAGGTTAAACTGCAAATGCTTTAAAGGGAACTGTAGAACTGGGTCCCTGCGTATGAATGACAATTTGTTTGAAGCTTAACTCTTCGAGTGCTAGAGGTGTATGGAACGTATTGCAATACCCCTCTGGCACTCACACACACACACACACACTCTTCACTCTTAAAGGAGCAGTAACCTTTTAATTATAAATAAAACTTTTAAGGCTTTCCCTGCCGAGGAAAACAAAAAATGTATTATAGTTGAAAATCTTGTGTTTTCACATTAACAGCGATGTCTAGTGGTCAGATTTCAATTACGTGCTTTGTCACATAGTATAGGATAGGTAAGTCACTGACAACAGTTCTTTATAGAATAATGTAAACTGCTGAGCCACTTCCTGTCAGATTTAACTTTCATGAAGTAATTTCATCACTTATTTCCTGACAATCTGATAAAAACAAAACAGTAGGCGTACTCGTGTTACTGAACAGGAAAAAAAAAAATGTTAATGTGTACTTCACATGTTTACACCAAATATTGGTGCATTTTTTTTCATAACATTTTTTTTCATAATACATATTTCATATAGCATAACCTCATAAGAACTGTATTATGTTAAGATATTTCAGTAGATTGTAAAACTGAAATCTAAATGTAAATATTTAGAATAAGTGTAGAATATATAGAATAAGTAAACAGTGTTTTAATTAATTTATCAGCTCAGGAAATCCTTATCTTCATTAAACTGTTAATAAAGATATACACTCTCTTGCATATCTACTGTCCAATTATTTATAAATAAATAAATCTGAAATCTGTTTAGTTCTGTGACACTTAAATACTCATACATACAAAGGAAATTTGTATTTAATATCATAAGGCATGGTAAATTAATTTTCTTCCATTGTTTTGCTGTTCATATTCTGACTGTCACACATATGTTAACTATAAGCTTATCCTCCTATTCTTTTTTTTTTTTTTTTTTAAACAAATATGACCGTAAGTCTTGTGTTTTACTCCAGATTTATGTGACTTTGTTAAACGATCACCATATGTGTTCAAACGTTCCCTTCTCCCCGCATCCTCTAAAACACAGATCCGTAGCGTCCCTGTACATTAAGGATAATTTAGCTGGTACTAGATTTGTTAGGTGTAGCAATTTAAATGATTGCTCAATCAAGTTTATATTAATAGAGTTTTTATGGATCCTCTGTCTTATTTGCAACCAATGCTGTTCATCGAAACTCTCCCCTATGATTAATTCCAAACGTTCCTGGCAGTTCAACTTATTGGGTTTTTTTTAAGAACATTCTATAATTCTGAGATATCGGTTTAGTTGAGGGGTTCCAACATTTAACAAGTATCTCAAAATCAGTTGAGGGTATTTTTAAAGGGATTGTAATGTCCCCAAAAAAGTATCTTCTAAATGGTAGCTGCACTAAAAAAACATTTAATGCGCTTAATCCTCTCTCAAATCGTTAAGGTTTGAGATATGTAATAAATTAAAGACCTCCGCTCCCTCCCCCTTCTCATCCTGCTTCCGGGACCAGACGGCAGCTCTTCAGGAGTGCTGTCTTCTAGATATTTAAGTATAATTACTTCATCTGAATGGTCTACGTGTGCTTGCAAGCCGCGTTGTAGACCATACCGATTAAGTAATTATACTTAGATATCCTGATGACAGCGCTCCTGAAGAGCCGCCGTCCGGTCCCGGAAGCAGGATCTCATGACATCCGCTGTACATCGGATGCACGAGAAGGGGGAGGGAGCGGAGGTCTTTATTTTATTACATCTCTCAAACCATAACTGTTTGAGAGAAAGGATTAAGCACATTAAGTGTTTTTTTATTGCAGCTATCATTTAGAAGATACTTTTTGGGGGACTTTACTATCCCTTTAAGTATATCTTCCCAAATACCTTTTTATCTTTTGTTGTATCTCGTCATAAATTTCTCTTTTTCCTAGTTTAGATTTCTTTTAATGTCTTCCCATGTCAGAACTGTATTTCTATACAAATGGTCTTTAATCGTTTCAACTCTTAGCCTATAAATCTTTCATCAGCATCCATTCTTGTTGACTTCATCCAGTTTCAGTTCTATTGTAATAATTTAGATATAAAACCCATAAGTTTCATCTTGCATCCAATATAATTTCAAATCTTCAAATCAGCCTTTGTAATGCCCCCCTTTTTTTCTCTGGTGTAGGCCCACATATGGTTTGTGAATTGTTGCCTTTCCAGTTCTATCCACCTTCAGGGCCGATTTGCAATAAGGCAGAGTAGACACCTGCCTACAGGCGCATCCCACAGAGGGGTGCCTGTCATTGGGATCGTTTTTTTTCCATTTTGGCTTGCTTATTTTTTTATTTTTTATTAGCCTTTTAATTAGCCTCGTCAGCCACCCCTGCCCCCCGCTTGGCGCCTGCAACAACATGAAGAGGAGAGGTCTGTGCCTTCTTTGGTACAGACCTGTAGCTACTGAGCTCCCTCGTTGCCATCGGCTCTTTAGTAATAATACAGAACGCTGGGAGATGAAAGTTGGAGCTGATGGGGGGAATTGTGAGGGGCAGTATGGAGATGATGGGGGCAATGTGGAGCTGATGGTGGGAAATATGGAGCTGATGAGCACTGTGGAGGTGTCCAGTGGAGATGGCAAATCGGGTGGGGGGGTGCTTCAGATTTCTGTGCCTACAGGCTCCTGAGATGTAAATCCAGCCCTGTCCACCTTGGTACTAGCTAAGAAACTTCATATTCAAATCTTAGTGCACATAAACCTCCCCTTATTGAAATAAATTTACCCCCATGTAGACATTTATATACCTAGTCTTTATTATAATACAATATATATTTTTTCATAAAAAAGGTTTTCTGCTCCTTTAACCTTTCATTTTCACACGAGATAATGCCTCTCAATTCCTGTATTTGCAGAACATTACCATAATTCAACCAGAATTCTTCATAGCGATTGATAAAACAGCATAACCTAGTGGTCATTTTTATAGACTTTTGATTAAAGAAAATAAATAAATAAAAGACAAGAAATCAAGTCTGAGCTAACATAATATTTAAATTAATCTTTGAGCCATGGGAGTACCCTTTGTTTCAAACAGGAGGGAAAACCATATAACATTTCTCCATAATAAAAAAGTCCTATACTTTTAAAAAGAAATAGGCATACAGTGACTCATTTTAATAGTTATCTTTAGCTTTACATATATAAACCAAATATTTAGGTTTTAGATTGTGCAAGATAATTATTAGTTTATGCCGGAGGTAGAAAAGCTGCAACTTGTACAGATCGTTCAGAGCTTAGAAATGTCCCATTGGCAAAACATACCTCAAAGTACATAAGCTATGCAAGTATTCCTCCAGATGAGCTGCACTTGCACCTGAACTTATATTGGGGGGGGGGGGGAGTGTGCACGCTTGGGTGTGTAAGTTAACCCTTTGAGTGCCAGACAGGTATCCAACACATTGTAACACAAAGATACCTTTTGGAAGAAAAAGGCTTCCTAACTTTAAAGGGATAGTAATACTTTAGTATTACTAATCCCTATAGTAAAGCCCTACTAAAAAAAAAAAAAAACATATTGCCCCGAGTGTCATCTCTCAAACCTTTATGGTTTGAGAGATGAACACTTCTAAAGTTGCGATCGTATTAACACAAAAAAAAAAAAAAAAAAACTTTCACTAAAATGGTCTTCTACATGTGCTTGCAAACCAAGCACAAGTAGAAGACCATTTCAGTGAAAGTTTTCTTTTTTAGTAACACGATCAGGCTGTGATGGAGAGCCGACTGAAAGTCGTACGACTCTCTTCCCTGCAGTCAGCTAGAATGCTGACTACGGGGAATGGGGATGGAGAGGGCAACTTTAAAAGTGTTCATCTCTCAAACCATAAGGGTTTGAGAGATTACACTGGGGGCAATACGTTTTTTTTTTTTTTAGGGCTTTACTGTAGGGATTAGTAATACTTAAGTATTACTATCCCTTTAAACATGATGGATATGACCTCCTTTGAGAAACCCTCCTTTTTCAGGATATTGGCATTAAGAGCCATGCTGTCAATATCAGCCTTTTCACCTTCTGGTACCAGCTGGGAACCCGAGCCAGGAGTTCCAGTCTCGGAGGAACGCTGAACAGTTCCTTGATAGACAGATTGAGACTATTTGCAAACCAGGCCTGACAGGGCCAGAAAGGAGACATTAGGATGATTAGATCCTTCTCCATCTTGATCTTCCCGATTACCCTGGGGATCAGAGGTAGAAGAAGAAACACATAGGTGACATGAAAATTCCATGGGAAGGACATTATATCCATCTAAAAGGCCACAGATCCTTTGCATTTGTGCAGAACAATGGAACCAGCTGGTATGATTCCTGAATACCTAGAAAGGCTAGATATTCACATGGACACAACACGGTGATGACAGAGAGCAGACATATAGCGGTGGAGGAACTTCAAGTCTAAGATTTGAGGGTCGTTACCATCCTTTTTGGGAATCACAAGAAGTTTGCAATAAAAAAGCTGAAAAAGCATTCCAATGCTTGGACAGGAACCAGAAAGAACCTACTTGTTCAACAGAGATGAGAGTGATTATGAAGAGACACGCTTTTTCTGGGTACAAAAAGAAACAAAAAAAGAGGAAAAAAAAAAAAAGATGAAGAGAAGCGAAGATGCCCAGTCATCTTGAAAAAGTCGGAAGCAACCCCCTCTAGGTGAGGATAGCTTGTCATACTTGGCCTTTGAAGCAGATGTCTTGCTCTGCCAAACCTGTTTGGTTTTTGAGGCAAGGTGCACCTGCGAGGTCTGAGGGAGTTGAACCCTATGCTCCCCGAACTGGCAGGGGAAAACAAAATCCACACATCTAACTGGTTAAAAAGGACTTTTAGAAGAAACCTGAAGCAGAAGAGTGCTCTTGTCTCAAGTGGTATCATTGATGACCTTGCTCAGGTACAAAGAGATTCTTGCCTGCAAAGGGAAGAGAAACTAGCCATTTCTGAATCTTTAGCCACAAGATGCAATATGAGGGAACAGATAATGCTGAGGCCTTACCAGAAATCCTGTCTGCATCAAAAAGCTGCCTTGGAGAGACATGTTTTCACTTCCAATATATTGGCAAAAAGCTCCTCCTTAGGAACATCTGCACTTATAGCTTCTGAGTGCTGTTCACTTCACACAGCTATTGCTCTATTGTCTCAGGCAGAAGCAAAAATAAGCAGCATAGCGGCCTCAAAATTAGCCTTTAACAAGTCGTCAAGGCGTTTGTTGAGCTAGAGCCTCAGCAGTGAAATGTTATAGTTTAGAGATATGCTTGTTAAGGAAAAGCCTCTTTTCTGGTGTTTTCCATTCCCCCAACAGAACCCGATAAGGTAATGTTAGAAGGAAAGACTGAGGAGTCTTTCTTGAGTGTCTGAAAGCTATTTGGAGAGGTAGATCTTCCATCAGAGGCCTCAGAGACCTGAGGGATCACCAACACCGCTCTGATGATGCGCACTGCCTATGGGGGTAAGGGTCAGCTGCACAGAGATCCCCAAAAGACAAGGAAGAGTCCATATCTTCTCCTCTCCAGGTGATTCCCCAAATAGTTGAGAGCATCCCCTTAAACCTGGATCAATGAGGTGGGGCATGAACTGCCATGACTGGAGGACCCCTGAAAGGATGACAGCATGGATTCCACAGAGGACAGAGTTTTAACCCAAAATGGTTCTTGGTCAGTGCTGGAGGGCAGTGAGGTGTAGTAGGGCCCACAGCATATGAGGGACACTGGGACCCAACATATTATCATGGAAGCCCAGTGTAACATGAGGAACAATGACTTACGGTTCCAAGGAAGTTCCTGTATCCTTAAGTTTTGTTTTTCCCATGTGTCCTTTGGTTTCAGATATGTCCAGATAATTAGCTTTGAAATAGGACAACCCTAGCTTAAAGTAGTAGCAAGTTTAATAAACCCTCCAGAAAGGAACCAAAAAGTAGTTATCTGGCATGGAAAACATTAAATGTTTCACAAAAAAAGCAGCTCTAATTAATCTTCATAGTATTTGGGCCATGGAGAGCGTTATTTCGATACTGTCAGAGTTGTACTTCAAGAGTAACTGAATGATTAAGTATCCCTCTTCCACCCCTTTTACCTAGTGTAAAAGCCACCTCCCCTCAGATGTGGAATCTGGTCCTGGGACCAGACCACTCGCAGCAAGGAACAAGATTTACTACGCGCATATGGAAATCCCTATCCCCCTTGACAGGTTTCTCCTTATGCTCAATGAAGATTGTCCCTCTCTGCGATCCATCGGACGGTCTTGCTGCTCTGAGCTGAGCAGTGTTACATCAGTAAAAGGGGTGGAAGGGGGATACTTTATCATTCAATTACTCTAACTACAACTCAAACAGTATTGAAATAACACTCTCCATGGCCCAAATACTA
Source organism: Rhinophrynus dorsalis (assembly GCA_037306005.1). Lineage (NCBI taxonomy): Eukaryota > Metazoa > Chordata > Amphibia > Anura > Rhinophrynidae > Rhinophrynus > Rhinophrynus dorsalis. The sequence goes on from CM074722.1 coordinate 74,573,071, forward strand.
TGAAGATTAATTGGAGCTGCTTTTATCGTGAAACATTACCATCTCTTTAAACTTCCGGAGACTCAGCCTCTGCATAGTATAAACAATGGAGGAGTAAGATGGCAGACAAATCACCACTCATGCAATCAGTAAAACTGTCAGGAACAGGTACTCTGAGCAATGTATATTAAGCAAAAGGTGGCTACCCAGCTGAGAGTGAAAATCATAGCTCTGAACATCAGGAATGCTGGCCATGCAGTAGACAATTGCCAGAGATGAAGAAAGAGCCTACTCTGCAGAAGTTTATATGCAGGAGGCAATTATAGTTGCTGATATCTTTATTAACTAGCTAAGCAGATTTAGAATGCAAGCTTTCAAGACCTTAGGTCTCTTCCTCAGGCATGTTATACAGATAAATATGAAAAAAATCTCTTATATACAAGTACACATTGCATTGTTTAGAATGGATATCAGATAAGAGAACACAGTCCAGATCCAGATACGTTGATCAGTCAATTGTAAATTGCAGTCTTCCTCTGAGGCTTTAGAGGTATTTATGATTCCTTTGGGTCTGTTGGAAAGGTTAATCCACTAAGTGATAACGTGACAAGAATTCTCAAACCATTATGAATAGTATTAAACGTTAACATTAACTTAACCTCCCACACTTTTCTGTCCCTTTTCTTTTGAACACACAGCCCCAAGTGTTTTCTACATTCCTAGGTCTGCAGGTCTGGTAGAGGAGGATGCTGGTGGCAAGTTCATGGTTCAGCTATGGTAATGAGACTCCCGCTGCTCTGCAATTTGGCCTCTGAGCCCTCAATATCATCTTAGCAACACCTGTGCACAGAACCTGTATAACTCTGTAGAGAGAGACATGGACAACCAGCTGCATGGAATGCTCGTTTTCATAGAAAGAAAATCTAACAGTGCCATATTTCCCATTAGATAGAGCAGGCAACTGCCCAGAGCAGATATTTTCAAGTTCCAATCCTTGTGATACACAAACAGGTCAGGTTTAAAGGACATCACTAATTAAGCATAAAGAGTGCATTCAAAATGACTGAGCAAAGATTCACTGTAAATGTGGTTGGCTGGTGTGCCCTAAGGTCTAAGGTTGAGAATCATTAGCCTAGAGTGCCAAGTTTTGGGGGCCACCCCAAACAGTTACATAGTAATTACATACACAATGCATTGGATACTTATCTGGCACTCAAAGTATTGAACCCTTCTAATATTAAAATTATATACAATTCTTTCTCTGCTGAATATGGTCTCATTCAAAAGTTATTACAGAGAAAACTTGTAATTTTAACTTATTTTAAGTCTGAGTTCATGATTTTTGCAGGCAGGTGTCTCTGTTGGTATCACCATCTGTGAAGAGCTACGTGTTGCAGACAAACTTTCCATAGCAGGCAATAGCAACACCCCGTGGGGCAGTAAAACATCTTTAAATCAAGCGATAAGAAAAATGCAAGTTGGCTCTGTAATAAGATTTGAAAGAAGCATCTGTTAGCAGTGTGGCACCTAGCTTTAATCAACAGGAACGTTTATACAACATACATAGTTTCATAAGGGTTTGATACCCTTATAACTTTTGGAGATCTCGGTAACATTGAACATTATAAAATACACTGCAATCTCCTAGCAGCTAGGGATTAGGTGGTTTTTTTTCTACTTGTATACTATAGGGTAAGGGTATTTTTTGTACCAGGCTACAGACAATGTGTATGGGGGTGGGCTCAAGGGGGGGGGGGTGCAACAGAGTAGGTAACCATTTGAGTGCCTGAGAGGTACCTCTTTGGCAAAGGGTTAAAGGACATTTAGATACCTTGCCTAGGGGTGCCCAAAATTTAAATCCAGCTCTGATAAACCCCTGGCACAACAAATACCATTCCAGGGGCCACCAACAAGTGGCTCTTCAGCTGATCTACAGCTCCCTCTTGCTTAACTGACCAAATATCTCATCATAAGACAAACATTGTTACAAACTGTAAAAATAATTTTATTTTGTAGGTTTTTACTAGAAATGAAATGTTTTATATTTTATTTTACTACGGATAAAGTTGTTGCTATTTGGTGATGTTTGAGAAGCACTGGGCAAGTGCTAGGAATTACATTCAGAGGCAACGTGTTAAATTGTTTAGCACAATTACAGCAAATAAGGAACACGATGACCTGTTAGAGACAGGAGTGGCCTCTCACAATGAAAGGAGAGTCTATTGCATTCTTGTGTCCAGTCATCATCAGTTAGAGAGGCAATGGAGGATTCATAGAGGAAGATTCACTAAGGGGTGATAAAGAGGTGATAACGTGGAGATGACTTCTCCAGTTTCTCACTTCTCCAATTCCTATTTTAATCTATGGAGCCTATGCACTAAGATTTCTTCAACTTTGGAGAGTTTAGTGCATAGGCTCTATAGAATAACATAGGAACTGGAGAAGTGATATCACTGGAGAAGTCATCTACACTTTATCATCTCTTTATCACTGCTGAGACATCTCACACAACTGCCTGGCCAACAAAAAGCATCTGGCAGAAGGTAAGACAAGACGCTTCATAGGATGAACTCTATTTAAAAGGGCTGTACGGGTATATACTGCAAGCCCAAATGTGAGTAGTGGTGCTTAATCAGGGTGAAAGTCTGCACTTTACATATATTTTTGTCATGTTAGTAGATCTTTAGTGTTTAGGATAGGCTGACGAAAAAAAAAATTACCCTAGGTATAAATGGCTCTGAATTAAGCAGAAGGACTTACTTTGGTAGAAGTTCTTCAAACAGTAGACAGTTCTATCCATTTACTGTTTTAATTGCTTTTTTTTTTTTCTTGCTCTAGCAGTCCACTACGTTTTCAATTTACAATCTGATATACACTAGTATCCCTTAAGAGTCCTTCAGGCATATTGAAGCCCACCATTGTGAGGAAAGGTAAACTTAAGACTAACACAGATTGATATATACAGGAAAGTGCATCTATACTGTATAATATATATATATAGAGACAGACAAACTGCTGTATGAAGACATTCACCTAGATAAGTCAGGCTGCTGAAACAAATTAAGAGCTTCTAATTCCTAGGGTACATTTCACCTTTAAAGAGATTTATTTTTCTACTCTATAAACTGCAATCCATCTAAATCTGGCACTGATATTACATCCACTTAATTGGTGGGTACGCAACAACTGTTGCCATTTAGCAAAATCTTGTTTGTATTTAGGAATTGCCTAGTGTTTCCTCATGTGTAAAGACGGATTGTACTTCATTGTCAGTGGAAGCTTGCTCATGTTTTACGGTTAAATCTTGTGCCAAACAAGTTCTTTAGCTAATGATCTTTCATTTAGAAGATGCAATTTAATAAGGTAAAGAGGGGTAAACTTTGGGCAAATCAGCTACTCTATAGTAGAGAAACTAAAAATCCCTACTGAATTAACCCTTTTAGTGTCAGAGAGGTATCCAACTCAATGCATCACATAATGTTACAGAGTGCATATAGAGGGTGTTCACAACTGGATGGAAGTCCAGAACTCTAAGAGCCAGTTAAACTTTGGTATTAGAATTAATTCCAAAAACACAGGAAATGACTCCAAAATCATGGGCATGTGCTTCACTTCCTTATGCTAGATTGAAGGCTCTTGGGAACAGGGACCTCTCAATTCTTTGTACCTCTTCAACCCTTTGAGTGTCAGTGGGGTACACAACGCATTGCTTTGCAATGCGTTGCGTACCCCTTTGGCACTCAAAGTGTTAAGTATGTTGTGTGTATAAGGAGTTCCCCAATTGTACAGAGTTGCTGAATATGCTGATAGTTCATAAGTAAATGACCTGCAAAAGCACTGGGACCATCTAAAAACCAAGGCATTTTAAGAAAACTATTAAGCCTTTAAGCTTTGGAGGGCCATTGGCACTCAAAGGGTTAAGAAGATTACTTTAAATTACCGATTTAGTTTTTTCCTATGATGAACTTTAATTTTTTTTGTTGAATTTTGGATGGTCGTCTGTAGTCAAGCATGCTCATCAACACCAGTGTTTCGATAAAATGAAAAAAAAAATTGTGTAACTTCATCATTATCCTATGTGTGGCATTCAAAAGGTTAATAACCAATCGTGCAAGAGGGGTGAATCTTCTCTTCCTTCTCTATCCCTGTTCCCCCAGCCTCTATACTCCTTGATAGTCACAGTAGGCTCAGAGGGGCAAGAAAAAGATTGGTTTCAATGGCACAGTTATTAACCAGCTTATTGAAGATACATATTTAGTGGCTCAAGGACCAAACAGCTGTTAAGTGTTGTCCAGGAGGGTACATAACATGGATAAATAAAGCATATGTGCCAAGCCAACAAGGACTCTCCCATGTCCAGTAGGTACAAATGAATTGTCGCAATTAGGCTGCATCATAAGAAAAAATATATTGATCCAATCATGTAAAAGTAATAGTATTTTTTAGAACCTGATTAAATCATTATCACTGGTTACAAACTCATTTCATTCATGACCTCAGAAAACTGGAATCACGCTTCCAAACTCATGTAAGCATTTCGCGTGAACCAAGCTTAATCATAATGGCCATCATGATAATTCACTTTTAACCTCAGGGAGAACAAATGGTTCAGCTGCACAACATTTTACACAGATGTGAGCACCTTCTCTTTTCAGATAACTTAAAGGGGATGTATCATCACCATAGCCTGAAAAATTAAATTATATAGCGAATGTGTAAAAGTTTATTAATTTCTTTTTTTAAAAGCTCTAGTTGGTCTAAATTGAATTAATAAACGCTGCCCTGCACCTACTTGCTCTGTAACTGCAGTCTGTCACTCTGCCTCAGCTCCCCTCCCACTATCCAGCCTCCTCCGATGACGGAGGCTTTCTGCCTGTAAGCTGGAGAGTTCTCATTGGCTAGATGACGGAGGCTGCCTGTAAGCTGGAGAGTTCTCATTGGCTAGATGACGGAGGCTTTCTGCCTGTAAGCTGGAGAGTTCTCATTGGCTAGATGACGGAGGCTTTCTGCCTGTAAGCTGGAGAGTTCTCATTGGCTAGATATCTATGCCAATGACAGCGCTCAAGTTTCCAGGCAGAAAGCCTCCGTCATCTAAAGGGGTTGGATAGAGGGAGGGGAGCAGAGGCAGAGTGACAGACTGCAGTTACACATCAGTTAACTTCAATCTGTCTGGAAGCAGGTGCAGGGCAGCTTTAACTATTCAGGCTAACTTGTACTGGGGTGATACATGCCCTTTAAAAAGTCCACCAAGGCTCTAGGGAGGGATATTCTGAAGCTTTTCTGCAAAAAGAGAAAAAAAAGACGACTTTTGGATATTTGAACTTGACATCAGATATCACCATGGATTTAACAAAGACTGGGATGATTCAGCTATCTGGAGGTCAGATGAAATACTCATCTGTAATGAATAGGGAGATTGATGATCACTTTTGAAAACCTTTCCTTTTCTTCTTTTGGGATAAGTATTGTTTGTTGATTTATTTTCTCTCATTGTTACTTTGTAGTATTTACAGTGTTTCATACAAATGGTTAGCCCTATAGCAGAAAAGGAAAAATGAATCCTTTGAATGCCAGAAAGGTATCCAATGCATTGAACTGCAATGCGTTAGATACCTCTCTGGCACTCAAAGGGTTAACCATCTGAGTGCCAGATAAGTGCTTCTGAGCATGCTCTACTGGCAACCACACAAAAAGGTCAACTTAGTTCAATGTCTGAAGCTCCAACAGGGCATCTCAGAAGAAGAAAGGAAAAAATACAACTATCATATGTTTTCATTAACCCCTTGAGTGCCAGAGGGGGCATGCAATGAATTGCTCTGCAATGCATTGCGTACCCCTCTGGCACTCAAAGGGTTAACAGGCAACTTTTTTTCTCTTTATGTGAAAAGTCCACTTTAATGTGGGAACCCAGACAGAACCTGTGCCTCACTGAGGCCGATTTACTAAGAAGAACTGGGAGGAGATGCACTAAAGTTCGCTTCTGTAGGGATGTGTGTCTGGCAATATGTGGTTAGCACATAGACTTGGTGATGGAGGCACATATCGCCATAGGCACTAAATTAGTGATGCAAGGGGAGGGTTAGAGAATTTCCTGTTCGTATACAGGGTTGTCAGATTGCTTCTTGTTTGCATTTGAAATGAAACGTGTGTTTTGTGCCAGACACCAATGGGTTAATTAAATCTCAGGTGCTGAAGTCTGAGAGGATCCTCTCCTCTCCCCCACTGGGCAAGACAGGAAGCAGAGAGGATGTTCTCAGACTTCAGTGTTGTCAGCTGCTGGCATCTCATCCACATCACCAGCAGTATGATATCCCTACATGCTTATGATTTATTGGGGGCTGTTACTGCATAGGAAGCTACAGGGACATCCCAACATCTCCAGTCTTGGACTGGCAATGGTTGGGACTGAACACCGACAGAAAGGGCTGGTATTGAAATTTAATATACGTGGCAAACAGCCACATTAACATATAAACACACACATGAATATGACAATAGCTCAATAATCTGTATTTGCATATGGAAATTTGCCACTGTAAATGAGTTAAGTGCAAAATCATAAACCTGTTGAAGGCATTGCAGATTGATGGAGATGAGGGCAGACTGAAGGTGATATGATGATGGACATGTTAGTGCATACTGGTGAGGTCTTAGACACACATCTGACACATCACCATGCTGAGCCCTAATCAAACTTTAGTGCATCTCGGCCCTGGAGAGTTTATGGGACAAATAATCAGGAACGAACACAAATTAAATCTCATTTTTCAAATGGGAATTTTAACCCCCTGAATGCTACAGAAGTCTCCAACACATTACAAAGCAATGCTCTGGTTACCTCTCTAGAATTCAAGGGGAATTTTATCTGTCCTCTATAGAGCAATTAATTAGTTTGCTTCAGTTCTACATAGTACATCAGCTTCAAAATGCAGTGTAAAATGAGAGTCCACCTGCTTAAGTTCATAATTGTCCTTTATTGTGTAATTGGTTTGCACCACAATTACTCCAATTCTCTTAGTACATCAGCCTTGCCGTGATTTAAGATCACATTATAGGACTCCTAAACCAAAAGACTTGGGGGGGGGGGGTAATTCTTGCCAAAACTACTCTTGATTTTAAGAATTTGGACCACTTTTTATGTAAGATAGATAAATGGACATAGCAATCATTGCACCAGAGATGTGTGCAACGCAATGCAGAACAAAGCCTCATACATCCCTGGGGCACTTACAGGGTTAAAACTCCGAAGTTCTCGTGGCTAGTATTCTCCAATAACAACGAATACAGAAATGTAAGGAGAGGTTGGTGAACCTTACCCTTTTACAGGAGAGATTCTTGGCGACATCAGTTGGATCTCACTCAGCAGTGAGATAACATTGTTGATCAGTTAATGGCCTACTTTGCAGGGAAACGCCAATGTATTGATCAGTCTTTACAGAGACTTTTTATAGATTTTAAACCAACTTACATCATAAAGAGTGTTTTTGGAAAATAAGTGTTCAGCAGTCATTGATGATGTGTTAACACTAAAAGTCATTCTGGATCAAGCCAACTGTACCATATTGGAGACATGAAAATTCACATGGATTTAAAAGGTGATTTTTAACATGTTGAATGCTAGCTCTGCAATGCATTGACAAGAGTCCCTTTTAACCCCTTCTGTGCCAGATGGGGTAAGCCACGCATTGCAATGCAATGCGCTGCATGCTTCTATGGCACTGAAAGGGTTAAAATCAAAGTGTGTGGGATCTGGTCTTGTTCCTTATAGTGCTGCAGGCTTGCTCCAGAATTGCTCCTTTTTAGGTTATTAGAAGCCTAGTAACTACATATTGCTCCAAAACAAGCAGACTTAGTAAAAGGTTATAATTGCCTTTTAAAAGGAACAGTAAAGCTCAAATCTGAAATCTAGCTGAAGAGAGTGGCCATTTGTCCCCGACTACCACTATCCTAGTCCAGTAGCCCAGGGGATAATATAGAGTCTCTCTTCGTACTGAGTGTAGGATCAGAAGGTGGTTTCACCTAGTTCTTGTTTGACCAGTGAACGATAATAGGGATCTGAAAGGAACAAACTTCCTGACGTCTAAACCCCCTGAGGATTGTGACTGCACACTCACATTAGGAACAGGATATTTGAGTAGTCTGTAAGCATGTCTTCCTAAGACTATGTGTGCCCAATCAACAAACTGATTAGAGGATGCCTTCCCCCCGACTGATGAATCGGTGCGCAACTGGGTGAGGAATTTGACCGGAAGTTGGAGACAAATACCTAAGTTTAGGTTTACCTTTAGGCATTACTGTACCTTTAACCCCTTGCCGACCAGTGGGGAACACAACACATTTCAAAAGCAATGTAATAATTGCACACCCGCTGGTCCTTAACCCCTTAGGGACCCTTGACGTACCAGGACCGTCAAGGGTAAATTTGCTCGAAAGACCCTTGACGGTCCTGGTACGTCACGTACTTTTTACTTACAGCGCTCTACCGGGAGCGCTGTAAGTAAAAATAGGGCATGAAATAGACCGCTCCAACATCGGAGCGATCTGTTTCAAGCCCCATAGTGACGCGCCGATACACGTGACAGGTCACGTGTACCGGCTCGTCAAAGTGCCCCTATGCGGACGTTATGGGACGGAAATGTCCCATAACGTCCGGTCCTTAAGGGGTTAAAGGGATTGTAACACTTCAATTTTACTAAGCTTCACACTTCTATTTTACTATTAAACAGAGCCGAGATTGCAAATCAAGCACACATAGAAGACCTCTTCAGTGAAGGATTTCTTTCATTAACACAATCTCGGCTCCCCTACAGAGCCGGTCCCATGACCGGATTCCCCTGCAGTCAGCTAGAGCGCTAACGCCAGACAGGGGGGAACTTTGAAAGTGATTATCTCTCAAACCATAAGGGTTTGCGAGATGGCACTGGGGGCATTTCATTTCTTTTTTGAAGGGCTAAAAAAATGGACCTTGGTAAAATTTAAGTGTTACTATCCCTTTAAGGGCTTAAATCAAAACTCATCTCCAGTCCTTAGGGAAGATCGACAGGTTAGGTCTGAAGTATCTTTAACAAATCACAGATAAAGCAACTCAGAACAACTGTGACACTAATTAGCGGCTTATCAAATGTAATGAAAACATGACATGTTGGTGTGTCCTGATGACTAACACAGAGTATTTAAAGGGCAACCATGAATCATGAGACTAAGAAACGGAGGATCAAAATGGAAGTCTGAAGCAAAACAACCTGGAGTCCCTCATTGGTCCTGCACAAAGTGACTTACATCTCACATTTCAGTCTCTTGCCCTGTGTGATGTAATCCCCATGAACCAATCGATGTAAGGCTTTCACACTTCTGGGTTATGTTCTGGCTGACTGGAGCAGTTTTACAGTTGCATAGTGCAGAACTTTGCTTTTTCCCCAAGTCTTACTAAAACATAGTAATTGCTCTTTAAGAGCTGAAGTTTTAGCAGGAAAAAAAAAAAAAAAAAAAAAAGAAATATATATTTTTTTTCCCTTTTCCCCTTCACTAAACAGCACGTGCAGCATTGCACACACATCCTGTTCTTGGATACATCCTTTCCAGCAGAATCCACCTGTACACCCAGCTTCTATTCCAAATCAAAACACTACTTGTCCTAAACTTTAACAATCATTTCCTGAGTCCCAGAGGCCTGCAGGAGCACAATTCCTCATTCCAGGACATAAACAAGCCTTTTATGATTGCTGACAATGGGCCCAATAAGCCTGGCTCCTTAATACCTTGGACAGCAGAATTCTTTGTTGGTGAGGTCACCTCCTGCTCCTGTGAGTGGTTTACTGTGAGCACCGGTGCTGTCTCTGGACACACTAATTCCAACCACAATATAATACTTCCCATTAACCTCAGAGCAGGTTTCTTTCCCCTCTAAAGAGTTTGTTCATATGTAGATATTAATCTATTTTAGAGAGTTTCAGAGGGTAATTATGTTTTAGTAAATCTGCACCTACTGTCAGAAAACGGACACATCAGTAAGAATGCAACCCAATATTTGCCTCTCAGCCACAAACTTTGGGGGTTACATTTGAATGGCATCTCAAGGGTTTAAAACCCATTTACACATCAATGGGAGATTTGGGAATTTTTACTTGTACCCTACGGTGAAGGTGGTTTGCCCTAGAATGTTTGCACTATGTGTGTATAATCCTAGGTGAAGAGAGTACCCTTAAAGGAATATTACACACAACATGAAGACCTAAAATTAAATTATATAAACCCAAAGAGGCAATAAACACCACTTATGTGGAAAAAAAAATTATATATATCTGAGCATCACAGACAGAGGATTACAATTGGAAGATCTCATGAGCACAAAATCTGTGACATTGCAATACTTGTAGAAAAACAGTGACTTTGGAAGAATACAGCTGCTAAATTAATGAGGACACAGGAAAGACTAAATCACAACAGCATTAACTCCCCTTTCACCTAAAATGAACTTGTTCTGATCCTATACTGCCCCTTTAAATGCCTGGCACTTCACACATTTATTTTCTGAGGTCTAAAATCTAGCCTTTCCCATGTTATGAGTCACAGACATGTCTGCCTTTTTGAGCTCCCTGACTGCCACTACTATAGAAATCTTGATAGGTATCTGAAAAGCAATAGTGCAGTATTGTCTGTAAGTGGCTGAGAAAAGAAAACCGCTTTTCTTACTACAAGAATACAAATGGCATTAATGTAACTGCCTTAGCTTTACCTCTCATTTGAAATAAAACAAAGAAATGAACCAGATTGTGTCAGAAGTTCAGGGCTCAAAATTTCCACTCGCCACTAGCCAATGGCGAGTGAAAATGTAACCCTGGCGAGTAGAAATTCAGCCATGGTGAGTATGTTTTGGCTTGCAGTGGCGAGTAACTTTTCATGTCTGGCTAGTAGCAAATGACTTAAAATTATAAGCTCTGATAAGTTTATACATGAATTTTAGGTAAAAAAATTAAAGCTAGTGTGTTTGTGTTCTTTAACCCTTTGCAATACATTGTATACCCTTCTAATCCTTGAAGGAATAACATGTTGATGAGATCTTTTAAAACAGATTATATTTAATATGGATATCCATGATTTACTACATCATCTCCTCTTATTCCCACAGATCCAGCCAGTCTCCGATTTATCAGAGCATCATCCTCTATCCCACCCCCTGCTCTATATCTTATCCTGTAAATAAAATCAGAAGAGCCGTCCCTATGCAGTCCATACCAATGAGAATGTTAGTCACCTAGCCTTGGGAAAAGATTCTATACAATATGTAAAGCAATGCAATGATAACAACCTCTCTAGCATTCAAGGGAGTAGGCTTCAATTAACTCTTTGAGTGCCAGAGAGGTATGGAATGCATTGATTTGCAATGCATTCTGTACCCCTCATAGGGTTAAAGCAATTAGAATTTTAGGACATTGTCCCATGTGGTGCTATTTCGTTTCAGCATTGATCCATTACTTCTTAGTGCTTCAGCCTCAGTATATGGTAATATATGCCAAGAACATAGACTAATTAGGATAATGTGCCACTACATGCCACACAGAAATAAAGATGAAATTCTTAACCCTCTGAATGCAAGAGAGGTACCCAATGCATTGTGTTGCAATGCATTGGGTACCTCTCTGGCACTCAAAGCGTTAATAGCTAGCTAGAGCACTTTTACAAGGCCAGAGTATATTGCTATACAAATCCAGAATTGAGAGGCAGGTTTGCAGAACCCTATGCGCTGGTGCGTGTCTATTTGATCTCTGAATGTAGATGATGTTACTATACTATGCTCAATATGTGTCCCTGTTTACTATATCAAATTCATAATAAAAAGTTATTAAACAAAAACTAGCTAGAGCAACACAGTTTTTACTAGTCTTTTTAACAAACTGAACTTATATTTAGGTGACAGGCCCACTTCAATCAATAGCTGTCCAACCCCTTGCATGGTGAAAAGGATCTTGGAAATATAGATAATGAGGCAGTTTATATTTAGGATTTCCTATCTAAGATAATAGAAGGAAGATGTGGCTTCTTTTAGAGACATTTCTGTCAGCTTGACATTACACAATTTCTTTCATCTGTTGTGAAAAGGTATTAAGCAGTCACTTCCTGGTCTTTACTAACACACACTAAAAACCATCATATGTGTCAATCAAAATTACTTAAAACCTACAGTGCAGATACAGGCAAGATAACATGACTACCATAGATCATTACAGAACACAATGCCGCTGACATACTAAGAACTAGATTCTGGTGCAAACTGAGCACCACAATGCACATAACACAAATATTACAAACTTTTCACCAATTTAAATGTGGCTTTTAACCCTCTGAGTGCTAGAAGTGTGCCCAATGCACTGTACAAGTTGACCTATCATATTGATAGTGCCACATCTGCAATGTCAGTGAAGCTATTGTGAGATCTGATGTAACAGGGGAACAGAACATGGGTTTTGTAGGGAGACCTGCAGAACTTTCTCCTTGGTTTCACAAGAAGAGACAGAACAACAGGACTAAAGTCTCCCAGCTCAGTCCCTGTCCTGAGCGAAACAGTTCTCCACAGAACCTGTCAGGCTTCACAATCTAAAGCACAGAGGGACTATGCGGGCTGCGTGCAACCCAAGAAGTTTTTTGCTGAAAGCCACATAGTTCAGAGTTGTGTTCTAGTTGATCAGCAGCTACACATTGCAGAACGGGCATCTCCCACTTGAGAAATCTTAGTACATAGCCTACATAGAACAACAAAGGAACTGGAGAAGTGATATCACTGGAGAAGTCATCTTCATTTTATCACCTCTTAGTTCATCTCCCCCAAGGCTTTTTACATGGGGCAAACTTAGTAAAACATGATAAAGGCACCTTAACACCTTGAACGCTATCCTGTATCTAGATGTTCTGTGTATAAAATTATACCAATTCATTTCCAGTCGCTCGCCAATTTTTTATTTTTTAGTTAAAGTATTTTAACGAGAAGGATACATCGAGATTGCCCAGGACACACTTGTAAATGAGAGACACTCATTTTATCTACCCCTGAAAGATAAAAGGCTGAGTTGACCTTGCTGGGACTAGAACCTGTGACCTTGAGGTTTGAAAGTTGGTGCATAAAGCAAATGAGTTTAAATACATTTACAACTTTTTTGTATAAAGCATATTATTCCACCCTGCATAAGAAAGCTATAGATCAGTGTAATATTCCATACCCAAAGCTGCTTTGTGCTTAAGTCTTTAAATCTACTTGCAGTAATAGTATAAAGGGCATTTTACATTTAAAAATAATGGGATGTTATAATTCAGACCTAAAACACAAAATCATTAGCAAAAGAGCAGCAACATAACCCTCTGAAAGCCAGAGTGGTCCGAAACAATGCACTGCAAGCCACTCTGGCACTCAAATGGTTAAGTAAAAAAAAAAACACACACACACACACACGGGGCTTTTAACCCTTACAGTGGCAGAGAGGTATTCAATGCATAGCAGTTCGATACACTGGACACCTCCCTGGCACGTAAATAATTAACCCCATTGAATGGTATAGTGATCCCTGAAAAGTGATTTCCAGTTGTAGCCCAGTATGCTAATAAAGTTATGGGGAGTTTCCTGTCAAGTAAAAAAGTGTGCTCCCAACACAGGAACATGCTTCTGTGAAAAGTGATACCTTGAGTTTACAATGTTTTGCTGCAAGGTGGCGCTGTTTCTACATCCAGCTATGGGAAGCTTGTGTCTGTGACATTCCATTCTTCACGGATAGAAACACAGCACACCTGACTGCAAAGTAAATTAATAATATTAAAGATAGAGTACTTTTGACTCAAGAATTGCATGCAAGTGTGAGAAGCCTTGTTACATAAAAACCCTACAGTATAAATATATTCATAATACAGGTTCACTGCTGCCTTAATTAGCATACAGTTCTGCACGGACACAGTTCATTTTCCAGAAATACAAGTATCAAGATCAGAAGAGTGGCAGGTTGTAACCATGTAATGAGTACATACGAGCATTCTTCAAAGACAATGTAACAAATCAAAACCACAAAAGAGGGTTCATCTTCAGAAGCTAACCTGAGGGCATCAGATGAATGTAATTTACTTCCTTAGATACACAATCACCCTCACATACATACTATTCAGATAGCCACAACAGACACAGTTACTAGGACTCATCTTGATCATGAAACAACTGGATTCCTCCAGACTACAGAACTGAAACAACCATTGGCTGGTGTCCCAGAAAACTCAATGATCAGGTCATGAAAATATATACACGGAGACAGGACAGGATTTCACACAGGTTCCTTCTACAGTCTCAGTCCCAGATGTAATTCACATAGTGCTAGGAATATTTACGTTTGTACAGTAGGGACCTCAACAAACCAAGGCAACTGATATATTACTGGAGCAATAGGCTGTGAATCCTGCTTCAAGCCAGTGCAGTTAACTCCTTAAGTGCTAGATCCAAAGTGCTGCCATGTTTTTCCTTCCTTGAAGATGTACTGTCATTTTGTAGAAAATATGCTGAGTTTGAAAAAGCTTTCAACATAACCTATATTTGGGTTAGCCTTTATTTTTCACTTTATTGTATGTAATTTTATGCACATTAGTGTGCTGTCTGACATGCATGACAGATATTTTACACTATTCCACATACCAGCTGCTACTCCGACAACCAGATGCTAACATTCCACACTGCTCTCCCCCATACCAGTTTCTCTGCCAGCCAGATAATAGCATTCCACTGTCTCCCACCACCTTCCACTCCCTGCCAGCCAGATACTAGCATTTCACTGTCTCCCACCACCTGCCAGCCAGATACTAGCATTCCATGCTGCTTTTCCCCACCTCCCAGCCAGATACTAACACTCAAAACTGCTCGCCCGGCCCCTGCCCCCCCTGGCAATCAAATATTAGTAAATTTTATGTTATGTAAATGAGCTAGTATCTCAAACTACTGCTAACAAATATAGGCGATTTTGAAAGCTCTTTCAAATTCACACATTTACTAGAATGTGACTTCCACCTTAAGCTATTTTGTTCCAATAAAAAAACAAATCTTTCTGGCACCAAAAGAGTTACACTGCATGGACACTAAAGACATCACTAACACATTTTGAAGGATCGTATTGGAGAACTCTCTAGCATCCAGTATGTTAAATAAATTGTTTAACCCATGTGACAGCATCAAATATAGTTTGGAAGCAGCCAGTAATAACTATGTGGAGAATGATACCTTTACACGTGTAAAGCAGATTTTTATTTAGTTATTTTTTTTTTTTTGCCCTCTAACCAATTAAATGCTAGATGTGTTTGTGAGCACTCTGCCACCCAAGGGATTCATTTACTTAATTTGCTAAAAGGGGGGTATGAAAGATTAAAAGAGCATCACATTTTTGAGCGTATATTACACTGACTTCACAGAATGCTGTGTATTTACAAATAGCTTCACCTAATGAAAGGCACTTTCACCTACAGTAGCTTGACTAAATAGTTGTAACACTACTCTTCCCACACTAAGACTGAATGATAGCCCCATATCACATGTAACAGAAGATCCAGATGCAGGCCCGGACTGGCCATCGGGCATTTGCCCGGTGGGCCGGTACAACGACCAAGGCTCTGTAGCAATGCAGAGAGCTGGGAGATTACATCATCTCCCAGGGCTCTGTATTACTGAGAACCGTACGCGGGAGCTTCAGCTCTGTGCCGAAGGAGGCACAGATCTCTTCTATCGCACACCGCTAGACTACCAGGGACTCAAGGTAGGGGATCAAGGGGCAATGTGGAGATGAAGGGGAATTGTGGAAGGGGCAATGTGGAGATGAAGGGGCTTAATGGGGTATTGATGAAGGGGCATTGTGGAGATGAAGGGTGCATTGTGGTGGGGGCATTGTGGAGATGAAGGGGGCATTATGGTGGGGGCATTGTGGAGATGAAGGGGGCATTGTGGAAAGGGCAATGTGGAAATGAAGGGGGCATTGTGGAAAGGGCAATGTGGAGATGAAGGGGGCATTGTGGAAAGGGCAATGTGGAGATGAAGGGGGCATTGTGGAGGTGGACAGTGTGGGCAATGTGGAGGTGGGGAGGAGGATGGGGTGGGCAGAGTGTGGAGATGATTATGTGGGCGGGGGCAGGGGATTGTGGCAAGGGGGGGGCATAGGATTGTGTCCGGGTCGGAGGGGGGTGGGGGCATCAAAATGCACCTTTGCCTGTACATACCAAAAATCTTGAACCGGCCCTGTGTCCAGGGCCAGTCCGGGCGTTTAAAAAAAATAAATAAAAAAAATAAATAAACGAATGCGCGTCGCAGCCCCCCCCCCCCCCCATGGACTGCTCAAAAAATAAAAATGGGCTGCTCAGACTTAAATGCCCGGGCCTATTTTTTGTCCCAGTCCGGGCCTGTCCAGAAGAATGCAAAATGTGTTGTATGACAGTCGGACTTCCCTTCCACTAGAAGGAGCTAAGGGACTGCACACTTATGGAAAGCAGGGTCTTGGCAGACTCCTGGTCAGGCCTGTAAAAACTGCCCGTAGGCCTATAAAAGAACTGCACATAAAGAACTGTACAAGAACTGAACATAAAGGGACTTATCCACAAAAGAAGAGAGGAACAGTCCTGCAGTAAACCAACCGAACCATAGAGTTGTATTGAAAATCCACCAAAATGTGCAGGGATGTAAATGACTTAAACTCTTGAATGCTAGAGAGGTCTTTAAAGCATTGCTTTGTAATAAGTTTGAGGCCTTTCTTGCATTCAAGGGGTTAAATGCACCATTTATAGAACTGGCAAGTTGTATTTATTCCTTATAGAGCCGTTGGTCAGGTCCACAATTGCTCATTTTTTGTTTTGTGGATAAGTCCCATAGGATCTGAGGTAAAAACTTAAATTCTGGGGCAAACCAACTGCACCACAGGGGACAAGTAACCCCCCCCAGTGATTTAAATTAGCCATTTAACCCCATGAAAGCTGGGGATGTCTCCAATGCAATGCTTCTCAATATACTGGATACTTCTAGCATTCAAATGTTTAACCCCCAACTAAATCAATGGTAATTTAGGGGATATGGGTTTGGTTTGCCTCAGAATTGCTCATGTTTTGATTCCTAAATAAAACCCATAGTAACACTGTACAGTTTAGATGTCTATATTATACTGTATGTATATCTCCAACCCCGCTTGCATGCCCCTCCTTCTGTATCTCAACCCCCCTTTGCATGCCCCTCCTTCTCTACATCCAACCCCCCCCCTTTACATGCTCCTCGCTCTCTACATCAAACCCCCCCCTTTACATCCAACCCCCCCATCTACCTGTCCCTCACTCTCTGCCTGCAACACCCCTATCCCTCTCTTTATCTATGAAATCTGTGAGTTCCTAAAGCAGCAAGTTGATGATAGGCGTTTCAGATCCCTATGTTCTTTTTAGTTTGTTATGTTAGTTCACTAAATGGTCTCACAACCTAGTACTAGTTTCTTCTTGAAACTGCCACATTATACATACCTAGGACTACAATGAAACTAGAACGCCAGAGATTCTGGTTTAACCACGAGAAGTAAAATGTGAGCTCAATCACATGCAAGCTGCACAATCTAATTTAACCCCTTAACAGCTAGAGAGGTCTCCAAAACGCTACCATTCAAGGTGTTAAAAGGCATAGTAAAGTTTACTATGAAAAAAGTATAACATTTCAAGTGGAACTATCACCCCAAATAAAGTCTCCCCCCAACAATTACCCAACTAGTGCTAAGCTTAACAATAGTGCTGTCAGCCAGCATATTCAATGGGTTACTGAGAAATCCTACTTCTGCAGAGACTGATGGCCAGGCAACAGCACTTTAGATCAATCTGCGTGTCTGAGAAGTCAGTGCCTTCTGGTACCTAAAGGTACCATGAAACGTCTCCTAGAGGAGACTGGGACTGACCATGGAGGCGAGCAGATGTCTGTAAGCAAAGATGTCCACACAGTTACCTAGCTATCAGTCTCGGCACAGGTATGATTTCTCAGTAACGCAGTGAACATACTGGCTAATACTACTATTGTTAACCTTGTCGCTAGATGGGTAATTGTTGGGGGGAGACTTGACTTGGGGTGATGGTTCCCCTTTCATGGTTTATCCTACTGAGATGTGTTTTAATCTATAGTTTCTCCATCTCAAGTTTTGTATTTTGGGGTACAGTACCTCCACTGCACATAGTCTATGGACAACTCTGGTCAGATGACCATAATCCACCATAGAATTCTTTAGCAACAGCACCACTGTTACTTCTCAGGGCATGGAAGTATTGCTCCCAAAAATGCAAGTTTGAGCTACAATAACTTTTGAATAAAACCCCTCTCAGCAGTGAGAGTACTCTTTATCCTGCTGAGTAAAACAAGTCTGCAAAATGGATGTTTTACCAGTATTGACAGTTACCATTACTTGAAAAGGAAACATATTTCACAACAGGAGCAATAAAGGAACAGTTATGATATACTGTAGGGTAGGGATAGCCAATTGTTGAACTTCCAGCTGTTAGCGACTACATCATCTCCAAACAGCCAGTGACTGAAGTTAGTTTCCAACAACTGGAGGGACAAAACTTGATTAAATTGCACTGGTTTTCTTGCCAAGAAAATCCAAGGATAATCCCCATTGCTAGTGGGAATTCCATTCAAAAGTTGTAACAGAATAAACAAGATGAATAGAAAACAATTCTATGAGTGACCACAAGGTGGTGGTGCTTAAGTAGTCTCTATGGAATATATAAATTATATTAATAATAATGTTTTCATATATCTATATGTTTGCCTTTTCCTTTTGAGAAAATCGTATCTACTCCAACTGTTGGGAAAGTCTTTATTCAAACATTATTAAAGATAATGCCTCTAGTACAGTGATTACAGAGACCGACCAGTTATACAGCACCATCTAGAGCAATGGTTCTCAGCCCATGCCCTCAGGACCCACTAACAGGCCAGGAATTGATGATTTCCTTGTTAGAACACAGGTGAGTTAATCAATGTGAACGAGCCTCTGATCACCACACCTGTGCTCTAGCAGAGAAATCCCTAAGTCTTGGCCTGTTAGTGGGTCCTGAGGACATGGATTGAGAACCAGTGATGTAGAGGTATTTTTAGAGAATTTTGAACGTTAACCCTTTAAGTGCTAGAGGGGTAAGCAACGTATTGAATGTATTGCGTACCCCTCTGGCACTCAAAGGGTTAAAAAAAAAAAAAAAAAAAAAAAAAAAAAAAAAAAAAAAAAAAAAAACACAACAAGACACTTGAATGAATTGGCTCCTAACAGTGATAACAATAAAACAAACCCCCCCACCCAGGAAAACCCCTATATTTTTTCATTATAAAACATTACTATACATTTAAAGAAAAAACATAAAAAGTTTGAGTTGTTATAACTTTTGAAATAATTCTTATGCAGTGGGTGTAGCCTTTTTTCTTCTCAACAGCAAAATGTCCTAAAACCGCCTTTATAAACCCTTTGAGTGCAGAGAGGTGTATAATGCATTGCGGTGCGTTTGATATGTCTCTGGCACTCAAATTATTAAAGGGATAGTAATGTTTAGATATAAAGTCAGACACGATTATTCATTATTCCTTTTTTATAATGCTCTGTAGTGTTCTAAACGTCCATATCGGTGTATTTTGATGGTATTTTTATTGTAATATTTCCCTCTCTCGCACCTTTTTCATACATCGCTCTTCCTCCTTTCAGAGCACAAAGCCGGCCCGAACAGATCGCAAGGAGGGACAATCTTGGGTCAGAATAAAGAACACCCTAATCCCCAGACTAGAATCCACCGGGCTCTGGTGCAGAAATTGCTGCCGCCCCCCCCCCCCCCCCATATCTTCACGTTGCCCCATGTACATTTCCTACCTCCATCTCCCACCGGTTCTCAGTTATGCAGAGCGCTGGGAGATGATGTCATCTCCCAGCGCTCTGCATTTAGAGCGCCGGGAGATCAGCTGAGCTGCTGCGGGCAGGGCTGTGGGCGAGTGGCAATGGGTTCGCAGGGAGAGGCCGGGCCCCTTGAAGTGACGGGCCCGGTTGCAGGTGCGACCCCTATTGTTATGCCACTGCTAATCCCCTGGTCAATGGGCGCATGGTTTTCCATGAACAGATAGAGACAAGATTGCTCCTCTTTGAAATCTGTCCTGTCAAGCGACCGGATTTCAGTTCGGAAGGAAAGAGGAGTGACGTATGGAAAAGGGAGCGGGAGGGGCGGACTGCAATACGATTGCTATCAAGCTACACCAATGTGGACATTTAAAATGGTACAAAACATTATAAAAAGGTATAATGAAGAATCAGATCTGCCTTTATATCTGAACATTACTATCCCTTTGACTGTTCCGCTCTCAAAGCTCATAGATGTAAAACACACTACAGTTTATCAGCAAATCTCTGTCTTTCTGGGATCAGCAAACATGCCGGCACGTGAGGACAGACATGTCAATCCACAGCAAAAAGCGTAAAAGTGAAGAGTTACATGACAGCCGATAGATTGTATCCACAATTACAGATATGGAGGATAATGTACTACTGTGGGGCAGCTTTTGACTTTTGAGCCGTTGGAGATACAACTCCTATCCTCCCCAACCAGCCAGCAGCTTGGTATAGTAATACCCAACTGTTGGAAGGCACGAAGATTGTCTACACAATGTCTTTCAGTGTTAGACCTCAGAGCACACCAAGAGGTCAGTTTTTTTTTTTTTTTTACAGTATCCCTACTTAATTACAGGTGAGGATTCAGTGGCTCTATCTTTCTGATTGATATACCTGTGCCTAATTAGGGTACAACAGTGTTCTGAAGGGAGATCCCATTTGCGCCGTCATGAATCACTGAACTGTACTGTGCAGTACTGTGCAGACAGTTTCAAGTCCTGTGTGATGCACTCCCCATAGAAGCATCAGGTTTGAAGGCCCAACACAGAAGGTGTATGTACGTGAGCACAACATAGACAGTCATGCCCGAGAGCCACAAACATCCAGGTTGCCTTCCCGCCAAGGGGGGGGGGGGGTCAGTTTTCTGACCCCCAAATTTATTATAGGGGCCAATGTGGTGCAGAGAGTAGCCCCAGCCTATTTTAAATGAATTATATTCCCACCGATGCAGACTGAGCCACATGAGATAATTCCAATGAAAAAAAATATATATATATAAGTTAACATGCCTCCACCTCCTGCAGTGCTGCCAATTTAACACAGAACTGAACCACTATAATTTATTTATTTATTTTTTGGGGGGAGGGACACCTCCCCCAATGAAATGAGCAGGGTATCAGAGCCTACCTAGTACCCAGAATATATATTCACATTCCATCCGTTCCCTGACACAGAATCCTACAAACTAATTTAGCTAATTAGCGTGCAGCTGGAATCCTGCTGATTATACAGGCTTTAATCAAACTTCCAGGAAGAATTTCTAGGATTTGGTTAGTGTTTGTATTCTAGACTAAGGGTCCTATACGCAGACAAAAGTGGAGCAAACCAAGTACATGTTAAAGGAGAAGTAACACTACGTAATAACATCCCCACTTACCTTACCATGGCTAGAAAGTTCTAATGGACCTTCTGAATTAGCTTTTGGTTCAAACTAGAACATCTTTATTCAGTCCTGAATGTTCTGTTCACAGAGGCAGACAGGACACTTGCCAGCAGAACCATAGGATAAGGTGTTCACTGTACATGGGGATTGTAACCCTTTAAGGGTCATACGCATTGCACACCCCTCTTATCCTTAAATTGTTAAGTACCCTTGCCTGTAATTTCCATCTCATGGACAGGAGGACATCCAGGGCTGAATGAAGATGTTCTCTCTTGAACAAAAGCACAAGGGCAAAATTCATAAGATTTTCTGGCCACAGCGTTGTAAGCGAGGGTGTTCCTTCCTGTTCAAGAAACAAATAAAAGTTGGAACTTTTGTCTCCGAGTGAGCTGGAAACCTGTAGCATTCAAGAGGTTGAAACCTAACTTAAAGGAGCAGTAAACTTAGAATTTAAAATAGAAAGTTTTCTGCCTAGCAAAAAGAGAAGACGCTAGAAGATGATTTGTCCAAAAGTTAGGACACAGCAAACCGTTTCACATTAAGCAGTAAACATCTTCTCTGGTCACCAGATGGCGGTGTTTCTATCACTTTCCATGGAGAGCCACAGTCAATAACATAATTTCTCCCATACAGCGCTTCTTTTTTTTTTAATATAAAGTGCTTTGGACACCAGTTTAAACTGTAATATATTTGGAAGGAATAATAATATATCATTTTTTTTTAGTACTTATTAAGCGGTTAGCAATGTTTGATTTTAATAAAATGTAATATTGTAGATATTAAAAAAACAAAATTAAGTGGCACAAGTCCCATCTCTCAAACATGTAAAGTCCCCACCTCCCTTTCACACAAGTCTGCTGTCTAGCTGACAGCAGAAGATTCAGGTCATGCGACCCAACTGTGGCTCTTCAGCAGAGCCAAAATAGCGATATCTAAAAAGAAATACTTCATTGGAACGGTCTACAAATAGTGTCTGGTTTGCAAGCACACTTTGTACACCGTTCCAATGAAGTATTTATTTTTAGAAAGCGCTATTTCAGCTCTGCTGAAGAGCCGCCAGCCTGCCCTGGGACCAGAATCTTCTTCTGTCGGCTAGAGGCTGACGTCTGTCAAAGAGCAGGGAGGGGAAACTTTATCAGTGTATATCTCTAATACTATACATGTTCGAGATACAGGAGGTCCATCCGTTAATTTATTTTTTTAATATCTACAATATTAAATTTTATTAAAAATCAGACATTGCTAACCCTTTAACCCCTTAAGGACCATTGACGTGGCAGGACCGTCACGCTGGTCCGGCACTTAAGGACCAGTGACGGTCCTGGCACGTCATGTACTTTTACTCACCGCGCTCCTGTAGGAGTGCGGTGAGTAATACCGGGCACTGAAGTTGAATGCTCCAAGACCAGAGCGATCTCTTCCAGTGCCCCGTTTGACGTGCCGCCCCACGTGATCAGTCACGTGTGACGGCACGTCAAAGTTTCCTATGTGGTCCTTAAGGGACGGCACGCCCCGGGACCGCTGGTCCTTAAGGGGTTAAAGGTACAGTTAGTTTGCATCAGAACTGCTCCACATCTATGTGATTTACTGATCTCTCAAACTGAACATAGAGGCCTCGTCACTGATCTGTCAGTGTCTTGATGTAGAATTCACTCCACAGTGGTTTGTAAACAAGAAGCCAGAATCTTACAAACTTTCCCATCGCTTCCCCCTCCCTTGTACCATGTGTAAAAATACCACGGTTACATGAAAACTTTCCATCGTGTACAGAAGCGACATCTCACCGTTTGCCTTTTTTTCCTGTTCATTCCAACAGAAAAACTAGTCAGAGGTGAGATGTTTTTAACTATTTGGATGTATCTGTGTCTGGTTTGCAAGCACACATAGAAGACCTTTTAAGTGAAGGTCTTTTTATTATCTCGATCGCGGCTCTGCTGCAGAGCCACTAAACGGTCATACGACAGGCTTCCCCTGCAGTCAGCTACAATGCTGACTTCAGGGAAAGGGGAGGGAGGGGGAACTTTGCGAGTGAATATCTCTCAAACTATAAAGGTTTGAGAGATATCACTGGGGGCAAATAATTTCTTTTTTTTTTTTTTTTTACTCCTACAATATTTGGATTAGTAATTTTAAAGTATTCCTATCCCTTTAAGCTCCATCTCAAAACAGCCAGGGTGCCAAATGGACATGCTGTACTAGGAACAGAGTAAGAGGAATGGTTCACTTGCATCACTAATTCAATGATTACTGAAATGTTTCTGTAATCTCAAACCTTATCCTCATTTCAGTACTGGGGCCATTCTTTTTAATATTTTCATTAGTGATATTGCAAAAGGGCTTAAAAGGCAAGGTATGCCTTTTTGCAGATGATACAAAGACCTGCAACAAGTATTCATTTCTGGGGGAATATGCCAAATGGCATATGATTGAGGCAAGTTAGAATGGATAAGAGAGTGTGGCAATTGCAGTTTAATGTTGATATCTGTAAAATAATGCACTTGGGAATTAAAAATCTAAAGGAAGAATATGCTGTCAGACAGAAGAAAGGGATTTGGGAGTGCTTCTGATGATGAAGGTAGGCAGGCAATGTAACAAAGTAGCAGGAAATGCAAGCAGATCACTGGGTTGTAGAGCTAGGGGCATTAACAGCATAATCAAGAGACAGCTCTCTGGTTAGATCTCACCTAGAGTATTGTTGTACAGTACTGGAGACCCCCACACCAAAAGGATATAGATATTTGAGTCAATTCTGAAAATGGCAACTAAAACAGTGAATGGTTTATAAGATGAAAATCAGGATACAGTTAAATGATCTAAACATGTATAACTTGGAGGAAAGAAATGATAGAAACACTGAAATACATCAAGGGATTAAAAAATACAGGAAGGGAGTACGTTTCTAAGGAGTAAAAAATGTTAGGACAAGAGGCCATAGTATAAAACTAGAGGAATAGAGGTTTAGATGTAATTTAAGAAAGCTTCACTTCACGGTGAGGGTGGTAGATAAGTGAAATAGCCTACCAATAGAAGAGGTAGAGATTAAAACAGTGACAGAATGTTAGCACGAATGGGATTGGCATAAGGGTGCCCTGAACATAAGACAAGACCAAGGAGCAAATAAGGTTTGAGGTTTTTATAGTAGGAAAACCAGAGTATGGTTTTATGTCTTGGGAAGGCACAGAAAATGGACCCGTCACCTTGAATGTAAGCCTGCATATCTGAATTGATCATGCACAACTACCAAACAGGCTAACCAAAAGTCCATCCGATGCAGGTTAGCATCTAAGGACATGGGCGGATTGTTCTATTGGGGGATCGGGCATACCTCAGTGGGCCGCTAGATCATGGGTCGGTGGGGGAGATCAGAGGATCTCACCTCACCGTTCCACGATATTTTGAAGGAGAGGTCTGGGTTGCCACCAGCCACAAGGGAGCGTTGATAGGGACGTCAGTGCAGCTAGTGGGCTGCTTAAAAAAAATGAATAAATAAATGCCTGGGCTGGTATTTATCTACAATCCACCCCTGTATACAGATACATTATATTTCTTTATAATGAAGTCTCTCAGTACAGTTTTATATGCCAATTAAGCTCTGTATCTGCTCTTAGAGCTCCACTAGCATAAAATAGCATATGGTGCCACACTCACAGCTCAACACACTGAAATCAAAGAATGGAAATCTCACACTATCATTGGTATTTTGCCCATCATGACACAGGCCATTTTTTAAATTAATTTTTCAAATACACAAAAATTCACCAGTGTTCTAGGTCGGCTTGGAGTGCGATTTTAGAAACACCTGTCTCAAGTAGAAATTTCCCTTTTTAAAAAACTGACCTTAGACAAATATCTATCCTTTTTACTTCCATAGTAAACAATGAACAAAATAAGCTGTTTGTTTCCCCTTTGGAATAATAAAGTTGAAAAAACAAATTAAGGAATGTTCTGCAGAGCATAGGAACTGACATTCAAGCCAAATCACAGTTCATTTTGCAGCACTAAAGCCAGTAATCCTGATGGACTGTAAGAACTATGGCAATTCAAGGGCAAAACAATTACTACCATATTGAACAAATTAAAAAATCCTATTGATTAAAACTGGACTGTTAACCCTTCAAATGCTAGATGGGTCTCCAATCCTCTATTATTTGGGGGTTAAAACCCCATTTAAATCAGTGGTAATTTTGTGATTTTTCTTGTCCTCTATGATCCAGCTGGTTTACCCCAAATTGCACCAGATCTCATTACATTAGTCTTAGAGTTAAAGTTCCAAATCACTAAAAGCGCACTTCTTTTGTAGCCAATTGTTTCACTCATACTGTAAGGACCATTTTAAAATGGCGAGTAACCATTACTATTGAAAAAATATATATATGCACTTCAGAGTTTAGTACCAGGGTACTCCCACTGCCAAGAGGGGATTTATTCAGTAGTTATTACAGCCCATACTTTATTTTCTGGGGAGATTCAATACCTACATGGCCTGACATGTTAGAGTGGTGTTGTTGCTACAGTATACTATGGAGGTTTTTGGACAACTGACCAGAGCCATCCACAGACTGCAGTAACTATAGCCCATACTGTGGAGCTCACCAGAACTGCCCCAAGACGCCTGTTTTTAGAGTCAATTACTGGGTCTTTATGGACAACTTTGAGAGTTTCCTGAGCAACTCTGCACACTTATTTCACTTACAGCTCATCCTGTTCTGCCCACTTCCCTGCCCAATCCAGATTAAAACCCACCTACGTTATGATTCACATGATTTACTCAAGCCCAGTTACATTCCATGAGCCATCTCCAGAGGCTCCACAGAAGAAAGTCCAGAGGTATGCAACAGTTCCTCATAACATTCAGGTCAAGGAAGCACTGAACCCAAAAGACACACAAGTCTCTTCGGTGGGAACATCCAAGTTTTACTCAGCAGAATAAACCATGCAATATATTTTTCCATATTACGTTACTATGCCTTTAAGCTACTGCCACCCCTTTGAGGTCAGATGTCTCCAACACATTGATTTGCAATGCACTGAAGCGCTCATCATCCAAGGGGTGAAATAATCACTTCACCACTAGTGACACACATTAACAATTATACGAATACTTTTGAGTGCAACTTCACAGAGTGTATGTACATATAAAAACAGAGCTTGTGTCCTAGATGTGTGTCCTAGATCATGAGGGAGAGGCAGATATCTAGATATGCCATTCTAGAGTCAATTGATTGCACCATACAGAGAGTGGGGGGAATTCAGCAAATGTCCATTTATTTAAATAGGGCTTTTATCCCCTTGAACACAATAGAGGTCACACATTACTTTATAATGAGGTGGGGACCTCTAACATTAAAGGGGAGCGCGCACACACACAAAAAATCCTTTAAATCAATCTGAATATTATTTTCCTATGTATGGAGCAATGTGTATACTCCAGAAAGGCATCTCTTTAGAGTGTAGTTTCAAATGAGATTTATTTTTGCTAACTTGGGATCTTCCGACTTTAAGATAAACAGCTGCAGCATTTCAAAAGAGACTGTCAAAGGCACTGACTTGACTATCAAGATGACTTCAACACCAGCATGGGAGAATTCCCAGGTGGCTCAAAGACTACTTCAAGTCTCTGCCTGCCACTGACTTGCATTAACAGAGCAAGATGCCAACAGCCAGATGAGAAACCACAAGAGAATTCATGGGTAAATGGAAGCAAAGTCGACACAATGAACACTTGCAGCAGTCATGGTGATTGCAGAAGGAGAATTTAGTCATGTCTACTCTAAATGAATCTTCATCTAGATTGAATTTTCCACGTGGCAGAGTCGACAACACCAATGTAAAGGGTAGATAACTTTTGATAACACAGCTTTTGAAGGCAGTGCTAGCGTTCCACAAATGGATAACAATTGCTATAAGCTACAGCAGCGATTATCGGTACATAATCAGGTCAAGTTTACAGGATTTCCCCGCTTTATCACAGAAGGGTTATCAGTAACTTAGTCATTTTTTATTAAATTAGGGGCATCCTGAAGACCAGAACTTTTGGAGAGTTCAGAGGAATGGAGCTGGTAGCCAAAAGGTTAAGGTTATTCACCATGCTAGACAACAATGCATTGGGCTTTGAGGAGGGACATGGGATGAAAGGAGGTGAGAATATGAATGAGACGAAAGCCACCAGTGATGCAAATCTGGTCTTCCTCATCATTACAGGTTCAAATTACATTCTATTTATTTAAAAGCGATTTAACCCTTTGAGTGCCAGAGGGGTATGCAATGCATTACTTTGCAATGCGATGCATTACGTTCCAACTGGCATTGAAAGGGTATTATTTAAAAAAAAAAAAAAAAAAAAAAAAAAAAAAATCACCAACATATTTTCATTTTGGTAGCCATTCTTCATAATGAAAGCCAGTTTGAAATTTAGAGGTATGGCTGATGCTTAGCATGGCACAACTGTTTTCTACTAACCCCTAGAATGCAATAAAAAGCAATGCAGTAAACACCACTATCAACCAAAGGGTTAAGCCCTTAAAGAAAACACTTATTGAACAGTTTAACTATATTTTATAAACCTCAAAACAGCTTACATAAAGGGTTCCTGGCACTGCAGGGGTTAACCAATGTAACACAAAAGAGAAAAAAAAAAATTAAGTTTTCACCTCAACATCTGGATTCTATTAGGTATTGGCACAGTGAATATAGTAATAAGACTCTGTATACATTTCTGAAACTCACTGTAGCCCCTTCCATCCCCACGGCATAACACCGCCAATCATGCCAGCCAGCTAGTCTGAGGCCCTGCAGCGCCCCACACACATCTCCTCTGCTTGATGCCAGTTTGCACATACTAATGGCCTTTATTTTGGCAACCGAGGTATGTTAGAGCTAAGGCAGGGGAATTTACGGTGTTAAATGACCTAGTTGAGATAAGTAAACATGATTATCCCTCTGCAAAGCAGGTATTAACCCTTCCAGCATCCCTGGAAGGATAGCAAGGCAGCTTTAAGTAATCCACAGGTAACCTACACTAGGTCATTCAAAAGAACACTAATGTAAAATGGAAAGCTGCTTTATATGAGCATGTACGAAAATAATGGAAGCACTTTTGCACATGCCAAATATCTAAGCTAATCAATAAGCGCTTAATACAACTAAACATTGAATTTTAAAAAAAGTCAGATATATATTATACACACACACATTTAAGAATCTCTACAAAAGTTCTTCCAATCCAGATGTCTCAATGGAAACACCAAAGTCAGTTGGAGAAATTGTCAGTATCCCAATCAAGGCATAGGAAAATCATGCTGTTTCTGTCCACCTTGATAATTAGGAGTGAAGACCTGTATAGTAATGTAAATGGCGAGCTGTGGTGAGGATGGTAAATAGGAGGTGCAAATAATTAAATGGGAAGAAAGCAATCATTACAAATAAGACACTACTGTCTCCACCTCCTTAAAATATATTACATTGGTATACAGAAGCCTATAAAAAAATAAGGCATTGCACAAAATTACTCTAAAAACTTAAGTTGTATTGTTTGTGTGTCTGTTATAATTCAAGGATCACCCCTAGACATCATGCATATAGACAGTCCACTTTACAGCCTCATAGCTGTGCTGCAGCACCTTCCCAATTCACTTGGGCCATCCCGTTTCTCCTCGTCCACATTTTCTAATGTTGCTCTCCAAGGTCCTTAGTAAACTTCTCGTCTGGATGGTAACCAGACCCAGTCTGCACTGTTGATACCTGAACTGTTCTATCTAGAACTCACACTGATGTTGTGCGGTGGGAAAACATACCACCTAGTGAGGGCTGTTGTATTGAGGCCACTTGGAAGGAAGATGCCAATACTGGCATCACACACTCACTGAACACTACTGACAGAAACTCAGGAGAGTTCCCACACAGGACATGTGGACTGACTGATGTCAGTAGGGGAATATCCTTAACCATACACTTATCATGCAGTATCTATGCATTTCATCAGGGAATTACCAGGCAAATTACATTGCTCCCTTAAGTACCACCCTCTTATGATATACAGAAAAATTAAAAAGCATGAAAAAACAAAAAATAGTTTAACAAAAATGAAACTGTACTAAGCTTTAAACCATTACAGTAGCACAGTTGCTTATAATTTTGGAACAAATAAAATTATGTATATTGATGGTTTCTTCATTTCCAATAAAATCCTGTTGTACCGAATGATAATGACAAAAAACAAAAACAAACCTACACAAACACAATCATTCGGTGGAAATAGGTTTTTAGCGGCCTAAGAAAGTGGAGAGGTAATTTTCATAGACATGTAAGTAATTATGCAACTTTATAAGTATTAAACTGTTTAGAGAGAAGAAAGAAATATCACAAGTCACAGGTTGTTTAAACAGATACATTTAATGAGACTAAACACCATGTAGCTAACAGGCAAGAACATCCCAAACCACTATGAAGGCTTCATGGACAGATCTGCTGATTAATCTTTAAACAGGCTGAATATAAAATCCTTGTAAGCAGACATGAGTCTTTGTTGCAGGATTCCAGGAGTCAAACTCCAATCTTAAAATATATCTGTGGGAGGCGCTTGGAGTCCTTTAGTCAGGTAACAAAGCATCTTCTTGTCTACATTGGCAGACATGATTTCAAACCCTAATTAAACCCTTGATGATCACTGATATGGGGGTGGGTGGCCGCTAAGGACTTTTTTCCTCAATGAATTCTGGGACGGCAGAGGGTTGTGCAGTATTAATAGGAGTCTATTTAATGCAGAACCTACAGCTGTTGAGCACTACAGCTCCCATTATCCCCAACCAGCCAGTTGGGGACAATGGGAGATGTAGTTCCCAAGAGCTGGTGGTCCAACAACTGACCACCCCTGATTTAAATGCAGGTTGATGCCCTGTGTATTTGGGAAAGACTCTCATAGACCTTTAGTGTCTCAGGACACCATAGGACACATCAGAGAGCACTTGTTTCCAGGTGACACTTTCCCCTTAAACATAATTTTATCACTGTTTCAACTTTGTCTCTAGGCGTAACCACAGAAACCTGTTCATTTTATCCTTTAAAGCCACAGTCTTACCAAACACCATAATACTATTTAATCTTTAAATATATATTATTCATAGGGCTGGGCAGGGAAAATCATTTCCACACCTCATATACACTGTTTGAATCAATATATGTGATAAGAAAATAATTCCTAGGATGTTTGTCACCTCAAAATGTTAATAAGTAACAACCTACAGGATCCTGAAGCTAGGAATAAAATTAAGCCGATGACCATAGATCAGTGTTGAGCAAAAGGAGGCCTGTGGTCTTAGGAGTCTCTTGGTGGATTCTCTTGCACTCCTAGACTGTTCTCTGGTACAGTATAAAGAAGAGACTACTGCCATCTAGAGCACTGCTTCTCAGTGTTAAGCCAGGGACATACAGGCTACCTTCTTAAAGTAATAAGGGCCACTATTAAAGGTCCAAGCCATTTAAGTATATTGAAGCAATTAGCCACACAAAGCACTCCAGGGAACAGCACGGATATTGGCAGGAACCGGCATAGGTCCAAAGACTAGTGGTTGAGGAACACTGCCCTAGAGCATAATGCGCCCCCCAAAATATATAAATGCATACCTCCTGTTACACTGTTACAACTACAAGCAGACCCTTCATCCTATGGCAAGTTTAACTTTAACCCTTCTAGTGCCAGAGGGGTACGCAAAGTGTTAAAGAAGCCAATTCAAATCAGGCCATGTTGTACTAGCCATTTGTTTGAGAAAGTAGCCGTTGTTGTGGCGAAGTCTGGCACTTCATGCTAAATTCATTTTGCTGCTGGGTTAATATCACCACACACACACACACTGTACTGTGAATGAATCTAGGCAGACAGCAAACACTAGGATGATTTCAAACAGCACAGTGAGCAGTAGGTTTGGCCTTGAACAGAACTGAATTACAGTGCAGTATATTGGGATAAAGTGTCACCAACACAAACGGTAAATTCCTCAATTTTTAACACAAAAAAGGCTAGTATAACATAGGTAGATTATAGTGCTCTTTAACCCTCCGAGTGCCAGAGAGGTAAGCAACACATTGCTTTGTGTACCCCTCTGGCACTCCAAGTGTTAAAATAAAACGCATCTGGGGATGACAGAATCCACTTTAACCCATCTGGTGCTAGAGGGAAGGTCTCTAATATGCAAGACAGTTTGGCGCCAGGCACATTTTACATTTATTTTTAACCTTTTGAGTGCCAGAGTGTTATCCACTGCATTGCTTTGCACTCAAAGGGTTAAGCAGTTAGACGTGAGTTTTAGGAGCCAGTGAATGGGGCGAATTACCTCGGTTTTGTTTTTTTAAATCAGGTGACAATAGTAACATTTTTGGATCCCTGACTCCCAGGCCCCTGGAATTGTTTCCACCCCTGATCCCCAGGGTTAAATTTGCTTTTCTCCAAACCCTCTTTAGAATTTCCTTTTTGGGGACTTGTGAACCAGTGTGGCCTTCGGTGTGGATCTTGTGGTCTGTCAGTGCTAAAGATTAACACTTTAAGGTTATGAAGGATGTGCAAAATGCCTTGCACACACCTTTGGTGCTTAAATGGTTAATTCTCCTCTGTTTTCTGAGTGGTGAAGCAAATACAAGAACATTTCCACTCCTGCCCCGTGAGGTGGTCAGTACACAGTATGAATTAATCATTTGTCAAGGTGTGGCAGGTAGCTAATCGTTCGGATGCCAAGTCAAGCACAGGGAAGTACACCTCCATAGCATTTCTTCAGCCTTTGTTTGAAACCTGGTGCAGATAATGGATAATTCTAGGGCGTGGGGTCTGTAGAATGTACCCCTATACATGTTACCATAACCACAGTGATCTGAATATGAATAACCAAACGCATAGCTGAATTGACAGCTCAAAAAGGATTTTTTTCACTCTTTGCTGAGAAGGTACCCAAATTGTGACATAACATACTTAACTCTTTAAGTGCCAGAGAGGTGTACAACACATTGCAAAGTAGCATGTTGGTCATCATTCTGGCACACAAATGATAAAATTCCCACTCCTCCCCTTCATGAGATTCCCATAACCAATTGTATGACTGGTGTACAGCTTTCACTCGGCTCCCCACCAACATGAGATATCTGCCCCACATCCCAAAGAGGGGCTTTTAACCAGTCACTTTGTCCATCAACAGCAGACTCCACTGGGGCATTCACAGCCCGATGAAAGCCATGATGGGCCAAACTAGACTCACAGCAAACAACCCAGCTGCACCATATGAACCAGTAGGCCAATTGGCTAACCAGCTTTGTAACACAACCTTTGTTTAAAGGAGATGTATCACCCCTATACATTAGCATTAACCGTTATTTTACAGAGCTAATATAAGTAGATTTTTTTTTATTTTATTTTTTTTTAAATAAACAAGCTCCTGTTCGTCTAAATTTAAGTTATAAAGTCTGGGCTGCAGCTACTTCCAGACATACTGTGGTTACCTGCTCTGTACCTCAGTCTGTCACTCTTCCTCTGCTCCCTCCCACGATGCAACCTCCTCTGATGACATAGGCTGTCTGTAAGCTGGAGCGATCTCATTGGCAGAGACTGATATCTAGCCAATGAGATTGTTCCCAGCTTCAGGCAGAAAGCCTCTGTCATCAGAGGAGGCTGGATAGAGGGAGGGAAGCAAAGACAGAGTGACGGACTACGGTTACAGAGGAGGTAACATCAGTCTGTCCAGAAATAGATGCAGCCCAGACTTTATAACTTAGATTTAGACGAACAGGAGCTTTTTTTTTTTTAAATGAACATTTACTTATATTTGCTCTATAAACTAAGAATTAATGCTAACGTATAGGGGTGATACATCCCCCTTTAACTGACACCCTACACTTACCAAGAACAGTCCAGTCTGTTACATGTCCGTATTCTCACCAAGTTGAACAAAACTGGTTTTTGATTAGGTCTGTAACTATGCATTTCAGAATGGATAAAATGGATTACATTTTTATACTGCTTTTTCATTTCTGCTTAAAATAAACAACAGGCTATAATTTGCCATTAATATCAAGAAAATGCGGCCCTCACACATACCGATTTTGGATTGTGTGGATGCCCCCAAAGTAAATGGAGCATTTAAACAGTTTACTAGAGAAGTTTGGTTGGCCCATCCTGATATATCAACAGATCTGATACATAGCTGGGCTCTCACTGAAGCCAGTCACAAGTATTCTCCTGTATGAAGTGGAGGAACCAATCTCCACTCAAAATACCATACATACAAAGAGTAGTATTCATTCTTATGAATAACTATCAACCTTCTCTTTGATTTTCAATAGTTTGCAGCTGCATGATATGAAGTTAAATAACCTATGTTTTTCATATTATTCCCCCTATCTTCACATTTATTTATCCCTGCTTTCACAGGAAGCTCACCATCAATTATATATCCTATATTATAATTTGCTAAGGATGTTTGTCAGAAGCCATCATGTGCAGTAGAGACGGCTGCACGTCTGCAGCACTGCCAGTGTTGGCCCTTGCACATGGGCTTTAAAACTAGTATAATAATAAAGCATTAAGTGTATAGGCAGTTTCATTAAACATTATTATAGAACAAGTCAGGATGAAATCACTTGAATGAAGATGCTCCATTCATAAGAATACATGCCCTCACAGCTAGGCTCAATGAGAGCCCAGCCACCTGTATGAACAAAGTCTGCCAAGGACTCTAATCCTTTATCAGGATCCATTCATAAGCAGCTACTTAGGTGGCCTGGATCATGAAGGGTCAAGGCTTGCGTGCATGGAGTGAGTACTCGAAAAGTAAGGAAATACAAATAGACCCCACTGTAAAGTTACACGATACAGAGCACAGACTTCATAGTTCTCTCACTCTTCAGGCTTTTCTGTTGCAAGAAATAGAATAGGTCCTGAGAGCTTATCAACAAGGACATCAAATCTGTAAAATACATCAAGATGGGAAAATATGTAAAGCCAAAGAGTTTACTATCAAGTGTTGCCAAGCTAAAAATTCCAATATACTGATACTTTTGTGCATTTAAAGCCAACAGAATTAATTAGTTCATTAGCAGTTCCTTTAGACAACCATTCATGTACACTTCCCTCCTCTTGATCGATTATAGAATTGGAGTGGGGGTACTGGATTTCTCATAACATTCACCACAGAGAAATAAAATGGAGGTCTGACAGCAAATCCTTCCTCTGGGACCAGTTGGGGATACAGAGATTAAATCAAAAATTCATACCACAAAATTAGAGGCTATAAAAGCCAGACAACATGTTACATGCAGTACAATGGAATGTTTAAACAAAAGGAAATCCCTTATTTCCAGCGCTTAGGAAAGGAAATAAACAATGGTGACCTTGTAAGATTTTCAGTGGCTAATCTCTCTTGAAGGCAATACAGAACAACAGATGTTTTAACCCTCTGAGTGCCACAGTGGTATTGTGCTACAATGTGTTCAATACCTCTCTGAACACACAAAAGGGTTAAAGTTTTTGCAGCCTGCCTTAAAATCCAATAATTTAATACACAAATAGGTCAGCAAAGAAGCCAAATGGGAGCTAGGATCATCTTAGTTCACTTGGATTCACTGAGGGTGATCTATGAAGACAACAGTGGGCAACCTCTGGCTCTCCAGGCATTGACCAGTTGGGGATGATGGGAATTGTAGTCCAAAATAACTGGATAGCAAAAGGCTGCCTTAAGCTATACTAAGAATTGGAGCAATTCTTGAGTAAACCAACTGCATCAAATACAATTAGCAAAATCCCCACTTGTTCAATGGGAATATTTACCCCTTGAAAGCTAGAACGGTGATCAACGAATTGCTTCACAATGCACTAATGATCTGTCTAGCATTTAAGGGGTTATAAACCACATTTGAATTAATAAGAAGCTAGTGGTACAATTGGCTTTGCACAGAATTAGTCTAGTTTTCTTTGCAACGAAGGGGCTATTAAGTCGACTTGGAATTACTAAGGCTGACATAAGGCATGGAAGATACAATGGATACATTTAAGAAAAGAAGATCAGATGCATTTCTAGCAGAAGGGAACATACGGTGTATTTGTAGATAAGTCAGCAACTTAAGGTAAATAGATTTAAATATTCATCTTGGTGTCTGGAAGGCTTATACTGTTTTCATTTTTCTGGGTTATAATAAGACAAAAGATTGACGCTGATGGACTTGTGTCCTTTTCCAGCCTAATTTACTATATAACTATGTAAGGCAAGGGTAGGAAACATCTGGCTCCAGTGCTTCTATAGACTACATATCATATCATCCACAACAAGCTGTTAGACTGTGAGAGATGCAGTCCCCAAATGCTAAAGAGCCAAACAGCTGCCTACCCCTGGACTAGTGAGCACTTCAGCTATGCTGGCTATGCCTACCAGGTTAAGGTATAGGTGTGGCCAGAACACACCCACAACCTGCAACAGTCACCTGCATATTTTAAAATGTATTCCTCATACTTGATAAAAACATTCTGCATCTTCAAGGCATACAATAACAGAACTCCCAATCTCCAGGTCCACCGCTCGATACCTCCTCTCCTCATCTATGTTTTGCATCTGCAAGACTTAATCATGATGGCCATCATAATTAAGCATTGTAGACGTGAGAAACATGTAGATGAGGAGAGGTGGTGACAGGGGATGGATAGAACTACAGAGGGACAGCTTCACCCTTTTAGCATGGGGCTGGGTACAACCATAGAGAGCACCGGCCTTTGGACCAGGATTAGAGCTATAAAATAAGAGATCTGGAGCTGGACATTACAAAGCTCTTCTTTTATGCTCCACCCATTGTCCAAAGGCCAGTGCTCTCTATGGTTGTAGTCATCCCCATGCTAAAAGGGTGAAGCTCTTCCTCTATGGTTCTATCCAGCCTCTGTACATCTCCTCTCCTCATCTGTGTGTATCACGTCTACAATGCTTAATCAGGATTGCCATCATGATTAAGTCTTGCAGATGCAAAACGTAGAGGAGATGTAGATCGTTGGACGGAGTTCGGGAGTTCTATTACTGTATGCCTTGAAAATGCAGAATGATTGTCAAGTATGATGAATACATTTTGAAATATGTTTTTACTACTTGCCACCTGCAAAGTTTTTGTGAGATGGCGCACCTTATTTGTTCAGTTATTTACATGAAATTTTGGCTATAGGGGAGCCTCAAGCTTTGCACATTGTGGCTTACAAACAGGATGCTTGTTTCATTCTAAAAAGAGGAATCATACGTTCCCATCTTCTTCTTAAGAGCCACTAAATAGGTGTTTGAGGTCTTCTGGTCTATTCAACCTCACCCATGATCCTAAAGGATACTTCTCTCCTTCTATGGCTTTTTTCATCCCCCTCTCCTAATTCTAAAACAAACATCTACCTCTATGGCTCTAAAGGGTGAAGCTCTCCCCCTCTATGGCTCTATGCACCCCCCCCCATGATTCTAAAGGGAGCAGACCTCTACCTTTATGGTTAAAACCAGCAATGCCCATGGTTCGAAGAGATGGCGCTCTATCCTTTATGGCCCTATACAGCCGCACCCATGATTCAAAATGACAGAGCTTCCACCTATGCACCCATTCAGTTATAGATTACAGGAGAATTTAAATGAAAAGAAAAAAAAAAAAGAAGAAGAAGATGTAGTAAACAGATATACCTGACTGCTGTATAAATGACACCTGACTAGTCCATCTGTTACATAAATTAACCCTTTGAGTGCCAGAGAGGTAAGCAATGCATTGCTCTGTGTTACGTACCTCTCTAGCACTCAAAGGGTTAAGAGACATATTCCAAGTGTACGTTTCCCTTTAATGTAGAGTTGTTGTTAACGGTGCCTGAAATCTCAATGTTTATCTCATTTTACTATGCCAAAAATCACAAAAATACTATCCACTTGCCAGAAAGAGACAAATAATAGCATTCGGAAGTGTTTCACACCCAAACTCACATGTTTTGCCATTTATTCTACCAAGGCGTTACTCGTATGCAGTGCTTTTTTATCAGAGACACTCTAAGTCATGTCCCTTCCTCTGCCAGTGACACAGGGCGTGCCGCAGTGTCTTTATTTAAGCACACTCCTACCATTCAAACAGAGCGATCTTACTCATGGTCCAAGGCAAACAACAAAGGCCCAGAGAAAACACAAGTGAAAGGTCACATTCCAGATATCAGGTGGATGCATCCTTATCAGTAGGTGTCAACTGACAAGCATTGGTCATGCAAACTAAGGGTCTTATGCATTAAAGAAAAGATCAGTAATTCTGTAATAAACCAACTGCACCACAGGGAAATAAAAACAAAACAAAAACTAACAAATATCGTTTTAAAGTCTTGAATGCAAGAGTGCAATGGAAACCTAACAATCAAGGGGGTAAAAGCCCCCCCCAAGGATCTGTCTATACCTGGGAACGTTCAAAATGAGCCAATCCTTAGATCTGTGAAACATTAAGCCTTAGATTTCAAAAAGAAAATGATTAGGAAATAGATCTCTGCGTTCTCTAACCCAGGCATACCAAACATGAATGCGAGTCTCTCCATAAAGAGAAACTTTTTAAGAGCCCTGCAGCCCAGCATTCAAGGGGTTAAAAGCCCCACTTAAATAAATGGTCTTTTTTTGTTCCTCATGAAACAGATGGTTTGTCCTAGAATTGCTACCATTTGCTTTTATACATAAGGCCCCATGTTTTCAGGATGCACCAATCAGTAGTTCATTAACGCTCTGGAACATCTCTGGTACTCAAAGTGTTGGGGGGGGGGAAGCACCCATGTTCCTGTGTGTGCGCCTGTGCACACAAGCATGCACACTAGCTGCCAATGTTGCGGCCCTTCTTGGAAGGAAGTGTTGAATAAATAGCCCTTGAATATATTGTGATTGTACTTTATTAGGGATATCCTGAAAGTCTGACCTGATAGTGTATCTCATTGACTGGAGCCAAGAACCACAGGTTTAGAGATGACCCTGCTTGATTACGCATTAAGACAGCAAGACTGCTCCCCCTGCCTCCTGAGTGTATATGACATTAATTTAAAGAAAAAATAAGCAATCAATTAGTGCAGATCATGTGGAAACTAACACTGGATTCTCCCACCCAGTGAATCTGCCCTTTCACCAACAGACCACGAGATTTGGGCCAGAACTCAGAGTTTCAGGGCCACACCCAGAGGGTTCACAGGCGTGGAGAAGTGTAAGCTTCATAAAAGTTATTATTTTGTGCTCAGGCTACCAAACTCCTATACAATGGAGATACAGCCTTTTATTAACCCCTTAGTGACAGCCGCGTGCATATGCGGCTGTCACCTTAAACGCCCGGCTAACATTTTTTTTTTTTTTTTTTAATGATTCCAGAGTCCCCGAACGGCGTGCAGCTGCACAGAGACCCGGACTTCCGGGACTTACCAATAATGCCCACAAAAAAGTTAAGCTTCTGAAACCGGAGGCCAGGCATCACCGCGGACATCTTGAATGTGCACCTGCACTGTCAGTCCTCTTCACCCTTCACAGGCATTGCACTGGCCCGGACGGCTATGGAAGAGACTGACAGCGCAGGCCCACAGGCTGCAGTAATGTGGCAGTCAGTCTCGGAAGCTTAAGGATAACTATTTGTGGGCACTTTTGAGAGGTAAAATAACGATTACAAAGCTAGTCGCCACCTGCATAAGTATTGCAAGGCGACTTTAGTGGAGGTGGTAGTTCCGCTTTAAATATTTTAGATCAATGTAACAATCAATGTAACAAGCAAAAAGGTGCGGAACATATGGGAGCCAATTAGGAGTCTGGTAGAGAAAGTGATAACTTTACTGGCTGAGTAGATTTAGAGTGCAAGCTTTCAAAACACCTAAGGTCTCAAAAAGATCAAAGTCATCTTGATAGCTTGCTCTTTAAATTTAATCGACCAATAAAAAGGCATCACTTTTACTCTACTGGTCTCCTGCTTTCGCCAAGGCTAACAAATTACTGCTTCTACCTTTTACACCTATATAAAAGTTATGCATAAAAAAAAAAAAAAATTATATAAACATACAGTCTCGAACTGTATGTTAGCAACAAGCAGGAGACTAGGCCTTACTGGCCTACTGAATTCAGGTGGGCTGCATCTGGCCCATGGGACACACATTGGATACTCTCCAATTTCTATGTTATTTATGTATACCCATAAACTTCAAGGACTTTTGAAGAGCTTTCAGAATTCCATAACCCTTTGAGTGCCAGAGGGATACACAATGCATTGCATGCCCCTCTGGCACTCAATGGGTTACATGTGCTATTAACCATTTTTTTACTTAGAACACTAGCCTGAGTTACATTAATAGAGAATGATAATTAAGGCATGTCGTGCAGACACTTCCTGTCATAACCCTATATTACCTCCCCACTCGCTGACACTAAATATGTAACGCATTTCTCACCTCCCCTAGTGCGGAAAGTGTGTGTCCATGAGTGGTGGAAGTAATGTAGGGTTAAGACAAAAGTACCTACATGGCATGCCTTAATGGCATAACGTGTACATGTAAAACTAGTTTTCTAAACACAAAATGCCTAATACAACATAGGTAATTTGGAAATAGTCCTTTTACATCATAGGTCAGGAAAAAAGTCAGTTAAATTATATTTATATATAAATATAACTTAACTCAAAAACTGCTGGTGACAAAAAAAAAGCCCATCATACCCAGTTTTAGTCTCCAACAGGGAGAGGTTCAACAATCGACTACCACTTCTTTAAACAAGGTTTCTTTTTAGACCCAAACCTTCTCAACCCTCCTCCTGAAACCAAGTCCTTATACAGCATATCAAAGGAAAGCAGCAGTATCTTCAGACCACAAAATGGCAGCTGTAGGTCTCTGACAAGCAAGATCAGGTCCAGGAAGATATTCAATTCTTTGAGTAAATCTGTAGGAAGGTAAAAAGTTGGTTTGATGTTTGAGAGAGTAACCCTCTGAGTGCCAGAGGGGTAAGCAATGCATTGCAGAGCAAAGCGTTGTATACCCCTCTGGCGCTCAAAGGGTTAAGTCATTTAAAAGCAGTAATCCCAGTAATTTCCCTCTTAGTCACTGAAAATGAAGGTTTGGAAAACCACCTAATTTATTCTCCAATTAACCTGTCAAAAAGAAAAGCCTTTAACCCTTTCAGTGCCAGAGGGATATGCAACCATTGCAATTCATTGCTTACCCTCCTGGCACTCAAAGGGTTAAAATAGGGATGTCCAAGTAGTCCAACAGCCAGATTCCAATGAAGAACTACACCTGGATTAAAGAATCAGAATTTTCATATGTCATAAGTGGATCTGATTTATACAGAGGGACATACGGACACAACAAGAATTCAGGGAATATTTAGTCAACATGAGCTTCTTCAGCTCTAGAGAACTACACATTCCATCTTCCCCAGCCAGAGAGGGAATTGAAGTCCAAAAGCTTGATTGCTTTAGCTTGCCCACTCCTGATTTAGTCCATCACTGACCTGCCCCAAGCAGCACATCAGGCAATGTATCATCAGGGAATCAGAGATTAATGCAATGAGGAGGAGGTAGATTAGCCGCAGAACCACCCCACACCTGGGTGCTTTGGGGATCTGGAAAGTTCATATTATTCAGTATGTGTATACTTTGAGGAAGATTTCACGCAGGATTCTGCATTTTGGGACTGCACTATGCCAGAAAGACTGCCAGGGCGGAAGTCGAAATTCCCTGCTACAGAAAAGGTTAGCAAGTTCTCATTTGATTATAGACTTAAATGCAGCTCTTTGTGAAGTAATGCTCTTGCTCTTTATTAAACTGCACACCCATCTGGCACTGAAAGCTTTATGAAATGTTAAGAAGTTTTGTAAGTGCACTGTCTGTATAAACAAAAGCTAGCTCACAGTGTGTCACATATGCATATTAACTCCGTGAGCGCAGCAAATCTGTATAAAGTAGCATTATTATGCCTGACAATACAAATTAATGCCTAGGAACAAAGGGCACAATCAATGTTTATTTATTTGGTCATGTAATCTTGGATAGATATTGTATTGACACAACTTTACTTACAATGTGGCACTATTGCAGATGCCTAAAAACTATACGAAAACATCTACCACAACCGTATCTAGCAACGCAGCTATTACGGATGACTGGTCATTAGCAGTACCGACGGGCCTCAGCAGTGCTAATGGCAATAATACAACTGGGTCACTTAAACACTGCAAGCACTCAGGTGATTAAAGTGTTTATTGTGTAGCTTTTCTTGCTGAACAGAAGAGGAAACATGCACCAAATGATGGAAGAATATTAATTCAAACTCTATTACAGTGCAGAACTACCCCGTCCCATTTTCTGGTCAGAATGACAACTACTTTATGATTACCCAGTTGCTCATGCTGTTCTGTGAAGGAAATGTGATGTAAACACAAAATGGAATGGCCACAAAGATAAATGAAATACATAATAATGCACATTTGAGCTGTAATAGGTTTCATAAGAAGCAGACCCTGGCAGTGACAGCAACCTTAGCTTACGCTACTGGAATATTTCTATAAGCATACAAAGGTTTTCATATATGTTACCCCTTTGAAAAATAGATTGAAGGAATCCAAAATTGTGAAGCAATTCATTGCAGGTGTTGCTAGCCTCTCCAAGGGGTTAGTCCATAGGTGGGCAAAAATGGACTAGTGGCAGATTTCACCTGCCCTTTAAGACTCTCTGTCCTTTAAGACACTAGTACTTCTAGACAGAAAGATATACCACTTCCTGCTTTGTCTGCACATAAAATTATACAATTTAGGACTCAGCACAACACTAATACAATGTTCACTCTTCTAGAGTAAAGACTCAGAACGGAGACTTTTAACATACAGCAAAGTATCAATTCCTAGTTTGTGATAGGTCAGTCAGACATAACCAATCTTCACTCACAGCTCACATCTCTACCCCCTCTCTCCTACACATACCTCGCTATTAGGAGGAAGGATATTTACTAGTAGGGAAATGGCAGACAAGGATACAATCTGCTTTGTTCTGTTTGGAAACGCACTATAGCCTAGGCCCTCCAAAACCTTGGCCTTTAAGCCAAAATATTTTTTCTGCTCCATGTTACACATATTAAAAACTAACTTCTCAAAATGTATAGTCCTGCTTTTGAATACTCACTGTAGATTGAAATTAAAGCAAAATCACTAAGAAAAAAAAAATCCACATTATATGTTTATCTCCTTTATTCGGTTTACTGTAACCTTGCAGGGGGCAACTGCGTTCAGCTCCATTTCGATCAACCATTCTAGGCAGGGCTACTGGTTTCAAGGTATGTGCAGCTATAGAAAACATGAAGCCTTCCAATTCTTGGCAACGTTGAGTTATGTAGAATAAAGAAAACACTGAAATCTATAAAAAAAACATATGGAAACCGCAGCTCTGATTGCATGTAACAGGACAGCGTTCCCTGACTAAGAGGATTCTGATGTGGCTAGATCCTAGTCAGCAACTTCACGTGGAAAGCCTCCAAGTGTCTGACCTCCTAAGGGCCATTCTCTTGGAGATTAACCCCTTGGATGCTAAAGAGGCTTCTGAACAACATGCATTGGAGGCCACTCTAGCAATTAAGGTGTTATTTAAAAAAACAGGAGCTTTGTTATTTTTTTTTTTAGTCTTTATGGTGCAGTTGGTTTGCACAAGAATTGCTCAGCTTTCCTTATAAAGAAACTACTGGACAGAGCTGACAACCTGCAACTCTCCAGCTGTTGGTCTACAAATTCCATCACCCTCACTATTAATCCTTACAGCTATGAAAGGTGTGCATTCACTGACAGCACCTTTCTATAGTAGATCAGTCTGTATAAGTCACTGAATAATGAATCAGTCCAGATTCTAATTCCTTTT
Source organism: Rhinophrynus dorsalis (assembly GCA_037306005.1). Classification (NCBI taxonomy): domain Eukaryota; kingdom Metazoa; phylum Chordata; class Amphibia; order Anura; family Rhinophrynidae; genus Rhinophrynus; species Rhinophrynus dorsalis. Next base: position 74,616,466 of record CM074722.1, read on the forward strand.
TACCACCATATCCAGCCTCTCATTAGTTCTTGGTACTTAAAAGGAAAAGGTGTATATAGGTTATTATTTTTGTACATTTTTCACGGGTGTAATTTGGAACGCATATATTTATTGTTTTTTTTTATATTAGTAAAACATGACAATCGGCATTAAAAGTTAGCCTGCTGTACTAATAACCATCAAAACAAAATACCTGCATCAAAGGGGCACAAAAAAAAATACCAACCCACTAATTTAAATAAAGCTTTTAGACCACTTGAATGTTAAAAAGGTCTCCAATGCTTTGTTTCATCTATTGGCATTTTTATTTCTGCCCTATAGTGAAGTTGGCTTGCCCACATTCATCTTACTGCATCAGCTTCTCAGCCAAGATCAATCAAACCAGATTCATCCTGAGGAAGGTCTGACTTCCCTTGCTACACCACTGTGATAATGAGTATGTTAAAATGACTGGGTCTTGTCCAGACTAAAAATGGAAGTGGTTTTTCCAGAAATGAAAAATGTTAAAAGGTTTGTGTCAGTGAAACACTTTATGTACCACACCCTAGAGCTTATGTGTGTGTGAGGAATACATGTATGGGTGAGGTCATGCCTGGCATAGGAGCTGTAGTCAGTGATATAAGGGAAGGGGGGTTAGGAATCATCCGCTTTCAGACCATGCAGGCGTTCATTAGCGTTCCAAGATAAACCTTGTAGCACCTCACTGCTAGGAGGGATTGCTGAACACTGCATTGTGTAAAAATCCCGAACCTTTAGTTTTAAAAAGGATATAACTGCGTAATATGTGAATAGAGTTTATCTTGCCAAGTAAAACAAGGGTATGCCCGCTGCTGAGTGATGTTTTATTCAAAACCTGTTGACAATAACCCTCCATAGGCAGCTGTAGAACAACACTTCAGGCCAAGAAGGTACTACACCCAAAAATTCAAGTCTGAGCTGCAATATCTTTTTAATAAAAGCCTCTTACGTGTGGAAATAACCTTGTTTTACTCCACCAGAAAACTCTTCAGTTTACATTTTTCATATTACGCTATACTGTCCGTTTAAATAAAATTCCCATGGAACCCCAAAAATAAAAATCTTTAACCACATTAACCCTTTGAGTGCCAGAGGGGTACGGAAAGCACTGCTTTGCATGTGTACATCAAGGTGTGACCCAGAATCATATGTATGAATATAGGTGTGAAAGCTCATTATTGTCTCAAGCTACAGTAGGTGTAATCTTTTAACAATGCGTCAACCTAGCTGCAATCTCAACAAAAATGACTGACAAGTTTTAAATTGTGTTTAAAGGGGGACATTCACATCCCCCCAAAATTTCCACCATTGCTTTTAAAACAAAGAAATTTCAGCGCTAGCTTTATTTATTTTCTCCACTACCTAAGAGAGTCGAGATATTAATCTTTGAAAATGTGCCACTTCGCTGTCTGCGGCACCGTGTATGTGCAGCATGGAGCTGCAGGACTTCCCACCTCCCTCCCAGAAGCCCCTGGGGGGCGTGTTCGCGCTTCCCTTCGTAGCTGCATTTTTCTGGGCTAACGTGACAGCGAGCTCAGTTTACCATGCTACTGAGGTTGCAACCTCAGTAGCATGGTAAACAGAGTTAAGTGTCACATTAGCCCAGAAAAACGCCGCTACGAAGAGAAGCTCGAACACGCCCCCCAGGGGCTTCTGGGAGGGAGGTGGGAAGTCCAACAGCTCATACACTGTTCCTCAGAGTGTGGAAGTGCTGCATTTCAGCGATAAATAAAGCCAGCGCAAATATTGTTTTACATTTTTAAAAGCAGTGGTGAAAATTGTTGGGGATGTGAATGTTCCCCTTTAAGCTTTGAGTACTCTCACCTAGCAGAAGGTAACAGGCACAGTTAGTACTTAGAGTTTTGGATGTAAGAGGTCTCCAATGCACTGAAAAGCAATGAATTAGTGACCTCTTTAGTACCAAACCAGTTAAAGGGATAGTAATACTTAAAATGTAAAAAAAAATATGTTGTAGAGTTTATCCCCTTGAGTAAAACAAAGGTACTCCCACTGCTGAAAGGTGTTTCATTCAAAAGTTATTAATTTTCAAAGTTTAATTTTTTAGGTGCAATATCACAGTGGCCTGAAATTGTACAGTGGCGCTGTTGCTACACGATCCTATGGACAGCTCTGGTCAGTTGACCATAAATCTCCATAGGATGGTGTAGCAACAGCGCCACTGTACAATTTCAGGTCACTGTGATATTGCACCTAAAAAATTCAACTTTGAAAATTAATAACTTTTGAATGAAACACCGTTCAACAGTGGGAGTACCCTTGTTTTACTCAGGGGGATAAACTCTACAACATATTTTTTTTTACATTTTAAGTATTACTATCCCTTTAAGGGGGAACATATGTATTATTTTATATAGTTTGTGAGTCACTGGTTTAAACTATGCTTGCAACCTCTCTCCTGAATCTTTAAAAAGGATAGGAATACTTATATTTAAAGCGGAACTACCACCCTATAAAAAGTCACCACCCAATAATTAGGCAGATGGCGACTAGCTTCGTAATGCTGCTATTATCTTACATAAGTACCACGTTTTGAAGTAATCATGTGTCTCTTCAGAGACAGTCAGCCAGGCTTGGACGCAGACATCTCTCTCAGAGACTTCTGCGTGCTTGTACTGTCCGTCCTGGAGTCCACTAGGAGGCAATGGAACAGAAAGGCATCGGAAGGGACTGGTGGTGCAGGCAGCTCTACAGCAAGAAGCCTGTCCGCCAGTCTATGAAAACCAAGATAACTCCAAAAAGTGGTAATTGTGGAAGATAATAGCAGTATTAAGAGGCTAGTCTCCATATGCCTAATTATTGGGCGGTGAGTTTGTATATGGTGGTAGTTCCACTTGAAAAAGTTGTAATGCTTATTATCCCCCTGAATAACACAAGGGACATCCCACTGTTGAATGGTGTTTTATTAAAAAGTTATTACATCTCAAACTTGAAATTTTTCAGTGCAGTATCACAGTGGCCTAAAACTCTACAGTGGCACTGTTCCCACACCATCCTATGGACAGCTCTTGTCAGTGGACCATAAATCTTCATAGGGTAATGTAGCAATGATACTGCACCTAAAAAATGTTTGAGCTGTAATAACTTTTTAATTAAACACCTTTCACCGTCTGGCATTCCCTTGTTTTACTTAGGGGGATAGTATGCACAAAATATATTTTGTTGTGTTTAAGTATTACTATCACTTTAAGCACCAACAGCTCCAAATGATAAACCCAATATTTAATCTGTGGGAAAAATGCATACATTCTGGATTGGTTCCTACAAATTATTCGTTAGTACTCATATCTCGGACATGATTACTATCAGCATTCCAAACGCTTTCTTATAAAGGCTTCCTTCCTTTCACAACTTCAAGGAGACAGCGTTTTGGGTCCCTCCTTAGTAGATACAATATCCAGCACCAATTACTAATTTGAACCAATCCACACAGCACGGATTCACAGCAGTGATTGCTGCCGAGATTGCAATAACCCTTGAATGCCATAGAGATATCCAACACATTGCAAATGGTTAATAGGATAGTAATATTTAATATTTAAAAAAAATGATATATTTAATGTAGGGGTTATGCTCCTGAGTAAAACAAGAGTACTCACTGCCAAGAGATATTTTATTCAAACATTATAGCAAACAGAGGAAGTCAATATCAGTGACTAATACTCAATGGGATTCTTGTAATCCCCCCCTTGCAGACAGGTATCCATGGTAATCGTTGCCTGTTTTGGAAGATCAAATATCCACTGCAGGGAAAAACACCATATACAACTCTTAACCAACTGAGATTTGATTTGCCAGCCTAATTAGTCTAAGCAAAATAAAGGATTTAATTAACAACAGGCAACTGCGATTATTACAGCACATTTTCCCCCTCAGCAACAGCACCAGTGTACAAACGGCAAATCCTTTTTTATAATGAACTCTATAGCAAAGCTTAAGTCGGTCTACAGCTCTCAGTAGAAAGGGTTAATATCGCACCACTTCATGAACACAAAGGAAAATTGCAGTTTATTTAACCCTTTGAGTGCCAGAGGGGTACACAATGCATTGTGTACTGTTGAAAAGCATCCTGCACTATTTTCTGGCAAGGTAGATATGCTAATTATAAAAGAAAAAAAAATTACTACGGATCAGTCATCAAAGTTTGTGTATTACCGTTCTCCCACCCTCAATTTTAAATCAGGTGGACAGCTTAAAAATAAATAAATAAAGATAAAATAAAAAAAAATAAAAAAATAAAAAAATCACATGACAAGCCAAATAGGTACATCCACACAGAGAAAAAAGCACAGCAACATGCATAATTATATTGGGAATGCACGCTCAGGCAGGAAGCTCAATGTACTTGCAGGGCTCTACTCTGTAATGTGACAGTGTTATTTCACGAGATGATGTGGGAATTTAGTAGATCTGTGTGACACAATTACCATTGTTTTGTCACTGAGGTGTTGTGTCATCCTTCTAAACCAGTGGTTCTTAACCAGAGTGCTGTAGTACTTAACTGTGTCGTGGGTCCCAGTTTTTATATGAAGACTTTGAAAAGTGTTAAAGCGGAACTATCATCTTCATAATATTGCCCCCCACTACATCCTTATAATAATTTGCTAGAATGTTTGCCACAATGCAATCATGTGCAGTAGACGCTACCCGCGTTCAGGCAGTCTCTACTGCACATGACTGCATCGCATGAGTGAGGAGACACTACTATCACATGGAGCAGTGAGGTAGCGGCCTGTTAACTAAAGCAATGAGTTGCGTACCCCTCTGGCACTCAAAGGGGTAGTTGGTGAACTACATAACGAGATCAGTCTCAAACTACTACTACTACTCCCATATAAGAACAACTGAAGAGGAAACATTGCTATCCAAAAGACTTTGAACTGGGGTAACTTATATTAAATCTCTCCCAGCAAGAGGAGAACCCTTGTTTTAATCTGCAGGAAAAGTAAAATATGCATACATTTAATGGCGCGAGAAGTGGGGTCATGTATAGCCTCATTTCATTTTTTGTGGTAGTGTTCCTTTAAGGTTCTTGCTTTTTACAGAGCTTCACAGCAGGCCTTCTCATTGACTCAGTAAAACAGTAATAAGCAGCTCATTCATACACTGAATACATTAGGATAGTATTACTGCTGTTCTCCCTTCTAGGAAGAATTGAACACAATACAGAGGCCTTCATGTTACCTGGAAAAATGAGAAAAACACCCAGAACAACGTTCCCACAGTGCCAGGTGTTTTGTACATCTTCTAAAGGATGCAAAGTATATTAAAGTGACAGTAGATCTTTCTGACATTACATACTATGCATTTGCAGAATATGTAGAATCAAAAAAGTAAAAAAGACATGTAGAGTACAAGATTTCAGCTGGTTTTGAGGTCAACTAAAAACTGGAACACATTGCACAGTACAGCCCAGTTTCTATTACCCTCTTAACCCTTTGAGGGCCAGAGGGGTAGGGAACGCATTGCTTTGCAATGCGTTCCATGCCCCTCTGGCACTCAAAGGTTAAGGGCCAAAACATTGCTCCACTTTTTTTTTTTTTTTTTTTTTTTTTTTTTAATTCTCAACCTTTTGAGTGCCAGAGAGGCATCCAAAGTATTGCAACATAAAATGATCGATACTCAATGGCGCTCAAAGGGTTGAAGGTCTAGAGGGGTGTGCAGTGCATTGCTTCACAATTTTTCTGCACTGTGTTTTTTTTTTTTTTTTCTAACCCCTTAAGGACCAGAGGGGTTAGCCATGCATTGCTTCACATTTTTTTCTGTACCTTTTTTGTTTTTTTAACCCCTTAACGACCAGCGGTCGCGGGACATTTCCGTCCCATAATGACCGCATAGGGGCACACCTGTCACGTGTATCGGCGCGTCACTATGGGGCTTGAAAGAGATCGCTCCGATCTTGGAGCGGTCTATTTCATGCCCTATTTTTATTTACAGCGCTCCCGGTAGAGCGCTGTAAGTAAAAAGTACGTGACGTACCATGACCGTCATCGGTCCTTGAGTAGTTCAAGGACCGTGACGGTCCTGGTACGTCAAGGGTCCCTAAGGGGTTAAACCCCTTAAAGACCAGAGGTGTTAAATACAGGAAGCATACAGTGCCAGACAGAGCATATTGTATCCATTCCCGCTTACTTCCGAGTTCCTTGTCCTGTATGTGTAGACCAGTGATTCTCTGCTCCAGTCCTGGGACCACAGCAACAGGTCAGGTTCTAAGAATAACCTAATTAAACACAGGTAGTGCAGCCAAAATGACTGTGTCACCGATTACCCACCTGTGACTACCCTGTGATATCCCACAACAAAAATGACCTGTTGGAATGTCTCGAGGACCAATGCTGAGACTTGCTGTTGCAGAATTCTGCATTTGTTAGTAAATAAGAGCTCTAAATGGTCTTCTTGGCACAAAAAACTGCAAAAATCTAACTGGATTAATTATGGAGTAAACAGACTGTACCACAGTGGCAAAATAAAAATCCTTATTGATTTAAAAGGGGCTTTTAACCCCTTAGATGCTACACAGGTCTCCAGTGTAGGCCTCTATCACTCAAGGGATTAAAAGCAATGTTTTGGCTACCTCTCACTCAAAGGGATAAAAGGGCCACTTTTACTGAAATATATATATATACTAGTTGAACAGCCCGTTACACAGGCCACAGTGTCACAGCCACCCGGTCGCGGGGCAGTCACGCGCAGTAGAGACTGCCCGCGCCACGGCTGATACAGAGCTGGACGCTCCTTCGGAGCTCCCAGCTCTGTATCAGCCGCGGAGCGGGCAGTCTCTATTGCACATGACTGCAGCACGCGCAGCAGTGTCTACTGCGCATGTCGCAGCGTTACACACGATTTAGCTAATTATTATATAGGATATATATATTTTTTTAATTTTATTTATTTATTTATTTATTTTATAGGTCATGTGGGCCCTCACATATAAACCATAAAAATGATTACGGCCCACTTGCTATATCAATAATATTTACAAAAGAAAACTGTCTGTTGACCATGTAGAAATGAGCACTTATAACAATGTAATCCCATGTTGAATTTATTGTCACTATTTCAGCTCCCAGGAAGACTTCCATTCTTAACCCCTTCCCGACAATGGACGTACATTTATGTCCCGCAGAAACTGTCACTTACTGACAGAGAAAAAAATAAAAAATACAGCGGCTCCACTCAGTCATGAAAAAATAGAGAACCAAAAAATGGAATACATAAATAGCTATGTATCGAATGATGATATGAGCATGTTGTGTGCCACACTATGAGTACCCCAACTCCTACGAGTAAAGACATAAATAAGAAAACATGTGTGCACAACTAACATATAGCTCTCACATACAGGAACGCTTCGTGTTGTTCTTGATAAAACAATATGACTTTATTGAAAACTTAAAAATCTTCGTACCTGTAATCAACGATACTGTGGCAACAAAGTGACAAGTGACAAGTCTCACGGAGTGGGTACGCACAGGTTAGACATGGTGATAATCAACGCGTTTCACGCTCGAACAGCGCTTACTCATGATCAAACACACATCAAACTTACTGACAGAGGACATACATGTACGTCTTGGAAGTCATTGAAGGTAATGGGGACAAAAGTCCGGTGGGAGTTAAGTGCCGGCCGTGTGCGGCCGGTCAATAAGGGGTTAAATATGCATACACATACAAAATTGTGACCAAACAAGCTTTTGTATATATTTTTTCTATACTTAATTCCAAGAATTATACCCCTTTATGTAGACAAATAACAAAAAATGCAACTAGATTTATTCCCCCCCATTACAGAGAGAGGCCGGATTTACATGGAAGGTGCCCCAAGGCAAAGCCCTCTAGCTGCCCTTAGCTCCACCCACAGACACACACCCTCTCCTGGCACATAAAATACCTTTGGCTTATAACAAGCAAGGAGCGACGAAAAAAAGCTTTAACCCCTTGGTTGCCACAGGGATCTCCAATGCAAGCTCTCATAGATATAAGGAGTTAAATAATAGCCTGTAAAGGGGTACCTTAACTGGTGCAGGGGCATGGAGCTTGCTTGGGCCAGACCTACAATTCAGAATGTTGGTGTGACCATCACAGCCAAGGAGCCCCTCAAAATTTGGAGATCTAAGCAGTTGCCTACTCAGCCTATTTGGAAATCTGGCCCAGACACATAGCGACACTACAGGGACTTGCCAGCTCTCTTCTCCTAAAATATTGGTACTTCTCAATAAACAAATTTAAGAGCAAACTGCTAACAAAAACACAAGGGTCCTATTTACAGAACGTGTTTACTATGGTAATAACTGGCATGCGTCTGTTCCTCTATTTATACTTTACAGAAGAGCCAAACAGGCTTTGCATAAACTGGAGTTTGAAACAGGTTTATTATGCAACTGATGAAAGAAAAAAAAGTTTTTATATAATAAAAATTAAAACACAATTTCCAGGCATAACTTTTCTCTGGCAGCCTCATGACAGTCATTAATGGTACTTTGTACAGAATAACCTGACTACAGCAGAAAACCTCGTACAACATGTTTAACCTTTTGAGTGCCAAAGAGATACCCAATGCATTGGTACTTTTCTGGCACTCAGAGGGTTAAAACCTGCACTTCTACAGGAGGACAGACATTACTCACACCTAAATACTACATGAAATAATATTAAACACGTGGAGATGCTCTGAGCCCATTAACCCTTTGAGTGCCAGGCAGGTACGCAATGCATTGCTTTGCAATGCTTGTGCGCCCCTCTGGCACTCAAAGGGTTAAACGTTTAGTGAAAAGCACTGTGATAGCAAGTATACCAGCATGTGTCAAAATATTCATGATACATCCCCAAAATATAATCCTAAAAACAACTCTTTAAAATGCACGTGTAAATGATCATCTTGTTCAGATAACATGTAGCGCCGTATGGCCACAAGAAAAGGGGAGGAGCTCTGAGACAAAACATTCGCGCTATAGAGAACTACAATCTCCAAGAATTCCAGTTGATTTAAATGGGGATTTTAACCCCTGAATTCTAGAGAGGTCTCCAACACATTTCACAATGCATTGAAGAACTAACATTCAAGGGGTTAAAATCCCATTTAAAATCAGTGATTATTTTTAGTTCTCCCCTATAGCACAAATGGTTTGCCCCAGAACCCCTCCAGATAATCCTGGATAATTAGAAGACAATTCAGGAGTAATGCATGTAAGTACTATTTTATGGACGCGTTATAAACTCATGAAGCAGCTTCCCAGCAGAGGTGGTAGCTACAAATACTGTTACAAAACGTAAAGATGCCTGGGACAGATATGTCTATTGTGAGAAGTATGGGGCTTCACCACAGTCAAAGAGAGCCCTGATATAGACAAGAATGTCTGTTCCCTTAGAGCATACTTAAGACTAGACTGATAATATTTACAGATGTTAGCACGAGGTACAGGTAGTTTAAGTTTCTTTCAAAGACAAGAGGTCGAGTTTGAATTACAGATCTTCATCTCATAACATTGCAGTTTGTGCTGTTCATCCTTAAAGGGATAGTAATGTTTCAAAATAAATGCAGCTCTGATTATTCTTTACAGTTTTTGTGCTATGCAGAGTCTTATCATTCTCTATGATGTGTAGTTCTACAGTAAATGAATCATAAAGTGCCCCCCTCCCTCCCCTTTTACCTATGTAAAGCTGCACAGCAAGACCGTCCAGATGGATCACAGCAAGGGACAATCTTTTAGCATAAGGAAAAACCTGCCCTCCTCCTTCAAGGGGGCAGGGTTTTCCTTATGCTCACAGCCAGAAGATTGTCCCTTGCTGTGATCTGTCCAGTCAAGAGACCAGAATGCACATCATTAAGTAAAAGGAATGGGATGGGGATACTTTATAATTCAATTACTCTGGAATTACACATTGTAGAGAATGTTAATGCCACTTTACATGGCCCCAAAACTAGGAGCTGCATTTATTTTGAAACATTACTATTTTAAATTAACTTTTCAAGTGTCAAAACAGCGATCAACACATTATAATTAGTATTCATAACCAATTGCATTCTAATTACATTTATTATCACCCCCCTGCAGGCGTTATACTGCAGCATAAAACAAGGTATTTCAACTGCTAAGAGATTTGTTATTCAAATGTTATTGCAGCTCAAAATTGCACTGTGTTGGGTGCAACACCTCCATTGCCTAAAATGTTATGGTGGTGCTGTTGCAACAACAGTCTATGGACAGCCATGGTGAGATGATCAGAAACCTCCACGAGGGGAGTAGAAAACACTTGGCCTCACAGCTACCAACAGTGCATGATTTTCAGGATGTCCCAAATGGACTAATTAGTGGCTCAGTCACTTTAATTGCTCTACCTACCTATGACTATTCAGTGATATCCTAAATACATGCACTGTTGGCAGCTCTTGAGGATCAGGACTGGCTACCCCTGCTTCATAGGATATTGTAACAGTGCCGCTGTAAAATTTCAGGCAACGTAAGAATTGCACCCAAATAGTTTGAGCTAGAATAGCTATAAAATAAAACATCTCAGCAGTGGATATATTATAGTCTGCATCAGTCTGGCATGTTACCATTTGAAGACATTAGGAGATGTATATGTTATATTCTGCACCCCTCTGAGGGAATTAGGATATGTTTGTTCTCTTTAAAGGGTTAGTAATTTCCAGGAAAAACTATTATGCATTTTGTAGTGCTGCAAAAGTTGTATACAATGCAAAAAAAAAAAGTCTCTCTCAAACCGCTATGGTTTGAGAGATACAGGCATTTAAAGTCTGATGTGTCCTGCTTTCAGCTGTAAAGCTGTCAGCCAACATGGAGGCTCTGCAGGAGAGCCGCAATCTCGTTACTTACAATGAATGACTTCATTGGAATGGTCTAAAAAGTGTGCTTGGCATTCCAATTAAGTCATGCATTGTAAATAGTGCGATTGCAGCTCTCCTGCAGAGCCTCCGTGTCAGCTGACATGGATCTCCTGCTGACAGCTTTACAGCTGAAAGCAGTACACAAACTTTAAATGCCTGTATCTCTCAAACCATATCGGTTTGAGAGAGACTTTTTTTGCATTGTATACAGGTTTTGCAGCACTACAAAATGCATAATAGTTTTTCCTGGACATTACTAACACTTTAAAAAAAAAAATAAATAAATATGGAGAAAATCAGCACACTAAAGTTCCCTTTTTATTTAAATCCAGCTTTTAACCCCTTTTGACCTCTCTCACATGCAAATGGTTTAAAAGCACCAACGACTTAAAATGCCAGGAGAGCCTCCAACACATTCCTTTGTAGTGCACAGGAGATGGCTAGCACCGAAGGGGTTAAAACTTAAGAACACCTTAAATACCCCCCCCCCCCCCCCCCCCAATTAATGCTTTCTGTGGACACTACTCAAACGGATGTACGGAACATAAAGTGACAATTTCAGGAAGCCTCACTACGTCAGTCTTTCCCATCAGCCATAAACCAACGCCTTGCCGGCCCATCTGTTATCTGGAGATACAGTGTGCTGGAGCAAGAGGCCTGTGCCATTTCTCCACCCACGGAAGGAGTGGTCAGACACAGCTAAGTCTAGGCCAAAGTCCAGTTTACAGAAGAAAACTGGCATAGTTCAAATAGCTTCCACTGACCACTCACTCAGACATGTACAGGACAATAATCAGACATCACAGGGACATGAAGTGTAAAATTATGAAGGCTATCTGTTTAACCCTTTGAGTGCCTGGGAGGCATCCAACACATTGCATCGCAATGGCAATGCAAATTAGGACACTTTAGTGGTGAGATTTTTTTTTTTTTAAAGCCCTCAAAGGTCCTATCCATGTGACATTAACCCTTGAAGACCAGAGGGGAGTGCAATTCACAAGCTTGTTTTATTGCTATTGCAATGGGCGGAGTCCCTTCTCTGTCATTTCTTCTACTCTGGTGACCTTAGCCAGGGCAGTTTTAATCCTTTAAGTGCCAAAGGGTTATGCAATGCATTGCGTACCCCACACCTCCCAAGTGGCCCTGAGACCCAGATCCCTCTGTCCCAGTTTCCCACCTTGGTGTCCCTCTTTTTCAGGAGATCAGATAGTGTGATGTATAAAATGTATCACGTTGCTTCACAGCAATAAAAGTCAGATTAATGTTTGGTTGAACTTCAATATATTCGATTTAAATTGGTCTGTGAATAAATGATTTAGAACAAAATCAAAGTATTTTATATACAGTTACACAAAGGAATGTTGTTAGGTCAGGAAATAACTTAAAAATTCTCAGTCATGCCACACCCCCAGCAATACCCCCTAAAACCAAAGTGTCCCTCTTTGGCCATGTGAAAATGTTGGGAGGTATGGTACCTCTCTGGCACTCAAAAGCTTAAGAACTCTAAGGCTCCCAGAAGACTTGTGAAGAAAGACCTCCTGCCCCCAAAATACAAGTTAACATTTCAGATTCTTCAAGTTTAAAGGGATAGTAATACTTTATTATTACTATCCCCCATATTGTAGCTATTTGTAAAATAATTTAATAGCACCCAGGTTCATCTCTCAAACCTTTATGGTTTGAGAGATAACCGAAGGCAAAGTTCCCCCCTCCCTCCCCTTTCCCTGAAGTCAGTGTTGTGCTGACTGCAGGGATATCCAGTCTGACTTTCATTGTGCGGCTCTGCAGCACAGCAGCGATCGCATTAATGTGAAATAATTATTTCACTGAAACAGTCTTCTACATGTGCTTGCAAACCAAGCACATGGAGAAGACCATTTCAGTGAAATAATTATTTTTCACTAACGGGATCTCGGCTCAGCTGCAGAGCCGCAAGCCTGTCGTACAACAGACTTCCCCTGTAGCCAGTACAACGCTGACTTCAGGGAAGGGGGAGGGAGGGGGGAACTTTGCCTTCAGTTATGCCTGTGGGCTATTAAATTATTTTACAAATATGTACAATATGGGGGATAGTAATAATAAAGTATTACTATCCCTTTAAAACTAGCCTTCCTTTACTTCCCTTCCTGATAGTGAAATAAAAACAGGCACACTGATGTGCTGTGCACCCAGTACAACCTCAGTCCTCACTGACCATAGGAATAAACTGGGAGTGAACTTTTTAAAAAAGAACTGACCATAGGAATAAACTGGGAGTGAATTTTTTAAAAAAGAACTGTATATTTTTGCAAGTTTCGTAATTTTTTTGCAAGTTTCAGTATTTCTTTGCACATCTGCCTCTATCAAATGTGAGTAACTCAACAACTTTATTATGTTAAAATGTTTCAAGTGATTGGATCATATAAAAATTTGTTACCATAGTGGGCGGTGGCATAACTATAGGGGTCGCAGGGCTTGCAACTGCGACCAGGCCCGTCACTCCAGGGGGCCCGGCTGCCCCCTGTGACCCCCTCCTCCTGGCGCTGCAAGCTCCCTCCCGCGCTCTAGTAATGCGGAGCGCTGGGAGATGACATCATCTTCCAGCGTTCTGCATTACAGAAGAGGACAGAGAGGGAGCAAGTCGCACCAGCCCGCCACTGGACCGCCAGGGATTGGGAGGTAGGAAATGGAGGCATTGTGGAGGGCCCGGGGGCCAATGTGTTCGGGGGTTGGGGGGGGAGGGCATGGAACTTCTTGCACCAGGGCCAGGACCGTTCTAGTTACGCCTTGGATAGTTGGGGCTTGAGTTTTTATGTGTGCCCTGTGTCCACTATGGTGAAGATGGTTTGCACCCGAATTATTAAAGGTTTCCTTTGTGCATAAGGCCAATAGATGAACCTGATTTACCTTACAGATCTATAAGCATTAGTGAGTTTTCGTTTCAGAGCGTCAGTTCAAGCCTGTGAATCAGTCAGGTGGTTATATAGACAGACTGATTGCTTTATGTCTATGCAGACATTGCACAGAACATGGAAAGCAGTTGTACAATAGGAAAGATTATAGGCGTTTCACTGTGGACCCAGTAAACCTTGAAACTGTTTTAATTTGACGATTGTGTTTCGTTTGAAGAGATTTACACATTCCAATGTCTGTGCGTATGTGAACATTTTTATATGTTGAATGGCTCAAATAAAATTGCCACAGTAATACAAGGCGATAAGTGAATCAGGCCTGAAAGTTACATCACAGTTATATGAAGGTTAATTACATCATACCGAGACCATTTCAATACAAGAGGATAAAAGGACAACAGACATGAACATGGTAAGTACGTGAACAGGATAAGGATGGACTAGAAACAGCATTGCAATAGGAGAGGAGGAAAACTGCATCAGACCACAAACTGACACTTCAATACATGGAAGAGAAAAAAAATCATCAAAAAACGACAGCTGACATATCACTACATGAAGGGGATATATGAATCAGACCTAGAACCAAACCTATATAATAATTCTCTAAGAACATTTGTCAGAAGCCATCATGCGCAGTAGAGAGATGGATGCGCGCTCTGCAGTCATGCGCAGAACAGACTGGCCGCGCCACGGCTGATACGGTGCAAGACGCTCCGAATTCAAACCAGAGTCCTCTCTGTGCACCTTCAGGTGCACAGTGAGGACTACGCTCTGAATTTGGTGTATCCCACTCCGTATCAGCCGCGGTACGTTCTGACAGTCAGTTACTGCGCATGACTGCAGCGCTGTCAGTGTTGGCCCGTGTACACGGGCTTTAAAACTCATATTATAATACAAGAAAAAGGATAAGCAGATCATACAATGGGGTATTTACACTCTGGAGGTTTAATTAAGAGGCAGTTTGTACCCTGGTTAAAAATATTTTACTAAAGACAAAACCAAGACATATTAGGAGGTGCGTTATAGGACATCACCTCTCCTAGGGCAGCACACTTGTAACAAACATACTATTTTATACACAACACCACAAGCGCTGCACACACAAAACCAGACCTATACAGCTTACAGACAACCTGGCTTATGTACAAAGTAACAGTGGAGCGATTCTGGGGCAAATTAATAGAACTACTAAGGGTTAAATTCCCATTTTAATCAATGTAAATGTTGTATTTGCTGACTAGCGTGCAGTTGCATTGCTCCATGAAAAAAAACCAAAACAAAACACATTTCCATTGATTTAACTCTTTGGAGTGCCAGAGGGGTATGCAAATGGGGATTTTAGCTCCATGAATGTTAACCCTTTGAGTGCCAGAGGGGTACACTTGTTGCATACCCCTCTGGCACTCAAAGAGTTAAAGATGCCATTGTCACACTGAAAAGCAGTGGAGCCCCCCACCTTGCATGCATTTAACCCTTTGGCTGCCAGAGGGTAAACAATGGCACTCAGAGTTAAACTGTTCTGTATTGTCTGTCTGCATGCTCCAGAAATGCATGTGTAGTAACTTCTTGATTACAGCCCTTAGATTGAAAAACTGTGTTATCCTGCTCGGCCTCTGTCTGACTACTTTTTTTGTGCAGCTTGCAATAAGTGGCAAAACCTGCGTTCTGATTTATGGGATTTTTTTTAACCCTTTGAGTGCCAGAGGGGTACACACTGGCACTCAAAGGGTTAACAAATGTTAGTTTGGTGTGTGTGTGTGGATTGGCACCCTGGCTAGGTAATTTTGGATTATAGTAGATGCACAGTCTTGGGTATAATCTATATACATACCTGGGAACTCTCCGGTTTTGCCCCAGAGACTCCGGATTTCACACTGAATTACCGGGTCTCCGGGGCAATGTGTGGATTGCTGGGTGGGCAGAGTTTAAATAGAAACTCTGCCCACTTGTGCTCCGTCCCGCCCGGTTCCTACCACTCCCCGCCCTCTTAGATACATTTTTTCAGGTATTTTTTGGTTTTTCTTTTGTCCCGCCCCCCCTCCGCGGCTAAGCCCCGCCCCTTTTATGACGCGAATCGCGTCATTTTCATCCCGGGTCGGCACTGACAGGGTTACCCTCCGGGTAACCCTGTTTTAAAAGTTCCCAGGTATGTCTATATATCTCTATTTTCATTTTAGGAGTTGAGTAAATTTGGATTACACACACATTTTTGATACAGCGAGAAGCAATGCATTGGAGACCTTTATAGCATTCAAGGGGTTAAAAAAAAAAACATTTAAAATCAATGGGAATTTGCAGAGTTTAATTTCCTCAACTATGGTACAGTTGGTTTGCGCCAGAATTGCAACTCTTGCCTGTTGAATAAGGCCCAACATTTCTCAATGTACACATTTTTATTTCTACATCGATAGAGAGAGAGAGAGAGAGAGAGAGAGAGAGAGAGAGGCAACTCTTTTCCAGATGTCTATGGCTACATTTTCACCAGCCCCACCTATCCAGGAATAAGAATTGTTTTCGGGGGAGTGTCACATCTACCTGTACAGGGCCCCGTGCCACACCTTGTCTCACCTGCAGCCTGAAACCAGTGGGACAGCAGAGAAGGCAAAAAATTAATTATATGTTAACCCTGTGAGTGCAAGAAGAGTAAAGAAAAAACACAGGAGAAGACACTGCAGGCCACACTCATACATAAAACTGAGCAATTCTTAAGCAAACCAATGGCATCATAATGTAACAAATATAGTAGAGAGTGTGTGTGATTACAGCAAGCTAGGAGAGTAGCTTTCATTTTAGCAGTGTGTTAATTCCTTGGATGCAAGCAGTGTCTATAATCTGGCATCTCTAGCATACAAGGAGTTAGTCTCCAGTCCATAGGACTCTGCCTTAATTGGCCTACCCCAAAGCATGTTCCATTAACCCCTGGGTACCAGCTAGGTCATATGTTTTACTCAGCAGTGAGGAAACTACTATGACAATCATGTTGTTAAAGACAAGGTATTTTATTCCTGAAGAGATATTCCAACTACCAATATAGACTTATACTTAACCCTTTGAGTGCCAGAGGGGTACGCCAAGCAATGTGTGGCATCTCTCTCTGGCACCCAAAGGGTTAACCCATTCATTGCTAGTGGCCTCTCCAATGCATTGGCGATTTCCCTAGGGTCCAAGGGTGTTAAATTATTCAGTGTTCTGCAGGATTAACACTGAACCCCTTAAAATGCAGTGGCTTGAGCCTCAGTGCTCAAGGGGTTAACCAATTCATTCTACAATACTGCACTTTTCTGGCATTAATCTCAGGGTGAAACCTTTTGAGTGTCAGGGAGAGCCCAGAGCACTACAAATAAGTGAGCTGGACACTTTTCTGGCACACAAAGTGTTAATAAGTGAAGTCCAGAGCTAGGTCTGCAGTGCTAATTTTAATCCCCCCAAATGCTTTGCAATATCTTGGGAGATGTGTAACATCCAAGGCAGAAAGTGGGTATTCTGTGTCTCTACAGCTGTTGGAGATTACAACTCCCCTCATCCCTGAACAGCCAAAAGGTGATTGGGTAGTATAACTTCCATCATTCCCAACAGCTGGACAGTCATGATGGACCTAACCCTGACTAGAGGTTAACCCCTTGATTGTCAAGTGGTCCAAGGTGGCCAGTAAACACTAACATTTAATGAGTGACAAAATTAATTACTTAACCCTTTGAATGCCAGAGGGGTACGCAACGCTTTGCAATGTGTTGCGTACCCCTCTGGCACTCAAAGGGTTAACAGAGTGGTCTGCAGTGCATTGTGAGACAATAACCTACACAAGACTCTGATCATTACAATGTGTTAATTGTATTACATCGCCCCCCCCAAAAACAACAAACTTATGAACACGGACGTGCACAGACATTTTGGGGGGCAGGGGCTCAAATGAAAAAAAGGGCACTTTCATAATTATTTATTCATTTTATTTTTGGTTAAAAGGGCACAAGGACACTTTGGACAAAAAGGGCAGGTGCTCAAACTCCCCTTGGTGTCTATGTGTGCACGTGCCTGATTATGAAGCAATAGGATGCTCACTCCTCTGGAACTCAAAATATCAAGGTTGTAAACCCCCCCATGCTTTAACCCTTTGAGTGCCAGAAGGGTACACAACGCATTGCTTTGCAATGTGTTGCGTCCCCCCCCCCCCCCCCCGGCACTAAAAGGGTTAGCTAATTCAGTGTAAAGCAGTGTTTGGAAAAACGTTTGCAACGCCAGCTGTTGAGGACTCCAACTCCTATTATCCCCAACCATCCACTGGTTGGTTGGTTGGGGATGTTGGGAGATGTAGTCACCAACAAGTGTCAAATCTAATCTATCCCAGGTAAAATAATAGAAACTCAAGCTGTGTCACTGCAGATATTGTGTTCTTTTTACTGGTCTGTGCCACAATCTTAATCACAATCACTTATGTATACCTTCCCACCTGCACTAAATATCCTAGTCAAAGGGATACTAATACTTCGTTTTATCTTTATTTTATTTTGTAGGCATAAAAAAAACCATGAAGAATGATATAACTCTTAGCTCTCAAACATTTATGGTTTGAGAGATATTCACAAGCAAAGTTTCCCCTCCCGCCCCTTTTACCTAGTGTAAGCCATCTCTTCTCAGATGTGGAATCCAGTCCATAGACCAGACAGAGAACAGAAGGGGACAATCTTCTTCCTATGAGAACAATGAAAGCCCTGCCCCCCTTGACAGGTTTTTCAGGTTTTTCCCTTATCTTAATTGAAGATTGTCCCTCTCTGCAGTCTACCTGGGCACCTCCCTTCTGCTCTGGCTGAACAGTGTTACATCAGTAAAAGGGGCGGGAGGGGGACACTTTGTCATTGAATTACTCTGGAACTACAACTCTGACAGAATTGAAATAACACTCTCCAAGGTCCAAATACTATGATGATTACTTAGAGCTGCTTTTATTATGAAACATTACTATCCCTTTAAAACAGGCTGCAAAAGGAAGCAATACTTCTGATTTTTGGCAATGATTTGTACTGCGAATTGAATATTTCACCATTTGAGCACCAGAGGGTTGCTCAGCACAGAGGGTTAATTCTTCATGTCTCTATGGAATTCAATAGGGTAAACAAGGCAGAATGCAAAAAACTGTGAGTTGCACAATAAATTCTCGAATAGTTAAAACATGCACACTGCAGAGTATTAAAGCTCAAGTTCCTATAATTTTGTTTACTGATCTTATGAATGACGACCTCTTTCAAATGGGTGACAGATCCTTTGCAGCCTCTAGCAAAAGTTATGTAGCCCCCCGTGATGTTTAATTCACTTTCTCGTTCATTCCACCTCTGATCCATATGCATGACAACTGACCTACCTTATCATCAGCCATTGGCTGGGGCCTATATGGGATGGCCATTCACTGGAGCACTGTAACTCACACTAATACCCCATAGCACTCTGCACACATCTTCCTTACTGCAAATATTCTGTGTTAACGCATTAAAGATCCAACATGCTAGACTTTGGTTTGTTCACGCAAAGTAATAATCTCCCTTGTGACGTACCGTAGGACCTTATACAATGGGCATCACCACCAACACAGCAATGCAACGCTGAACTAGTATATCTATGTGAAAGGGGACGATGATTTCTCCAACTTGAAAAAAGAGGCTTAATAGAACAACACAGGAAATGGAGATTCTTCTCACCTTTAGGCCTGGCTCACACTGGTAACTGAACCACAACAATTCAAACACAAGGGAAAACATATTAAATTGGTATTGTGCTGTACGTAATGCAGGGCATGTTGAAAGGTAACGAGGAGTTATACAAATCGCATGTACTTGCGATTTCAATGGTATTGAACCAACATTGCAGTTTAACATGATTACTGTTTAAAGAGATAGTAATACTTCGTTTTAACTTTATTTTATTTTGTAGGCATTAAAAAAACATGAAGAATGATATAAGTCTTATCTCTCAAACCTTTATGGTTTATGAGATATTCACAAGCAAAGTTTCCCCTCCCGCCCCTTTTACCTACTGTAAACAATCTCTTCTCAGATGTGGAATGCAGTCCATAGACTGGACAGATAACAGAAGGGGACAATCTTCTTCCTATGAAAACAATGAAATCCCTGGCCCCCTTGACAAGCTTTTCAGGTTTTTCCCTTATCTTAATTGAAGATTGTCCCTCTCTGCAGTCTACCTGGGCAGCTCCCTTCAGCCCTGGCTGAGAAGTGTTACATCAGTAAAAGGGGCGGGAGGGGGACACTTTGCTTGTGAATATCTCTTAAACCATAAAGGTTTGAGAGATAAGACTTATATCATTCTTCATGTTTTTAATGCCTACAAAATAAAATAAAGTTAAAACGAAGTATTACTATCCCTTTAAACTGAAAAAAGCAGTACAGATTGAAAATGTAAATCCATGCGATTCAAACCGCTTTCAGAAAACACACAATCTTAAGCACGTTGCTTTTTGTTTTTAATGATATTTCAGAGCAAGAAACAAGTCTGCAGTGTAAACAGTGTAAAATCATGTCAGGATTTATGAATCCTATCTGATGTCTAGTGGTGAAAGGTGCACACCTGAGGTTAAGGTTGCAATGCTGAAAATGAAGGCTGCACCAGAAATTAAAATACCCTTTGTTACAGATCTAACATCTAACAGTAAATGGTACACTGGTGCGCAAGTGGAGTTACCCATGCACCTGATCTTTTACAGCAGACAGGATTTTTGGTTACCGGCACAACAGATATCTAGAGCACACCAAGTGTGAAGTTACCTTTGCCACATCTGATATTGTGACATACACAACGCTCAAGTGCACACCAGGAGTTAAGTTACCTGAACCATATTTGATATCTTCTGGCGAAAGCTGTGCTGGTGCACACCAGGTGTTACGTTACAACAAGGACAACCTGAGAGGCTGTTTCCAGCTGCACAGAAACACCCATTGTATTATTTTGCCATATTGGGGAAAGACCACTCTTTTAGCGGTCAATGATAACAAAAGTTTGCTCTTGTGTATATGGGCGCTCCTGCAGTTACTGTTAGACTACAACTCCCATCATCCACAATGATAGCAACTGTAGTCCACAATAACTTGAGCTACACAGTTTACCCACTCCTCATGGTTTTACAAAGGATTTTGTATCCAGAGTTACATAACACCAATTCTAGGTATTAATATTATATACTTTTGGAAATCCCTCTCTAGAAACACTAGATTTCCCCCACAATTTCTAGCATGTTAATTCTTTGAGTGCCAGAGTGCTGTGCAAAACATTGCAAACCAATGTATTGCACAGTCCTATGGCACTCAAAGGGTTCCCTTCCAGCTCACCAATATATGGAATATCTTAAATTCTAGTTCATAACAAATGTCATGTTACCCGTTATACACATTCAGCTCTAGTTTACAGAACACACACCCACTGATGTTCTCTCTCTCACACACCCTCACTCACCCAAACACCCACTGGTGCACTCTATCACCCCCTCACTGACAGGTTCTCTCTCACCCCCTCACTCACCCACCTACTGATAGGTTATATCTTACCCCCACACACCCACTGACACGTTCTCTCTCACCCTCACTCACCCACCGACAGGTTCTCTCTCGCCCTCACTCACCCAATGGGTTTCCTCTCTCACCCTCACTCACTGACGGGTTCCCTCTCTTACTTTCACCCACCAACAGGTTACCTCTCTCACCCTCAACCCACTGGCGGGTTCTGTCTCCCTCAACCACCCACTGAAAAGTTATCTGTCTCCCTCACTCACCCACTGAAAGGCTGTATCTCTCACTCAACTACTGATGGTTTCTCTCGCTTACTCACCTGTTAAGGGTTTCTCTCGCTTTCGCACTAACTCTCTGATGGTTTCTCTCTCACCTACTGATGGATTCTCTCACACACTCACCTATAGACACCAGCTTGATGTTCTCCTTCTCCAGAAACTCCAGTGCCACCGATACGTTCTCCAGTTGCATCTGGCTAAAGGTGGGTCTCTGGTGGTACTTCCTATACATCCTCTTCTGGCTCAGCACCTCTAACAGAGCAATCAGCCTTAGCCCGTCGCTCAGGTCTGTCTGCAGGTTACCGATCCTCTTGTTCACACACTTTAAATGCTCATTACACCATCGGGTGAACGTGTTCTGCTGGATCTTTTTCCAAGGGGCATCCTCAGCCAGGTCTTTCTCAGTCACCGGCATGGTGGGCTGCGCTAGTTCAGCTTCTGGTAACTTGTTACTGCTACTGCTGGACGTACTATGGCTGTGGTTGCACAGGCTCTGTGCTACTGGCTGCGGCAGCTTCTGCACATGTGCGGCCAAACCACCTCCCAACTGCCCCAAACCCTTCCCACTTCTTCACTCCGCGCTGGACGCCTATTTGATTCTTTGTATCTGTATCGCCATCTAGTGGACGAATATAGAACTTAACCATAATTGATATATTAACCCTTTGAGTGCCAGAGTGGTACGCAACGCGTTGCGTACCACTCTGGCACTCAAAGGGTTAAACGGATCTAAAGTACTGCATTATAGTCAACGAGGCTAATGGGCGCTCATACCTAAAAACAATTTTGCTGACTTTGAAAAGGCTTTTAAACCCACCTATATGTCACATTAACCTTATTTTATTTATAATTTATTTCGTTATTTAGATTTATAGATTATATTAGTTAAAGTTCAGGCACTTCCCATTACTTCCACCATTCACTTACATGTAAACAGTGTTGCCTCTAAGAGAGGACATAAAAGAAAATGCTTGCTTCATTGATACCTGGGAACCTCTGCAAACCAATAATTAACCCTACAGGTATTTTAATAGGTACCCTCTTTTAACTGAGAGCCAGAAGCGTGTCCAACGCATTGCAAAACAATGCGTTGGGTACCCCCTGGCGCTTAAATGGCTGAAGGGATGATCCAGCAAACCTACCTCTAAGGTTAGCAGGAGAGAGCGGCCCAGTCTTGAATTAACCCTTTGAGTGCAGAGGGATACGGAATGCTTTGCTTTGCAATGCGTTCCGTATCCTCTGACACTCAAAGGGTTAAAAGAGTAATTCATATTGGACAGGACTGCATGGCGTATCTAATATTCTATTGTCACTCTGCACAGACAGTTCTCTTTAACTATTTCAAGGCTGGATTGCACACCCCTGAACAGCTTAGAGGGAACACTGCATGTAACTCTTTCACTGATAGGAGAGGTGGACTGTAAACGAGTAGTAGAGGCTAAGACCAATACAGGGAACTTTAGAAATTAGTTTCCCCTGAGATCTTCGAACTATTAACCCTTAATGCTCCCAAGAACATAGATTCTAGGTTCTATGTTAATGTTTACTCTAACCAGAGTTGAGCCCATAATTCCTCCAGGAACCTTAATCATGGTACAAGTCTGAGATCTCTTCTTAACCTTTCAAATACCAGAGAGGTATCACATTGGATACCTCTCTGGTACTCAAAGGTTTAAACACAGAACAAGCAGGACTTATCCCCCTGCCTTTCTGAAAGAAATAGCACCAAATTAGACAATAAATGAGCAGTAAATTGTTACAGAACATACAGGGCCAGATTTACCTCTCAAGCACCCCTAGCGCACCTACAAGTACAAAACTACACCTATCGCAACCTCTAATTTTTCTAACATTTTCTCAAACATTACTTGTCTGTACAAAAATGGTTATAACAATTACAGAAATGAAGAAAAGCTACACAAACCATACCATTTTGAAAAGAAGACACCCTGCCGCATCTAATGATGGGTGACTTGCCTTGTTACCCCAAGCTTGGAGTGCACAAATGCCTCCAGAAGGTGGCGCTAATGAAAAAAAAGGCATTTTCTTACATTTCTGCCCCTTCAAATGTACTGAAATTTGTGAAAACCATGGCATTTCCAACTGTATTCATTAGCTAGTGCTCTTAGGAGAAAAATGACACCCCATTGGTATGAGTTTAACTACCTCAGGGGGCGCTAGAATTGCAAAACGACACCTACTACAACCTCAAATTTTTCTAACATTTTCTCAAACATTACTTGTCTGTACACAAATGGTTATAACAACGACAGAAGTGAAGAAAGGGTACACAAACCATACGATTTTGAAAAGAAGACACCCTGTCGCATCTAATGATGGGTGACTTGCTTGTTCCCCAAAGCCTGGAGTGCACAAATGCCTCCAGAAGGTGGCGCTGATGAAAAAAAAGGCATTTTCTTACATTTCTGCCCCTTCAAATGTACTGAAATTTGTGAAAACCATGGCATTTCCAACTGTATTCATTAGCTAGTGCTCTTAGGAGAAAAATGACACCCCATTGGTATGAGTTTAACTATCTCAGGGGGCGCTAGAAGTGCAAAACTACACCTACTACAACCTCAAATTTTTCTAACATTTTCTCAAACATGACTTGTTTGTACACAAATGGTTATAACAACTACAGAAGTGAAGAAAGGGTACACAAACCATACCATTTTGAAAAGAAGACACCCTGCCGCATCTAATGATGGGTGACTTGCCTTGTTACCCAAAACCTGGAGTGCACAAATGCCTCCAGAAGGTGGCGCTAATGGAAAAAAAAGGCATTTTCTTACATTTCTGCCCCTTCAAATGTACTGAAATTTGTGAAAACCATGGCATTTCCAACTGTATTCATTAGGTAGTGCTCTTAGGAGAAAAATGACACCCCATTGGTATGAGTTTAACTACCTCAGGGGACGCTAGAATTGCAAAACGACACCTACTACAACCTCAAATTTTTCTAACATTTTCTCAAACATTGCTTGTCTGTACACAAATGGTTATAACAACTACAGAAGTGAAGAAAGGGTACACAAACCATACCATTTTGAAAAGAAGACACCCTGCCGCATCTAATGATGAGTGACTTGCCTTGTTACCCCAGGCCTGGAGTGCACAAATGCCTCCAGAAGGTGGCGCTAATCAAAAAAAAAGGCATTTTCTTACATTTCTGCCCCTTCAAATGTACTGAAGTTTGTGAAAACCATGGCATTTCCAACTGTATTCATTAGCTAGTGCTCTTAGGAGAAAAATGACACCCCATTGGTATGAGTTCACCTACCTCAGGGGGCACTACAAGTACAAAACTACACCTATTGCAACCTCTAATTTTTCTAACATTTTCTCAAACATTACTTGTCTGTACAGAAATGGTTATAACAACTAGAGAAGTGAAGAAAGGCTGCACAAACTATACCATTTTGGAAAGAAGACAACCTGCCGCATCTAATGAGGGGTGAATTTCCTTATTACCCCAAGCCTGTTGTGCCAGAAGGTGGCACTTTAGGAAAAAATGGCATTTTCTTACATTTCTGCTCCTTCATCTGTATGGAAATCTGTGAAAACCATGGAATTTCCAACTGTATTCATTAGCTAGTGCCCTTAGGAGAAAAATTACACCCAATTGGAATGAGTCAACCTACCTTAAGGGTGCCAGAAGCACATAACTACACCTCCCTGTTTGCTTCTTCGAAAATGGCTGCTTGTACTAAAATGTTCATAACTGTTAGAGACATGAAGGAAAGGTATAAAAGATATACCATTTTGGAAAGTAGACATTCTCCCACATCAAGTGAGGGGTCACTTGCCTTTCTACCCCCTGGGCTGAAGTGCACAAATATTTCCAAAAGGTGGCGCTATGGGAATAAATACATGTTTTTTTTACATTTCCACCACTTCAAAGATACTAAAATCTTTGAAAACCATAACATTTCTTGCTGTATTCAGTACCTGCTACCAACATGAGAAAAATGGTAGCCCATTTGTGTGGGTTAACATACAATATGTGGGTGCTAGGAACACGTACGTAAACCTGACACTTTTGTTTATTAAATTATCTGCTTGCACTAAAATGGTTATAACCATAATAGATATGCAGGAAAGGTAGAGAAACAATGCAATTTTGGAAAGAAAACAACCTGCCGCATCTAATGAGGGGTCACTTACCTCCTTACCCAAAGGCTGGTATGCACAAATGCTTCCAGGAGGTGGCGCTAATGAAAAAAAGGCATTTTCTTACATTTCTGCCCCTTCAAATGTATGGCACTCTGTAAAAACTTTGGAATTTTCAACTGCATTCCTTAGCTAGTGCTCTTAGGAGTCAAACGACACCCCATTGGTATGAGTTGACCTACCTTAGGGGGTGCTAGAAGTAGAAAACTACACCTTCTACAACCTCTGATGTTTCTAACATTCTCTCAAACCTGACTTGCCTGTATGAAAATGGCTATAACGCCTTCAGAATTGAAGAAAAGGTAGATAAATCATACCATTTTGGAAAGACGACATCCTGCCGCATCTAATAAGGGGTCACTTGCCTTCTTACCCCAATACTGGTGTGCATAAATGTTTCCAGAAAGAGGCGCTAATGAAAAAAAAGGCATTTTTTTACATTTCTGCCCCTTCAAATGTATGGAGCTCTGTGAAAACCATGGAATTTTCAACTGCATTTGTTTGCTAGTGATCTTAGGAGTCAAACGACACCCCATTGGTATGAGTTGAACTACCTTAGGGGGTGCTAGAAGTAGAAAACTACACCTACTACAAACTCTGATGTTTCAAACATTTTCTCAAACCTGACTTGCCTGTACGAAAATGGCTATAACACTTTCAGAATTGAAGAAAAGGTAGATAAGCCATACCATTTTGGAAAGAAGACAACCTGCCACATCTAGTGAGGGGTCACTTGCCTTTTTACCCATAAGTTAGTTGGCAAAACTATTTCCAGAATGTGGTGCTACAGGAATGAAAAACAAACATTTGTTTTACACATCAGTCACTTCAAAGATACTAAAATGGTTCAATGGCGTGGGATTTCCTAGGAGGACTTCATGCCAGCCAAAAAAAATGGTACCCCACTGCTCTGGGTTGACATACCAATTTACGCTACAGGAGCGTAGCTACCAGTGAAACAGAAATGGGAAAGCAAACAGTGTATGTGTGATTTTATGGCTAACAGATGAAAGAAGCTAGGACGTCAGCCGTGTACTTGCGGACATGTGACTACAAGTATAACAAAATGTGTGAGAGGGTGAGGGATTAGGCAGTGTGTGTGGGTATGAGCAGAGGAGCAAGGATGGTGGTGATGGTGGGGCAGTGTCTGATAGTGTGTATGGGAGATCTCTGACTACCATTGTGCACTGTATGTCCCCTCATACAAAGCACTGCGTTGGACCCCCTTCCTGTTGCACGTGCATTTTTTGGGGCTTTTTCCCCCAATATTTTTGTGTAGACCTCGTTGGGGGCATCAGAACCCATACAATGAGGTCTAAATAAAAAATAAAGGGGGGAAAAAATCCTTTATGTGCCACAGCACACAAAGGGTTATTTTTTTTTATTGTTACTTTGTATTCAGATGGCCACCAAACAAGCTCTGATCACAAAGTAATAATAAAAAGTCCTGTGTGTACCATTGTTCTGCATTGAACCCCCCCTCCCAGTGGCACACACAGGGTTAATTTTTGATTTAATTTTTTTTATTATATACCTCATTGAGGGGCATCAGGACCCCCTGATCCCTCCCCAATGAGGTCTTAGTAAAAAAAAAAAATATGTCCACAAACAGAGTGACCCTGTGAGTGCCACAGGGGTCTCCAGCGCATTGCAAAGCAATGCATTAGATCCTTGTGGCACTCAGAGGGTTAATTTTTTTTTTTATCATTACTTTGTAATCAGAGTTTGTTGGGGGGCCATTAGAACCAATTCTGATGACCCCCAAAAATCTCTGATAACAAAGTAATGATAAAAGCCCTGTGTGTGCCGCAGAAGGGGGGCTGCATTGGCCCCCCCCCGTGGCACACACAAGGTTAATTTTTTTTTTTAATTTACTTTTTTTTATTATAGACCTCATTGAGGGGTATCAGGACCCCCCTGATCCCCCCAATGAGGTCTTACCAAATAAAAAAAAAGAAATCAAAATAAATGTACCTGTGAGTGCCACAGGGGTATCCAGCGCATTGCAAAGCAATGCATTGGACCCTTGTGGCACTCAGAGGGTTATTTTTTTTTTATCATCACTTTGTAATCAGAGCTTGTTGGGGGGCCAACAGGACCAATCCTGATGGCCCCCCAACAATCTCTGGTAACAAAGTAATGATAAAAGCCCTGTGTGTCCCACAGGAGGGGGGGTGCATTGGACCTCCCCTGTGGCACACACAGGGTTAAATTTTTTTTTATATATTTCTTTTAATTATAGACCTCATTGAGGAAGTGACCCTGTGAGTGCCACAGGGGTCTCCAGCACATTGCAAAGCAATGTGCTGGGGACCCTGTGGCACTCACAGGGTTACTTTTATTATTTTTATTTATTTATTTATTTATTTTTCTAAACTCTTCAGACCTCATGGGGGACATCAGGACCCCTCCTGGTGTTCCCTCAGTCATTGATCTCCCAGCGACCGCAGGAGAGCAAAAGCTCTCCTGCCCTTCTCTCCTACCACCGGTAGGAGTGAACAGGACCGGGGAAACTTCCCTAACGTCATCGGTGATCATGTCACCGATGACGTTGGGAGGCTTCCCCTGGTCCTGCCCATTCCTACCTGGAAGTTCGGGTAGGAGAGAGGGGGAAGGAGAAATTCCGTTTCTCCTTTGTGTTTATTGATCTCCCAGCACGATCGGCTGGGAGATCAATAACTGGGGAGGCATGAGGAGTGATCCTCATGCCTCCCCACGAGTGCCATGCTTTTTTTTTTAAATGCGGCCACTGCATGCCGAACTTTTTCTCATGTAGGACCTACTTGAGTGGTAATGTTTCAGTCTGATTATTATAAACTCTGAATTGCCTTTAATATTCAGTGTACTTAGTTTTGAATTGGGGTGATGCAGTAAGGTATGATAAAGCAGTGATAAATTGGAGATACCATCTCCAGGGATATAACTTCACCATGCCCTGTGTTATTAAATGGAGCCTATCTACTAAGATCTCTCTTCAGGCATAGATTCTATAGAATAATACAGGAACTGAAGAAGTGATAGCATTGGCAAAGTCATCTCCACTTTATCACCCCTTAGAGCATCTCCCCAATGTGTTCTACCAGTTCTTCCATGAACAGAATATCATTGTAGGATACTCAATATAGTAACATAGCTGATGAGGCTGAAAAAAAGACATGCATGCATCAAGATCAACCCCATACCATATCACCTGTGTTGATCCAGTAGAAGGCAAAAACAAAACAAAACAACATTGAATCCATTTCCAAATAAGCTCAAAGTGGGTAAAAAAAAATCTTCCTGACTCCAGTTGAAGTCAGATATTTCCCTGCATCAACATCCTATCTGCTCAAAGAGAAGAGATGGCAGTGTAGCAGTTTTGAAGTCACGATGAATGTCTCACAATACAAAGATAATGGCTTTTGAGAAGGAGGGGAAGCATGCAGTAGCCCCAGGGACATTATATAGTGGGTTTCTAAACAATAATAATACTTTCATGCAAAGACCCTTTTTGATTGTATTGTAGAAGCTCTGTCCCGGATTTCAGTAGAAAACAGTGAAATCCACAACAATTTTGGGCTGTACCTGTGTGCCCAGCAGGACTGCCATTAGAAATCATGGGGCCCAAGTAAGTGGCAAGGGTCCCCACTACGACCTTTTATTACCTAGACACACACACACACACACTCAAGAAATGGTCTGTGTAAGCCTGAATACTCTGTGTGTCTACCTGAGTATGTGTGTGCGGCATGTGTGCGCATGCGTGTCTGAGGCATGTGCATGTGTCTGAGGCATGTGCATGCATTTGTCTGAAGCATGTGCATGTGTCTGTGTTAGTGTGTTTGTCTAGGGCATATGCATACCTGGGAGTTTTCAGGGTTTGACCCTGTGACTCAGGGTTTTGACCCAAATCTCAGGGTCTCAGGGTGAAGGGCCAAAATCTCAGGGTGAGGAGAGTCCAGGGTTATCTACTCCATGATCTGCACCATATGACTGCTTCTATTGTCTTTAAATTGGAGCTATTTTTACCAGAAAGGAAGAGAGAGAAGTCCTGGTTGTCTTATGTGTGGTTAGGCAGTGATGTATTTAACATGTCTCTAAGGTTGTGTGCCCTCTTGTAACTTATCAAGGGTTTAGCTCTAAAAATGGAGGGTAGAGTGTTATCTATAGCCAAAATACTGCAATTTTGATATAAAGATTGCATGATATGCAAACTGTGTGTTGTCCTGTTCAGTTTTTGATCCTTCTCATGACTCTGTAATAGTTCACCTTGAGAAAAAGAATGTGCCTTTGCCACAGTTGTGTCCAGAATGACCTTGTTATAACTGCATAGTAACACACGTTGGTAAAGTTCCTGGGTCTGTGTTTCTGCTGGAGATCTATTGGAGTTATTTCTTACAATTCTTAAAAAATTGTGAATAAGGTACCCCTTGTTTTACATGTTTAGGATGGAAACTATGAAAACGTAATCAGCCGTTAGGCTGGTGTTGCCACCCAAACACCTTCCCTACTATAGGACTTGTTCATTTTATTTCCGCCACCAGCTCTACAGCAGCAGTCTGGATCTATTTTCCTTTGAAGTTAAATCTACCACCTTTACCTCTTAATGTATTCTACAATTGCATCTTTTCTTTTCACTAGAAGTCCAATACTTGGAGCTTATGTTATGCTTCAGATTGGTCAATATATGAGAACTTTCTTTCTAGTACGTTATAATAATGTGCTGCATATTAAACCCCTGGCATTGACACTGTACAATAGATGTCATTCTGTTTCACTGGCCAATATTCCCTGTCCTACAGACACTACACTCTCAGCAGTACTTGGTAACCAGCTACATACCCTATCATGCCTTGGGGGTCTACATGCTGATTTTCTGATAACACCTCATACTGTTTAATAACTTGCATTGACATGTATAACCTTGATTTCAGTTTGAGTAGTGATGATGGTTCAGTCTGCGGCTTGTCTACTTGGAGGTGATGTCAGTTTATGGCTACAAACATCAGTGTTTATTACCATATGCACAAGCACTTCATTTGGAACTCTTATATTATCTCATTTGCGATTTGTGTAATTATAACCCTTTACCTGCACTAGAAGTACTGTGCTATGTGGGTGGCCCCATTCATAAACTGAGACAAGTATACTCTACTTGACATGTTTATTGATAAATGTCTGTATCTTTTGATATACTGTTTCTCAGGTCTTTCACTCTATTCCCTACTTGTTTATACCTCACACACTTTATTACCTGTGACTCTTTTGTCTTGACTTGCTCTGATGCTGTGAGATGTACCGGCGTTACCTGCTGTGACCCATTCACACACAGCACCTGAGCAGATTATTATGTTCGGCTAGTCTATAACAGTATGGTTTTTCTGTTTATAAATTGGATGTTTCTCCATGGGTACCGGTGCTGTGCAATGAGAGCGAGTCCCATCTTTCTCGCTATGCACTGTCGAAGATATTACAAGTAAGGGTTAACAGGAGACTCAATTATGTTGTATATCTTCACACAAATAGAAAAATAATAATATAAAATAAATTTGAGAACTCTACACAATACTAGGTATTGACACGCTACTTATCACAGTGCCTGTGATTCCTGTCACTCTCATCTATGACAGACACTGATTTGCTGAGTTGGTTTGGCCCGCCCCCTGGTGACCTTTTTATACCTGGCTATCACTTCTGTCAGATGCCCTTTCGTGGTGTTTCTGAGCCAGTTATACTGTTGCTGTGTTCCTGTGTTCCGGATTCCTGTGTACCGATTCGGCTTGTCCTGACTATTCTCCAGTGTTCCTGCTTGTGTATGATCCGGTCCGTTTGACTACCACCCTTGGATCCTGACCCGGTTTGGCTGACGTTCCTGCTTGTGTATGACCCGGCTTGTATGACTACCTCCTACGTGCTCCGACCCGGCCTGGCTGACTTCCTGCTCCGAAGATCGACTTCCAGCTTGTTCCAGTGACCTGCGTTCCAGTTGTCGCCGCCGCGACATTATTATCCGCTGTTCCAGTCTTTGTATGGCTGTCTTGCCTGGTGTTACCCCGATCAGTGCAGTGATTCTACCTGTGCAGAGCTGTGTGCTTGTACACCTCACTCATACGGCAGAGCCTTGCTGTACCGCTGAAAAGCCTCGAGTAAACGTGCCTTTTAACCCTAGCAGTGCTGCCTTGGTACCACTCTCGCTACTCAGTGTGAGCCTCGTTCACGGTGATACTCCTGCTGAGTTGGCCGCTCTCCGTCGGCAACTCTGTACATCCTAGCAGAGTATTCACATCCGTTGGGCCGGTTGGGCGCTTTTGGCTCTCTCTCTCTCTCACTGCAAATACTGGGCGATTCCGTTATACCGAGTAGTGGCAGGCAAAGGCTTCAGCTTCAGCAAATCCGGTAACTACGCCCGTGGGGCTATTGGCTCTTGTACGTCATATCCCAGTGTCCGGTTGAGTCCGAGGAGGCTTGGGAGCTCTTGCATTGCAGGCCGGTTCCAGCTACGCCCGTGGGGCTATTTTCACTTGCACTAGCAGTAACAGTTCCAGTAGGTACGCCCGAGGGGGCTAAGTGGATTCCTGTTCTGCTTATTACTGAACACCGTGGCGAGGCAGTCCTGTATCCAGTCTATGGTGAATGTTGTTTCCAGCACAGCTTAATAACACCCAGGGCGTGCCAAACCTCCACATCTGAGACTGACTGTTATCAAGGACTTAACCCTCTGTGGTTATATGCCATTCTACTGCCTTATATTTGTACATTTAATACGTTTGTGCATTTACATTTGTATCTATCAGTCATCATTGCTGGTGTATATCAATCGCCACTAGAGGGCGGACCTTTGCCTTACCTTACTCTAAATAAATTGTGTTTTATTTCACACACTGGTCTGAGAGTCTTTAAAAACCATTACACTACTTCACAGTAAAGAATTGATTAAAATAATCAATTACGCATATTTGTGCAAAAATATATATATTTTATTTAAGTAAAATATACTATATATATCTAAAGTGTAATCAACAATGATATAAATGAGTGAACACCAATTAAAAGAGATATAAAGTAATTCAAACCACAATTATCACATTTAGTATTACCAGCAATTAATGGGTTAACCACACATAGGTATGTTCAGAGGTATTAAATAACATAATTGAACTCGGCAGCATAGAAACTGATAACTGAGACTTACAATTAATGAAAATACAGTTGCCAGCAGCATATATGAATACATCTGCCCCAGAAACTGTATAAGCTATGTTAATTGAGGTTTAAGGTATATTGTCAGGTGAGTAGGCATTAATGGTAAACCAGGTCCTCCTTGTACCATATGCAATAGCAAAATTTAGAGAAACTAACTGGAATAAAATCCCAGATTTAGATAACTATAATTTAATTATCTACTGATTTCAATATGTATACTTCTGAATAAAACATATACATTGCAATTATTATTGTCAATGATAGATTGTACCAAGAATATACTCAGAATCAACTCTAATAAAATATGTCATAAGGTATAACAAAACTTCATGCAACATATACCATAAACATGACACTAGCTATCCTATGTAACACCTATAGGTACTCCAAGGGTTAATCCACTTATTAATATAGGGTGCCCCACCCAAGATGGCGGCTTCTTTTGTCTAGTGAGAGGTTTAAATAAACTTCTCACTGTACAAAAGTTAGGCCCAAAAACACATGCAAAAAGAAATCTTTAGAACCACCTCAAAATAGACAAATAGCAGTTGAAGGGTTAATAAACAAATTCAAAGAATTCCCCAGAACAAATATTAGCTAAAATAACCTCTCCAGAAACACAATATATTATTCTAGAAATATCAAGAATTATATTAACTAATATATAAACCAAGCTATATAGATCTAACTGCTATCAACTATTTGACCTTTGGCGCCCAGGGATGGGGCCCTATTTTCTAGAAAGGTTTGTTTGTCTTTGTTATTTGTCTTGATAAAGGTCATGTAGTACCGAAAGTTGGCCTCAATAAAAGTGATGCCAGTGTTATTAATCACTAGAGAGGTAAGTGCTATATAATGTTTTCCGTTTTCTTTACGTATATTTGTTAAGACTTGCAGTGCCAGTATATTAATACATTTATGATAGTGATCTTTTCCTTTTATACTTTGATACAAAAACTGACATATTTCCCATTCAGAAGGAATTGTTGAACTGGTTTATCCTCAACATCTTACAATGGAACAAAAACACATCAAAGAAATTGTGTATGATGGGATTTGTTGTCCAACAACAGCTGGAGAGCCTTGGTTTGCCCACATATTTAACACAACAACCAAAGATCCTGTAATCAAATCAGGTACATAACTGACAGAACTACCCTTTTCCAAGATTGTATGTGGAGGTTAATATGCGCTGATCCTATTTAATGAATTTGTGATTATGGAGATCTATGACACACTGTCTGGCACACCAGCCTTGACCCATTGTCTATTGGTATCCACAGAACCATCCATACACCATATGCAAAGCACAATAACCAAACGCTATACACCAAACGCAATACACTATACACCGAACACTATATGTCAAATGCAATACACCAAACACTGTTCACCAAACGCTATACACAGTATACCAAATGCTGCACGCAATATGCCAAAGATATTTACAATATGCCAAATGCTATACTTTATACGCCAAACACTATAAGCAAAACGCTATATGCCAAACACTATACGCCAAAAACTGTTTGCAAGACGCTATACACCAAACACAATATGAAAGACGCTATAGTCAAACACTATATGCAATAGGAAAACCGCTACATGCAATAGGAAAAAACAGTATACTCAGTAAGCAATATGCAATATGCTGTACACTATACACAACTGGCAAAATGCTATACATAATAGACAAAACACTATATGTAAAATGCAATACGCAAAATGGAATTAAGTAATAAGCTATTTGCAAAATGCTACATGCAATACACACAAAAAACATAAGCTCACACACGCTCTTGCTCACGCTCAAACACGTGCATGCTCACACAGGTGCTTGCTCTCACATGCTGTTGCTCAAACACACCGTCACTCACCTGTTGCTCAAACACGCTCACGCTCATACACACGCTGTTCAACACTCTCATGCACACACTCACCCACATGCTCACCCACATGCTCACAAACTCTCCCACTCACGCTGACACACACACGTTCACTGAAAGAGAGTTGTGTAACACAATGCTTTGCAACGCGTTGCACACCTTGTTGGACCTGAAAGTGCTAAGCACTGAAAACCCAAAAGCCAGTCATTAGCCCTTTGCATAACCCTCTAGCACTCAAAGGGTTAATACTGTCATTGTGTAATTAACCACATGGGTAACACCGTGCCAATTTTGCTAGTTAGTTTATAAAACAATTGTAGTAAACATTAACTGTAAAGCATAATAATGTAGCCTAATAAACCACCCATATATTTCTAGGTCTTTAAGACCTTTTCCTAACGATGTCATGGACAGATTAAATAGCAGCAGAAGCCAGATGGCATGAGACCTGTATAAACCACCCACTTGCATTGGTGGTATATCAGACTATATTATCTCTGTAAACTTTCTAGTAGAGTTTTATACATGATAAACATATATATTTTTATACAAGATTTGATCACTATTTGGGATTTCACTGTTGTGTGTACTTTCTTCCCCTGCTCTGTTTAGCTGGTAAGAATGGGCCTTTTACTGGCTTATAATACAAACTAGTATGAAAACCCGTAAACACGGGCTAAAGTGCACCCAGCGGCAGTCATGCGCAGGTGCAGTAGAGACTCGCCAAACGTGCTGGTCCAGAGCGGGGAGCTCCGGACGGCTCACAGAGAAGCTCCCTGTGTGAGAAACTGCACATGCACAGTAGAAACTGATAGAACAGCAGTCTCTACTGCGCATTTGTGGTTTCGCACACAAGGAGCTTTGCAGGCTGGTGCTTTATGTTATTTAGATGAGATGAGTCATCTACCCATCTTGTCTTTGGTCTTCTAGGGTGTAGAATCAAGTGGAATGCATTCCAAAATTTGTTTGGTCCATCTATCATCAGCCATCTACCATATATATATATATGTATGTTTAAACATTAATGTGGGTTTTATTGGTGTGGAACAATGTAAAACTCTTATATACAGATACCCAGTGTGATCTCCTAAAAAGAGGGACATCATGGTAGGAAAAAATAGACAGGGAAATTTGGTTCTCAAAGAGGGACTGGGACACCTGGGAGGTATGCATTATGTAGGGCAGTTGCTGTAGTTTTTTCAAACATCATTTTTAAACTTTGAATTTATTGATTATATGTTAACTATCTGAGTGCCAGAAAGGTATCCAACGCAGGCCCATGCTGCGGATACAGGCCCACTTCCTGAGGAAGTAGAGTCGGAGCTCCACGACACGCATCGGTTCTCTCTTGTGCATCACCCTAGGTCCCTCCTACGCCCCCTGTGAAATCCCCGCCTCCTTAGATTCTTGTTAGCCTTACTGCCCGGCGGCCCGCAGGGTGGGCTTGTATCCACAGAGGCACACACTGTACTTTCCTAGTCTAAAGCTCACATTTGAACTTTTCCACCATTTTATCACTCCGCATGTCGGCAGAGTTCATCTGGGTTCAGCTTGTATTATCCCGTTATCAATCATTGGGAGTACCAACTTGATACATAGTTGCGGACATTGGAACCACATCAGATCACATCATCCGGGAACAACACACAGGACGACAAAGAAAAGGAATTCGGGGACACAGTTTCATTGGCTATTTGAGGAAGGGACCTCTGTAATGCATAAAGCCCAAGACGGACTAAATGTGAGTGCAATTTTATATATCTTTATATGCTGAAGATTAATAAATACAACACTTAGATAGTTTTCTTTCACTCTTTGTGTTTTTTGTTTTTTGTCTCATCTCTGCTATACTCTATTGACTTTACGGTGGACAAGGCCACTTTCTGAATGGATTAGCAGCAACTGACATTTCCATGAATAGTGACTTCATCATCTTCATCCATCATTTTCATCAATTTTCATCATCATTGTCATATAATATCTCCATTCATATGCTTTACTAACACAGACCTCTGGACAGTTATTTGAGGACATTGTTCTTATTTATTGCACTATTATCCATTATCCTTTGTATTTCTCTTTTTTTTTTTGGAGAATATCTTACGCAGTCCCCCTCAATCAGACCATTACCTTTTAAATTTAAATTTATATTTACTTCACTTGTTCTTTCTTTTGCACAGATTTACTATACATATTTCTTATATGAAAGATCTGCCCACAACCCAATAAACCACCAGGCAGACTTTGTTTACAGCAACTTTACACTGTTCCTGAGGGAATTCAGTAAAGCTGCAGTACGCTGGACTTTGGTGTGATCACACACAAAGTGAGTCATCCGTTTGAAAGACAACATGGTCCAGCATGCTATTTTTCACCACAGCCTGTGAGGCCTACAACTAAATACAATTTTCTTGCCAATAGATATGCTTTTGGATGGTACCTAAAGGTAGCATCAGCCCCCTCAACTTATTCAAAAACTTAACACTATACAAGAAATTGATCATCAGTTTTTATTAGGAGGCAGAGATAACATTTATTTTAAAGTTCTTCGATGTTGGCCTCACTGTAGCCTCCCACACCTACTCCTGGCCTTTTGGTGGATAAGTCTTAGGATGTCCTGACCAGAAGGCGTTGTCATTGGAAATGGTGGGGGTACTTCCTTTGCAGATTTCTAAAATACAGGAATAAGAGAAAAAAACAACTGGTAAGGGAATGTTTTTTTGCATTAAACTGTATAACCTTGTTGCACACCCGCTTCTATCAGAGCCAAATGTGGATACAGAGTTAATGGAGAATTCTGACTTGGGCTCCAAAAAACCTGCCAGAAAACTGCATCCTGGAGCTGGCTCTTTACATGTGCTTAATGCTAAGAGTGCCAGAGATCTGTCCAAAATACAGTAGAGCATTTCAGAGCAAATCCTCTGGCACTCCACAGGTTAAATAAAATTGGGAGGGGGGGGAGTTTGCTAATGTCTGTAAACATTGATCCATGCAGTGGACTATGTATGTATGTGCATACTGTGTGTGCATAACATGCAGTGCAGTGTGTTTATATGAGTATAATGTATATATGTGTATGATGTATGTACATACAATACAGTTTAGTGTATCTATGTGTATACTGTGTACATACCATGCAGTGCAGTGTGTTTAAATGTATTATGTGTTCATACCACGCAGTGCAGTGTGTTTATACGTGTATACTGTGTTTATATTCTACTCAGTGCTACTACTCAGTGCAGTTTGCATATATATATATATATATATATATATATATATATATATATATATATATATACACATATATATGTATGTATACTGTGTGTATATACCATGCAGTGATAAGTACAAACTAGCACCTTACCTTTGTCCCTTTAATAGGTCTGTCCCAGGCTTACGAATCCACAACTGCTGTCCTGGCACCTGAAGCTGTTTGTCTCCTGGGTGCAACAATGCTGCTCAGGGAAACACAAAAAAGAGGAACTTACAGACCCTTTCATGGCCAAACATGAGGCAATTTTAAATATACATAAATAGGCACACACACACACACATATGCAATAAGTAAAACATAGACACACACTTCAATGAAAGATACTAAGATTTTTAAAGGGGATGTATGTGATGACATCACAGGCCTTTTCACAGGATAGACCACTAACACGAGTTGGTGACATTACTTTTACAGTTCTTCAATCTTGGCCTCACTGTAGCCTCCCACACCTACTCCTTACCTTTTGATGGATAAGTGTCGGGATGTCACTGCAATAGCTGGTACTTAGAACAGTTGTGTGTTCCCCTGAGTGACATTAGGGAGATACACACAAAGCTTGTCCAGCAGTTGTCCCGGCCAGAAGGCGTTGTCATTTGCATTCAAGAAGTGGTGGGGGTACCGCCTTTGCAGATTCCTAAAATATAGAAATAAAAGAAAAACGCAACTGGTAAGGGAATTTTTTTTTTCCTTATTCTATATAACCTTGTTACACACCCTCTAGCATTCAGATTGTAACAACTACATGACAATTATTTATCCCTTTTGGTCCATATCTGAATGCAACAGAAACACTTCTATCAGAGCCCAGTTTGGATACAGAGCCAATGGAGAATTCTCACTGGGGCGCCACAAAACCTGCCAGAAAACTGCATCCTGGAGCTGTCTCTTTACATGTACTTAATCCTAAGATGCCAGAGGTCTGTCCAAAACACAGCGGAGCATTTCAGAGCAAATCCCTCTGGCACTCCATGGGTTAATAAAATTGGGGTTGGGGAGGAAGTCTGCTTATGTCTGTAATCCTTGCTAAACATTATATAAAATACTAAAGAGTCAAAAAACTTGTTATAAAGGAAGTATTATTACTTGATGAAGTATTTATAAGGTGCCAAGAGATTCACAGCAATATAAATACAAGAATGCCTCCTCCGGATCCCCACAGAGTCCATATAGCTGGGGTGTCAGAGTTCAGTGCTCAAGGGCCACAAACGGGTCCAGTTTTAAGGGTCTTCCTAATTATGCAGAGATTATTTTATAAATAATACATTCATTCTGAGTCAGTTGTGCTCAAGCAGAGAACACCTTAAATCCTGGCCTATTTACACACCTTGAGGACAGAACTCTGAAACACAAGAATAAGGTATTTTTGGTTGGAGTAGATCTGTGAATATGTCTTATGTAAGCCCAAGCCCTGGGTTGTTAGAAACCTCTTTCCTCCTTCACACAAGAATACATCATATTCTGCATGCTTCCGGTAAGGTTCCTCAGACCTATCTTAGGACTCACCTGGTCATTTCTTGGAACTGCTCAAATGTTGTCCAGCAGCTTATGGTATGTTCACCGGCCTCTGAGGATCCCCTCACTTTGGCCTTGATGTATTTCACATACCGGTCTGGGGGGTATGGTCCGCTGCTGGGGGGTCTGGTACCACGTTGCTGAACGCTGCAGGGAGACAACAGGAGAGAATGAAATAAAAGGGGGTTTTAAAAGAGAGAGAGAGAGAAAGAGAGGAAAGGTGTCATGTGGTGCAGTGTGTATATAGTTGTTCACTGAGTGTATATGCTATGCAGTGCAGTATGTATAGTGTGTGTATGCCATGCAGTGTAATATATATATATACTGTGTGCACATATGTGTAGTGTGCATATGTGTATACTGTGTGAATATGTCATGCAATGCATTGTATGTATGTGTATACTGTGTGTATATACCATGCGGTGGTCTATGTATATAAGTACATACTGTGTTCACATAATATGCAGTGCAGTGTGTTTGTATGTTTATACTGTATGTATGGGCCATGTAATATAATGTATTTATGTATATGATGTGTGTACATACAATGCAGTGTTCATACCATGCACTGCAGTGTGTTTATATGTGCTGCTGTGCAGTGCAGTTTGCATACATATGTATACTGTGTGCATATACCATGCAGTGATAAGTACAAAGAAACACCTTACCTTTGTCCGTTTAATAGGTCTGTTCCAGGCTGACGAATCCGCAGCTTCTCTCCTGGCACCTGAAGCTGTTTGTCTCCTGGGTGCAACAATGCTGCTCAGGGAAACACAAAAAAGAAGAGCTTACAGACCCTTTCATGACCAAACTTGGGGCAATTTTAAATGTACATGAATAGGCACACACACACACATACACAAGCAATAAGCATAACAAAGACATACACTTCAATGAAAGATAATAAGATTTTTAAAGGGGATGTATGTGATGACATCACAGGCCTTTTCACAGGGTAGACCACTAACTTCTCATTGTGAATTATATGACAGGCAGGAATGGGCAGCTTGTGGTAATTCAGATGTTTTGAACTACATCTCCTGTCATCCTCGGCCAGCCAACAATAACAATAGTATACCAGCTATCAACACCAAATATGTCCTCACCTTTCTCCAGTAGTCTTTCGGAGAGGGGCACTCCATACTCTTTGCAGAGTTTCAGGATCTTGTTGTATTCTTCCAGACCCTTCATCCTGAAACTGTTCACCATCTTCCCCATCTCTGAGTCACCACGCAGTGTAGATGGCATTATGTGGGAATCCACAGCCGTGGTCCCTTTGTGCACAACGTGGCTCTGCTCAAATAAACAAGAATACAGGTGTTAGACTGATATGAGATAAGAAGTATGTACTGTAATACAATTTCATTTCATGTAGAGGTTTAAGGGAGGTGTGAGCATCGTTATATTGTATGGTGGCTTTCAATCTGGGCCTAAGTGCTGTCATGACACTGCTCTATGTCAGAATCAGGAGACTTAGTCATGCTCTTAGTGACATCACAGAGTCTCAAGTGCTGGGAGCCTATCAGCTCATCACACTACTATTTAAAATGAATTAATTGTGATATGTTGGATGATAATAGGGACTACAATAGCATATCTCTCAATATGGCAAAAGTGAGACACTATTGTTTTAGGTGGTGTTGCTAGGTGTGCGACTTGTGGGTGGGACATTACTGAAAATTTTTAGGTTACTTTCCATAGAGCTTTATATAACTGAATAACCTGATTTAGAACAAGACCAAAGTATTTTATTTGCACAGCATAATTTATAGAGACATATACTAAAAAACATTAATGCGATTTTTATTGCTGTGTAGCAATATGATTGTTTTATATGCACAATACACATTCTCATCTCCTCAAAGGAGACCCACCATTTTTACGAAAGAGGAACAGAGATTTGTGTCTCAAAGATGGACGTCTTTCCTAAAGAGGGAGACATGGGACGGATGCATTAGGGACTATATTAC
Source organism: Rhinophrynus dorsalis (assembly GCA_037306005.1). Classification (NCBI taxonomy): domain Eukaryota; kingdom Metazoa; phylum Chordata; class Amphibia; order Anura; family Rhinophrynidae; genus Rhinophrynus; species Rhinophrynus dorsalis. Next base: position 74,658,028 of record CM074722.1, read on the forward strand.
CAGTTGCCAATCAAGACTGAAAAAATGAAATCTTCATCTGATCCTATAAGATTCAGGTGAGCTCCTCAGTAAGTATTAAGCTCTGATCTATCAGATTATCAGCCTTTTTTAGGTAACTGAGATTTTGCATTTACTTCCTTTAAAAGGGATAAGTAAAATAGCATAATGCTGTAAAAATGGTTTAGTTTCTTTTTTATACTTCTGCTGATTTGGATGACCTCTGTTCAACCCTTTGAGTGCAAGGAGAGTATCCAATGCATTGAGTTACAATGTGTTGGTTCATTCAAAAGTTGTTATATCTCAAGATATATTTATGTATCTTTGTATTTATTTATTTTCACATTGAACTGCATTTTTCTGTTGTGGTCACTAGGTGGTGATGTTCCCATCACTTTTTTTTTTTTTTTGTGATGCAAATGGGAAACAAATACTACAGGGCTGCTAAAGAGGGACACTTGGGAAGAATGCATTAGAAAGTACATTAGCCAATCAAGCCTGAAACAAATAAATACTTCATCTTATCCTGTAGGATTCGGTGAGCTCCTTAATAAATATTAATTTTGAATCTAATGGAACTGATTACATCTTATTTTAGGTAATTTAGATTTAGCATTTACTGCTTTTTAAAGGGATGAGTAAAATAGCATAATACTGTAAAAATGGTTTAGTTTCTTTTTTTATATCTCTTCTGGTGTGGATGGCCTCTATTCAACCCTTTGAGTGCCAGAGAGTATCCAATGCATTGCATTACCATGTGTTGGATACCTTGCTGGTATTCAAACGGTTAAATAATCATGTGACCCAAATCTACCTTAAGGTGACCAGTGCTCTTCTTTAAAGGAGCAATAAACTGCTAGATAGAAAAAAATTGTTGTGATGAGTAAACCAAAGGCACTGTCACTGCTGGTAGATGGTTCATTGCCCGAACGCAACCCGTTTACACGAGCATTTACTCAAGTGCGGTAGAGACTGCCCGAACGCAACCCGTTTACACGAGCATTTACTCATGTGCAGTAGAGACTGCCCGAACGCAACTCGTTTACATGGGCATTTACTCATGCGCAGTAGAGACTGCCCGAACGCAACTCGTTTACATGGGCATTTACTCATGCGCAGTAGAGACTGCCCGAACGCAACCCGTGTACACTGGCATTTACTCATGCGCAGTGGAGACCGCTGGAACACAACCCATGTAAACTAGTTTGAAATAAAGTAATAAACCTTAAAAGCGGCTGATGCGATTCTGGAGCAAATCAACTGCACCATAAGGAATTAATACAATTTTTAAAAAATCCATTGATTTAAATGGGGCATTTAACCCACTGAATGCTGGCAAGATCTGCAACTAATTATTTCTCAATGCCCTGGAGAGCTCTGTAGCATTTAAGAGGTTTTAGGTTCCATTTAAATCAATATTAATTTATATTTGCTCCCTAACTGTGCTAATGGATTTATCAAGAATATATCCAGTTTTATGTAGTGGATCAGCCTGATCCCAGTACCTGAGCAATTCATAGACATAACTAAAAATCCTCACCTTTTTCGTGAGAGCTGTCAGGTCATTGACAGAGATTCTCTTCTGCTGGCTGGATACAGTGGGAACGCGACTCTTCCCACTCTTCTGAGCGCGACCATCTGTTTGTTGTTTTGTGCCACACAGGACCTGTAATTAACAGCAGGGTTAGGATGTGCTTATTAGCAGAGAATTGTGCCTTATCTGTTCTAGGGTACAGAGGGATAGAGGTTTGTAGCAGAGCTGAGTGTTGGCGGACATTGAAGTATCTGATTGAAGCAGAGTTATATGTTGGGGTGCAGAGAACTAGCTGTGAGAGAGCTAGCCAATGGAGTACACAGAGAGCTACCTGATAGTTGGAGAGTTATTTATTAGAGATACAGAGCTATCTGTTTGTGGGACAGGTAGGTGCTGGAATACAGAAAGATATCTATTTGTGGGAGAATTAGATGTTCCTAAAACAGTTAACTTTCTGTTCCCCCAGCACAAACAGCACTCTTAACTGTATGTGAAAGAACTAACTGTTGGGGTATAGAAAGTCAGCTGTTTAATGAGAGCTATGTGCTGGGGTACAGAGAGCTCACTGTTTGTGTGAGAGCTAGGTGCTCGAGTAAAGAGCTAGCAGCTGGTAGTGTGAGAGCTAGATGTCGGGGTACAGAGAGATAGCTGATTTTTGGAGAGACATGTGTTGGGGTACAAGTTGTTTGAGGAGGACAAATGTGAGTACTGAGAGCCAATTAATTGAGGTGGAGATAGATATTGGGGTCAGAGAACTAACAGCTTTTGGAGTGCTAAGTGTTGGGGTACAGAATAATAACAGCAATGTAACGCATTAGACACCTCTCTAGCATCCAAGGAGTTAAATGTCATATAGAGGATTTGCAAAACTCGGGATGGTTAGGAAAATCTGAGCTGTATATTAATGGTCTATGTGGACAAAATAAATTAATGTAAGGGGATACAAAGAAAATCTATTGCAACCATGAAAAGTGCCAGCACTTATTCAGAACTCACTGTGTGTTCAGTGGTTATGCTTGATGTGTGGCTCTGAGAAGGCTTCTCTACCATGCGATGGTACACTCGTTTCTCCAGCTCGGTGAGATGTGGTTTTCTTTCCAGCCATCTCTTCAAGTCTACGTTGTAATCACGCATCTTCTCTGAACCAGTCTCTGTCTTCACACTGCACCTTGGGACTGCAGCTACTTTCTGGTTCAGCCCCTTCTCTGATTTTACATAGCAGCTTGGGACCCCATGTAACATCCGCTTGGAGTCTGCTGCTGGCTCCACTTTTTCCATAGGTGGAGCAATAATCCTCCTTGTCAAAGATTTTGGTGGTCCAAATGTCTTGCAAGCCACCCTAAAGAAGTGAGTCTTTGACAAATCTCGATGTTTATATTTCTTAAGAACTTCTTCATACGAAAGCTGACTGTCTTGAAGGGAATTCTCCATCGCCATTATCAAATAAGTGTCTACATGACAAAATAAAAACAGTTCAGTCTGAAGTCTTGTGTATTGTGTTCTATCTCTAAAAGCTTACACCAATGCTACCCCATCCTTATATTTCTACTTATCTCCAGGTACCCCTAATCCCCCCACCTCTGCTCTTTCCATAACTAACTCCTCTCCTCATTTTTATTTATCTCCTCTCTCTCACACAGACACACAAGACATTACGGGGGCTGCATCTCTATCAGTCTGTGTCCTAGCCTCAGGGCCCACAGAAGGACCCAGATAACACAGCAGCACATGTGATAATATTGGATTAGGGAAGAACTTCCTGTAATCAGTCCCTCCTCCCCTACAATCTAACCAGCATCTATTCAATCCTTATACCAGTAGGGTAACTTGTGTTTGCGGAGGATAATTACAAGGATGGAAAGGTAGTGATAAATATGCTAGTTAACCCTTTAAGGACTAGAGGGTTGTACAACACATTGCAAAGCAATGATTTTCACACCTTTCTGGTCCATAAAGGGTTACATTTAAAATGCATGCTAAGCTCAGACACACAGTAGCACCTTCCACGAAAACAGATGTTCAGGTGTAGAGGACTGACCACTCACTCTGATGTACTACAAAGACTTGGAGCAATTCTGGGACAAATCAACTGCACCATAGGAGAGAAGTAAATGTTTCCATTGATTTAAATGAGGCTTTTAACCCCCTGAATGCTAGAGAGTTCTGTAACACATTGTTTCACAATTACTTGGTGACATCTCTTACACTAGTCCCAGTATAAATCAATTGGGATTTTTATTTGTACCAGTTGGTTTGACCAGAATTGCTCTATTTTCCCACTTAGTTCATGAGTCTCACTGACCTCCCCCTTCAAGTCTTACCTGATACAAACGAGAAACACAGAATACTGCCTCTGCTGGGTGTTGCATTCTAATATTCCTGCCCCTCTCAATCTGATTGGATGCTGCTTTCCATGCCCTCTATGACCTCATAATAGAATTTTCTGCCCCTCTCAATCTGATTGAATGCTGATTTCCATGCCCTCTATGACCTCATAATAGAACTTTGATTGATAGCTGTGGTGTAGTACATGTGATCTAGTCAAGCTGGCTAAAGATGTCAACATATGGCACTCCAGGTGTTGATGTACTACAACTACAACCACCCTCACCAACCCATTGGCTGAGAGAACACAATGAGATTTGTAGTCCAACAGCAGTTGTGAGAATAATGTTTCCCACAGCTGTATTAGGGACCTTTGCATAACATTAATTTGAAAGCAGTTTAAGGGTGAATACACTGTCTATCTGTTGATACCTGAAACAGCTGCTTACTGACCATCCCCAGATAGTGTACTTCTTTATGGAATACCTTTTCCTTGCATGACCTTTACAAAGCAGAGTGCTGCTTCAGGTCCTGGTTACCTACTGGTGACCACTGCAGATTCCTGGTGGGGTCAAAGAGGAGTGTATGTGGGGGGTCTTGTTGCTCCCCTCTAATGAATACCAGTGGGTGCTGCCATGTTGTTTGAGAACACCTCATTCAGCTGCCTGTGTCCAATAAAAAGCCAAGAAATTTTCCCGGCTAGAATTAGCCCAGCACAAAAAGTAAATGAGATACTCAAGTATAGTGCAGAAGTTTATTCATTCCACACTCTTGAGCATCCAGTAGACCCCTTCAGTCACCAGAAAAGCCCTATATATTTGTAATTCGGTAACAATTTTAATACTTAACTAATAATATTTTTGTATTTAAAATAGAACAGTGGTCCACTGGATTAGTTTACAAAAGCGTGCATTAAAACACATCAGTAGTAATAGGTTACTGATCAACTGCTCACTTGGTAGCATGACCCTAACCTATTCTGCTGTGGTTTAAAACTTCAAGTATGGAGTAAACTAATCCAGTGAACCACTGTTCTATTTTAAATGCAAAAATATTATTAAAAGTATTAAATTTGTTACCGTATTACAAATACATAGGGCTTTTCTGGTGACTGAACGGGTCTACTGGATGCTCAAACTATTTACACCAATCCAAGAGTTTCCTAGAATGAGCCCTGGGAACTCTGAGAAGGCAAGAGGGGTCTTGGGCACAATGTGAAGCAGAGGTGGATTGTGGAGGCCACATGCAGTGCAACATAGTTCTTAGTAGTAGCGTTTGGCTATAGGTGGCTGGAAGGTCTTGAGGATAGAGAGGGGGGTTACATTGTCAGACAGGTAGCCAATGATTGGAGAGGACGGAAGCGTTCTGGGGGAGAGCTTACTCCAGGAGTGTGGAGACTTCCTTCAAAGCGGCAGCAGTGTGGAAGCCACATGGTGGGGTTGCTGGTGGCTAGAAGGTCACTTTTATAAAGTATAGTGTGTACTATCTAGAGAATCCAGTGAATTCATAGATTTTAGTTAAGTTATAGATAAATGTTAGGAAACTGTGTTTAGGCCAAAGTTTTTGTATCATGTAGGATAGAGCTAGCAGGGATTTAGTGATTAGACCCAGTACAAAGGCCTCTCCCTTATCCCCTGAATTTAGTTTGGAATAGATCTACTGTTCATATAATGGAGCTTATTATTTTCCTGGTACCAGGGTGCAATGTTATACTATTTGCTTTGAATGAATTCCTAATAAATATACTGTATTTTAACTCTGGCTGTTTATGTTCTGGAAGGGATTATAGACCAATAGTTTCACCCGTCCTAAATCGAGTATAAGCCCCCACCACCAACAAAACTATCAGCTGGAGCCCAGGATATTCCTTGTTAGAGAGCAGGTTAAGCACCAAAGAGGTTGTAACATCAGAACCAGGGGAAAGAGTTTTCATTTATTACATCATTTTAAAGAATTTAGATTTTGTGTTTTACTGTAGAAATCCTTTTCCTCTAAATGGACACTCAGACCCCCACAAAACAAAAGTTAGTATTAAAGCACACACACAGCCTACTTCAGAACTTTGCCTTTCTGACAGCAAGATGTTTCCAGCTTTCTGGAGATATGTAGGGGGTGCCACCGAGGTATGTTTTTTCAATAATAGCTAATAGGATACACATAATAAAGGTCTTGACAGTTAGTTCTAGTTCAGATCAGTTCCAGAAGGAGCTGCTGTGGGCTGGTTAGGAGAGGAAAGGCATTCTAAGGCAGTAGCCACATAGCTGAGGGCAGATCTTGCACAGGAAATGGATTCTTGATGCAGGTAGGGAAAGGCATTGGCCCTCAGGTTACAGACAGTGCCCCCCCCCACAGTAATTGCCAAACAGGGGCAGGTCCACATGCCCAGGTACCAGGTAAGCAACCACAGACTAAGCAAACAGCAACAGACCTGGCAGACAGATGAATATTCTGCATAACACTACAAGACTACGCCAGAACAAAGGAATTAAAATCTCCAGGACCAGGGTGAATCATCATTGAAGAATAACCACTTGTCCACTGTGGTTGAGCCCTGAGCCCTAAAGCTTATGCAGCCTCTGGTTGGATACAGGAGTCCTAGACAATGGTAAAACTTTTTGAAAACAATGCTAGAGGAGGCTGTCCAGGTCAAGAACAAGTGTAGGGTAAAGAACCTATAAGAAACAGCCTCTCATCCCCAGTGGTTGAGCCCCTAAGATTGTGTGGCCACAAACAGAATTCTGAGAGTCCACGATGATGTACCAATATGTAGACAGAAGGGTGGTCATGCAATCGTAGACAGGCAGCAAGGGTTCAAAATCGAGAGACTGTCCAGAGGTCAAAGGCAGACAGCTAATAATGCAGATCAGGAGACAATGCCAAAAGTTCCAGGGCAGGAGTGGTCAAACAGCCTGGAATTATGCCAGGGTCAAGAACCAGCATGTCTGACAGCAGACTGCCACATACACAGGTCACCTCCAGAAGTAAATCAGTGTGATATGATTCCTTATGCACACCCTGCCTGCAATGCATATAAACAGTATAGAGTAACAAATTCATATCAAAGATATATAGTTGTTCAAATGAACAAATTCTGTCAAAAAAGTTCATATAGTGTCTCACATACTGGGAGCCACATTTGTAGCACATGAAACGCTGCATATCACAGATATTACTGTAGCTTTTAATCACTTTAAATAGAGAGTGGCAATATACTCGTACAGAATATACAGCCCCAATCAAAGCTCATTGAAAGCCCGAAGAAAGCTTTAATTCAAAGTAACATCACAAAAAAATAATAAAATTAAAATTTAAATACTGGATATACGATACAACAAATCCGACACCCATTTCACCCAAAGACTTGTTCACAGACAGAGTGTGGCCAAAAAGTGCTTCTTTTAAACACAAAATCCCTCCAATTGGGGAGGTTTCATGAATTCTAATTGGCCAATATCTAATGTAGATTGCAGATGTCATGTTAATCTAATGTGTTAGACCCATTCATAAATCTAAGTGCCAATCAATGTAGATATCTACAGCTCACACTGTGAATTGGAGCATATATTATATATATATATATATATATATATATATATATATATATATATATATATGTAATCCACCATATAATATAATCCCTAAAATGCTTGGTATTTATTCTAGAGAACAAGATTCAGTCTTTGTTGCTTCAGGTGTCTGTGCCTGGGTTTTTGGATCTTGTCAATCTGTCCATGGCTGTGCCTTTTCATCTTTCCTTGACTTCAGACCTTCTGACTTAGGGCCGTTGTGCCAAGCTCGGGCAGAGAAGCTACGTTTGACAGACTGGCTCTTCAGCATGTTGAAGAAAAATGGTTGTTCAGACTCTGTTATTTCTACTATGCTTCAGGCAAGAAAGCCAGTTTCTTCTAAGACCTAGAGTTAGGTCCCTCTTCTATAAGTGGTGTGCCATCCTGGGATTGTGGATGTGACCTTTTCAGCTTCAGTTTTGGCTTTCTTCAGGATGATGTTCAAAAAGGTCTTAGTTTTAGTTCCATGACAGTTCAGATTTCTTCTTTTTGTTCTTTTCTAGTAGGATATCGCTTTGCTCCCTGATATCCAAAGTTATGTCCAAGGGGTGGCTCATGCCTATCCTATCTTTCAGGATCCTTCATGGCATTTGAACCTGTTTTAGGCGCACTTCAGAAGTCTCCTTTTGAACCTCAACCATCGGTTTCTCTGCCTTTTTTACACCCTGAGGAGGTCTAGTACCAGGGTAACAGATTGACAAGGCAATCATAAGTTCGGTGGGGTCTCTTCCATGACTTTACAGAACACGTCTGCAAAGTGTCACGGTGCCCATGATTGCTGCATTTCTATGTCTATTACCGGTAGGGGGCTCCCATTGGCTGTCTGCCTTTAGCCCGCCTCACATTGCCTATTTAAACTGAGTCTGGGCACCCTTTGTTTGCCCTTTCGTGGTGTCTCTGATTGCATCCATTTCCACTATGCTACAGAAGCTTATTGGGCCTTTTGCTGTGTTCCTGATTTCCTGACTTCATCCTGTTCCTGAGCCTCCTGTCTGCAGTGCTGGTTCCTGAGCCTGTTCCGTTTGAGTCTTCAGAGCTTGCTGTTTCCTGCTGCCAGCCTTCTTGCCGTTCCTGATCCGGTTGATCATCCTTGCTGGTTCCTATTCGTCTCCTGGGTCCGGTTCCTGCGTCTGTGGCGACTTTCTTCTTTGTTCGCTTCGGTGACATTCTCTGTTGGTTACCAGCGTGCAGACGCTGGTTCGCTCCACAAGCCTTGCGGCTATATTATACTGTCAGTCGGTTCCCAGCGTGCGGACGCTGGTTCACTCCTTAAGCCTTGCGGCTATATTATACTGCCTGTCGGTTCCCAGCGTGCGGACGATGGTTCACTGCATAAGCCTTGCGGCTATATTATACTGTCTGTTGGTTCCCAGCGTGCGGACACTCGTTCGCTCCACTAGCCTTACAGCTATACTATTCTGCCTGTAGGTTTCCAGCATGCGGACGCTGGTTTGCTCCACAAGCCTTGCGGCTATATGATACTGTCTGTTGGTTTCCAGCGTGCGGATGCTGGTTCGCTCCACAAGCCCTGCGGCTAAAGAATTCTGTCGGTTGGTCTCCAGCGTGCGGACGCTGGTTCGCTCCACAAGCCTTGCGGCTATATTATACTGTCTGTTGGTTCCCCAGCGTGCGGGCGCTGGTTCGCTCCACAAGCCTTGAGGCTATACTATTGTCTGTTGGTTTCCAGTGTGTGAACGCTGGTTTGCACCACAAGCCTTGCGGCTGTACTATACTGCCTGTTAATCCCAGCGTGCGGACACTGGTTTGCTCCATCGCTTTATAGGCTACACTATAACTTGTAGGTACCAACGCACGGGCGTTGGTTCGCTCCATGACCTGTGGGTTATTGACACCCTGCTTGATGGTTCCTAACGTAAGGGCGCTGGTTTACTTCCTCGTCTCTTTACACAGATAACTGAGGGTTCACTGTGTGCTGTCCAGTCCTAGACAGCCAGTTATTCCTACAGTACTGGGGTACTGCGGTGTACCGACTACAAGGTGTTACCACTGGATCTTACAGCCTATCATTTACATTTAGACTGTCAATGTCATCTGACAGTTTTTAGGTCACTGTGGTTGACACCCGCTCCTTTGGGCTGCCTTGCCCGGTGTATTGGCAAGGCCGGTAGAGCCTACCATGTGAGTTTTCCGTTAGGCTGCCTTACCCGGTATATTGGCAAGGCCGGTAGAGCCTACTCCTTGGATTTCCATTAGGCTGCCTTGCCCGGTATATTGGCAAGGCCGGTAGAGCCATTTGTTCCTTACTCGCCCAGGCTGTCTTGCCCGATATATTGGCAGGACCGGTAGAGTCTGTATTGCTATAGTCCTTCTATTTGCCATTCTATGTATTGTGCGTATGTGTTTAAAATCCTATGGGATTATCTTAATCTTTTCAATAAAGTTTTGTTTTTACCTAACCTTGTGTCTGAGAGTCTTAACAAACCGTGACAGTACGAAAGGGCCATGATCTCAGACAACAAGAGTGATGGTAATACACAGAATATCCATTGGAGGATGGATATGCATGAGCAACGTTTGGATCAATTAGCGGTTGCCATTCAAACTATCCTTGAGCGCACTGTACTTGCTGATAAGTCTGGATCTTGCCCGGTGGTCTCGCCAAGGCAGATACCGGAGAATGATACAAGGCCCTTAGGGGCTGCAGTCAAGTGGTTAACGGCTTCTGCACCCTTGCCACTCAGATATGATGGTGACCCTAATCTCTGTAGAGGGTTCATCAACCAACATGAAATATTTATGGAATTGACGGCACATGTGTTTCCCAATGATCGCAGCAAGACTGGGTTCATGATAGCCCTGTTGACTGGCAGAGCCTTGGCTTGGGCTAACCCCTTGTGGGAAAATGCTAAACCTTGCACTAAGAGTTTCAGTGAGTTTGTGCAATCCTTTCGGAGAGTATTTGAGCCTCCTGGTAGAACCACCTCTGCTGCTAAACGCCTTATGGAGATACAACAGGGCAGGCGTACAGTGGGCGACTATGCCACTGAATTTCACACCTTGGCAGCAGAGGTAGGATGGAATAATGAGGCATTGTTGGCAGCCTTTGCTCAGGGTCTGAGAGACCAGATTAAAGATGAGATTGCAGCAAAAGAATTGCCTACTGATCTAGATGACTATATTGAATATGTTATATTAATTGATTCCAGAATACGTGAGAGACTAACCGCTAGAGACCGCAGGATATGGTCTAAAAACAATGGGGCTAGTAGCATATTTTGCCACCCATCCGTCCCGTGGCATCTAAGCCTAGTGAACCAGTACGGGAATCAGGTGAACCGATGCAAGTAGGGTTTACTAGGCTAACCAAGGAGGAGAGATTATATTGCAGGAAACAAGGGTTGTGTCTGTACTGCGGTAAGAATGGGCATTTGCTAAGATCCTGTCCGGTACGTCCGGGAAACGAACACACCTAGGGTACCTTGGGGGACAGGCCCTAGGTGGTGTCCAATCGTCCCCAGTGTTGGGCACACTGAAACCCACCATTCAGGTGGTACTGTCCTGGGCACAAGGCTCAGTGGAGGTTTTGGCTCTGGTTGATTCTGGTGCAGCTGGGTATTTTATGGATAGTACCTTTGCTGAATTGCATGGGGTACCACGCATTGAAACAGAAACCCCTCTTGCTATTGAAGCTATTGATGGCAGACCCTTAGACCCTGCTAAAGTTACATTTGAAACCATGCCATTATCCATGACTACTGGGGCTCTCCAGAGAGACGAGCAGCAGTTACAACTTATTAATTCTCCTCACCATGCAGTAATATTGGGATTTCCTTGGTTACAGTTGCATAATCCACAATTCGATTGGCAAAAGTGCAAAATCTCTGCTTGGTCTCCGATTTGTATGGACAAGTGCGTCACCCATCCAATTAAGGTCTTGTGCACTTCCCCTTCTATACCAGAAGAATACCAGCAGTTTGGCGATGTTTTCAGTAAGGGAGAGGCTGGCACCTTGCCTCAGCACAGACCATATGACTGTAGCATTGAAGTGCCTCCTGGAGTGGTGCCCCCTAGGGGACGTATAAACACATTGTCTTGTGAGGAAAACCAAGCTATGGAAGAATATATTTCTGATGCTCTTGCTAGAGGGATCATAAGGAAATGTATTTCCCCGGCTGGGGCCGGGTTCTTTTTTGTAAAAAAGAAAAACGGCGAATTGAGACCATGCATCGATTACCGTGGTTTAAATAAGCTTATGGCAAAGAACGCTTATCTGATACCACTCATCACCGAGCTTTTTGACAGACTCAAGGGTTCTTCGATTTTCACCAAATTGGACCTACGGGCTGCATACAATTTGATTCGAATCAGAGCCGGTGATGAGTGGAAGACTGCCTTTAACACTAGATCTGGGCACTATGAATATCTAGTCATGCCATTTGGCCTGTGCAATGCACCCGCAGTATTTCAGGAATTGATCAATGACGTTCTCAGAGATATGTTACAGTCATATGTCGTGGTGTACCTTGACGATATACTTATTCACTCCAAAAATTTGGCGCAACACATTAAAGATGTCTCTGAAGTATTTCTACGTTTACGTAAAAATAAATTATATTGTAAATTGGAGAAATGTGAGTTTCACAGAACTAGTGTGCCATTCTTGGGGCTCGTAATTGGCAAAGAAGGCATTGCTATGGACAAAGAAAAGTTAACAGCAGTCCTACAATGGCCACGGCCCAAGAGTCTTAAAGCTATCCAGCGATTTTTGGGCTTTGCTATTTATTATAGGAAGTTTATTAAGAACTTCTCTTCCATTGTTAAATCACTGTCTGACCTCACGCATAAGGGCGCTAATCCATCCCTTTGGCCAGCGGTTGCCGAGGAGGCCTTTGAAAAAATGAAACTGGATTTTGCTGATGCTCCTGTGTTATCCCACCGCAATCCACTACTTCCGTTTACGTTAGAAGTTGATGCCTCAGATATTGGGGTTGGGGCAGTGCTTTCTCAACGAGACATTAAAGGTGGAACACTCAGACCCTGTGGGTTTTTTTCTAAAAAGCTGACCGGAGCCCAAAGCCATTATGAGATAGGGGACAGAGAATTATTGGCCATTATCCTCGCTCTTAAGGAATGGCGTCATTTACTTGAAGGCACAAAAAATCCTGTTTTAATTCTGACGGATCATAAAAATCTGACGTATCTCTCTGAGGCCAAGAGATTGTCCTCTCGCCAGGCCAGATGGGCATTGTTTCTATCCCAATTCAATTTCATTGTATCATATCTACCGGGATCTAAGAATGTTAGGGCTGACGCACTGTCAAGACAATTTGAGGCAGAGACTGACAGAGAAGAGGCACCAGCACCTATCATTCAACCCGATCGAATATTGGCTACTATACGTACCAGTATCACTTCACCTTTAGGGGAAGAGATCTTGGCCTCCCAGGCCTCTGCTCCCCATGAAACCCCGGTGGGCAAATGTTATGTTGCTGAACCATTTCGTACTCGATTACTTGAAACCTACCATTCCTCTAAGGCCGCGGGACATATTGGCAGAGACCAGTTGTTATGGTCCCTTTCTCAGTTATTTTGGTGGCCTTCTATGAGAACAGATTGTGCCGATTTTACTAATGCCTGTGCCACCTGTGCCAGTGCTAAAACCCCTAGACATCTTCCGGTGGGCTTGCTTCAGCCAGTGCCTAATGGTGAACGCCCTTGGTCTCATGTTTCCATTGACTTTATTGGAGAATTGCCTATGTCTAGAGGGTATTCCTTCATACTGATGGTGGTGGACAGGTTTTCTAAAATGGCTCATTTCGTGCCCCTCCGTGGCCTTCCCTTGGCTAAAGAATTGGCTATGGTATTTGCTAGAGAAGTATTCCGGTTGCATGAAGTACCCAGAGTACTGGTGTCTGACAGGGGGAGCCAGTTTGTGTCCAGGTTTTGGAGGGCATTTTGCGAACAGATGGGCATACAGCTATCCTTCTCCTCTGCTTATCACCCCCAGACCAATGGAGCCGCTGAACGTGCCAGTCAGGGTTTGGAACAGTTTCTACGCTGTTTCGTTACTGACCATCATGACAATTGGGCTGACTTGTTGCCTTGGGCAGAGTTCGCCAGGAACTGTGCGGTCAACTCATCATCCGGGAGCTCTTCGTTTCTGATTAATTATGGGTTTCAACCCTGTTTGCTCCCGGATTCCTTTCAGACACAACAGATTGCAGCTGTGGATGAGCATATGGAGCAACTCCGTTCCACATGGGCACAAGTTCAGAGGGCACTTGGTCAGTCATTTCAGCGCCATCAGCGCCATGCTAATCACAGAAGGCTTCCAGCGGTTTCCTTTCAGGTTGGGGACAGAGTATGGCTTTCCTCCAGGAACCTTAAGCTTCAAGTCCCATCTAGTAAGTTGGCTCCTCGGTTCATTGGTCCTTACAGAATTATCCACAAAATTAATTCTGTTTCCTATGCTTTGGACATACCTGCATCCATGCTCATTCATAATGTGTTCCATGTGTCTCTCATTAAGCCTCTCGTATGCAACCGTTATACTACTACACCTGTGGTGCCAGGGCTATCGAGGTTGAGGGTCAGGAGGAGTATGAGGTGCAGAGTATCATTGATTCCTGAAGGCTTAGAGGAAGGGTACAGTATTTGGTGCATTGGAAAGGTTATGGTCCTGAAGACCGATCTTGGGTGGATAGTAAGGACCTTCATGCCCCCAGTTTACTGCTGATTTTTCATGCCAAATACCATCAGAAACCCAGACCCTATTCTAGGAGAGGGGGTCTTTGAAAGGGGGGTACTATCACGGTGCCCGTGATTGCTGCATTTCTATGTCTATTACCGGTAGGGGGCTCCCATTGGCTGTCTGCCTTTAGCCCGCCTCACATTGCCTATTTAAACTGAGTCTGGGCACCCTTTGGTTGCCCTTTCGTGGTGTCTCTGATTGCATCCACTTCCACTATGCTACAGAAGCTTATTGGGCCTTTTGCTGTGTTCCTGCGTTCCTGACTTCATCCTGTTCCTGAGCCTCCTGTCTGCAGTGCTGGTTCCTCCTCCTTTTCCGGTTGAGTCTTCAGAGCTTGCTGTTTCCTGCTGCCAGCCTTCTTGCCGTTCCTGATCCGGTTGATCGTCCTTGCTGGTTCCTGTTCGTCTCCTGGGTCCGGTTCCTGCGTCTGTGGCGACTTTCTTCTTTGTTCGCTTCGGAAACATTCTCTGTTGGTTACCAGCGTGCGGACGCTAGTTCGCTCCACAAGCCTTGCGGCTCTCTACTCTGTCTGTTGATTCCCAGCGTGCGGTCGCTGGATCGCTCCACAAGCCTTACGGCTATATTATACTGTCAGTCGGTTCCCAGCGTTCGGACGCTGGTTCACTCCTTAAGCCTTGCGCCTATATTATACTGTCTGTTGGTTCCCAGCGTGCGGACGCTGGTTCGCTCCACTAGCCTTGCAGCTATACTATTCTGCCTGTAGGTTTCCAGCGTGCGGACGCTGGTTTGCTCCACAAGCCTTGCGGCTATATGATACTGTCTGTTGGTTTCCAGCGTGCGGATGCTGGTTCGCTCCACAAGCCCTGGGGCTAAACAGTTCTGTCTGTTGGTCTCCAGCGTGCGGACGCTGGTTCGCTCCACAAGCCTTGCGGCTATATTATACTGTCTGTTGGTTCCCCAGCGTTCGGGCGCTGGTTCGCTCCACAAGCCTTGAGGCTATACTATTGTCTGTTGGTTTCCAGCGTGCGGACGCTGGTTTGCTCCACAAGCCTTGAGGCTGTACTATACTGCCTGTTAATACCAGCGTGCGGACACTTGTTCGCTCCATCGCTTTATAGGCTACACTATAACTTGTAGGTACCAACGTACGGGCGTTGGTTCGCTCCATGACCCTGCTTGATGGTTCCCAACGTAAGGGCGCTGGTTTACTTCCTCTTCTCTTTACACAGATAACTGAGGGTTAACTGTGTGCTGTCCAGTCCTAGACAGCCAATTATTCCTACAGTACTGGGGTACTGCGGTGTACCGACTACAAGGTGTTACCACTGGATCTTGCAGCCTATTGTTTACATTTAGGCTGTCAATGCCATCTGACAGTTTTTAGGTCATTGTGGTTGACACCCGCTCCTTTGGACTGCCTTGCCTGGTGTATTGGTAAGGCCATTAGAACCTTACGTTATTCCATCCTGAGGTTGCCTTACCCGTTATTGGCAAGGCCGGTAGAGCCTACTGTAGTGGTACACTTTGGCTGCCTTGCCCGGTATATTGGTAAGGCCAGTAGAACCTTTTCATTATTCCATCCTGAGGTTGCCTTACCCGGTATTGGCAAGGCCAGTAGAGCCTACCACTTGAGTTTTCCGTTAGGCTGCCTTGCCCGGTATATTGGCAAGGCCGGTAGAACCTTTTCATTATTCCATCCTGAGGTTGCCTTACCCGGTATTGGCAAGGCCAGTAGAGCCTACCACTTGAGTTTTCCGTTAGGCTGCCTTGCCCGGTATATTGGCAAGGCTGGTAGAGCCATTTATTCCTTACTCGCCCAGGCTGTCTTGCCCGGTATATTGGCAGTAGAGTCTGTATTGCTATAGTCCTTCTATTTGCCATTCTATGTATTGTGCGTATGTGTTTAAAATCCTATGGGATTATCTTAATCTTTTCAATAAAGTTGTGTTTTTACCTAACCTTGCGTCTGAGAGTCTTAACAAACCGTGACACAAAGTCTTAGTAAGGGTAGGAAGAGAGGGAGGAACAGGCTTCAAGACGTGCAAAGCAGACAGGGAAACCCCCAGAGAATCTACCAAAATGGCAGGAAAGGAAAGGGTATCCGAAGACTAATCAGTAGTGGGGTTGTTCCTTCGAAGCCAGGGATAACCCAGAAGGATCGGGCTAGCAGAGCATGAGATAAGGTCAAAGGACGACACCTCAGTATGGGAAGAGCCCATTTGCAGAGTAAGAGGAACAGTCAAGAGAGTGATAAGACTCACTCCCAATGGAGAACTATCTATGGTCACAATGTGGATGGGAATGGGGGCTTCCTTGGTCTCAGACGGAATGTCATCTTGGGCAGCAATGGCAGAGTCCATAAAAAGAATGGCATCACCAGACTCAACAAAGGCCTATGCTAGGATGCTCCTTTTTGGACCAAAAGTCAGGTTCTGTGTCCCAATGTTCGTTGTGGTTCCTATTGGTAGGGCAATTGTATTTCTATGTTAACACAGTGTGTGTGTACTATCCGGTATCCATTTTTGCCCTACCGACAGTTTTACCTGTGACTATTAAATTGAACCCCTAGTCTTTGACAGTAATCCAAGGTTCTTGTGTATATGGTAATTCATACATATACGTAAGCCGAGCTCCCATGAGTAAAATGTTACTTTATTGATACATGATAAAACTTTTAAAACAGCATACTGCCGGATTTGTCCAACGTTTCAGTCCACTCTGGGACTTCCATCAGGGACTGTTGACCTTACAGATCTCCGTGTACGCTATGGTTTAAATACCTAACTGTTGCACTTGGCGCGGAAAAAACGTACTGCCGCTGTCATACCAACCGCAGACGCATTCCCGTGTCAAAACCCCAACCATCGAATACATTATTACACTGTTTAATAACCCAACACTGTGAACACATTATATATATCACCACTCATTAAATATAATCTATCAAAGTGAACTGATCATTGAGACCACCGGGCGCTAGAGTTTTCAGCGTATATATCCAGAACATCTCTCTCTTAGAGAGCCTGGATTCTCTCTCTCCACCCCGTGGTCCCTATGATACATGTTCAAATGGAAAACATTTAAGGTCCCTAATCTTGTGTTTCATCTGAACAAAATGCCTTGCCACTGGCGATCTTATCATTTGTTGGTCTGACAGTGTGTTGTTGAGACCTCTCATAATCAGTGAACGATGTTCACGTAGCCTTTCTTGAAAGGGTCTACTTGTTTTACCGACATAGTACTTGACACACGGACAGAATAGCAAATATATCACATACGCTGTTGTACATGTTATGTGCCCTTTTACTTTGATCTCATAATGAGCACACGAGATGCTGAGCCTTGATCCTGTAACCATATGAGAGCAAGTAACGCATCCTGTGCATTTAAATACACCCTTACTTTCATTTGCTTTCAAAACCAAATATTTATCCATCGGATCCGAACTCACTATCTCATCCCGTATGCTCCGTGCTCGCTTGTAACCAAATCTAGGGGGCTGCTGAAACATGTGTCCTATTTCTGGATCACTTGACAGCAGACCCCAGTTATTTAAAGTGATATTCCTCAATTCTGTCGACACATCCGTGTATGTTGTTGTAATAGTCATCCTGTCCTCTTCTGTCCTAACTTGCTTCTTTGAGGACAACAACACATGCCTATCCAATGTTGCAGCCTCTTTAATACATCTGTCTATGCTACTGTGTCTATATCCCCTTGCTTTAAATTTGGCACCCATTTCAGCCAATTGTTTGTCTGATTCCGATGGCTCTGAAACAATGCGCTTCACTCTCATCATCTGTGACTTCGGCAACCCTTGTTTCAGTGCAATCGGATGTTGGCTTCTAGCATCTAGCAAGGTGTTCCTGTCAGTAGGTTTGACATATAGACTTGTCTGGATGCCCTTATCCATCTTTCTAATTAGGACATCCAGATAGTTAATCTCACTATCACTATAATTCACAGTCATCTTAATTGGTGAGCTTAATGTATTAAGATGATGTACAAACTCCACCAACAGCGATACACCACCAGTCCAATCACAGGGACCACGGGGTGGAGACAGAGAATCCAGGCTCTCTAAGAGAGAGATGTTCTGGATATATACGCTGAAAACTCTAGCGCCCGGTGGTCTCAATGATCAGTTCACTTTGATAGATTATATTTAATGAGTGGTGATATATATAATGTGTTCACAGTGTTGGGTTAGTAAACAGTGCAATAATGTATCCAATGGTTGCGGTTTTGACACGGGAATGCTTCTGTGGTTGCTATGACAGCGGCAGTACGTTTTTTCCACGCCAAGTGCAACAGTTAGGTATTTAAACCATAGCGTACACGGAGATCTGTAAGGTCAACAGTCCCTGATGAAAGTCCCAGAGTGGACTGAAACGTCGGACAAATCCGGCAGTATGCTGTTTTAACATGTATCAATAAAGTAACATTTTACTCATGGGAGCTCGGCTTACGTATATGTATGAATTACTGATTGCTTTGTAAGCCTGGAGGTACCCTGCTAAATTCAAGCGTGTGCAGCGATAGCCTGGTGGAAAGATTCTTGTGTATATGGGCCATAAACAGGTCTATCTCAACTATATCCCATATACTGTCTGTGATTTGTTTTCTATAGAAAGGTCAGTATGGGATCTTCATATTTCAGGTAAGACTCTACGTGTTGCTAAAGCAATTTTCACTACATTTGTTATGAGCTATGGAGCATGTTGGTCCATGTCTAGATATGAGTAAGTACTCTGGGTCTGAGTCAGTCCAGAGAAAAGGGAACTACTGTTGTGGAAAATAGGTCTCCAAAGACATATAAACTATTTATCATTTATTCAAAGTTAATAAGACTAGCGGGAAGTGTTTTTCTACTCTTTATATGTAAACATCCTTTTTAAGCTTTTCCCAGGGTTATGGGTCTGGGAGGAGTGAGGAGAAAAGGCATTAAAGGGATTGTGCCTGGAAGAAAGGAAGGAGGAGAGAGGAGTATGTGGTCCAGGGAGGAGTAAGAAAGCCAGTGCTGCTTGTGACTCAGTTGTCACAACACTGCACCCCCTATATTTCATCTCTCATTTCAATACACTCCCACTCTCCATCTTCTCTCTGCACAGGACGTTCTTCTCTCTACAGATCTTATGATATCCTCCCACTCCTGCCTAAAGAACTTCTCCCGTGCTGCACTTGACCTCTGGAATTCCCTCTCCCATCCCATCAGACTGTCCTCTAGCCTTCGGATCTTCAGACACTCCCTTGAAATTCAAATCTTCTAACAGAGATAAAAATCTGTGCAAACTGTAAGGAGAGAAAATGGCAATGTCTTCCTCTAGGACTACATTAAAGTATGTTTAATTCATTTATTGTTCCAGCTTGAAAACCAATAGCACCTGACTTTTTACACACATGCTGAGCACGATCCATGCTTTGGAGAGAGGATACTTTATACACCAGGAGAAACAAGATTCACTTACATCTGAGTGGTTTCATAACCCCCCCTCTAAAGGTATGACATAAATAGGAAAATATTGCTCTTACTTTAATACAAATAGTCTTTCATTTAGCAGACCTGTCTATAACTTTAATGGATTTACAGATCTCCATTTGAAATCTGCATTTTCTCCAAATCTACAATAGACAGAACAATACAAGAAAGAGTATCACATCAAAATGGTGCCCAGTTATAGACCATAGAAAGTTTCCAGTGCTCAAGTCATTATAGATATACCTGATTGTTATACGAGTGACACATTCCTTGATACATCCTCCTGTTAAACAAATTAAGAAACCCTTCTTTCAATAGTATACATATCCCTTAAGGGCTTTTTACAGAAAGGTAACAGAACTGTTGTAGCCTCCAGTCACAGTTTTTGTCATCTGAACAGATCACTCTCCTTTCCTCAACATTCCCTGATCAACTCAGCTTGTATGAAAGATCTGCCCACAACCCAATAAACCACCAGGCAGACTTTGTTTACAGCAACTTTACAGTGTTCCTGAGGGAATTCAGTAAAGCTGCAGTATGCTGGACTTTGGAGTGATCGCACACAAAGTGAGTCATCCGTTTGAAAGACAACATGGTCCAGCATGTTATTTTTCACCACAGCCTGTGAGGCCTACAACTATATACAATTTTCTTGCCCATAGATATGATTTTGGATGGTACCTAAAGGTAGCATCAGCCCCCTCAACTTATTCAAAAACTTAACACTATACAAGAAATTGATCATCAGTTTTTATTAGGAGGCAGAGATAACATTTATTTTAAAGTTCTTCGATGTTGGCCTCACTGTAGCCTCCCACACCTACTCCTGGCCTTTTGGTGGATAAGTCTTAGGATGTCCTGACAAGAAGGCGTTGTCATTGGAAATGGTGGGGGTACTTCCTTTGCAGATTTCTAAAATACAGGAATAAGAGAAAAAAGCAACTGGTAAGGGAATGTTTTTTTGCATTAAACTGTATAACCTTGTTGCACACCCGCTTCTTTCAGAGCCAAATGTGGATACAGAGTTAATGGAGAATTCTGACTGGGGCTCCACAAAACCTGCCAGAAAACTGCATCCTGGAGCTGTCTCTTTACATGTGCTTAATGCTAAGAGTGCCAGAGATCTGTCCAACATACAGTAGAGCATTTCAGAGCAAATCCTCTGGCACTCCACGGGTTAAATAAAATTGGGTGGGGGGGGTTAGCTAATGTCTGTAAACATTGATCCATGCAGTGGACTATGTATGTATGTGCATACTGTGTGTGCATAACATGCAGTGCAGTGTGTTTATATGCGTATAATGTATATATCTGTATGATGTATGTACATACAATGCAGTTTAGTGTATCTATGTGTATACTGTGTACATACCATGCAGTGCAGTGTGTTTAAATGTATTATGTGTTCATACCATGCAGTGCAGTGTGTTTATATGTGTATACTGTGTTTATGTGCTATTCAGTGCTGCTACTCAGTGCAGTTTGCATATATTATATATATATATATATCAGTGCTGCTACTCAGTGCAGTTTGCATACATATATATCCTATATAATAATTCACTAAAAAGTGTGTAACGCAGCATCATGCGCAGTAGACACTGCAGCGTGTGCTGCAGTCATGCTCAGTAGAGACTGCCCGCGCCGCGGCTGATACAGAGCTGGACGCTCCTTCGGAGAGTCCAGCTCTGTATCAGCCGTGGCGCAGGCAGTCTCTACTGCACGTGACTGCCCCGCGACCGGGTAGCAGTGGCATTGTGGCCCGTGTAACAGGCTGTTCTACTAATTCCACTGCCACCCGGTTGCGGGGCAGTCACGCGCAGTAGAGACTGCCCGCGCCACGATTGACACAGAGCTAGACGCTCCTTCAGAGCGCCCAGTTCTGTATCAGCTGCGGCACGGGCAGTCTCTACTGTGCATGACTGCAGCACGAGCAGCAGTGTCTACTGCGCATGTTGCGGCGTTACACACGTTTTAGCGAATTATTATATAGGATGTATATATATATATATATATATATATATATATATATATACTGTGTGTATATACCATGCAGTAATAAGTACAAACTAGCACCTTACCTTTGTCCCTTTAATAGTTCTGCCCCAGGCTTACGAATCCGCAACTGCTGTCCTGGCACCTGAAGCTGTTTGTCTCCTGGGTGCAACAATGCTGCTCAGGGAAACACAAAAAAGAGGAACTTACAGACCCTTTCATGGCCAAACATGAGGCAATTTTAAATATACATAAATAGGCACACACACACACATATGCAATTAGCAAAACATAGACACACACTTCAGTGAAAGATACTAAGATTTTTAAAGTGGATGTATGTGATGACATCACAGGCCTTTTCACAGGATAGACCACTAACACGAGTTGGTGACATTTCTTTTACAGTTCTTCAATCTTGGCCTCACTGTAGCCTCCCACACCTACTCCTTACCTTTTGATGGATAAGTGTCGGGATGTCACTGCAATAGCTGGTACTTAGAACAGTTGTGTGTTCCCCTGAGTGACATTAGGGAGATACACACAAAGCTTGTCCAGCAGTTGTCCCGGCCAGAAGGCGTTGTCATTTGCATTCAAGAAGCGGTGGGGGTACCGCCTTTGCAGATTCCTAAAATATAGAAATAAAAGAAAAACGCAATTGGTAAGGGAATTTTTTTTTGCATTATTCTGTATAACCTTGTTACACACCCTCTAGCATTCAGATTGTAAAAACTCCATATTTAAATCAGTGAGAATTGTTATTTGTCCCTTTTGGTCCATATCTGAATGCAACAGAAACATTTCTATCAGAGCCCAGTTTGGATACAGAGCCAATGGAGAATTCTCACTGGGGATCCACAAAACCTGCCAGAAAACTGCATCCTGGAGCTGTCTCTTTACATGTACTTAATCCTAAGATGCCAGAGGTCTGTCTAAAACACAGCGGAGCATTTCAGAGCAAATCCCTCTGGCACTCCATGGGTTAATAAAATTGGGGTTGGGGAGGAAGTCTGCTTATGTCTGTAATCCTTGCTAAACATTATATAAAATACTAAGGAGTCAAAAAACTTGTTATAAAGGAAGTATTATTACTTGATGAAGTATTTATAAGGTGCCAAGAGATTCACAGCAATATAAATACAAGAATGCCTCCTCCGTAACCCCACAGAGTCCATATAGCTGGGGTGTTAGAGTTCAGTGCTCAAGGGCCACAAACAGGTCCAGTTTTAAGGGTCTTCCTAATTATGCAGAGATTATTTTATAAATAACACATTCATTCTGAGTCAGTTGTGCTCAAGCAGAGAACACCTTAAATCCTGGCCTATTTACACACCTTGAGGACAGAACTCTGAAACACAAGAATAAGGTATTTTTGGTTGGAGTAGATCTGTGAATATGTCTTATGTAAGCCCAAGCCCTGGGTTGTTGGAAACCTCTTTCCTCCTTCACACAAGAATACATCATATTCTGCATGCTTTCGGTAAGGTTCCTCAGACCTCTCTTAGGACTCACCTGGTCATTTCTTGGAACTGCTCAAATGTTGTCCAGCAGCTTATGGTATGTTCACCGGCCTCTGAGGATCCCCTCACTTTGGCCTTGATGTATTTCACATACCGGTCTGGGGGGTATGGTCCGCTGCTGGGGGGTCTGGTACCACGTTGCTGAACGCTGCAGGGAGACAACAGGAGAGAATGAAATAAAAGGGGGTTGTAAGAGAGAGGGAGAGAAAGAGAGGAAAGGTGTCATGTGGTGCAGTGTGTATATAGTTCTTCACTGAGTGTATATACTATGCAGTGCAGTATGTATAGTGTGTGTATGCCATGCAGTGTAATATATATATATACTGTGTGCACATATGTGTAGTGTGTATATGTGTATACTGTGTGAATATGTCATGCAATGCATTGTATGTATGTGTATACTGTGTGTATATACCATGCGGTGGTCTATGTATATAAGTACATACTGTGTTCACATAACATGCAGTGCAGTGTGTTTATATGTTTATACTGTATGTATGGGCCATGTAATATAATGTATTTATGTATATGATGTGTGTACTTAGAATGCAGTGTTCATACCATGCAGTGCAGTGTGTTTATATGTGCTGCTGTGCAGTGCAGTTTGCATATATATGTATACTGTGTGCATATACCATGCAGTGATAAGTACAAAGAAACACCTTACCTTCGTCCCTTTAATAGGTCTGTTCCAGGCTGACGAATCCGCAGCTTCTCTCCTGGCACCTGAAGTTGTTTGTCTCCTGGGTGCAACAATGCTGCTCAGGGAAACACAAAAAAGAGGAGCTTACAGACCCTTTCATGACCAAACTTGGGGCAATTTTAAATGTACATGAAACATACACTTCAATGAAAGATAATAAGATTTTTAAAGGGGATGTATGTGATGACATCACAGGCCTTTTCACAGGGTAGACCACTAACTTCTCATTGTGAATTACATGACAGGCAGGAATGGGCAGCTTGTGGTAATTCAGATGTTTTGAACTACATCTCCTGTCATCCTCGGCCAGCCAACAATAACAATAGTATACCAGCTATCAACCCCAAATATGTCCTCACCTTTCTCCAGTAGTCTTTCGGAGAGGGGCACTCCATACTCTTTGCAGAGTTTCAGGATCTTGTTGTATTCTTCCAGACCCTTCATCCTGAAACTGTTCACCATCTTCCCCATCTCTGAGTCACCACGCAGTGTAGATGGCATTATGTGGGAATCCACAGCCGTGGTCCCTTTGTGCACAACGTGGCTCTGCTCAAATAAACAAGAATACAGGTGTTAGACTGATATGAGATAAGAGCTATGTACTGTAATACAATTTCATTTCATGGAGAGGTTTAAGGGAGGTGTGAGCATCGTTATATTGTATGGTGGCTTTCAATCTGGGCCTAAGTGCTGTCATGACAGTGCTCTATGTCAGAATCAGGAGACTTTGTCATGCTCTTAGTGACATCAAAGAGACTCAAGTGCTGGGAGCCTATCAGCTCATCACACTACTATTTAAAATGAATTAATTGTGATATGTTGGATGATAATAGGGACTACAATAGCATATCTCTCAATATGGCAAAAGTGAGACACTATTGTTTTAGGTGGTGTTGCTAGGTGTGCGACTTGTGGGTGGGACCTTACTGAAAAATTTTAGGTTACTTTTCATAGAGCTTTATATAACTGAATAACCTGATTTAGAACAAGACCAACATATTTTATTTGCACAGCATAATTTATAGAGACATATACTACAAAACATTAATGTGATTTTTATTGCTGTGGAGTAATATGATAGTTTTATATGCACAATACACATTCTCATCTCCTCAAAGGAGAACCACCAAGTTTACGAAAGAGGAACAGAGATTTGTGTCTCAAAGATGGACGTCTTTCCTAAAGAGGGAGACTTGGGACGGATGCATTAGGGACTATATTACCAGTTGCCAATCAAGACTGAAAAAATGAAACCTCCATCTGATCCTATAAGATTCAGGTGAGCTCCTCAGTAAGTATTAAGCTCTGATCTATCAGATTATCAGCCTTTTTTAGGTAACTGAGATTTTGCATTTACTTCCTTTAAAAGGCATAAGTAAAATAGCATAATGCTGTAAAAATGGTTTAGTTTCTTTTTTATACTTCTGCTGATTTGGATGACCTGTGTTCAACCCTTTGAGTGCAAGGAGAGTATCCAATGCATTGAGTTGCAATGTGTTGGATACTTCCCTGGCACTAAAATGGGTTGAATAATCATGTGACCCAATTCTACTTTAATGTGACCAGTGCTCTCCTTTATAGGAGCAATAAACTGATATATAGAAAAAAATTGTTGTGTTGAGTAAAACAAAGGCACTATCACTACTGTTAGATGGTTCATTCAAAAGTTGTTATATATCAAGATATATTTATGTATCTTTGTATTTAGTTATTTTCACATTGAACTGCATTTTTCTGTTGTGGTCACTAGGTGGTGATGTTCCCATCACTTTTTTTTTTTTTTTGTGATGCAAATGGGAAACAAATACTACAGGGCTGCTAAAGAGTGACACTTGGGAAGAATGCATTAGAAAGTATATTAGCCAATCAAGCCTGAAACAAATAAATACTTCATCTTATCCTGTAGGATTCAGTGAGCTCCTTAATAAATATTAATTTTGAATCTAATGGAACTGATTACATTCTATTTTAGGTAATTTAGATTTAGCATTTACTGCTTTTTAAAGGGATAAGTAAAATAGCATAATACTGTAAAAATGGTTTAGTTTCTTTTTTATATCTCTGCTGGTGTGGATGGCCTCTATTCAACCCTTTGAGTACCAGAAAGTATCCAATGCATTGCATTACCATGTGTTGGATACCTTGCTGGTATTCAAACGGTTAAATAATCATGTGACCCAAATCTACCTTAAAGTGACCAGTGCTCTTCTTTAAAGGAGCAATAAACTGCTAGATAGAAAAAAATTGTTGTGCTGAGTAAACCAAAGGCACTGTCACTGCTGGTAGATGGTTCATTGCCCGAACGCAACCCGTTTACACGAGCATTTACTCATGTGCAGTAGAGACTGCCCGAACGCAACTCGTTTACATGGGCATTTACTCATGCGCAGTAGAGACTGCCCGAACGCAACTCGTTTACATGGGCATTTACTCATGCGCAGTAGAGACTGCCCGAACGCAACCCGTGTACACTGGCATTTACTCATGCGCAGTAGAGACTGCCCGAACGCAACCCGTGTACACTGGCATTTACTCATGCGCAATAGAGACTGCCCGAACGCAACCCGTGTACACTGGCATTTACTCATGCGCAATAGAGACTGCCCGAACGCAACCCGTGTACACTGGCATTTACTCATGCACAGTGGAGACCGCTCGAACAAAACCCATGTACACTAGTTTGAAATAAAGTAATATACCTTAAAAGCGGCTGATGCGATTCTGGAGCAAATCAACTGCACCATAAGGAATTAATACAATTTTTAAAAAATCCATTGATTTAAATGGGGCATTTAACCCACTGAATGCTGGCAAGATCTGCAACTAATTACTTCTCAATGCCCTGGAGAGCTCTGTAGCATTTATGAGGTTTTAGGTTCCATTTAAATCAATATTAATTTATATTTGCTCCCTAACTGTGCTAATGGATTTATCAAGAATATATCCAGTTTTATGTAGTGGATCAGCCTTATTGTATATTAAGATCCCAGTACCTGAGCAATTCATAGACACAACTAATAATCCTCACCTTTTTCCTGAGAGCTGTCAGGTCATTGACAGAGATTCTCTTCTGCTGGCTGGGTACCGTGGGAACGCGACTCTTCCCACTCTTCTGAGCGTGACCATCTGTTTGTTGTTTTGTGCCACACAGGACCTATAATTAACAGCAGGGTTAGGATGTGCTTATTAGCAGAGAATTGTGCCTTATCTGTTCTAGGGTACAGAGGGATAGAGGTTTGCAGCAGAGCTGAGTGTTGGCGGACATTGAAGTATCTGATTGAAGCAGAGTTATATGTTGGGGTGCAGAGAACTAGCTGTAAGAGAGCTAGCCAATGGAGTACACAGAGAGCTACCTGATAGTTGGAGAGTTATTTATTAGAGATACAGAGCTATCTGTTTGTGGGACAGGTAGGTGCTGGAATACAGAAAGATATCTATTTGTGGGAGAATTAGATGTTCCTAAAACAGTTAACTTTCTGTTCCCCCAGCACAAACAGCACTCTTAACTATATGTGAAAGAACTAACTATTGGGGTATAGAAAGTCAGCTGTTTAATGAGAGCTATGTGCTGGGGTACAGAGAGCTCACTGTTTGTGTGAGTGCTAGGTGCTGGGGTACAGAGAGCTCACTGTTTGTGTGAGTGCTAGGTGCTGGGGTACAGAGAGCTCACTGTTTGTGTGAGAGCTAGGTGCTCGAGTAAAGAGCTAGCAGCTGGTAGTGTGAGAGCTAGATGTCAGGGTACAGAGAGATAGCTGATTTTTGGAGAGACATGTGTTGGGGTACAAGTTGTTTGAGGAGGACAAATGTGAGTACTGAGAGCCAATTAATTGAGGTGGAGATAGATATTGGGGTCAGAGAACTAACAGCTTTTGGAGTGCTAAGTGTTGGGGTACAGAATAATAACAGCAATGTAACGCATTAGACACCTCTCTAGCATCCAAGGAGTTAAATATCATTTAGAGGATTTGCAAATCTCGGGATGGTTAGTAAAAAACTGAGCTATATAGTAATGGTCTATATGGACAAATAAATTAATGGAAGGGGATACAAGGGCAATCTATTGCAACCATGAAAAGTAGCAGCACTTATTCAGAACTCACTGTGCATTCAGTTGTTATCCTTGATGTGTGGCTCTGAGAAGGCTTCTCTACCATGCGATGGTACACTCGTTTCTCCAGCTCGGTGAGATGTGGTTTTCTTTCCAGCCATCTCTTCAAGTCTACGTTGTAATCACGCATTTTCTCTGAACCAGTCTCTGTCTTCACACTGCACCTTGGGACTGCAGCTACTTTCTGGTTCAGCCCCTTCTCTGATTTTACACAGCAGCTTGGGACCCCATGTAACATCCGCTTGGAGTCTGCTGCTGGCTCCACTTTTTCCATAGGTGGAGCAATAATCCTCCTTGTCAAAGATTTTGGTGGTCCAAACGTCTTGCAAGCCACCCTAAAGAAGTGAGTCTTTGACAGATCTCGATGTTTGTATTTCTTAAGAACTTCTTCATACGAAAGCTGACTGTCTTGAAGGGAATTCTCCATCGCCATTATCAAATAAGTGTCTACATGACAAAATAAAAAGAGTTCAGTCTGAAGTCTTGTGTATTGTGTTCTATCTCTAAAAGCTTACACCAATGCTACCCCATCCTTATATTTCTACTTATCTCCAGATACCCCTAATCCCCCCACCTCTGCTCTTCCCATGACTAACTCCTCTCCTCATGTTTATTTATCTCCTCTCTCTCACACAGACACACAAGACATTACGGGGACTGAATCTCTATCAGTCTGTGTCCTAGCCTCAGGGCCCACAGAAGGACCCAGATAACACAGCAGCACATGTGATAATATTGGATTAGGGAAGAACTTCCTGAAATCAGTCCCTCCTCCCCTACAATCTAACCAGCATCTATTCAATCCTTATACCAGTAGGGTAACTTGTGTTTGCGGAGGATAATTACAAGGATGGAAAGGTAGTGATAAATATGCTAGTTAACCCTTTAGGGACTAGAGGGTTGTACAACACATTGCAAAGCAATGATTTTCACACATTTCTAGTCCATAAAGGGTTACATTTAAAATGCATGCTAAGCTCAGACACACAGTAGCACCTTCCGCGAAAACAGATGTTCAGGTGTAGAGGACTGACCACTCACTCTGATGTACTACAAAGACTTGGAGCAATTCTGGGACAAATCAACTGCACCATAGGAGAGAAGTAAATGTTTCCATTGATTTAAATGAGGCTTTTAACCCCCTGAATGCTAGAGAGTTCTGTAACACATTGTTTCACAATTCCTTGGTGACATCTCTTACACTAGTCCCAGTATAAATCAGTTGGGATGTTTATTTGTACCAGTTGGTTTGACCAGAATTGCTCTATTTTCCCACTTAGTTCATGAGTCTCACTGACCTCCCCCTTCAAGTCTTACCTGATACAAACGAGAAACACAGAATACTGCCTCTGCTGGGTGTTGCATTCTAATATTCCTGCCCCTCTCAATCTGATTGGATGCTGCTTTCCATGCCCTCTATGACCTCATAATAGAATTTTCTGCCCCTCTCAATCTGATTGAATGCTGATTTCCATGCCCTCTATGACCTCATAATAGAACTTTGATTGATAGCTGTGGTGTAGTACATGTGATCTAGTCAAGCTGGCTAAAGATGTCAACATATGGCACTCCAGGTGTTGATGTACTACAACTACAACCACCCTCACCAACCCATTGGCTGAGAGAACACAATGAGATTTGTAGTCCAACAGCAGTTGTGAGAATAATGTTTCCCACAGCTGTATTAGGGACCTTTGCATAACATTCATTTGAAAGCAGTTTAAGGGTGAATACACTCTAACTGTTGATACCTGAAACAGCTGCTTACTGACCATACCCAGATAGTGTACTTCTTTATGGAATACCTTTTCCTTGCATGATCTTTACAAAGCAGAGTGCTGCTTCAGGTCCTGGTTACCTACTGGTGACCACTGCAGATTCCTGGTGGGGTCAAAGAGGAGTGTATGTGGGGGGTATTCTCTAATGAATACCAGTGGGTGCTGCCATGTTGTTTGAGAACACCTCATTCAGCTGCCTGTGTCCAATAAAAAGCCAAGGAATTTTCCCGGCTAGAATTAGCCCAGCACAAAAAGTAAATGAGATACTCAAGTATAGGTCAGAAGTTTATTCATTCCATACTCTTGAGCATCCAGTAGACCCCTTCAGTCACCAGAAAAGCCCTATATATTTGTAATTCGGTAACAATTTTAATACTTAAATAGTAGAACAGTGGTCCACTGGATTAGTTTACAAAAGCGTGCATTAAAACACATCAGCAGTAATAGGTTACTGATCAACTGCTCACTTGGTAGCATGACCCTAACCTATTCTGCTGTGGTTTAAAACTTCAAGTATGGAGTAAACTAATCCAGTGAACCACTGTTCTATTTTAAATGCAAAAATATTATTAAAAGTATTAAATTTGTTACCGAATTACAAATACATAGGGCTTTTCTGGTGACTGAACGGGTCTACTGGATGCTCAAACTAATTACACCAATCCAAGAGTTTCCTAGAATGAGTCCTGGGAACTCTGAGAAGGCAAGAGGGGTCTTGGGCACAATGTGAAGCAGAGGTGGATTGTGGAGGCCACATGCAGTGCAACATAGTTCTTAGTAGTAGCGTTTGGCTACAGGTGGCTGGAAAGTCTTGAAGATAGAGAGGGGGGTTACATTGTCAGACAGGTAGCCAATGATTGGAGAGGAAGGAAGTGTCCTGGGGGAGAGCTTACTCCAGGAGTGTGGAGACTTCCTTCAAAGCGGCAGCAGTGTGGAAGCCACATGGTGGGGTTGCTGGTGGCTAGAAGGTCACTTTTATAAAGTATAGTGTGTACCATCTAGAGAATCCAGTGAATTCATAGATTTTAGTTAAGTTATAGATAAATGTTAGGAAACTGCCTATATTTAGCTGGACTGTGAGTAGGACTGTATCATTAATATAGCGTATGGGTCAAAGTTTTTGTATCATGTAGGATAGAGCTAGCAGGGATTTAGTGATTAGACCCAGTACAAAGGCCTCTCCCTTATCCCTGAATTTAGTTTGGGATAGATCTACTGTTCATATAATGGAGCTTATTATTTTCCTGGTACCAGGGTGCAATGTTATACTATTTGCTTTGAATGAATTCCTAATAAATATACTGTATTTTAACTCTGGCTGTTTATGTTCTGGAAGAGATTATAGACCAATAGTGTCACCCGTCCTAAATCGAGTATAAGCCCCCACCACCAACAAAACTATCAGCTAGAGCCCAGGATATTCCTTGTTAGAGAGCAGGTTAAGCACCAAAGAGGTTGTAACATCAGAACCAGGGGAAAGAGTTTTCATTTATTACATAATTTTAAAGAATTTGTATCTAAACATATATTAGATATTGTGTTTTACTGTAGAAATCCTTTTCCTCTAAATGGACACTCAGACCCCCACAAAACAAAAGTTAGTATTAAAGCACACACGCAGTCTACTTCAGAACTTTGCCTTTCTGACAGCAAGATGTTTCCAGCTTTCTGGAGATATGTAGGGGGTGCCACCGAGGTATGTTTTTTCAATAATAGCTAATAGGATACACATAATAAAGGTCTTGACAGTTAGTTCTAGTTCAGATCAGTTCCAGGAGGAGCTGCTGTGGGCTGGTTAGGTGAGGAAAGGCATTCTAAGGCAGTAGCCACATAGTTGAGGCAGATCTTGCACAGGAAATGGATTCTTGATGCAGGTAGGGAAAGGCATTGGCCCTCAGGTTACAGACAGTGCCCCCCCCCACAGTAATTGCCAAACAGGGGCAGGTCCACATGCCCAGGTACCAGACTAAGTAAACAGCAACAGAACTGGCAGACAGATGAATATTCTGAATAACACTAGGAGACTACACAAGAACAAAGGAATTAAAATCTCCAGGACCAGGGTGAATCATCATTGAAGAATAACCACTTGTCCCCTGTGGTTGAGCCCTGAGCCCTAAAGCTTATGTAGCCTCTGGTTGGATACAGGAGTCCAAGACAATGGTAAAACTTTTTGAATACAAGGCTAGATGAGACAGTCCAGGTCAAGAACAAGTGTAGGGTAAAGAACCTATAAGAAACAGCCTCTCATCCCCAGTGGTTGAGCTCCTAAGATTGTGTGGCCACGATGTCCACGATGATGTACCAATATGTAGACAGAAGGGTGGTCATGCAATCATAGACAGGCAGCAAGGGTTCAAAATAGAGAGACTGTCCTGAGGTCAAAGGCAGACAGCTAATAATGCAGATCAGGAAACAATGCCAAAAGTTCTAGGGCAGGAGTGGTCAAGCAGAGCCTGGAATTATGCCAGGGTCAAGAACCAGAATGTCTGACAGCAGACTGCCACATACACAGGTCACCTCCAGAAGTAAATCAGTGTGATATGAATCCTTATGCACACCCTGCCTGCAATGCATATAAACAGTATAGAGTAACAAATTCATATCAAAGATATATAGTTGTTCAAATGAACAAATTCTGTCAAAAAAGTTCATATAGTGTCTCACATATTGGGAGCCACATTTGTAGCACATGATACGCTGCATATCACAGATATTACTGTAGATTTTAACCCCTAGAGTGCCAGCTGTGTACAATGTACTAGTTTGGACAGCTGTACCCGCTGTGCTAAGCTCGTACAATGTACCCACTAAAATGCGGTCACTGCATAAGCCGGTATAACCGGCATACAGTTGCTGCAGTTTAAAAAAAAAAGAGCCTTGCACACGTGGGGGGACATGAGGATCACTCCTCATGTCCCCCCTGTTATTGATCTCCCAGCCGATCGCACTAGGAGATCAATAACGCAAGAGGAGAAGCGTAGCTTCTCCTCTCCCGTCTCTCCTACCCAAACTTCCGGGTAGGAGTGGGCGGGACTGGGGGAAGCCTCCCAACGTCATTGGTGACATGGTCACCGATGACGTTAGGGAAGTTTCCCCGGTCCCGTTCACTCCTACCGGTGGTAGGAGTGAAGGGCAGGAGAGCTGGGAGATCAATAACTGGGGGGACACCAGGAAGGGTCCTGATGTCCCCCATGAGGTCTGAAATTTAAAAAAAACCCAATAAAATAAAAAAAAAAATAATAAAAGTAACCCTGTGAGTGCCGCAGGGGTCCCCAGCACATTGCTTTGCAATGTGCTGGAGACCCCTGTGGCACTCACAGGGTCACTTATTTTGGGGGGATTTTTTTTGTGCAAGACCTCATTGGGGGGGATCAGGGGGGTCCTGATGCCCCTCAATGAGGTCTATGGTTAAAAAAAAAGTTTAAAAAAATGTTTAATCCTGTGTGTGCCACAGGGGGGTCCAATGCACCCCCCTCCTGTGGCACATACAGGGCTTTTATCATTCCATTGTTACCAGAGTTTGTTGGGGGGCCATCAGGATTGGTCCTGATGGCCCCCAACAAGCTCTGATTACAAAGTAATAATAATAATAAAAAATTAACCCTATGAGTGCTACAAGGGTCCAGTGCATTGCTTTGCAATGCGCTGGAGACCCCTGTGGCACTCACAGGGACATTTATTTTTATTCCTTTTTTTTTTTTGTAAGACTTCATTGGGGGGAATCAGAGGGGTCCTGATACCCCCCAATGAGGTCTATAATAAAAAAAAGTAAATAAAAAAAATTAACCCTGTGTGTGCCACGGGGGGGGGGGGGGGCAATGCAGCCCCCCTTCTGCGGCACACACAGGGCTTTTATCATTACTTTGTTACCAGAGATTGTTGGGGGGCCATCAGGATTGGTCCTGATGGCCCCCCAACAAGCTCTGATTACAAATTAATGATTTAAAAAAAAATTAACCCTTTGAGTGCCACCAGGATCCAATGCATTGCTTTGCAATGCGCTGGAGACCCCTGTGGCACTCACAGGGTCACTCCGTTTGTGGACATATATTTTTTTTTTACTAAGACCTCATTGGGGAGGGATCAGGGGGTCCTGATGCCCCTCAATGAGGTATATAATAAAAAAAAAATTAAAACAAAAATTAACCCTGTGTGTGCCACTGGGAGGGGGGGTGTTCAATGCAGACCCCCTTCTTGTGGCACACACAGGACTTTTTATCATTACTTTGTGATCAGAGCTTGTTTGGTGGCCATCTGAATACAAAGTAACGATAAAAATAAAATAACCCTTTGTAATCCACTGGACACCCCTGTGGCACACACAGGATTTTTTTTCCCCCTTTATTTTTTATTTAGGCCTCATTGTATGGGTTCTGATGCCCCCAACGAGTTCTACACAAAATATTGGGGGAAAAAGCCCCAAAAAATGCACGTGCAACAGGAGGGGGGGTCCAACGCAGTGCTTTGTATGAGGGGACATACAGTGCACACTGATAGTCACAGATCTCCCATACACACTATCAGACACTGCCCCACCATCACCACCATCCTTGCTCCTCTGCTCATACCCACACACACTGCCTAATTCCTCACCCTCCCACACACTTTGTTACACTTGTAGTCACAGGTCTGAACGTAAACCGGCTGACGCCCTAGCTTCTTTCATCTGTCAGCCATAAAATCACACATACACTGTTTGCTTTCCCATTCCTGTTTCACTGGTAGCTATGCTCCTGTAGCGTAAATTGGTATGTCAACACACAGCAGTGGGGTACCATTTTTCTTAGGCTGGCAAGAAGTCCTCCTAGGAAACCCCATGCCATTGAACCATTTTAGTATCTTTGAAGTGACTGATGTGTAAAGCAAATGTTTGTTTGTTTTTTCCTGTAGCACCACATTCTGGAAATAGTTGTGCCAACTAACTTAGGGGTAAAAAGGCAAGTGACCCCTCATTAGATGCGGCAGGTTGTCTTCTTTCCAAAATGGTATGGTTTATCTACCTTTTCTTCAATTCTGAAGGTGTTATAGCCATTTTTGTACAGGCAAGTCAGGTTTGAGAAAATGTTAGAAACATCAGAGGTTGTAGTAGGTGTAGTTTTCTACTTCTAGCACCCCCTAAGGTAGTTCAGCTCATACCAATGGGGTGTCGTTTGACTCCTAAGAGCACTAACAAACAAATGCAGTTGAAAATTCCATGGTTTTCACAGAGCTCCATACATCTGAAGGGGCAGAAATGTTAAAAAAATGCAATTTTTTTCCTATATCGCCTCCTTCTGGAAACATTTATGCACACCAGTATTGGGGTAAGAAGGCAAGTGACCCCTCATTAGATGCGGCAGGTTGTCATCTTTCCAAAATGGTATGGTTTATCTACCTTTTCTTCAATTATGAAGGTGTTATAGCCATTTTTGTACAGGCAAGTCACATTTGAGAAACTGTTAGAAACATCAGAGGTTGTAGTAGGTGTAGTTTTCTACTTCTAGCACCCCCTAAGGTAGGTCAACTCACACCAATGGGGTGTCGTTTGACTCCTAAGAGCACTAGCTAATGAATGCAGTTGAAAATTCCATGGTTTTTACAGAGCTCCATACATTTGAAGGGGCAGAAATGTAAGAAAATGCTTTTTTATTTCATTAGCGCCACCTCCTGGAAGCATTTGTGTGTACCAGCCTTTGGGTAAGAAGGCAATTGACCCCTCATTAGATACGGCAGGTTGTTTTCTTTTCAAAATGGCATTGTTTCTCTACCTTTCCTGCATATATATTATGGTTATAACCATTTTAGTGCAAGCAGATAATTTAAAAAACAAAAGTGTCAGGTTTACGTAAGTGTTCCTAGCACCCACATATTGTATGTTAACCCACACAAATGGGCTACCATTTTTCTCATGTTGGTAGCAAGTACTGAATACAGCAGGAAATGTTATGGTTTTCAAAGATTTTAGTATCTTTGAAGTGGTGGAAATGTAAAAAAACATGTATTTACTCCCATAGAGCCACCTTTTGGAAATATTTGTGCACTTCAGCCCAGGGGGTAGAAAGGCAAGTGACCCCTCACTTGATGTGGGAGAAGGTCTACTTTCCAAAATAGTATACCTTTTATACCTTTCCTTCATGTCTCTAACAGTTATGGACATTTTAGTACAAGCAGCCATTTTCGAAGAAGCAAACAGGTAGGTGTAGTTATGTACTTCTGGCACCCCTAAGGTAGGTCGACTCATTCCAATGGGGTGTCATTTTTCTCCTAAGAGAACTAGCTAATGAATACAGTTGGAAATTCCATGGTTTTCACAGATTTCCATACAGATGAAGAGCAGAAATGTAAGAAAATGCCATTTTTTTCCTATAGTGCCATATTCTGGAAGCATTTGGGCACAACAGGCTTGGGGTAAGAAGGCAATTCACCCCTCATTTGATGCGGCAGGTTGTCTTATTTCCAAAATGGTATGGTTTGTGTACCCTTTCTTCACTTCTGTAGTTGTTATAACCATTTGTGTACAGACAAGTAATGTTTCAGAAAATGTTAGAAAAATTTGAGGTTGTAGTAGGTGTCGTTTTGCACTTCTAGCGCCCCCTGAGGTAGTTAAACTCATACCAATGGGGTGTCATTTTTCTCCTAAGAGCACTAGCTAATGAATACAGTTGGAAATGCCATGGTTTGCACAAATTTCAGTACATTTGAAGGGGCAGAAATGTAAGAAAATTACTTTTTTTTTCATTAGCGCCACGTTCTGGAGGTATTTGTGCACTCCAGGCTTGGGGTAACAAGGCAAGTCACCCATCATTAGATGCGGAAGGGTGTCTTCTTTTCAAAATGGTAAGGTTTGTGTACCCTTTCTTCACTTCTGTAGTTGTTATAACCATTTGTGTACAGACAAGTAATGAAAATGTTAGAAAAATTTGAGGTTGTAGTAGGTGTCGTTTTGTACTTGTAGCGCCCCCTGAGGTAGTTAAACTCATACCAATGGGGTGCCATTTTTCTCCTAAGAGCACTAGCTAATGAATACAGTTGGAAATGTCATGGTTTGCACAAATTTCAGTACATTTGAAGGGGCAGAAATGTAAGAAAATGCCTTTTTTTTCATTAGCACCACCTTCTGGAGGCATTTGTGCACACCAGGCTTGGGGTAACAAGGAAAGTCACCCCTCATTAGATGCAGCAGGTTGTCTACTTTCCAGAAATATAGTTTTATATAGTTATTCCACTGTTTTAGGGTAGATTTACCACAAAAACCCTATAATGCGCATTTTAGTTTATAAAGTTGAAAATGTCATTTTGCGCTGCTGGTGATTTGGGCTCTACGCTAGCCATGGACGTAGGTAAAACTATACAAATTTGGTATTTTTTTACTCGGAGGACTCAAGGCTTTTTCAAATAATTGAAACTTTTTCAATCAAGGTAAATGTTTTTGATACATAGTATGTGATTTTAGCAAAATGAGTAAATTTTCACTTTTTTTGACATTATGACATCATAGCTTTTTGCACGATGTAAAATTCTCTTCATGTAAGGTACCACAAGAAAGCTCAATTTGTTCTTAAAAAAACAATATATAGTTTTCCATATGTAACTAAAAATCCCCAGAGGAAATCAAGCCTAAGCAGAAGGATAGCAAAAATGTTGATAAAGTGTCTGGCCTGCAGGGTAAAGGAAATGGCCCGAGCCTCTGACACTGAAGGGGTTAATCACTTTAAATAGAGAGTGGCAATATACTCGTATAGAATATACAGCCCCTATCAAAGCTCATTGAAAGCCCGAAGAAAGCTTTAATTCAAAGTAACATCACAAAAAATAATAAAATTAAAATTGAAATACTGGATATACGATACAACAAATCCGACACCCATTTCACCCAAAGGCTTGTTCACAGACAGAGTGTGGTCAAAAAGTGCTTCTTTTAAACACAAAATCCCTCCAATTGGGGAGGTTTCATTAATTCTATTTGGCCAATATCTAATGTAGATTGCAGAAGTCATGTTAATCTAATGTGTTAGACCCATTCATAAATCTAAGTGCCAATCAATGTAGATATCTACAGCTCACACTGTGAATTGGAGCATATATTATATATATATATATATATATATATATATATATATATATATATATATATATGTAATCCACCATATAATATAATCCCTAAAATGCTTGGTATTTATTCTAGAGAACAAGATTCAGTCTTTGTTGCTTCAGGTGTCTGTGCCTGAGTTTTTGGATCTTGTCAATCTGTACATGGCTGTGATTTTTCATCTTTCCTTGACTTCAGACCTTCTGACTGTCATGGTTTGCTATGACTCTCAGACACAGAGTTAGGTAAAAAAGATAACTTTTATTGAAAAGTTAAAGAAAACCCTATTTGGTAGCATACACATACAATATACAGAGCGGTTTACATAGTAGCATAGTAATGATACATGGAATGAGACACAGGCTCTACTGGCCCTGCCAATACCGGGTAAGGCAACCTTAGTTGGCACAAGATGGTAACAGGTTCTACCGGCCTTACCAATATACCGGGCAGGGCAGCCTGGAGGCTAGTGCAATGAAGAAGAGGCTCTACCGGCCTTGCCAATATACCGGACAAGGCAGCCAAGAAACTGAGACTGCGAGAAAATAGGATTTTAGTCTTACCTGTTAAATCCTTTTAACTTAGTCCATACAGGTTACTGGTACACTGGGAGGCGATCTGCCCCTTTAAGTAGGCAGGAACATTCTCTAAATGTATGCAGGGGGTGGAGCCTCCCCTCCCTCCTAGGCTGCTCCTCAGTCAGCACAAGCCAGAATGATTTGAGACACTAACACTGACCAGAGATAGAAGAGAAGAAGAAGACCCCTGTGAGCATGCCCCAAAGGACTCCCACGGAATGCCACAGGAGACCCAAGCATGGTCTCTTGACAGAGTGGGAGACCAGTAACCTGTATGGACTAAGTGAAAAGGATTTAACAGGTAAGACTAAAATCCTATTTTCACTGTCGTCCAATACAGGTTACTGGTACACTAGGATGTCCAAACATTGAGTTTCCCAGAGGCGGGAAGAAGGCAAGGACCAGGCGCAAGGCCCCCAGAGTCACAGAACCAACCGGTCAGAGATCCCAACAATCAGAAGTGTCAACGGACACCAACTAGGGGTAAGAACAGACCCCAAACAAAACACAGCACACTGAACCAGAGCCAACAGGGCTCAACAGTAAGTAAGCACTGAGAACCTCAGAAGAAGAAGATCCTATACAGGCAAAACTGCCTCCAGGACCTTCCTCCCAAAGCTGGCATCAGCCGAGGCCAGCACATCCACACGGTAGTGCTTCGAAAATGTATGCACGGAGGACCAAGTGGCCGCCCGGCACAGCTGATCAGCAGACGCTTGATTTTTATAGGCCCAAGAGGCCCCAATTGATCTGGTAGAATGAGCAGTGACCCGAAAAGGCACATGTTTATTCCGCAATTCGTAAGCCTTATGAATAGTAGATTTTATCCAAGATGCAATGGTCACCTTGGATGCCGGTCTCCCTGCCCTAGGCCCCTCAGGAATGACAAACAGGGCGTCAGACTTCCTGATAGACTCAGTGCGATGAACATAAAATTTGAGACAACGCACGACATCCAACAAATGAAGATCCCTCTCCTTGTCAGAGGAAGGGTTAGGGCAGAAAGAGGGCACCACAATCTCCTGATTGATGTGAAATTCGGAGGCAACCTTAGGCAAAAACTCCTTGGAAGTGCGAAGCACAGCCTTATCCTTATGGAACACCAGATAAGGCGGTTTACAAGACAAAGCTTGTAATTCTGCCACTCGGCGAACTGATACAATAGCCAAAAGAAAACCCATCTTCCAGGACAAAAGGCGTAAAGGAATAGTAGCCAAGGACTCAAAGGGGGGTCGTTGGAGAACCCCCAAAACTAGATTGAGATCCCACTGAGGAGCCGGACTCCTGAAAGCGGGACGAACATGAGCCACACCTTGGAAGAAAACCTTGACGTCAGGAAGAACAGCAATGCGCTCCTGGAAAAAGACATAGAGCGCTGAAGTCTGAACCTTAAGAGAACTCAGACTGAGTCCCTTATCATCACCATCCTGTAAAAAGGCCAGGACAGTAGGAAGATGGAAATCATGCGATAGATCCCTATCAGCACACCATGCTACAAAGGTCGACCAGACTCGGTGATAGATCTTAGAAGACACAGGTTTACGAGCACGTAGCATCGTAGACACCACAGCAGAAGAAAAACCCTTTTTCTTCAAAATTGAGGATTCAACCTCCAAGCCATCAAATGAAGACGATGAACATCCTCCTTCCACAGATAGCCTTGTAGCAGAAGATCTAGACGAGAGGGAAGCGGAAAGGGCTCCGCCACAGACATTGTCATCAGATCCGGATACCAGGACTGACGAGGCCAATTCGGAGCGATCAGAATAACCGGACAACGCTCCATCTTCAGCTTCTGGATGACTCTGATCAACAGTGGAAGAGGAGGAAAGATGTAAGCTAGGGAGAAGTCCCAAGGAATTGACAAGGCGTCCACTGCCAGAGCCAGTGGGTCCCTCCACCGAGAGGAGAACACTGAAACCTTCCTGTTGTGTCTGGTTGCCATCAGATCCACCACAGGAACCCCCCACATCTGAGTGAGAAGTTGGAACACCTCTGGATGAAGAGCCCACTCTCCGCTGTTGACTGTGTGACGACTGAGAAAGTCTGCATGATGTTGTCTACGCCTGGAACGTGAACCGCTGAAATAACGGGAACATGAACTTCCGCCCAAGACAAAATGGCCTTGACCTCTAACCAGGCGGCGAGACTTCTTGTTCCGCCCTGCCTGTTGATGTAGGCCACTGCGGTTGCGTTGTCGGACTTGACCCTGACTGGACAACCCTCCAGTTGAGATTCCCAATGGTGTAGGGCAAGGAAGATCGCACGGAGTTCCAGAATGTTGATGAACAGAAGAGATTCCTCCAGTCCCCACTTCCCCTGGGCACTGGAGCGACCCAACACCGCCCCCCATCCCAGGAGGCTGGCATCCGTCGTGACCGTGGTCCAATAAGGGATCTGGAAGGATAGCCCTTTCAGGAGATGAGAAAGATCCAACCACCATTCCAAGCTCAACTAGACATGAGGAGGTAGAGAGACAGATAGCTTCAGATGGTCTGGACGATTCCTGCACGTCTGGATCACGAACCTTTGAAGTTCCCTGGTGTGTGCCATAGCAAACGGCACCGCCTCTATTGTGGAAATGAATTTCCCCACCAGAGAAGTCAATTTTGGCACTGGAATCCGCTCGAGAGCCAGAATCTTCGATACCCGGAGAGCAATCTGATGAGCCACCTCCTCCGGCAGAAACACCATGCACCGTTGGGTGTCGAACAGAAGACCCAGGAAGATTATCCTCTGAGATGGAACCAAGTCTGACTTGTCCAGATTCACAATCCATCCATGGTGCGTGAGTTTCTGAATGCAAGCCTGAACCTGCAGGTGAAGGATCTCTGCTGATGTAGCTTTCAATACTAAGTCGTCCATGTATGGAGTCTCTCTGATGCCATCCCGATGGATTACCGCTATCAATGTTCCCAGGACTCGTTGAAAAACCTGTGGAGCTGTCGTCAGCCCAAAGGGAAGAACAGAAAACTGAAAATGACCTATGTGGCAGGCAAACCTGAGATACCGCCTGCTCTCTAAATGGATAGGGATGTGCAGATATGCATCCTGAAGATCCAGGGAAGCAAGAAATTCCCCCAGAGACATAGCAGCTATCACAGTGCGCAGAGATTCCTGTCGATAGTGGGTACTCACAAC
This sequence comes from Rhinophrynus dorsalis, assembly GCA_037306005.1. Lineage (NCBI taxonomy): Eukaryota > Metazoa > Chordata > Amphibia > Anura > Rhinophrynidae > Rhinophrynus > Rhinophrynus dorsalis. Next base: position 74,699,496 of record CM074722.1, read on the forward strand.
AAAGGAGTTGAGATCTTTGAGGTCCAAAATAGGACGAGCTCCACCGTCCTTTTTGGCCACAACGAACAGGTTGGAATAAAATCCTGAACCTATGTCCTCTTGAGAAACTGGTTCCAGGACGTCCTTGTCCAAAAGATCCTAAATAGCGTTGTCGAATAGACGCCTTTTTGTGGAGTCCTGAGAAGGACGAGTAAAATGGAAGTGAAAGGGAGGAAGGGAAAAGAAAGGGATCCTGTATCCCTCTGACACCACCTGAAGAACCCAAGGGTCCGCCACTGAATCCTCCCAAACCCGGTGAAAGAGGTGAAGCCCACCTACAGCCGGATGCGGACCCGGGTTCGGCGAGTCATGCTGAAGCAGTCTTGGAAGTCTTGGCCTTGGGGGCAACTTTGGGCTTCCAGGACTGTTTGGGCTTGGAGGAGGCGCACGGAGCAGGCGGAACCGCCTGGGACGTGGGGCGTGTCTCAGTTTGGAAGGAACGAAAGGACCGATAGCGCTTAGCTGGGAATTTCTTCTTGAAGACTGAAGGTAGAAGAGTACTTTTACCTCCAGTAGCCTCACTGATCAATTCCTTTAGCTCAGATCCAAACAGGGAAGTCCCTTGAAAGGGCAAGAAAGCAAAACTTTCTTGGAAGCGGTGTCAGCAGACCAAATTTTTAGCCAAAGAGCGCGTCTAGCCACCACAGAAGAAGTGGAGGCCCTCGCCATCATGCGAACGGCATCAAAGGCAGCGTCAGAAACATAATTCTGAGCTTCAGAAATATTAGCAAGTAGTTGCAGCTG